>OY829326.1:5412858-6612858 GCA_963691655.1 Toxonevra muliebris
AATATGTATAAATTATGACGTTGTAGCTGTCTGTTTTTTGCCTTGCAACAGCCACAGTTGCAGTCTCAGTAGTAGCATTACATTTGCCTTCGGTTATTGTATTAAACTGCAGCAGCGCCAGTCTCTTTTTCTCACGCTCACGCTCCTTTCTCACCCCGCTTCTTGCTTGCATTTATTTTAGACTTTTTGTACATGGTCATGGTTATTTTTGCACAAATTTTTACTGTTTGCTGTTCGTTATTTCTTTGATTGCAACTTTCTGATGGTCATGGCCAAGGTTATTGCAGCTGATGCTCCTGCTACTGTCATAATAAGTATAAATTTGAAAAATAATTTCTTCAGTTTCTTTTTTGCTTCTCTCATTGTGGCTGGCTGGCATGAGGAAATGTGTGCGTTTGAAAATTCGATTTTAAAATTAATGACTAAGTTTTAATATAAACAAAATTGTTTACATTGCGCATTAATTTATATAAAGTATAGAAATTACTGTGTATGCATTTCTGCGTACTTTTTAGCGTTGTAAAATACTAAAGGCAAATAGAGCCGTCAACCCATTTGATGATCTAGACCAGTCATCAAAGATATTTTTCTGTTATGTGCACATCGTGAGCGAGGGATGACTTGAGTGAAGGCTGGTAATGAAAGGTTTATTATATTTCAGTTAAATTTTTTGTGCATACCTTCAGGCGAAAAATAAATTTATATACTTTCAATTGCCGCTGTCTGTATTCACACAGTTCAGCCAATCTACAAAGTATGCTAGATGTAGCGTGATTTCTGTTCGGATGATACCCACATCAGTTTTTGTTTTCTTTTCTGGATTATTTGTTTTGGGGAGGGTGTGCAACTAATTAGTTAGTTACATAATTATCATGCCACATAATTTCTATTCCCATTCCATTTTACTCATTTCAATTGTGCTGCCACTGTTTTTCTCTAGCACCCACCCGTTTTAGTCATTTTCAAATAATTACATTAATTTCATTTATTCAGTTTTCATTTTGTTGATTTTTTTGTTGTTTTTGCTCACATTGTGCAAGAACGACCGACTTCAATTAAAACTTTTCTAGTTTGCATACTACAACATAAAACTAAGTTGCACTCATTTACACAAGCAAACATGCAGCCACCTATTACAGTTTATATGTATGTGTGCTTTGAGGAAATATCTCTCTATTTACTAAATCAACTCAAATTTTAAATCTGTAACGTTTAAGAATTTGCATTCTTAACTTTTTTCATTTTAAAGAAGATTTCATTTGCTTAGTACTAATAATTTAAATTTCAAAATTACTCTTTCTAATTTTAGTTTTTTTAATTTCGTTCTTTTGTTATTGCGATGTTTCTCTATGTATGTATGTTCAGTTTTTTACTTAATTTGATTTTTCATTTCAAGAGCAATTTGTTGTCACGCTGCTTGCTTGAATGAATAGAAAGATCTTCAAAGTAACTCTTCAGCGGTAATTGAATTTATGCTTGCTGGGGCAGGCAGATGCGGCAACAACAAAAGCATTAATGAACTATTATTAGAAGAGCAGCTTCTGCTTTTATCTTCTTCTGCAGAATCGTTGCTTTTCTATAAGAATTAATTCTTAATCTTATTTTAACATGGCGCTCGTACAAAAGAAAACTCATCAATAGCGTGTGCTTTTTTTTAATAAAGAAGCAGATAATGAAAATTCTTTTGGAGATGACACTGATAAATTTAGGTTTTTGTAGCTCAAATACAGTTGGGAGTTTTTATTTTACAACTATTCTCTTTCTTGAATGTAGCATAATTTTAGATGTACAAAATATGTATACGTTCTGTGTTTTAGTTAATTTTGTATGAGGAATTTTATGGCTATGATTAAACCGCATAAAACCGTTGATGACGTTAAGCTTTTGCAAACAGTTTCTTATTGCATACTTTTAAGCGTTCTTCACTTAATTTTTTATAACTTTAAATGAGTTATATAAAAAAGTGTTGGTCATTTCATAGACATACGTGTACAATTTTCTTTCGTTTTCATATTACACAACAACAACATTAACTCATCTGCTCATGTCAAAGTCACTTATGTACATGTGTAAGAAACGAGTGAACATTTTTGCATGTGGCTAACACTGCTATAATAGCAAAAATTTAAGACATTTCTAATGTGTAAATTTTCCGGAACGATTTTTATGTGCCCATAAATTATTTAGGAAATTCTTCTGCTAATCATTTATTTTTCCTTTAACAATTTGACACCACTTAATTTATATGAAATTTTTTATGAGCATATTAAAGCACTTTAAAAATAAAAAATTTCAGTAGCAGTCTGTTTCCTTCCTCATTTTCTTCTAATTTTCTTTTGGTTTCTTTTTTGCTTTTAAGCGTTAAGATAACAAGAACAAAAATAATAATAATAGTAAATTTTAATGATTATGCTGCATTAAATCAAATAAAAGTGAAAAAACGTAGAGAGATTGAGAAAGGTGAGAGCGGATTGAAAGATTGGAAAAGCATATATTTTTAATGTGCGCGTCTGTCTGTTTGCTTGAAGCGCTATTAAAGCACTTAATTATTTTTATAATCATTTGGAATCGCTTTCCCCTCGTCGATTTGCTTCTTTACACTACTTGAACTATTTAAGTGGAAACAAAACAAAAACAACAACACATTCACATATTATTGACAGTTAAACTTGAAATTTTTAGCAAAACGTCCTTGAGACCGACATTCACAACAAATTAAAAATAATCAAGCAAATTAGCAAAAAAAAAAAGAAGAACAAAAAACGAAAAATGTTTTCCACACGAATATACTAAATACTTACCAAAAATTTAGAATTTTGTTGTAAAAATAAACATTTTCTTTTTGTCTTTTTGAGTTAATTTCACTTTTCTTCTTCACAAATTTATTATTTATATCACGATTTCCTTAATATACTTTTCATATTTTCTTCACCAGTTGCCAAAACAAAATAAAAATTATGACTAATAACAGAAAACTTAATTTTTGAAATTCTTTTTAATTTCGTTTTTCTTATGAGGGGTGAGAATACGAGTGGAACATAAAAAAAAAAAAAAATTTTTAGTAAACCATTCCTTTGTAAGGAATAAAATTTCTCCGCATTATATAGTAGATAACAATCAAAGGTGCATAAATATGTGCGTAATTCAATTTACTTACTCTACTGTGATACCGACTCCCATATATAATTTGTTTAATTTAATTGTGAGTTGTTGTTGCTATTGGCATTTCCACTATCGAAAAAATATTGCGTATACTGAAAAATTCCATTGAAACTTTTTTTCACCCATTTCTCATTCATTGTTTATTTCTATGTACTTTGTGGTAATGAGGCTTTATTCATCCTCATCATCGTCATCATTATTTATCTTTATGGAATAAAACTTCATTTGGGTATTCTTTTTTCAATTTGCTCCTACTTTCCTGAATAGATGACATTGTTTTTCTCCTTTCTTACTCATTTCACTCACATTTACTCATTATCATTTCTAGTTACGATCATAGTCAAATAATGAAGAATGCTAAGCCGAATTCTCCCCTCTTTAAATGAATGAAATTTTTGAGATTCACTTGATTTTAATATCAAATGGTTATCAAAAACCTGATTGTCAGAAAATTTATAGCACTCTGGATATGGAATACATTTTTCTCCAACTTTGTCGATGACTTTTTTTGACATATTTTTTGACAATCCGGAGTACTTTAATGCTACTCTACCTATTTAACCTACTTGTTTATTTTACTATGGTTAGATAGATCTTCCCGTAATAAGCATTCTGCGGTGAGCACAGTAACGATAAATTAATTTTTAACAAAATGGCGGCTGTTCAAAATTAAAAACGAGACTTAAACAATGAGACTTGAGTTTTATTTTTGTAATAGACGTAAATTTTCATTCATCCCCTAGTTATTTTATCAAAAAGATGTTCTCAAAAAATCGTGCTCATTGACTTTGGAAACGTCGTGATTATTATTATTATTATTTAGTTCAAAAATAGTTGTAATAGTATGAAGTATAATTAACTTTAATTAACATTTCAACAATAAAAAAGAACAGAGAGCCAGTTTCTTCTCAGCAAACTCTCTCTCTGTTTCTTTCTCATGGATATAATTTGAAGTTAGACAACCCATCCATCCATCGATTAACTTTGTATTGTTAAAACAAAAAGATATTTTTGATTATGGCTATGTAGACTATTTTATGTATACTAAGTGCAAAATCACTGAAAATGTACCAAAATAAGCATTTGCATATTTTTTTCATCCCTGTTAATAATAGTTGCGACTCAATGTCCAATTACAATTTGATTCTGGTTTATATTTTTTGTTATTGGATTAAATTTGTTAAATGTTTCAACTCAGCGATAGGAAATGATCTTCACACGTAATATTTTTCAAAATTACATCTTCATTTTTCTGAAGTTTTTTATAAATACTACTACATACTAGTTAAAAGTTGATTCCATTATTTAGATTGCAAAGAACAGCCACCACACAAACACGAACAAGAACAACAACAACAATGTTTTCTAATCAAAAGAACGAAACGCTCTCTAATAAATTATAACCTTGTTTCTTTGCTGCTGCTACTGCTGCTTGCTGCTGTTGTTGGGTCTACAACATCGTCGAAAATAAATTGCACATAAATTTCGCATACCAAAAATCAAACAAAAATTTCTCTGCTACTATGTACTACTCGTACATGTTTGCAATCAATCACGTCGAAATTCATACCAAATTCCTTACAACAACCCAGCAACAACTCAACTCAATTTAATTCAATTATTTACAAGCGTTCATACAAATTTAATATACGAAAAAAGATGAACCAAAAATTGCAAAAAATTTCATACGAATATTTTGCGAATATTCACAGGGAGAAAGAATGAGTTAGTCTGAGAGAAAGAGAGAGAGATAGTGTGTGAGAAAGAGAGTGGTATACGACCTTCATTGTAGCGTCAACGAGAGTATCGTCAGTAGCAACCCATGCCGTCCATGCCTTTTTAGTTGATCTGCTGCTTGTCAAAAATATTCTAATGAACTTCACCTTCGCGTAAATGGCAATAATTTTTTGGAAGAAAAACTGCGCGCACAAACAGCAACAAAAATAAGAAAATCAAATATGTATAGTATGTGTTTATGTGCGGAAGAGTTAATGAACGAACGCGTGCTCCACTGCTCATTTGTAAAGAGACGAGAGGCAAGGAAAAAGTGTAAAGTTCAATAAAACCATGTAAACTAACAGATTCTAATGTCAGGGATTTTTCTTTCCTAAAATTAAACATTTCATAATCTTATTTTTAAGATTTTTAATCTATATCTCTTTTCTTTTTATTGAAACGTTTTCTAAACGCATGTGACACATTCAAACACCATCGCAAGAATGTGACTCACAAAGTGGCAGGCATTTTTTCTTCGTTGAAAAATCTTTTATTTTATATGACATTTCCACATTTTTCACCACAACAAGTGCTTGCTTGTGACGTCACGTTCACAAAATTTTTACGAAAAAAGCACAAAAATATTTTAAAGGTATTTAGTCATTTCTCATAATTTGTATTTATATTTTATATGCATGCAACAATTCGTTTGTGTGTCTAAAATGGAAAGAGAGAAATCCAAAGAAAAAGGCGTGGGTGTCACTGCCACCGTGTGGTGAAAGAAAACAAGATCTCTGTTAAATCAATAAATAAAGGCAGAAACTCTGTTAAAATTCTGTTGACAACATTTTTGCGTCGCAACTTTGAACGTACCAGGCTGAATATAAAACACACATACTTATGTATACAAAATGTGGGTATATAAACGTCAAAGGTGTTGAATGAAACTGTTTTATTTATTTATTATTTTTTTGCTTAGCAATAAAATTGTTCTCTTTCCTCTTCTGTGTTTTTGTTTTTGCTTTTAATTTTCCGCTTTGATATAATTCTTATATTTTTTATTTATTTTTTTTTTTTTTTTGCTGAATTTTTGTTTTCTGCTAAATTTATAATTTAGAAATATTTTTTCACAAAAAAAAAAAAATTATATTTTTATTTGTATGGCTGAGTGTATATATTTAGGACTTTTGCATGACCTTGATGATTTCCCATCAATTCTCAAACCATGCAAATTTTTAGCTTAACAAATTAATTGACCTTATTTTGTTTTTGATTAGCCACAATATAATTTAGTCATCGGAAAGTTTTCTTTTAGTCTTTAACAATTCTTTAAGCTTCCTCGTCTAAGACTGTTCTATTTCTTATTTTCGAATTACTCCTTTGAGTACAATTGCTTTTGCAAAATTTTGTTTTTAGTAACGCATAAATTCATTTTTTGTAATCAAATTTATTTAAGAAATTTAAACAGAAAAAAGGAAACTTAATATTTATTCACAAACGCGCACACAAATACGCTCATTCAATATTTGATTACGTGCTTTTCCATACAATTTCATTGTACTAATTCAGCACTACATTGTGTTGTATAGAATTTGCCCCCTGCGGCACTTCAACAGAAAACACTGAATATCCTTTCAACACACACGCACACATTCGTTCGCATATACCCGGGAGCGTGTGATATATCGTTTTTCCCTTTCTTTTACTTTTTTTCCTTTTAGTCGAAAAATTACATTTCTTTACACTCGGAAAATTTTTTTCGCACACTTTTTGGTTTCTTCAGGATTTCTTCTCCCTATGTTTATGGGCTTCAGTGTTTCATTTTTGTCTTTTCGCTTGAGAAAAAGTAAATAAATGTGCTACGAGCATATAAGAGCATTTTGTTTTATGTTCCCAAATATGCATGTGTGTGTGAGTTGTTTTTGTATAAGTATAAAAGTTCGCACATCAATTGTTATTTCTGTATATGTGTTTGTCTTGAGGATAAAATCTTCTCTTCACTCTTTAATATATTAAAATTTATGAATTTTGTAATAGATGTGTGTGTGAATGTATATGGCTGCGTGTGCGTGTGTGTGTGTTGCAGCTTCTAAGTGCTGCTTCAATAATTTTACAAATTTAACCAATAAATAATACTCATTTCATTAGCAGCAAACATCAAATTAAAAACGCTTTTAATTTATAGCTATTGCTATCGCGCCTTAAATTATACTATGTTTTTATTCTAAATTTACTACTTAAAAATTCCCTGTACACAATTTTAATTCACTTTTAATACTTCATTTTCTTTTATGTCATGCAATCCTTTAAGTCCTTGTGGAAAAGTTTTCAAGCAAACAATTTAAAACAGTATTAAACTTGTTGGTTTTTTCTTACGTTGTTGTATTAATTTAGCTTTCTTAATGTGTGCGTGCGTATATGCCATAAAGTTTCACACTCTCACCGAACATATTGAGCCTATTTTTTTGCGTGGCCCTTTTCACTGTTCACATAAAGTTTCATTAGTTCCTCTTCCCTTCCAAAAATATACCGAACGGTAATGTATAATTTCAACCTTAAATTCATCCAAAAGAAAACAGAAACGCATCTGCTTATTTCGAACTCATTTCTCAAATAAGGTTACAACTCAAGCAGCCGAAAGAGCTCTTCAAAACTCTTCCTTTTTTCATACCTAACAAGAACCCAATGGAGCCTCTCATTGTTGTTCGAAATAAGAGTCGAAAGCACAAGAAACTTACTACTTCAACATTTGTATTCGGAAAAGCTGAAATTTTTGACAACATGACGACTATGAAGTTACTTTTGCCGCTGTCTGTCGTTTTGTTTTCCACACAAGCAAACAAACGAACATTGATTACACAACACTAACACACATGCATAAGTTTTATTCTAAAGGGAATAGTTTAGAGTATATTCACTGTACCTCTTCTCAGTTTCACTGCTTTCATGCCCTTTATACCAGAAAAAATATTTTTATCTCCTGTTTTAACTTTTCTTTACACATATACATACATACTACGTATGTAGTTTTTTACAATATAAATTCCATTTGGTTTTGTGTCTTTGTTATATACATGTGTGCCTGAGACATTCAAAATTCAGCAGTTAGTTGTTGTCTGCTTTTAGGCGTACGGGCACATACAAATGTAGGCACTCCAACTAAATGCACACACATGTTGAATTGCTGAGTTTTTGTAACAATTGTTCTTGTGCTCTCTCTAATATTTTAGTATGCTTGTTGCCTTTTGAATTTTGCTTTCTTCTGTTGATGTCTATTTGAATTTCTTCTTTTTTTCGGTCTTTGTAATTTCGTAATCATTCAAATAGTATACGAGTATGTGTAGTATGCATTTAGGAGCTCGAAATATGTATACAAAATTTATGTTGTTTTTCATACATCAAGTTGACTTAAGGCAGTTTATTATATTTAGGTAGCATTAAAGCTGGAAGTAAAGTATATTCACAAATCTTTTATAACGCATACAATGTTATATTGCATAGTTTTAGGTGTTTTTATTTAATTAGAAAATTCCTCTACATAATTACTTGAGATGTGTACGCACTAATAAAATTACGTATTCTCTTATTCTTTTCGTTTCAGGTATGTGGTTTGCTGTTAAATTTGTTCATATTTATCTAAGGAAATTATAATGAAGTAAAGGAAGTATAAATTTAAAATTATGACTAAAAATATGCTTGAAAATTTAATTAAATTTTTCATAATTCTGCTTATGAAAACGTATCAGTTAATTCTGGTTAAAAATCTAATGAAAATATTCATTGTACCAGCTGAAATTAAGAAAGTATAAATACGTTAAAAATTTGCTTTTTATTCACATAAATTTACTGAGGATTTTAATTACATAAGCACCTATTTATTATTATAAAAAAATATATGCTCACCTGACTTTAGCAACAGAATTCAATGTCAGCAATATTCATAAAACAATAAAAAAAAAGATTTTGCGCAACATTCCTACTCGCTGATTTCATCGTTTTCGCTTAATATATACAGCAGGCTGTATACTTTTTGCAAACAAAAGCATTTCACACTAATCTTCTCACTATAACGTCAATTTTCCACAAACCAATTGCCGAAAAGAACAAAAATAAAATGTCAAATATGTCAAATTTCATAAAAATTTTAATTTTTTATTAAATTTAGTTACGGATAGACCAGGCCAGTTTTATTTTAGACTGTTTATGATTATGCTTAATTTTTAATTTTTTGTTTTTTTTTTCGTAAATTTAATAAGCCTAAATGGTTTTATGCATTGCGGCGCATAATCCTCAACATCATTAAATTTATCGCTATCGCTGGAATTCAGCGGCAGCGAGATTTTAAAATTAAATTTTTGCTATTGTTTTCTTTTGATTTTGGTATTTTTTTTTTTTGTACATTAAAAATCCTTAGGGAGTTTTTCTTTTCGGTTTTCATTGTCTCAATTTATTTTATTCATAGTTTAAGAACTCTTCAGAAATGTTCAAGTGGATACTTATGCTGTCAATTTGATATTGTCTTTAAAAAAGAACAAAGTAACTCTATAGATTTTCCTTACTTTGTTACAAAGTTCTTTAATATTAGCAAAATATTTTATAATCGATTTTCTTAATATTTATTCAATTCATACCTTTACAAAAATTATTGAAATTTCTACTTCATTTGATACATAAACACACATACTTGCACACACTGACTACTGAGTTGCTTAGTATTCACTTAGATATTCGAAATAACTTGTCAAAATATTTAAGTTTTGCGGTGTGCTATTTTTGGTATTCATAATGGAATTCTTTGTTGCTCGTAAAACAATTTTCGACATAGAAAAATTCAAATTTTTCAGTGTTTGGCAAAAGGCTTAAGGACTATTAATATTATTTATTCAAATTGGTTTCTACTAAAACAACATCGATTATGGTGATGCTGCTTAAATGATGATGTTTATTATAAAGTGTTGACACATTTTGATGTTCAATTTGTTTTACAAAAAAAAAAAGAAAAGAAAAAGTAAAAGTAAAACGAATATGAAAGTGGAGAAAGCCACTTTTGTATTTTGCATTTTTCTTTTTAAATTTGCATGCTTTGTAAAAAAAATACAAACACTAAATTGGTTTACCTTGCAATTTTTATTCTATTTAGGTAATTTTCTGCTGTTTTATAAATTTTTTTTTTTTTTTTGTAAATATTAACTTGAAATTTCTCTGTTTTCTGCATTGTTTTTTTTTTTGTATGTGTTTTCTTTTTGCACACAATTTCATTCATTTTTTCTCTATTAGAATTCTTACCCAATGGGATATCCTTTTTTTGTTTTTTTTGTGTGTTCTATTTTTTGTAGCTCTAACAGAGAAATTCGCTTGACAGTTCGTAATTGGGTAAATGTCAACTTGAACTATTTGAATTATATTTAAGCGCCACTAACACAACAAAAAGCCAACGAGAACTGAAAAATAAAAATACGTTTTCTTTTTTTTTTCTCTCTCTTTTTAGTTTCTTTTATTTGATTACATAACAAATTAGAAAATCTCCATAGACCTCCCGTTGGTAATTTTGGTCATTGCTATCTTCTTTACTTGTGTGTACAGTAGTACCTTTTAGGTACAAATTAACCTCCCTCGAGACAAATTAACAAATTTACTGTACATACACTCGTAGAAGCAAAGGGTTTTTTAAAGTATTTCTTTTATTTGTAGAGGAGTTTTTTTTTATTATCACTGTCAGTGTCAATTTTAAAAAAGGAAGTGTTGTATTTGTTTTAAGTGAAATAAATGAAATAAGGTTCATTCATAGGTTTTGTTGGGTGGAAAATGTGAAACTCACAAATTAATCATTAAATTCGTTCACCTTTTTCTTAAGTCTTTTAAAATACTAGTTTTCCAAGGAGTAGATCGCTAGCAGCAGTTGTGGGCTCCATCGTAAGTTGTCTTTTTTTTAACTCGGGAGTTCCACATATCGTTCGTAACATTTTGTTTATATTAGACTAAGAAAACGTGCCCCAAAATTGTATTCCATATTCCCAGATTGGTTAGCCAGTACGTTCTTGTGGTAAGTTAATTTAGATTGTTTTTGCTTTCTATGGGTCTCTGCTATGCTAATCTCTTGACTTCACGATTATCCGTTTGTGGTAGGAATTTATTATTAAATACAATGTAAATAATTTTCGTTGAGTTTACTTTTATTGTCCAGTTCGTTCAATATTTATCGGTCAATGTATATTAAAAAGTGGAAAAACATGTAGAAATTTTTATATTTTATAAAATTTTATTATGACAACGATTAAATGCAAAGATATCAGCGACCCATCAACGTACTCGACAACTGAATTACACTGGTTTACAAATTTTAAGTCTTGAAAAGTACCAAGAACAAAACATATTTGGGTGGATAAATTTGGACCTCCTGAATACAAAAAAAAAATTTTTTTTCTATGGTAAGAATTTTTGCCGAACAATAATTTTGTATTTTTCAAGGTATGGTTTCACTCAAATCCTTGTGAACTCTAAACAAAGAGCTCGATCGAGATGATCATTAAAAATTGAATATCCTTTCCTTCGATATGCTGTTTGTTTTGATCGAATAAAAAATGGCTGAGTTATGATTCCTCAAATTTCAAAAATTGCCATTTTTCAAGATTTTTTTCAAATTTTCAATTAAAAAAAAAAAATTCACAAAAGATTTAATTTTCATTCAAACTTGGGCTTAAAATGTTTGTAATTGAATAGACTATGTATTAAAAAAAGGAAATGACCCTGATTTTGACATTTAATTAAAAAAAAATTTAATTTAAAACTGAAAATTTGAAAAAAATCTTGAAAAATGGCAATTTTTGAACTTTGAGGAACCATAACTCAGCCATTTGTTTTTGGATCAAAACAAAACAGGGTATTCAATTACTTTTGTAACGATTTGCAGTTCATTTAGATCGAGCTCTTTGTTTGGACTCCACAAGGATTTGAATGAAACCATACCCCGAAAAACACAAAATTATTGCTCGGGAAAAATTCTTACCATAGAAAAAAAAAAATTTTTTTTTTGTGTTCAGGAGGTCCTAATTTATCCACCCAAACATGTTTTGTTCTTGGTACTTTTCGACTGTAAACTGGGGTTATTCAACTGATAACTGACTTCTTCAACTTCTCGAAATAGAACCGCTGATGTTTTCACTCTCGATTTCTTGACATAGTACTGCTAATCCTTTTACTTTACATTCTCACAAAAAATGTTTTTCAGATGTAACTTTTTACCGATTTGGCGCCACCTATTTCAAATACAAAATTTTCCTCGCCTGATTTACGCAGTGAATTGCATTCCTCTATAATAAATAATTGTTTTTGATAATAAATATTTCTTTTGATCAATTAATGAAATAACAAAACTTTTGCGTTGATTCCTACTACATATTTAAACTCAATAATAAACATTATAAAAATGTCTGCGTATCTGCGACTCACCTGCAAAAGCAAAACAAAGAAAAATATTCCAAAAATAAAAGCAAAATAAAAATAAAATTTTTTTGCTACGCAATTTCTAAAATATTTCTGTATAAAATACAAGCAAGAATTTTTTATTGTTACAGAGGGACTAAAAAAAGTTGGCTAAGTTGAAAACTTGTGGTAAACAATGTCCTGTATAGCATTTAGCAGTTTGATCCGTTTGATCAGTTGCTAAAATTGTTGCGCTAGTAAAGTAAATCGTCAGTATCACTTATTATTGCTGACTTTTGTTAACTTGCTTTAACAAGTGAATTTACATCCTTTAGATTCCTTACCATGGACTGCAGTTTAGTATCCGGGTTTCAACATTTGTTTCGATGTTATTAAAAATTTTGGAATATAAGAAATAACCGTCATTGAAAATTCGTGGAATCCGTTGAGGAGATATTTTCATGTATTGCCGATAATTTTCTAATGTTTATGACACAGCCATGACATTGAGGCGCAGTTCATCAACTATAATTTTTTAGATCAATCTTGGATCTTCGCCAATTTTAGCCTTCAACCGAAGATATCGAACGGACTTCGCGATGGTTGTCCTCTACAGAAAAATGTCTAAAGATGGATTCTGTGCGGTGTAAACTTTCTCACAGTTACGGAACCCAAACGCTGGTCTTAAATCTTTCAAGCCACTTTAAATGTAAAATGAAGCTTAGCGAATTTTTGTTAGTCCCTTCGATTTTTAGCTTTTCTAGTTGGGAAAAGAGACGGATAGCAGATTAAATACAATTCGCACTCACCATAATTGCTTCTCTTTTTTTTCTTGCTTCTAATTAATTGAAGCATGCATAATTTGATTGTTTTTTAATTTGTACATTTTGCGCTCTTTTCTGCTATTTTGTTTATTTTTTTTTCACAAAAATTTGCTACATTATCATGAAGCGGCAAAGGTTGTGAGTTTATGAGGGCCAAGTTAATGTCTGTTTGCTTGTTTATTTGTTTTTAAGTATTCAATCGTGTTATTGTTTATTTTTGGAATTTTTAAAATTCCAGACATTGTTTTCTGTTTTTTGGTTTTTCTTTTTTTTTTGTGGTTAATTTAGTTGTGTTTAGTTTACGCCGAATTATCGAATGAGCCGACGAATTCATAAGCGCATGCAAATACTTATTAAAAATTTTCAATATTTGGTTTTTGCTAATAAAAATTGTTTGTTAATTAAAATAGTAAGTAAATTCTTTGGATAACTAGAGTAAACGTAGACAGTGCTTGTGCTGTCTTGTGCGTATTTATGAGAAAAACTTTAATAAAGAAAACCATCGCCTGCAGCACTGTAACGAACCGTTTCCCGGTCTTAGGCTGGGGTAGTCTCAGCGGGCTCCAGAAGTTCTTCCCGTTACAAAATTTATATTTTGCAGGGGACCCCCCACTTTCTTTAAATCGCCGCTGTGCGTGGTCTAGCGTGTAACTGACGAATGCGATGGATCGCGCTGGCGTAGCGCTGCTGTGCGTGGGTTGGCGTGTAACGGGATAATGAGATGGATTGCGGGGGCGTGGCGCTGCTGTGGCTAGACTGGAGTATAACGGGCAAATGCGATGGATCGCGCTGGGGTGGCGCTGCTGTGGCTAGACTGGCATACAACGGACGTACCATGCGGTGTCTTGCGTCGGTCGTAATATCTTGTCTTTTAGACCAAGTCGGCTTGTTGTTCCTCCGACGTTTAATGACAAGCCGCACACGTCTTCTCAGATTTCAAGACCTGGAGTTTCCCCTGACTAATGACCAAGTCGGATTGTTGTTCCTCCGACGATCAACGGCAAGCCGCACACGTCTTCGCAGGTTACAAGAAATGGAGTTTTTCTTTCCTCCCAAATTTTGCCGCCGTGTCAAATCCTAACTTTCCTCACTAACTCTTGTATTTCCCACACTACTTGTACTTACCAGAGGTACGTGTTGCTCCGATGCCAGCTGCCAGCCAAAAAGATCTTTGCTGAGTCCGCCGACTGACTGACTGTAATGTATTGTTTTGTTGTTTGTCGCTTCTGCCAATTGTATTTATGTAGTACACCCACACGTAGTTGTTAGTACCCATCTTTCTATGTTGAAGCACATTTAGAGTAGCACATTTGTGACGCGAGTGTGCGGTTGGTTTTCTTCTCCCAGCATATGCTAGGACAGGCTTCTGTTCGCCGCCTGTTTATGGTGCACTTAGGTGTTATTGTGCAGGCATAATTTGTTACCAAATTTGGCTCCTCACATCACTGATCTGCAGCAGCATCCATACTCCTTCCTCTTACCCAGTTGGGTCTTTACATGTCATGCTATAATAAAAAATACTACGAAAAAAATAGAAAATTGAAGGGTTTTACAAATATGAATAAATATATAAATAGCTCAGGTGTTTTTTTGCTGACAAATACTTATTAAATGAATCACAATGAAATATTTAGAAAAAATATTTTTCTTCTTTATGGTGCCGCTGCTTTTCAATGTAAACAAAATGTAAGCAGTAGAAAGAATTTTAATTTTACAATTTACAATAATACAAATGAATGTGTTTGCGTTTCTGAGAATGTGTGAAAATGTTAAAAATGAAGCATTTATTTTTATTAATCATAACTTATTGCATCAATTATATACGCATACATATTAAAAATTGTAGCAATGAGTATTTTAAATAACAGAAGAACAAAATTTGTTTTTTACATTGTATGTGAAAACAAATTTGGCAAATTTTGAGTGAATTGAATTACCGAAAATGTAATATTAAAATTAATATTTGTATGTAGGTGGCGCTACCAGAATTAAGCATCAGCGCATTAAGAATTAAGGGAAATAAATGCCAAAAATAAATATCGTACTGCTGCTACAGCTACCGAGCAGCGTCGTCTTTACCTCGAACGCGCAATGAACTCGAACACTCGAATGCCTGATTAAATATTTACGTTTGTGTTTGTGACTTAATTAATTTAATTTAATACACTCTCATCCATTTCATTATTTTTCATCATTTTTAAATTAATTATAGGTTTTTCTTACAAATTGCTAATGTAATAAATATGAACGCACAGCCATACCACAAAAATAAATTGCGCTTTTTGTTTTTCTTTCTTTTTTTTCGACTCATTTCGTTGCTTTTGGCTTATGGTGGCGTATGAGTGACATTTTAAAGTAGCAAATTAAAATTAATGGAAAAATATGAGCATAATTCAATGATGCTCTTGTTATTCGCTTTTGCTGCTGCTGTTGTTGGTCCGCATGCATAAAACCGAAGTAGAAGAAATTGTGTCAAGTGCTTTTGAATTTATGAAATTTATGATTTATAAAATTTTAAATAAATACTTAAAAATTAAATTCTGAATTTAAAACACTGAAATGAAAAAGATGTTGAGAATTTTTTTTCTTCCGCTAAGGACAGCTTCTCAGTGCTATTTCGAATTGGTTTAAACGTCAGGTGTTGGTGGTTTAAACTTAGTTAAACTTCCATATGAACAAAGCTTAAACTCGCTCTGAAAAATGATTCTGAAGTTGAGCCCAGCACGCTTTTTTAATAAAACTCCATATTTAACTTGCGCAATATTCTTTACAGATTCGCGGTAATTGTTGTTATCCTAAAAGTATGCTTCATATTTAATTTCTAATCATTTACAGCTTACAGAAGAAAATGGCGGTAAACCATAAATCACAAATTTAGCAATTGTAACTGACAACAAACAGTTTCTCAATATTATACTCTGCTATACTGTTTGTGCCTTTGTTTGCATGTGTGATGAGTGTGTGTGTTTTCGTGCCTTCTTATGTATGTTGCAGATTTAATTAAATATTTACGATATTTGTTTGTATTTATTTAATTTTATTTGAAAGTGTGTATGTAGACAAAAAACACCATTCCAAAAAAAGAAAAAAAAATAGAAAATAAAGTTGAAAAACTAATTAAATTCCACACACGCACACAATCATGTGTGTTTCTCCACACTTTTATTTGTAATTAGTTCACTTTGTGAGTGTTTGTATTTGTGTACAACTTAATTCTTCGGAAGTATGCAATTGAAAAAGTGTGCTGGAAGTTAGCAAACAAAAATGCATAAAATTTAACGAGTGTGTGCGCATTTGAAAGCTTTTAATTTTCATAATTTTTGCAGTTTTGGTTTTTGCACACTTTTAAGAGCTGTGAATTATTTAAGTACGAATAAATGTGATTTTTTTTGAAAAGCAAATAAACACTTTGCCACGGCTACTGCTACTGTTGTTGACGTTTTAGTTATTGTTTGTTTGTTTGTTTGCGCGCCTGGAAATACGCCACATATTTAATTATTACTTTTTACGCTGTCCAAGAAACAAGTATTTATGATTCAACTGCAGCTAATTATTTGTTTTCTCATAATGTATGTGTATTTATTTGATGTTCATATTATTTTTGTACGTAGCGGTGACAATAGACAATAATCAAATGGAAAGTTCTATTCATTTTGGTTAAATATTTGCTATGCATTTCAACAAACGCAATTTGGAAAATTTCTTGCTTTGCTTAGAAAAAATATTTATAAAGAAAATTGTAAACAACCTTCATATGTATAGAAAGTTTACCAAACAGTTAGTAACTGTACTTTGGAGATGGTTTTAACTCCTTATCAAAAAGCGGTCTAAATATATTCTGTGAAGTAATGAAAAAAGTTTCTTGAGGTTACAAAAAGGGTTCGAAATTAATTTGTATGAAATAATAAATGTTTGTGAATAGTGACTCCCAAAAGTCAGCTTGTTTTAAAATAAAAAATAAATGCTTCCAAGTATGCAACAAAATTTGACATGTATTAACTTGTAGCATACTTTGAGTTCATTTACCAAATGTCAGGTCCATTTGCATACATGAATTATTAAAATTAAAGGAAAATAAGAAAACTGTTGCAAAAATTTGTTGTTGATGCTGCTCTACTGCTGTTACCTGCCACTTTTCAAATCAACAAAAATGTCAAAATTCACTCAAATTGTTAATACACAAGCCAAAGTACCACAAAGGTAGCCAGCCACACGTGTCTGTCATTGGCAGGTCACCACACATGGTGAGCCAGTGAGCCACAGTGGGCATAAACTTTTTTGCCTTAAGAAATAATTAAACTTTCATATCTTTTAGCTTTTGTTACTTCTGCAATTGCTGCAAATGTCATTCATTTATTCTCTCATTTTCTTCACGTGCTCTTCAGTTATTATTATTATTTTTGTTCTTGTTGCTTATTTTTTTTTGTTAATGTCGTTCTATGATTAAACTCAATTACTGAACTGTGCGCCCACCCGCCACATTCATTCTGCCACTGCCACTATCGACCGTCTGCCTAAGATAACTACACACACACAGTCAAGCACACGCCACATTTAGGTTCAAGTTCATTGGTAATTTTCTCGTTTATGTTTATTAGTTTCATATGCTTCATTCTTATTGGCTTGCCTATAAAATACTATATTAACTACATAAAAGTAAATGAGTGCATTTAAATATTTATAAAATACTACCGCTGCGTAACAAATAACAGAAAAGCAGTGTGTTATGGTCAAGATCAGTGAAAGAAGCCGCAGAGCACAAACTTAGCTATGCAGACCATCTGAAAAATTGAAAAATAAACAAACATACAGAATAAGAAAGTAGTACGCCCACATTCCTACAAAAGTCAAATGAAATTCTTTTACTCTGTTTGTTTGTTTTTGTATTTTCAGCAATGTGTTGCAACAAAACGAAAAAAAAAAAAATTCTTATATAAACATAATTCCAGTAAGTACATATTAACTACAATTCATGCTTCTACACTGCCTACTGTCAGCATCATTATTTGTATCCTATACTTATGAAGTGACGTCACGTAATGGTATTACGTCGTAATATGATGTTCACTTCCAAAATTGTACGTATACGAGTGCGGGTGTATAGTTAATGTAACCCAACGGTAAAGAAAGACAATTAAAGTGCTTCTTAGCCTATATTGCAGTGCTTTCACGTCAACACTAAGCGCTGTCTCTTTATAAGACGCCCAATTGGTCATTTACATTGTAGGTCAGCGTGGACAATACGCTCTTTTTGCTTTTATAGGAAACGTTTTAGGAAGCACACTGTGTTTTTCCTTGTGAGTTCCTCTCACTTTTTTTGGTTTCACTATGTGCAGTCTAATTATTACTGATATTTGGAAAAACTAGTTTGTTCATGATCTCTATCGAATTCATGGAATAAATAGAAATGGATTTTAACTACTTGATCCATTGAAAATTTTTTTAAAATAATTTTGTTTTTGGTTTTTTCTATTATTATTTTAAATAGAATTATCTTTTTTTTTAATTAAAAATAAACAAAAGTCATAAAAACGTAATAAGGGTGATATGTCCAGATTTGTTGCTTTTTATTTGCACAGTATTGTAATTCTCATTTGGTTTATAGTTTTCCAATCTTAATTAATGCTTGATGTAGTGTAACATTAAAACAAAAATGGTTTCATTACAAAGGTATTAGTAACGAAAAGAAGATTAATGTCGGCGCTTCAAATTTTGCCACCCATAGTTTCTACGAGAGCACAAGGTCAGCGCTTCAAAAGTGCTTTTTTGGGTAGAGCTTATAGTTTTCTCGTTGGGAAATTACATTAATTAAGTATTTGGTGTGTGTATTTACGATCAATTTTCTCTCTCTCTCTATACATGTGTGTGTGTATGACAGCGTTTGAATGCTTGCGTATTTGTATTTTAATGTCTTGTTAAGCTATTTCCGTTTAATCATTTTGCGTGCGTGTATGTGCTTATGGGTGTGTGTATTTGTCATGGTAATTAGTGGTTTACGTTAATTGATTTGTGATTTGTTTAGAATGATTTGTATGTGCTGCGCTTGATTTAGTAAGTTTGAAAGAAAATATCAACATTCTCGTGTAATTAATTACACTGTGTATATATGTATGAGCGTAAACTGGGAAAAATGATTCGATTCCCTCAGTTCATTTCCCTTTAGTAAAATATGGTAAGCCTTGAAATGTCAGTTAATGAAGAGAATGATCTTATATGTTTATTAAAATTGGGTAAACTAGAAAAACTAGAGGCACAAATGAGGGCACAGACTAGCATTTTGCTAGTATGCGCAAGACCTCACAATCGCTAAGTGCCGCCAAAGTGGTCTCTTTCCTAAACTCTAACAGTGGCATTGGCTTATCTTTAAATAAAATCTGGTCTTCCCGAAGGAGACTTCTTCTTCTGGTAAATAGAATGCACCTCATTTGGACACTATTCAGTGGAGATTGCTTGCCATGCCGTTTTATCAGATAAATCTTCGACAACAAAATATGGTATTACTGCGGCCATCATTATTTATCGATGCTTAACCTTTTAACCAATTTTTCATTTATATCACAGACATAGAATACGCGTTCAGAAATTTGCCATCTAAGAAGTAAATTATTTTCAATGAATATGTAAAATCACAATTTTCAATTTCCTAAAATACTTTTTCAAGCACTGATTCATAGCCTATTATAAAATACCATTTTCATGACACAGCATTTGTTATTCAATATGACAGCAGCAATTTTATGACTGCCACTTTACTAACTGCAAACTCGTGCTACAATCACACCACAAAATTGCCTAAATTTTTCTTTTTTATATTTTCAATAGGTATCCATCCTCTTATTTTAAGTGAAATATGAAAATAAACATTTGTATACATAAATAAAAAATCATCATTACAAAAATATGTAGTCGTTGACGAGTACCATGAACTTGTCTTGTGTAGTTTTTCGAATATTTTCATTTACAAAAGGAATGCGTGAAGGTCTTTACAAACACAAAGCACATGTGTTTTTTTCCCCTGGCAATAAGGTGTGACGTCACTTTGCCAGCGCACAAATGCCAGACCCTTTAAGCAATTTTCGCATACTGACCGTTGTTGATGATGATGATGGGCGAATTGCCAAGGAATTTTTGGTGTCTTAATAAATGTGGTTTTTTGTTGTTTTTTTCTTAAGTTTATTTTTCATCGATTAGTTTTTCATCTTTCAGCACATTTGCTCTTCTTTTTCTTTTTTCTTTACAATGTTGCTAAATTAATTTGTTTTTTCTCTATGCATCTTCAGTTTTAATTGATGAAAAACTTTTGGCTTTCGACTTTGAATTGAATGCTCAATGCGTAAAATAAGCATCAAATATTTAAGAAAAATACATGATTCTGTGTAGGTGTGACAAACATTTACTTTGCGCAAAGTTCAAACAACAATACACTTCTTTTTTTTATTTTTTATGTCTGTATGTAATAGGGTAAGGTATCCATCTGTGAGTAATGGTGGGCGCTCGTTTTTCCTCTTTTCCCTCTCCTATGCAGTTTTTATTTAAATTTATGTGGCATTTGCAAAATATTTGCTCTAGAATGCATTCAACTAAGTAAATACTTTTTTAAAATTAATTTTTTTTTTTTGTCTTTTATGGTAAATTTGTGTTCTCTCTGCAGTAAGTCTAATTGTAAAATGCCATAGAATTTCTATTTACATCTAGAGAATCAAGCTGAAATCATTGGTGTGATGGTCTGGAAAACAAAAATTGGGTAGGATTGAAGGTTAATGAAAATTTGTTTTATTTGAATTTTTTCGAATGCAAATGTAAAACAACCACAAATTTCACGTGAATGCAACTTCCCTCCGTTCTGTTATTATTGATTCACCCACGTGCTCGCTGATATTTTTAAATGAAATGCGTCAAAGAAATTTCACTTACCGCAACGAGTATATCAATTTTCAAGCGCTTCCGGTGTTTTCAAACAAGTCCATCCGCACGTACTCTGTGCTCCTCTGAAAAATTCCCACTCATTCAACACACAGTTTCCCTATTTTTCATATTTCTGTTAAAACAAAGTTTTTCTTCGTTTTTTTTTTCTTTTTCTTTTTCTTCGTTTATTTTGGTTTTCAAATAATAAACAATTTTTTGTTTTATATTTTTTTTTCGTGTTTTAACGCATATGACGTCAAATAAATTGTGTTCATAAAAAAGCATATAAAACTTTTTTTTTTGTTTGTTTTGACGTTTCGACAAAACGTCAGCAAAAGTAATATGCCGCACTTTTGCCCCTATTCCCCATACCCTCCTTTCTTCTCATCAACTCCGAAAATAAAATATCAAATCATGTTTTATTTAAATTAAATAAAATAAAAAAAGAAAACGAAAGAAAAAAAGCTTTATGCTCGTCATTTGATTTTTAAAATATTTTTCCAAAAAATAAAACAACAAAAAAAGCGAAAACGTTTACTTACACCCGCCCGCCATTGATTAAATCTAGGTTGAAGGAATTTCCAAATTTCAAATATTGTGACACGAGCCCGAAAAGCGCAACAACAACATACAATTACGCTGCAACATCGGATTGACTGAGTTGAGTTAAAATGTGAATGGAATTTGTCAATTTTGTTTACTTGCCGTGAGTGCCGGATATAGAAATGACGAAAACGACTAACTGAACGCGTGGGTTGGCATTTACAAAAAGGTTATTGTTTTATTTTATTAAAAGTAAATAATAAAGCAAAAATATCTAAATATTTGTATCTTATCTTAATCAATAATGGAGGGATGTTCATAGTAGCGACCTACGAGTTATTTACTTACATAAATGTGATGCATATTCTTACACACTGTTAATGTAAGAATTCGGGAAATTCTTTCAATTTTTGAATTTTTGTCAATTTTTATGAAAAATTTTTTCGGTTGCCGAAGAAAAATATTTTAATACTTTCCTACTAAATTACTTCTGCATAGTTTCAACATATTTAGTAGCCCTAAATTTAAAATAGCTTAAGTAAAAAAAAAAATATTGCATACTTTTAGCATTCTAAATTGTCCCTAAAATGTATATAAACTAAATTTAGAAAGATAAAACAATAATTTCAGATAGAAGAAACCAAAAATAACATTGTTTGCTTGTGTGAGTTAATGATGCTGAAGGAAAACCAAAAAAAAAAAACAAAACAAAAAATTACATTAAATTGTACCAAAAACTTTTGCTCATTAAAAGCTTAAAAAACCACTTGTGTAACTAAATGAAAACACATTTTGTGTATGCACTAGCGCATACCCTATGGGGGGTTTTAAGTTTTTCGCCCCTTTAAATTTTTTTTATGATCAGCAATCAAAATGTATGAGATTTCAAACGGTAAGAACGGAGAAATTTACCCCCAAAAGCCCCTTAGGATCTGCTAGGTGTGTGCGTGTATATATGTGTGCATTTCATACGTGCATGTATATGAGTTTGAATGTCTGAGGGTAATAACTTTTGTTATGTTGAGCATCATATACACATATACTTACATACATAAATTTATGTATGTATGAGTACAGCAGCTTCAAGCTAATGCAGCAAAAGTAATTAAGCATATTTTCAGGCGTTGAAATGAATTGTTTAGTGTTGAGGAAGAGCGAAAATTTCATAAGAGTGTGTGTATCTATTTTTTAAGTGTTTATAATTAATTTGTGCAAACATTTTTAAGAAAACCTTAATGGACGCAGAACAAAAAAATAAACGGCAGCTTAAAAATTTTTATACACTTATGTATTTATTTTTTTTCATGATTACGTTTTAACTTTATAAGCGTATTTAATACAATTTTGTCTTTCTTGCTTTGTACATTTAATTTTCATTGAAATGAAGTTTTGCTCCGTGCTTACACCATAAACCGATTAATTTAAACGATTTTGTGGTTTTTCTTCGCATAAACAAACACGCACGCATACATACTTACTTTTAAGCCAATATACAATGCTATGATATATTATGCCCTTGAGATTTAGCTCACACCCACTTACACTGACACAACCAAGGCAGCAAAAAGATCGTTAACACCAATTAAAAATGTATTTTTCCCGCTCATCACACATGCTGCACACATACACTTGTGGACATACAATTAAGTCATACATTTATGAGCAGAAGAATTAAAAAAATAAAATAAAATTTCTATTAAAAAGAAACAAAACCAACGGTAAAAAAATAATCGTTTTCCAAAAACAGTTCAATTTTAAAAGTTATAAAGGAAGTAAACTGTTATAATGTCAAATATGTAAAAATTTTCCAAATTATCGTATGTCTATGGTGTTATTTGCGGTCATATAATTAAGTCATATGCTAAACAAAAATATTTAAAAATAATAAGTTTGATGGTTTTTAATTTTTGACTGAGATTTTACCTTTGGTACTGTTAGTATTTACTTTGTGTAAACCATTTTTGCCTGATGATTTCTGTACATCTCTTCGGCAATGTTACGACTAGTGTCAGAGCATTAGGCAGCAGTGATTTGAGTCTATTCCTCCTGAATGATAGCAGATTCGTCGTTTTTTAAAATACTCTTTAGATTTTCTATAGGGACTTCTATCGATCCCAAACACATTACATATGAATTTATGGTTCCAAACAATCGTTTTCCAAAAATGCTGGTCCTAGTGGAAATATCGTTTAGCGAACTGAATTCGTTTAATCGCTTGCGTATAGTTCTGGCTGATATTTTCAAAGTGTATTCTAAGTCAATTTGTGATCTTTGTTTGATGAAAGTTAAGAAAGTGTCCATTTTTTTCAGCCTAATCAAATACCTGTTTTCAGCTGGAGACGTTTTAAGTGGTTTTTCGCGTTGCAAATTATAAAATGATTTGAATTTTTTATAGTATCTTATCTCATTGACCGTGGATAAGTCCACGTAAAAAAGTTTTCCAAATGAGCTCCCTCTTCGTAGGAGTAGAGCTCATATTTTTGCCCATCACAACCAAAGTTCAACTAAAGTATACAGAAATGTGTAAATTAACAATTTTATTTGTTTTTACGCACGGTGGGCAGGAAGCGACGATAGGTTGCATAAAAATGTCGACAAAAACTGAAAGTAGTGCTGTATTTATTGACGATTATAGGTGAAAAATCCGTTTGGAATGAAATCCTAGCTGCTCTTCTTTCAAAGATATCCATGTTTTACATATAGTAGGTGGAGAAAGTAAGATGTCAAAATGAAAAAAAACTTTAACACCAAATATCTTCTCAAAAATGGATAGCTTTAAATTTATTTTTACATCATTATAAAACTACATGCAATGTTGTTGAAATTGCTCTTAATATAAAGCAACTAATAGTACCGCACAATGACGTTATAAAAAATCCTTGGACTACTAATACAAAATATTTTTCAAACTCAGCATAAAATATTATTCTAGTGACTTAATCATGTGACCACAAGTGTATATATCTACTTTTATGCTATCAGACACACTCTCACACACATATGGGATAACAGGAATTTAAAAATGTCCTACAGCATAAAGCAATTACTTACTTTGCGGTCCGACATTAAAGTCACCTCTCGTTTATTATAAACACATGCTTACATACATACATGTATGAACGTATATATTTATGAATGACATTTATTACATACATATACTTGCATATACATATGTATGTTGATATATATATATATAAAACTGCATGCAGAGTTTGAGTTGGCTGGACAGACATTCGTTCGTGTGACTTTTTACTGGTATTTAAAAATTATTATGTGTGATTTTTCATTTTCATTTCGGTTTTTTTTATTTATTTTTTTTTTGTGCTCTCAACGCTGTTGTTTTCTGTCAGCTTCCTTTTACGGTTACACATCCACATTTATTCGCATACATGCAGAGAGATTGCAAAGCTCTGATAAATAAGTAAACTCGTGTCATTTATGAGATATGAACTTGATTTTTAATTTTGTGGTTGTGTGAAAAGCGGTTGGCACTTTTTACGCTGCGCTGATAAAGGGGAAAGAAAGATGTGAATAATGATAATGGCGTTGGTAATGTGACGGTGGTAATCACTTCACCACTATAATTAAGCTAATTAAAAAATATTTTTATGTCGTGAAAAGAACCAAAAGAAAAGGGTTTAAAATTCATTATTGCTTAAAATTATTTGTAGAAAAATTAAATAATTGTTTTTTTCCCCCTCTTCTTTTGCAGAACCCAGAAAAGACAAGACTGATGCACCACACGGTGGTAATGGCACACTATCACCAAATACCGAACAGCCATCATGTCAAGGCTCAATGTTACCGCCACCTGGGGGTGGCGGCTGTGGTGGCGGCATGGGCTCCCAACACCAACAACAACAAAATCACAGTAGTCATGGCGGTGGCATGACACATGCCGGTGGTGGCGGCAACAATGGTCGTGATCAACATGATTCACATTCGCAAAATTCCAAAATGGAACGTCCAAATACGCTTGGAACAAATAAACTCTCACGTCGTGTTAATATTTGTTATCATAATGAACATTGTAAGTATAAATGCACACACATACATTTGTACATGCATACCATTTGCTTGTATGTCTGTATATACGTGGTGTAAACTATGTGTGATTAGCATATAAACGTAGTAGTGGTCGTAAGTGGCTTGTAGTAGATAAAATGCTCGAAATATAAATACAAAAGTGTATACAGTACCCCATAGAAAAATTACGAACACTACAAAGCACTTTAAAATGACAAACGACCATTGTACGAATAAAACAGAGTGGAAATAACATTTTGTGAGCCTCTTATTTAGGAACCAGATAGGAATGCATATAATTGTCTGGAGATATGAAGGATAAACTTGCCTATTATTTTTAATTTCTCAAATGGGTCCAAAATTATCACCAAAATCAGTTCTCAGAAAAAAAAGCTGGTCAACTGATTTAACTATATTAAAACTTACTGTGTTAACATAAATATTTAAGTTGAATTTGTAGTGTTCATAGTTTTCTAGATACTGTACGATGTGTTTTGTGGAAAATTAAGTATTCAGTGAAACCCAACCCCAACACATTTAAGTATTTGAAACATGCAAAAAGTGAGTTTAAAAAAGGCATTGACTGAAGTCAAATACGTCAGTCAAAAATTCAATCAATTGGAATGAAGCCTGCAATGCGTTTGAGTTGCACTCATCTGTCAATTCAATTCAGTGATGAGAGATTGAAATTGGTATTTATTTTCATAAATCAGATAATCTTAAAAAGATAGTCACAGCATTTTAAATTTGAAATAAATTCGTTTGAATCTTTCGCGTTAAATAAAATCAATATCAAAACAAAAATCTTTCCACGAATTAAACCAATCTAAAAAAATATATCTCTCAATATCCAGCAGATTGATAATAAACCAAAATATAAAAACTTCATAAAATATACTTTAAAAGCTTGAATGAATAGTAGCAAATATGTTGAAACGAATAACCGCAACTCAAATCTTTTTGCTTTTTTATAATATGAATTACATAAATCATTAAAATGTTCATTTCCGTTTCCTCTCGTTATGCCCAGTGCAATTCAATAAGTAAAAGGCCATGTGGCAAAAGAGGAAGAGGTGAAAATCTATAAGTGTTTACCTTGAAATATGCGTTGGCCGAATGTGAAAATAATAAATTAAACAACCTTTTCCCCATTAAACAACAAAAATAAACAAACTTTTGTTATTTATGTCATTAAAATATACAAAAAGCGCCTTGTGCTGCTTAACCCTACTCCTACTGCTACTATATGTGCACTGCACTTCACTTACCTGTGTGTATATGTGTGTATGTATAAAGAACGAGAGCTTACTACTTCAGCAAGCATTTTACTGGTGCACACCATCACTACTACAGCTACCACTACTGCTACTACAGCAGTTGCTAGCTGCATTTTGCAATACGTTTAAAATCATTATCCTTACACTATTATAATTTGTTGTTTTTTGTGTTTGTGTTTTCCTTCCTTCCATTTCTTTATTTTTTCTTTATTAGATCCCGATGGCGGATCTTCTGCAAATAATATGATTGGCGGTCCACCAGGTAGCACACCACCACCATATGCCGATGCTGGCGGACATCATCATCATCATCATGGCAAAACAGGAGGAATGCGCGACGGCGGACACGCGGTACTGCTGTCCGAATTGCCTGAACCTCCGATCCCTGTATCGGAAATTGGACCCATCCCACCGCCACCGATGTTCTCGACACCAAGTCCCACATTGATTGCAGGACGACCTCACGGGCCGGGCGCAATGAACGATCAAGACTACCAGGACTATGATTATGATGGTACGAATACGATTATCGTTAAAAAAAAATAAGAAAGCAACACCATGCCATGTCTATGATTTAAAAATGGCGCGCGTTTTTATACACAACGGCATCGTCTTTTTTTTAACATACTTTCCTGAGTTCGTCTCTTTTTTTAGTGCAGAAAAAATATCGTTTAGATTCTTTTATTGCTTTCTTTTCGATGCAATTTTATTATTCTTATGGAAGGCGAAGTCGACGCAACGTTGGTGTTTCAATCTTCTGGTAGTGATTCACTGATGTTGTTGTTGTTACTCATTATTATTATGATTTTTGTGGGCAATTTTCCGCTCTATTGGTTGCGCCATTTTTTTTTATATTCAATTATGTGCTTGTCAAGTTGTTTAACCTTTTAGTTCTTTTCCTAGCGTACTTATATTTATGTTCTGCTCTATTATTAGTTAATTTCGTATTCATGAAAGTGAAGTAGAAAAAAGTATTTATGTTGTTTAGAAAACCTTGGCATTATTCATTTTTATTTGAATATTTAATGCGCTTGTAATCGTTAGCATAAAAAAAGATGCTAAAGCCAAATATCGTACTTTTTTTTGACCGGGGAAAAGCAGACTAGAATATTACAACTTAGAACCAGTTCCAGACTTAATCATGAACACAAATAGAAACAAAATTCTATTGGAGGTTGAAACAGTATGCTTCTTTAACACATGTAAAGTTGAGTCTAATGCTCTATAGTAGAAATTAAAAGCTGAATAACAGAATAGTCATTTATGAAATTTGGAGTCACTTTGACCACTATTTAATCCAACTCCTTTTTTGTTTAAATTTTTCCACTTTTTTGCAGCTTACTACCTACTGAGTTACGGCATCTATGACTGAAATTTGCTGGAACTTCAAATTTACTTGATAAACAAAAAAGTTGTCAGATAATAATTTCTCTGTCTAAGCTTTTCATTTTCCCTAGCAAATGCACGATATTTGGCAATATTTTCTCAATTTTAAATATTATGTAACTAAACAAATTTCTTTCCACAATAGATCATGATGCTGATCAAGATGAAATCGATTCCGATGAAGAGTATATGTTCCAATTACAACAACAGCAGCAGCATGTAAACCATGTCGATACACAACGCATTGAGGAAATTCCAGCCAAAGAGCCAAAACCAAATGCAGTTCCTCTCAAGTCAGCATTAAAAAAGAAACCTGGGCAACATACTTCAACCTCATCACCAGCAACACCTACACAAGATCATAGCAATGCGAATGGTAGTGTGCAACAGGGTGGTGGCAGAGACGGTGGTAGTATGGCAGCAGGTGGAAGTGGTGGTGATGGTCGTGGCGCTGTTGGTCAATCAGCAGCCAATCAGCGTCCGCTGGTTGTGCGTCAAGATGCAACTAATAATTACTCACTAAAGTAAGTACTACATAAAGTAATTGCAATTTTTTCGGTTTTTTGTTGTACTTTTAGTTTAAATAACGTAAAATGTTGAAAAAGTTTTTTATTATTTTTACATAAATTTAGCGTACGTAGTGAAAAAGCAGTAAACTTTTTTCGATTCATTCGTTTTGTGTTATCTTTGTACGTTTTCTTCTTTTGTTTCTTTATTGTAAAAAAAAAGAAAAGATTTTGTGTGAAAATATTTTTAAACCACAAGTTTTTACCTTTTTGCATAATTTCTTCTTCTCTTCTTTTCTTTAACGTATTTTTGTGTTTTTCATTTTGTTCTTTCTACTTTGTTTGTACTTAAAACAATTTTTTTGTACCTTTTTTCACCCCAAATTAGGCCAATACTACGACCACGGATTAGAATATGGTAATGATTTTAGATTAATTTTATTGAATGAATTTTTTGGGTGTCTTCCTTCTTTCTTCTGTTTTATTTAAGTTTTGATTTTCATTTATACATTACAACAACAACACATACACATGCATTCTAAGTATATATATGTATAAATACCAATTACACACTTGCAAATATTTTATTGTATCATATTTTGCGCCCTGCGCCCTCTCCCCTTTCTTCCACATTCTCGTTCGTCTGTCTGTATGTATTGCAACAAGGAATGCATGTAATACATACATACAGCTGGTTGTTCGTATGTGTATATATCAATGTTATCTTTGAATTGATTTGAAATATTATCAAATTTCTAATTTTCTAATTGATTTTTATTCCACTGCACTCAACTTAATCAATGAAAATTTGCATGTTTATCTACTATTAATATTGATATATTACATTTTCAAGTAAGCGCGTAACGTTTTGAATATAAATAATGAAATGGAATTAATGCAGTGGCTAATCGAAGCTCTATATGTATTTGTTTTCTATGTGTACGATGGATGTATAGAATTTAAATTGAATTGCTAATTTCATCCCGAAATTTGTAATTTGTAAATTAAATGTAACAACTAACTACTGCAATGTTAACTATAATTATAATTATGGATAAAACTCTCTATCACGGAATTGTCTTGCAGAAATCTCTAATAGTTTTCTTTAAAGATGACAAATGGAAAATGAAAGTTATAGACTTGCAAATAAATTAAGTCTAATTGCTAATACACTAGTAACTTCACTCTTTTTCAATGTTGCAAATCAATAAATTTTACAATTTCCTGCAACCGAATGAAATAAAATTTTTAATCAAATTCTCTGCAATTTGTTCTCGTAAAGTATTTGAATAACAATTAGTTTATTTTCAAGTTGCTCATATCACAATTGCGCCTGTCTCCACTTGATGTCAATACAAGCAACACAAACACAACCAAAAACCTTTCAATTGAGCCATTTTTCAATTTAAACTCAGTGAACTGTATACGTGGATCTGTGTGTTTGTGTGTTCCAGAATATGTCAGCGTATGTGTTTCTGTGTGCAGTGCTTAAACGTATTAAAATGTAAATTACTTTGGCACAACAGGAAAAGCATCACCCAGTTGGTATAAGCAAACCAACTGCAGTCATTGAGCCAACCAGCTCGCTAAAAAGTATGCAACAGATGATACCATTTTGAGTGAATGAGTATGTGCAGCAAAGTTTAAAGTGAGCGCCATTATTTCAAGAATGAATGAAGATTCTTCTATTACTTTCTTCCAGCTAATTAAGTCGATATTGCCACTTATTGTTAGTGGTGATTGTAGGTGGTGGCCATTTGTTTAAACATAAAAGTAATCTTCAATAATTATTTTTAATTTTTTCTCTCTTTTGTTTTTGCTAAACAATAAACTGTTGTTGCTATTTTTAAACAACGTCAGCTGCGCTCGCTTACTCGCTTGGGTCTATTCGCAAACACAAAATAACCACTACTGTTGAATAGCTGCCTCATGAACCCGTTTTCAGTGCCTTTTCCATGAAACTGAGAATTATCTTTAATGCTTTAAAGTGTCCAACATGCTTTTACAAACTAACGCGCACCACGCGCCACCAATACAAGTAAAATTAAATGTATGTAATAGCAACAACAACAACAATTACTCTCTCTTGTGCTCTCCCTCGCCGCAAATATAATAAATTGTTTTAGTTCAACAGTTTTTGCCCTTTTTCTACTTGCTGCTGCTCTCTTCGTTACTGTTGGCTGCTGTTATTACTACTTTACATTATTTATGCGGCAATTTTTCATTTTCCTTAATTCGTTGGAAAAATAAAAACAAGTAGAAAAATTTAGAGTTTTAAATTTTTTTGTTTTTGTTCAAATATCATCATGTTTTACTTGCACCCATTAATATTGGCATAGTTTTAGGAATTGCCCATTTGCATGCATTGTAGACCTTTGGTCAATGGATAATTGAAGGGTTATAGAAAAGTCCATAACGTAATATTGCGTGTGAAAAATGAGCAATATCAATTAACTACATAAGATTTTTGAGTATACAGCAAATGGGCATGGCTTTACGATAATACTTTTGTAGCTACGATATATTGAAGTTTTAAAATCTGTAAATGCCTTAACGCCTACGGAGATCAGAACGATTTTTTGTGAATTTTGTTTTCAAATTAAAATGAAAAAGCAATAAATTTACACTGCTTTTAGGCGTTTTCAAGTAGCAGCATATACACAAAAAAATTAAGTACAAAAAATGATTGATAGAATTTTAATAGAAAAGTTTTTCTATCACAACCATATACATATGTACATATGTATTTACGAAAATAAAAGTGGGCGAAAAAAAGAAATAATTTATTATTGAATTTTTGCATTACGATGTCGGCTATTGCTGTTATATTTAGCTGTTGTGGTTGTTACTGCTGTTGTGACTGTGATAAAGCATAAATTTTTTGTAGTATCATGTTTATTTATTATTTATTGTTTTGATAATATAAATCAATTATTTTTATTTTGTTTATCTGTCAAGCGAATTATAATACATTTTTTCTTTTTTTAATTTTTCATAAATGATGTTGTTAAAATGGTTATTTAATAATAATAATAATATTAATTTTTAAAAACTATTGAAATAACTATATTTCTTTTCTCCGCTTTTCATGCATTATAGTTGTTCAAAACAATTTTTTTTATGTTGTACTATGTAAATCCAGCGAAATTCACTGCATGCACACCACAGAAAAACAAAAACTGTCGGAGTGTTTCTTTCTCATTTATCACTTACGTGATTAGTTCGATTCAATGCAGTCGAATGGCAAAAAAAAAACAACATGTTTCAATCCTAAATAATTCATATCGCGCTTCTACGTGTTTATTATATATGTGTGTGTATTCTGCTCGCTGCATTTCAGTTACTCCTTCTTTTATTTCCCTTTTCTACTCTCGCTCCGTGTTTGTCTCTCATGCACACCTAAAGGTAACACCGCTTTGTTGCTGTTTCTTCTGCTCTTTCATTATTTACATGTTATTTTAGTGCTTTAGTTAAATTTACTTTGCATACTTTGCGGCTGAATATGAATGAGTAATATGTATGTACGAGCGTATGTGAATAAAAATGTTTTTGAAATGTGTTTTTGTATATGCTTCTTGTGGTAAACTTTGAGTTTCTGCACTTTGCAGTTATTTTCAAAAGAAAATCTTCAATTTTCCTTTATTTATTTCATTTAAAAAAATTGTATATAGTTTTTAGTTTATTTCATTGAATTTTTCAAAAATTTCCTCTTAACATTTCCTAAGCTGCTTTATGGTGAATAGAAGAAGAGGCAGATAAAAAACAAACATATTCTTTACCAGAAACATACTTAGTTTGTGTCTATACTTTGATTTCGATATGAAGTTTGAAGAAGTTTTTCTTTTGTCACATAAAAGCATAAAAGTACTAAATTTATGAAACAAAATTATTTATTAAAAAACAAAATCTCTCTATATTTGCAATTTATTCACACAGTGTTCGATGTATCATACATACACACGATATGTCTTCAAGTGTTTTCAATTAGCCACGTTTCTTATGCATGCCTTGACATCAATTGCACGTTCACAAACTCTCTCGTATGTGAAGTATGAACAAAAAAAAACTGCGCTCTAGTAGCTAGAAAATTATTTATCTGAAGCACGCAGTCACGAGTGATATACACACACACATACATACACCTACTTGTGTGTACAAATTGTAGGATATGGTAGAAAAAATTAAAAATGTGAGACGCTTTCATATCCTAAAGTTAAAGTTACGTTATAAAGCCACAAAAGCTCGATACACACACACACAGTGCCAGAGCAGGCATACATATAGTATTTTTATATGTTCATATTTAGGTTTGTACAGGGTGTTCAAGTGTTGAAACTATAAATATTTGTAGGTATATATTGGCAAAAACATAAACGCAGATTCCAAATTATAATTTTTAATCTGTTATGAAAGTTCACTCAGTTTATTATAATGGCAGATACTGCAAAATTGTATTTTTAAGTAACTTTTCTAATGAAAAAAATTGCCATATTTATTCGGCAAATTTAATTTCCTGGCACACGCCAGGTTTTTAAAAACATCATGCCCTGTGTAAGTATAGCTGACTCTGACTTCCATATACGAGTACATACTTATACTATTCATGCTCCTCAGCTCAGCTGCTGAATAGTAGAAAATTCCATTCGAATTTTTTCTTGCTAAGCTATCAAAAGAATAAACATTCACACATTTCTTCTTCTTCAACTAGTATTTTTGCTCCTTCCTGCTGCTGTTGCTGTTATTTTCCTTTTTAATCTGGCATCCTTTGTTAAACTTTTGACGTTATTGTATAAATAATTTAAATACTTGCATTTCTTCCCTGCGAATAACAATTCTAAATTTCTTTTTGAGCATTTTTTGTTGTTGTTGCTTTTATTCATTAAATTTCTTTGGCGCTGTCAAAAAGCAAAATAGAAAATGTAAGAAATTAAATCGTGAAATTAACAAACAAAACCTTGTCACAATAGCAAAATACATAAGAAAATCGATATTTATTTCATTGTCAATCAATAGGGGATTTTTGTGACCCAGTATTCTAACAGTTCTTTTCTTTAGTTTCTCCTCCATCTAGTGGGTCCTACGGGAACAACACTAAGGTACTAAAACTAAGGTTTCGCTAAGATCAGCATCTCGTTTTCAGAGAGCCCAACGCTAGATTACGATCTATTTAATTTGTCTCTATGAACTACAGCGGCTCAAACTAAAAAAAAAATTGTGCTCTTTTTACTGGACTTTACATTTTATTAAATGTTCGTAAACAAAATTTTACTCTTTATAAAGTATTTAAATTTAATTTCCTCTTTGCATATATAGTACATAATTCAATTATGTTAACTGTCAAAATATCTCCTCTTCTTCAACTAACCAATAATGAATGTGTTTACTTGGCTGCCTCAATTCGTCTTTGTCTCCGTTGCTACATTCATCAAATGCGTGAAACACTCAATAACAATTTTCCCATTGAAAATGATAATTTTCATTTTTACTCATTCTCTTTCACTGCTGATGAAATTAGAAAATTGGTTCAAGATTTTCTCATAGAATTTATCTTTGTAATTGAAGAAAAGTGTACTTCATTGTTGTAGTATGGCACAAGTATTGAACTTGTACAGCTTCGTATACTCTTTATTCAAAAGGTACCTATAAAAATGTGTACTTTGCATCATGTTCAGTGAGAAATTTTATAATTTATATTGCTGGGGAATGCATTTTCTAAAATCTGGGGTATATGATTGAGTTCGCTAGACTTTTTAAGTTCTGTTGGGCTTGCGTGAGGTACAGACTGAAAAAGCAAACATTTCTATATAATTCGTGTTGATTTTCATAAGTTGCTGTTCATAGCCAATGGTCGGGACTATTACTACATTACTTTTGTGTTATATTTCTCTAAAGTTCCAAATAATAATTAATGCTAATTTAATTGGAGAAATATCAATATTATAGTTTCTCTGTTTGTTTGATTTGAGTTCTTAGAATATTTCCTCCCGGGTAGTAAAACTATACAAAAAACTCACTTTGAAAACTCAAAATTTTCGAAGGAATTACCCTTCAAACGAGAATGCGAAAAATTAGGTACCAATGACTCATTGCAATGTATGTATTCATAGAAGAAAACATGAAAAGCACAGAATCAGTCATTTATGAGAGCATGGACTGTGCCGGTCTGCCAGCATAATGATGACTATCGATGAATTGATGAATGAATGCATGCACAATATTTTCATGTCTCCTGTCTTCTCCACCTCATGTCGTGAAAATGAATGTTTTATTAAACCACAAAATAAAAAACAGAAACTAAAACAAAATACCAAACTGCATACTAGAATTTAAGTTAACTAAAATAATTTGAACATTCAAATATTAATACATTACGCTCTCTTATTTCCTTCTTCCTTCTTCACAGTAGGCAGCAAATGTTCAACATCAATTTGCCCTGTACCGTTGAAAATAAAGAGAATGCACGGCCATTTGTGATACGCGAAAGTAGCAGCGATAGCGATGAAGGTGATGGTCGCATTTTATATCGTGACAATGACGATAATGATCGACAAGCGAAAATCGCACGCAAAGAATCGCTCTCGCTGAAACTGCAGCTACGTCCCGATAAACAGGATCTAATCAATCGCAACATTCTGCATCAGGTCAATGATAATGAGATAAAAGAGTCTAAAGAAGCGATTGGTGCGCGACTCATCAGACGTTTATCGATGCGACCCACCGCTGAAGAATTGGTCGAACGTAATATTTTAAAGAGTAAGTAAATGAAAATTTATTAATCTCCAGAAAGAATTAAAACTCACATTTAAATTCTTTTGTTGCTGATGTTTAGCACAATCCCCCGCCGAAGAGAAAAAACAAAAAGAAGAGAAGAAATCGTATCTGTTGCGTAAGCTCAGTTTTCGGCCCACCGTCGAGGAGCTCAAAGAGAAGAAAATTATACGTTTCAACGATTATATCGAAGTGACACAGGCGCACGATTACGATCGCCGTGCAGATAAGCCATGGACAAGACTGACGCCGAAAGACAAGGCTGCCATACGTAAGGAATTAAATGAGTTCAAATCATCGGAAATGGCAGTACACGAAGGCAGTCGACATTTAACAAGGTACTCAAGCATGCAAATTCCGTAAACTTTTAATTTATATCATCGGTTTAGAGATAAAACGCATTGAGCACAAATTTAACAAAAGCTTCATAATTTAAAGCAATCTTTATTATGAAACCGAATTTTTATCCATACGAGCAGTATCTTCTGTTTTTCAAATATGTTACTTAATGAGTTTTACCTCTGAACCGATGACATTCAAATTTAAAGCTTTTTAACTCAAATTAATAAGTACGTTTATTTTTAATTTATATAATTACGAACACTTCATATTTCACATTTTCAACTCAATTTAAGTTTATTTATAAATAATATACAATTGTTAGTGCTAGTTAACTTAAAGGATAAAAATTCAGAACCTGGTCCCTTTTTACTTGATTATTCTTTGTATGGATTATTAATTTATATTGGACTTGCCATTAGTGTATCAATGAAGGTGAATAAATTTAATTTTACAATTTTACGCTACGTTCCGCACGAATCGAATTTCTAGCTACTCAAGTTACTTAAGTTAAATATGAACAAATTATTTAAATTAAATAAGTTGGAATCAGTCTTCCCTCAGATAAATCAAATATTTCCCTTATAATGTTATTGGAGTTCAAAAGATGCAATCTTCCTTTCAAAGCGAGCTGAAAAATATATAACATAGAATATTTATCCCCTGCGCAAATTGCAGCAAATGCAAAATAGGTGAAGAAGATCACGTAAATGCCTGAGATACAATATTTAATCGTGTTTTCTCTATGGAACTTCTGTGTATTCAATTTAACAGCATACATCCATCATATTACTGGAATACCTTCAATCCAGGAATGTTCTTATTTTCTGCATTCTATACATTACCTTCCATTTTTCTTTACTCATGTGGTAGCTTAAAGCAACTGTGCTTGCTTTTAGACTATTGACTAAGTTTACTGTGCTTAAATCATAGAATGCCTTGAAGATGCAATTTCATTTCAAAATCATTTAGACCAACTAAGTAACGATATTAATAAATAAGTTACCCAAAGCGAACAGCGTTTAAGTTAAAAGTGTAGCGTTTACAAATAACAGTAATAGTAATAAACAAAATATGTGTAAAACATTTTGTCACAGTAAATTTGCATTTAATTAAATGCACACACATGCACATTTGAAGAATCTTTGTTTTTTATTTTTTGCTATTTTTTATAGCCCACTTTTTCTGTACTTCAATTTAACACATTCAGTTTTTCTTTTTCCGTATTTTTTCATGCCTGCCTACCTAGCGAGCTCCCTACCTGTTACCTATTGCAGCCGTGCATGGTGCTCTGCTGCCAACTTTTATTGTTTTTTTATTTTTTTTATCCATTGTCAACTACGTGAATATTGTATTGTTATACTCGTATGAAAGTGAGTGTACGTACGTGCTGGGGTATCGGTGGGAATGTTGGTAAACTTTTATCTGCTTCTAAATGTTTTTAAGAGAGTATATTTGTGAAAAATTAAATTACATTTAACTAAAAATCTACATAAATGTTCATCCATATGTGTGTCACTGATAACAAAAAAAAAGAAAAAAAGTAATGTATTAAAAACGACAAGTTTCCATTTATATGCTGAGCTTTTTTCAAATGCTCTTGGCACTTGGCCTGCCCACCTAAATGTTCCACCTGCTCTTTTTTTATTTCATATAAATTGCTGTCAAAATTTGTGGCATTTATTTTAGCAGAGTAATTGAAAGTTTTAAATGCAGTTCATTTGCAAAGTTAGATTGGAATGCGAATGCGAAATTTATTATTTTTTAAAATTAAATTTGAAAATTTTGAATTTGTGAAAAACTATTGGAAAGGAAATTTCTTCTTAAATATAATTGCAGAAATATTTGAACCAGAACAACTTGTTCATTCTAGGTTGTAGTAACACAAATTAAGTTCTTTACTTGCTATTTATCATCACTCTATTCTATGTGCTATATAATTTTTGTATGTATGCCTACAGAGAGCTGATGCCATGTACAAAGATTTTAGTATGAGTTCGTAGTGGCAGCTTTAACTAACCGCTAAAAACTTTAAAAAAATTCTTAAGCACAGTATGAATTGCCAAATTTATTTGCTTATGGAGAGAATTGCTAATTGCAATTTTCTTCACTTTTGGGATATGCAATAAATAAATATCAATGTCAATTGATGTAATTAAAAAGTCATTTTGGAATTTAGCACGAACACCGCAAACAACAATGCACCAACAACAAGCAGTATGCCACAACAAAAGCGGACACGCCAAAGACAAATAGTATGTTAGTTCTTTTTTTTTTCAAGAAAAACCAACAGCAAAGTTTAATTTTAATAGTACTTCGTATGTGACTCAGCACCAATAGCAACAATGTATAAAGTTGAAAATGTAACAATAACAACCATGAAGTGGTTCTGCATCAATACACACATGCAGCAAAAACAAACATAAAAATCGAATTTCAATATTTATACTTGTGTGGCTTTGAAGCACGTTTTGTTTTCTTTCTCTGTATTAAACGAAGACAAAAAGTGCAAGTCCCTTTAGGGTGGTCACATACATACAGAGAAAAGCGTATCACAATTTTATTTAAAATCCATAGTTGGTTTTAGAAGGATATACTCGAATAAGCTCATTCGTTTATCTGTGATTCTTTTTCAAAACTTTTGTTTATGCATAGTAGTTTTGTTGTGTCAAGGTCGAGATTTACTTTTACTGTGTCTAATGACCGAATCTTAAATCTGTTTAGAGGGAGAGCTATCCTCTTATGTATGCATATATAGGGTAATGTGGGGTTACATTTGACTTCGCTATTTTCAGTGTGAACACGCCTTAAAAGCCAAAAAGTTAAAATGCAGAAAAAAACTTAATTTAATTTAAAGAAACGTTATGGACTTTGAAGGTTCTACTTTAACTCTTCTTGGATTAACACGTGATTTTGTAAATTTGCTAACGCTGATGCAATTTTCGATGCAACCAGTAAGTAAGCGTTTTTTAAATTAATTGTAACTGTTTTTTAAAAAAGAATAACAAAATTTGTTAGCACTGCTCTTTAATGTTAACAAAATAAGAGTGTGTTTTGTGAAAATAAAACAAGATAAATTAAAAAAGAAAAAAAAACATCAAGAGCATTTGGGGCACATTTGTCTTTTACCAAAGGGGCACATTTAACATATATCAATTGTCCCTCATATTGCAGATTTACGTTTTTACAATATAATTGTTATATTGTCGGTTTATACATTTTTAAAGATATGCTACGTAGCTACATAATGAAGACAAATCGAAGCGAAAGTGAAGAGAGCCATCTCAGATATTTGAACATGAAACGGAGACATCAGCCTCCGAAAAATATGGGGTAAAGAGGGCAAAATTTAAGGTCCTCCATTCTAAGTCTTGGAGTCGTGCTCCTTTTCCAACCCAACCCACATTTTTCCTGTAGTATGATATTTCCTTGCGCGAAATTTCAGTACTGTACCGTAAATGGTTTTAGATTTATACCCAAAAAAGCTTATAGTTTGTATGGGAGGTGCCACAACCACTTGTAATTTTATACTCAGACTATGCCTATCTTATGACCAGAGACGTAATTCATTATTATGAAATTTTAAATGAAAATTTGCTGAATAAAGAGCAAAAAATAATAATAATAGTCTGAACAGAAAAATAAAATAATAATGCATCATTGTACAAATTTGTGTCAGTCTCTGCTAAGGTTTCTGTGTTATTTCGAGATATATAAAAATGTTTTAATTTTTATACATATATATAGACGAATGACAAATTTATTAGCCTTTGTCAAATGTGCCCCGTGTAAAGTCAATTGTGCCCCGTGCTTGGGGCACTTTTGACAAAATGGGTACTTTGGAAAAAGTCCAAAAAAAATAGTGATGCAGTTTTTATAAAAATATGGGTTTTTTGAGGTTTGATCTAGAAAAATCAATGTTTTAAAAACAGTAACATATTTTAAAATCTATCAATAATTTTGGAAATTAAATGTCAAAGGTACCCCACTTTACCCTACATTCCTATACTACGTAATATGTGTATTTAAAAAATTAAAAGTTTAAGAATATGTTTGTTGTAGGTGAGATTCAAAATGAATCATAATAAAACTAGGTGGTGCTTTCGTAATCGAACTCATTTTTTTATGTAGTGGCTAGAAAAACATAGCATTAAAAATTGAATTCAATAAAAAAAATGTTGATTAGTCGAAAATCTCTTAGTGAGTTGACTGTCTGATCATCATTGAAAGATAATATTGGAAGAAAGTCGCCGGTCTGCTGTACCCCAGATAACATATCTATCAAACTTTTTTCGTATACCAATGAGATTTACTGTATTTACACTCATGATGACTTTTAATTGAACCTCTAAGTTCTAAGCATTGACGGAAGAATGTCGTTTCTGCTTAAGAAGAACTCAAAACGGCAACGCTCTTCCTTTGTGAATGTATTATATTAGGCAAATCTAAGCAAAACAAATAAACATAGAAATGCACTTGAATGACTTGAATGGAATTTTAATATTTTTGCATTAAAAGTAACAGTTACAATAACAACTAACACATAAAACAAAAGTGAAAGAATGCTGCAAGTGTCAAGTTTGCAAGGATAACATCCTCACAAGGATAATCAGAATCGGACAAAACCAGTGATACAGAAAACAAAAGTGCACCAGCAATACATAGAAATGGCGCATCAAATACAAAAAAAGTGACAACAACAAAAATGAAACATAGTTGATGGATGTCTCAAGTGAATGGAACACATATACTCCCATTCATTGCCATTGCCGTCGTCGACAGCACATTTGCAAAATAACCGAGAAGAAACAAAAACAATCCTGTACACACACACAAAGCAATCTTTGCAACAGAAAAAGCAGAAGACAATTCAGCGAAACAAAAATGAAAATAGAAATTACAGCTACAAGGCGCTTAAAAAATAGACAAGGCATGAGAATGACAATACATATGCACTCGGATTCGGACTAGGGCACTATATGTTTCTACTTGTGTATGGAATAAAAACTATTCAATTCCTCAAATGCAATTTCAATTTCATTTGTTAGTGAATTTCCTCAATTTTACTTAAATTTTTTCGTTCTTTTTCGATTCTTTTTTTTATGTTTTTTCGTCCAGTTTGTTGATTGCATTTTGATTTACGAACAAGCATGAGCATCGGTTGAGTATCAGCAGCTGGGCAATTGCTCCTTGTCAGGGTTGATTTCCTGTTTCATTCTTTCAGAATTCTTATTAGTAATTTGTGCATGTAGCACAAAATAATAACGGAATAATTTAAGGTTCGATCATATCGGACAGGAGTTACCCTACACTTTTTTTCACTTTGATTTTATTTTTATTTATTTGCTAGTGAAACATTATAAGATTTATAATAATCGCGCAATTTACAGAAAATGGTAACATATCTACCTTAAAAAACTTTGATAATTTTGTCAAGCATAACATCTCTAATTACACAGTCCAACAAATGAACTTCCAACAGAGTGACCAAGATGTAAGTAGTAGTGGGCAAGGATATTGTGCTGCACCTACTTGCATAAAAAAGGTGCCTTTTTTATACCACAGGAGGCAGACCGCTTTATTCAATGGGCAAGTATATAAATTTCAAGAGTTGGGCGTTTGATGTTTGACATACAAAATTGTTTATATAATCATAAGGAGCATCTTTACCTCAAATATCAAACATCCAGCTCTTGAAGTTAATATATTTACCCATTGGTTACGATGGCATGGCTCCTCGACTATAACTTGCTGGGCTATAACTTTATTCAGCAAAAACGTTCAACAAAATTTCATCTCTCAGTATTGTACTACGGTTACGCTATTGCAAAAATTCTGTTGAATAAATTCCAAAATTTTCTTTCAATCCAGATTCAAAAATCCTACTCAAGTTTTTGAGAGTCTATTGCATTCAGAAAACAAACAGAAACAACAACCACTGCGGGTGACTTATTTTGGAACTGTACTACGCTGATCTTTAATCATACATAAGTAGTTCTGCATACCAATTAAATAACTGTAGGGTACAATAAATGAAAAATATTAAGGCTCCTAGCCAAATACGAAGTTTGAATTGAATTTTGTTGCCGTTTTTGTACTCAAACAAACATTTGGGGTTGTGTGCAACATTTCTGGCATTATTTTTTTATAATATGTTAAAATTGAGCAATTTTCATGCATCATATATGAAGATGAAGAAAGAAATGGAGAGAAAAAGGGAAATGCAATTTTTCAGTTGAGTGCCTTCTGAGTGTTGCACACAACAAAAAGAAATAACGTTTGCAATTGCTTGAAGCAACAAATAGTAAATACTTGATATAGTTAAAAAAAATTTAAAATTTTTATTTTACTTGGATACAATATTTTCATAGAAAATTGGAGATTTTTCAAGAGCTGTAGAAAAAAAAAATCACAGTAAAAGTGAAACTTTGTAGCTTATTTGAAACTTATTAGAAAACATTTAAATCAAATTCTGTTGAAGTTTTTGCAGTCTTCTTCTCTCTGTTTTGTTGTTGCTTTTCTTTTGTTGATACTGTTTACACTTATCGCCACAAACACTACGTAGTATTCGCATATAACACAAGAGGAAAGTTCCTCCATATGCAATCAAGCAGATGCAACTTCGTTGGCCGAATAACAACTGCATAACTTTGTTTCTTACTGGTTTCGCGTGAGTTGTTGTTGAAGCTTTTGCACTCATCCTCTTTCTCACGGTTGCCACTTACTCATTTTATTTTGTACCAATATTTACAAAAAAATGTACCAAAATTTTGTATAGAATAAATATCAGTATATTATTATATTTCATTATATTATTAAGAGTATTGAATTCTAATTTATTCCTTAATTTGTTTTTTTATTGGACTCAAGTCAACAAATTTTTTTTCCGGCAGCAGCTGAGCTATGAGCAATATAAATTTAGTTAATTCTTTTAATTTCTAAAGTATTTCGAAAATATGTTTACAAATCTTGATTACTATAAAAGCTTACTTTGCCCACAGAATGTACCAAATTTTGAAAACATGTACCAATGTACCAAGCGCAGAAAAATGGAAAAAAATTTACCAGTTTTGGTAGAATTGTACCAAAGTGGCAACCGTGCTCTTTCTATTTTCTGAAGGTTTTTTTCTGTTGATACTCTCTACAATTATCAGCACAAACACGACGTAGTACACGTATATAACATATGAAAGGAAAGCAGCTATATGGAATCTAGCTCTTTCACTAAAGCAAATGAGATAAAACTGCGAGAAGTTGCCTCTCTGCATGATTGTATGTAGCCGATCACCATATGACCTCGTTCGCTAAACACTAACAACAGCATAACTTCGTTTCTTATTAGTTTCGTGTTTTGTGCAACAACAATTTGATTTCCGTTGCAAAATTTTCGGTTTACCCTCGCTAAAGAAGTTTCACTTCAAAAATGTCCTCAATGATACGAAACTAAACCAAAATTATTCGATTTTAGTGCGTGGTTCTTAGGATTTCGTAATGGACTTTCCCAATGGAATATTCAGAGCATCTTTTGCTTTTGCCAAAACTCTTATTCGTTGATTAAACTCTAAATGTATCACAATATGTCAAGTAGTCCCAAGTGTGTGTGACAAACATTTTTATCATGCTTGTTTGAACAAAGTGTTGGTTCTACCATGCATCATCTAGGGAGCTAATTAGCACAAAAAAACTTTGTGTAGTACAAGCTAATCGAGGTCAAATCAAAGTATGTTTGAGAATTTCCTGAAAAGTATGAACAAATCGGTACAGTGTTAGATTCCAGCATCTTGGATCAGGAAAAAAGAAAAGTTTAAATGGTGCCACTTTTGATTATACAAACTGTGATATATTTTCACATTGCCCTTTGATTATGGGACACCATGTTACTTTCATTTCTATTCATGTACAAATTTTATAAATACAAAGAAGGTACTTTAAATATTTAATACAATTTAATTTTTTTATTATTCTTTTCTTTCCAGATTCCATCGGCCATGACAAATGCAATGGCAGAAAAATAATTTTCCAAAAAAACAAAATTTTGTTGCGCAACAAAAGTTTTTGCAAAGTAATATTAAAAGAAAATAAAACTATAAGAAAAAGTAAGAAAAAAAAAACACACAAAAAAATTGCAAAAAAAAACACATTAAAAACTAAAAAAAAAAAATATCTGCAACATCAATTGTTGAAAAAAAAAAACAGGATAATTGAAAATATTCTTTAACAAACAAAACAAAAATAACAATAAAAACGAAAATGAAGCTGATATTTCTACTTGCTACAACTACAACACTACAACAAAACACAGCAACACATACTAAAGTTTTAATGAATAACGAAGAATACTTGGAAGTAATAACAAACAACTGCATACACAACATCAACAACTTTGGGGTTTCAACAATTACACAACAACATTATGAAGACAACTTTACAACTTATACTTGTCTACATGAATGTACATATAGAAATATGAATGAATTTAACAAGAAATTTCGGGAGTCAACAGCATGAGCAAAAAGCAACACATCAACAATACACAGTCAAAAGCTGTGGCGGCATCATCAATTGTTGCTGTTACTGTTGCTGCTACCGCAACTGCAACTTTTGTATTACATATTACAATAATTATTATTTTAACTTTGTTTTATTGTTAATACAATTTAAGTTTCAACAATGTTCGTCTTTCGTATTTAATTTATTATATACGTATAGTAAAGTATTTTGTTTCATTGTTCCGATTTTTCCTTTCTTTGGATCAATATTTTGTTACTGAAGTTTCTGTTATTTTGATTGTGTGCAAATTTTCGACAGCCTCTACTTTTCTTATTGTTTTTTATTCTTCTTTCTATGCAAATAACTACTTCACCATTACCATAATTATATCTTGTTTCAATTTATTTATTCTTCAATTTACTTTATGATTCTAAGTTTTCTCAATAACAATACAATTGTAATACATATCTACAATGTTACTACTTTTTTACTTGTTTTTTTTTTTTATGTGTTTTTGTATGTTTTAATGAATCCGAAAATTATCAGTTATATTTGAAATTTAATTTTTTTTTCGTATTTTAGAGTACTATTTTTTCAAATAAGTTGACTTTTTAATATTTATTATTTTGTATACTTTGTACAGAATAATCTTAATAACTGATAAACTTTATTTTCTAGTTTTCCCTTTTTGTTTTCTTTTGATTTTAAGTCGGCAGAAAATTTATAAACTCTCGATTACAAACAAGAAAAACTATTTCAAGCAAAACGAATACTGTTATCAAACAAATTAATTTAAGTAAATGCGAACAATTTACGGAGAGTGCAGGGGAATGAAGTTAGAGAGCAGTTAGTTAATATCGTAAAAGTGGCTCCGAGCTAATTTCACTCTTCTCTGAAATTGTATATTAAAAAGTATTTTCGGTTTTCAATTTAAACTTTTACTATTTAGGCGTAAGTATTGATATTAATATTGAAGCCTTAGAGTATTTACTCTAGAAAAAAGATTATCAATAACTGAAAAACGACACGAAAATCATTTAAAACAAAAAGATAGTGTTCAGTTGTAGTGTTGATAAATCGAAAACCAAAATAACAACAAAAATTTAAATTTTCAAGTTAAAAACCAAAAACAAAAAAGAAAATATTTGAAGAAATTATATAAATTAAACAAAGATTAAAAATATAAATTAAAATACAACAAACAAAACAAAATTTAAATTAAACACAAATACAATTAAAAATTGTAAAACAAAAGCAAAATGTAATAAAGAAGTAGAAAAGAAATTCATATTAATTCCAAAAAAAAAAAAAGAACAAAAATAATGCAAACAAAACCAGAAAAACACCATTGATTCGTAAAACTAAAAACAACTCAAAAACGCATTACATTTAAATAAATTTTGATAAGTTAAAACAATGGCGAAAACAAATGTTTTTCCACAAATAATTTTTTATGTAAATATTTCATTCTTTTATTTTTACATATAAATTTTTTTTTTTTACTAATTTTAGCAATTTAGTTTAAGTTTAAACAGCAAGCAATTAATTTGAACTTTAGTTTACATTAAAGGAAAGCATACAATTCTAAAATAAAATACACAATTTCTTATTTGGAAAACAAAAATAAAAATAGAAATAAAAACAATAAATTTTTGTCATTTGCTTGTAAAATTTTAAATTTATGCTATTGTATTATATTCTAAATAACTAAAAAGTAATAAATAATAACAATAAATTACATAAAATATAAATACAAATACATTGCAATTAAAACAAAACCCATAAAATATTAATGCAAATGAAGCAAACATAATAACAAATTAATTAATGAAATAACATTTTTTAAACTAATTTTTACGCAAAGCAGAAACACAAAACATAAAATTTATAATTTCCATTTAGTCTTTAAAATAAATAAGCGTAATTAAATAATTAAAAGTGAAGTGAATAAAGCAATTATTTGTTTGTGTTTTTTATTATAAGTTTTGATTTGTGTCCAATTAAAAAAATTTGCCTTTTTCTGTTCTTTCCCGTTTTATAAATAAACTTACATACATACTGTAAAATAAACACCAACTCAAAAAAAAAAAAGAAAAAAGGGGAAAGAAGAAAATTTTTCCAATAAACATAAAAAAGGAAGCAGATGATTTATAAAGAAAGACAGCAACAATTGAAGAAATTCCTTTTTCGCTTTAAGTTTAATATTTTTTTGTTTTAATTATACATAAATTAAAATAAATAAATAAATTGTTTAAAATAAAAAATAATTTTGCATTTTGTTTTATTTTTATTTGTAATTTTCTTAATTTATTATGTGTTCCTTTATTTCTTCTTAAATATAAATTAAATTTCGACTAAAACTCCAAGACTCACTGCATGGGAAAAGATTCATTGTATTGATTATCAAACCATAACACATTAAAATTCCATACCGATTTCATAATGCTTCTTCAATTTTTATTCAACTCATTGATGCACGTAAATATAAATGGACTGCCAAACTTGTTCGATTGGAAAATATAAATTAGTCGCAAGCGTAATCGGGGATATTCTCGGACTCCAAAGATTACGTTGTGAATTAATATGAAACGATCCTGAAAATGACTTTGGAAAATGATAAAACATAAGCAGATGGATTTGTATTAAAAGTTTGATTTATGGTCTATTTATGTTTTTATGCCAACTTCTGGATTTGTAGTCTAAACTACTCATCGCAGAGTGTCTTGCCTTGACTGGGGTTTGGCACCAAGAACGTTGCAGGTCGCAGTGCCTGACTATTGGGACTGTTCCACTAACTAATAATAAGATTGTTCTCAGAAACCTAAGATTGATCTTAGAAATCAGCATCCTAAAGTTTTAAAGAAACCCCAAATTTGCATCATGTGTTCTTGCATGTGCATGTGGACTAAAAGAAATCTTAGAAAGTGATATACATACTTGTATTGTGTCTTGGACAATTCATATGGTGACCATCCGTTGACAATTCTGTACTTCAATAGCCTGTCCCCAATTTTTCTTTTTTTGGGAAAAACTGGAAGTACTAATATTCCATATATTTTTATTAAGTCCCGTGTTTGCATATTAGAATATTTTTAAAATATAAAATATATATAATGTTATTATTATTCAAAGCTCCTTATTTCATATCATTAAAGGCGATATTACTCAGTCAAAGTTTTGCTTGTCAAGCAGCAGAAATCATTATTTTTCTAGATGCGAAACAACAACAATATCAACAAATAAGTGTAAAGAACGATAGTGGTAGATTATTTCAACATCTCTATTCAGTGAAAATATTCGAAATCAAATCCTGTAATTCTTGGTTTCGATTTCAAATGGTAGTAGCTGATATAGGATATTGAAAGACTAAGAACTATCCGAAACCTAAGAACTATCCGAAATCCGAAACGACTGTCTGATTTGCCCGTCTCTATATATATATATATATGTTATTATGATGACTATATACGTTCACTAAGCCTGTTATACATTACTTAAAACAAGCTTAACCCTCTAGTTCCCAAATTTTTTATTGATAAAAAAAATCAGAATTGATTAATATTGGCGTAAAAATCATAAACTGATTTAAAAACCCAAAAAAAAACTAATGGGCGTGGTTTTATGAAGTGAGAAAATTTGTGAACGCCTAAAATTATTTGTTTTTGAATAAGCATTTTATCAATTTGTTTTAAGTAATTAAATATTTGATATAAAAATTTCAATTTCTTAGCTACCTATAGCAATTTTTTTATTTGGGTACTATGAGGGGAAGTATTTTATTTTATTTTTTTTTTTCACTTTTATCCCAAACACAATCAAAATAATTAGTTTTCCTATTTTTCACAAATTTTTGACTCTAACTTCTGTAATATGCATCATAGCTCATAACTGATGCATATTTCTGAAAGCTTGGGACATTCCCTAAACGATCATATATCAAATGTAGCAACAGAAAACTGTTATGGTGGCAATTCCATCCGTTTTGGTTGAGGCCGTCTAGAGGCGGGCTTGAGAACTAGAGGGTTAACGTAGAACGCGCAATATTAGCCAAAATACATTTCGTTAATTAAATTTTACAATTCTGTTAGTTTATGAAAACCGAATTCTTGTATTTAAAACAAAATTACATTTTAGCATAACTTTGGTTACGTCACAAAGACTATGTTGTTGTGTTTCTGTTTTCCCCGTTTTAAGACTTAGTTTCATAAAATATTGTTCCTTTAAATAATGTTTTTTGCTCCTTACAATAAATAATAGATAATGGATGTATAAAAATTAAATGTAATCCTCTAATATAAAAGCTTTGTTTTTTTCGCTGTTTTTTTTCTCTTTTGTCGGTTAATTTTCATAACTTTCTTATATTCACTATCAATATGAAGTGTATGAGAACATTGGTTGGTAATGGCAAAACCACCAAGCCGATAAAAAATTGCCACACCGCCGTTCGGAATCGGCGTTAAACTGTAGGTCCAACTATGTGGTATCACAATGGGCCGTTCAGGCCTAAGTGTGTCTCTCGACAGCCAAGAGTTTTAGGCATAAGGAGGAAGAATCTCACTTACCTAAAGTGTCTTTCTTAACAAGCCGATATCTTTTATTGTTGCATATTCTGGTCTTAAGACTTGATTATGCTACGTTGTTACGATTTCGATAATCACTTGCACGCACTGCCTAAATCGCAAAGCCGTTACGTGAAAGTTGGCAACGTATGTATGCATAATCAAGCCCTTCGAATCCAAAATTGATCAGATGCAACTATATTCATCTATCTGCATATATCCAACTTATCGTATCACATCGCATTTTTGTGTATAATGGACTACAATCCTCTCGCTCTCTTGTTCAATAATTGTGCTCTCATGCTGCCATTATGTTACTATGATGACTTTGATTTAAACTCTTCGAATGAAAAGTAATTGCCAAACTGTGCTGTTTTAAACTGCAAATAGAAATCATTAACAATTTCCACATCTATTCTAAATTATTTATACGTTTTTATTTGATTATTTGATAAACAAAATTTATATTGATTTTTTAGTTTAACTATTAACTTTGCCAAATTACTTATATGGAAATATATGAAAATGATATTTTAACAACTACATAAATTTTGTACATATCGTCTAAAATACATTATAAAAAAAATTATAAAAAACCATAGAAGAATGGATGAAAGAAACAATTTATATTTTCTACTTGCTTCAAAACATAAATTTTAATGATATTACAACAAAAGCGAGAAAAACAAAAGCGAAAATTTTGCTGCAAATGATGAAACATAAAAAGAGCTTGAAACTGAAATTTTCATGTTCACAGAATACTTGCAATGTTTCTAAAAATATTGAGTATCGAGAGCATGGGTTTTTTTTTTTTTTTTGAGGAGTAAGCAGATGATGAGAAAATTGATGAAACAAAATGAAGAAGAAATCAGGATATAAAAAGAAAAAATAAATAATGGACCCAGTACGAAACTTTTTCAAAAACAAACCAAAAACCAAAATTAAAAACAAAACAAATATATTTGCAAAGAATTGTAGAAAATTTTGAGATAGAGAACAAAAATAAAAATAAATTTAAATTGAGAGCAATAAAAAGAAACACTAATAAGAAATATTTCGTATACATTTTTTGGTAATTTTTAATAAATTAAGCCGTAAAGTTATTGAAAAACAAAAAGGAAAAATAAAATAAAATAAAATGTAAATTAAAAGCAAACAAAAAATAATAAGAAAATGCTCGCGTATGCTCGTGAAATTTTTTATTATAAAACAGAAAAAGCTCTTCCTCACTTTTGAAGCATTGACAGCATTATTGGATTTAATAAAACCTTCGTCACACAAGTCACAAGAAGGTTTTATTAAATTCACTTGTAATGCTGTTCGAAGAAATATTCTAGTATTTAAGTAATTCTCTTGCAAAACAAAATAAAACAAAAAATTATACTTTTAATCAGGTGCAAATATACTTATATATACATAATATATACTCTAGTTTTATAACTCTAAATAAATAAATAAACTCGAAAATGAATTGTTAGTTTTCTCAAAAGCATAAAACTTGCATTAAAAATACATTCATAATATATACAAATATGTATATGTATATATATATATATAAATTAAAACAACTCAAAATACATCAAAACAAACAAACAAAATATGCAAATAAATAATTTAACAAATTAACAAATAATTACTAAAACAAAAACAAAAGTATTTGTAGCATAAATTGCACTTTTTCTATGAGGAGTTTATAAAGAAATCAACTGAGACACGATTTTTGAATGGCAAGCAAAAAATGAAAGATGCTTCTTAATATTGTACGAAAAACCAAAAGAAAAGAAAAACAAGTTTTAATAACAACTGCATAAAGTTTAAATAAACCAAAAAAAAAAAAAAAGTAATTTTGTGATTCTGTTTTTAAATTAAAATGCTTTCATTGAAATTTCTTGTAGTTGCTTTAAAATTAAATAAACGTTTTTTCGCCCTATTTTTGTTATACACAAAATATTAAAAGAGTGAAGTTAATAATTGTGAAATTGCAGTCAAAAAATAACAGAAATAAAAAGTTTACACAATTTTTGAAAAGAAATCTAAAAGATATTTATAAAACATAAAAAACAACAAATTCGTAAAGGTTAATGAAATAGTTTCATGCAAAAACAACAAGTTATGCAGTCAAATTGTATGCAATTCTAATGAGGAAAGACATTTTTTGAGAATGAAAAAAAGTATTGTAATTATAAAAGAAAACAGCAAAAGATGTGAAAATAAAACATTATTGAAAATGAAAAAAAAAGTATTAAATAAACATTAAACGAAAAATAAAATTTAAATAAATTATTTAACTTAAAGAAAAATTGTTTTATTTTTATGATTTTTTAAAATACTCGATTTCTATATTTTCAAAGAGCAAGATATCAAGGTGAATCACTAGGAATCCGACCTAGTTTAATAAAAGAATCATGTTCTGTATGAACTAATTCTGCTTTAACAAATTCTAAATCTTTATTGTAAAAATTTTGTTTTCATTGTGAACGAAAAAAATTTATTTTCTTTTTTTCTGCATAAAAATGTTCCTAGAATACGTATCTAAACTTTTATTTAAAAAAAATATACTCATTTATTATGAATGCTATAAGAATTTCATAATCGCGTGACAGCTGTACGATTTTTAAACGCGTTTTTCTCGAAACATACTTTTTCAAATTGGCGGGTGTTCTAACTTTTGAAATACTTGATGGATTTTATTCTACCTAGATTCATTTTGTTCAAAGACATTTTTTTATAAGATAAACTATTATTACGATCGCAGGTTGCTTAGTTTTTTTTTACAGCCCTTAGAAGGGGCCATTTGGGGGCAAATTTCGATCTATTTTTTAACTCTCAGACGGGCAATCTCATTCAGTTAAATTATCGTACAAATGGGTCCTTTCTGGGCCCATATATAAAAATATAGGAAACAGTGTGTTTTTTACGTGTTTTCATTTATTGTCGACTAATAAGGAAGTGTTCCCGGGTATGAGACTGGTTTTGTTTTTGAGCCATAAATTTTCACTGGTTAAACCAAATTGAATGTTTTATATACTGTCGGAAAGGTAATGAAAATACGCAAAAAGTATATTGATTCCATTGGCACGCAAAATATAAATACCCATTTTCTGAGGGTGTGTATTTTTGCCAAAAAAATTTGTACCCGGGTATGAGACACCTACAAAAATGCACTAAAAATTGGAAAATATGAAGTAAAACCCCCATAACTATTTATAAACATAACTTTATTTATTTTGTAGGCCTTCAGTGGCTAAGATAAAAAGAAATGGTAGTTTTTGTTCATCATCTCCCTCTTAGTCATCGTCTTCTCCATCCAAATCGCTATCGCAATGTTTGCACACTTTAAATGAACAGGCAGTTTGATTCATGAGATTCATTTCAAGGACGATTTTATTTTTTTGGGGTTGACATGGCTAAAAATGGATCAAGTAAGTAGTGTCTCATTCCCCGGTGATATGCTGTGTCTCAATAATACCATTTTGGGATTAACAAAAAATTTTAATTTCATTGTGATGATTCGATACAAGTAAATACAAGTAAATACTCAATACTTTTCATTCGGTTCAAGTACTATTTTTACTCGATGCTATAACATAAGTATTTTACTTGGTATCGGGAAAGAGGATCAGTATCGGATACTCGATACTTTTGGAAAATATTTATTTAAAAAACTGACATATGGCTATACAATATTTAAAATTGTGGATCGTATTAAAATATTTTACAACAATCAATAATATATTTCAAATTGAAGTTAACGTCATATCTTTATGATTCACGTGTTTCCAGTAGAAATATCTCAAAACCATAATGTATAGGCGAAAAACTCGTGCTGAATAGTGTAAACTGTATGTGGTATCACAATGGGCCGTTTTGGCCTGAATGTGTTCCTCAACAGCCACTTAAAAAGAAGCATAATTTGTCTCTTTAAACGAGTATTCGATACAAGTACACATTCGATATTTTTTTCCGATATTTTCGGTAGCATCGATACTTTTATTCAATACAAGTAATGAGTAAAAGTATCGATATTATGTGGGTATCGAATCAACACTAGGTGTTACTACAAAACTGGCTCATGTCAAAAGAAAAGTTTGACAGTATTCAGATCGGCAATATTGATATTGCATGATGCAAAAAATCGACTGTCTCATACCTGGTGCTGTCTCATACCGGTTTTGTTGGGCAGAGGTAACATTGTCGTCTTGGTTTTTTTTCTGGTGATTCGGATGATGTATTGGAATCATTTCGATCATCTCCAATGACATCTCTATCATTTGTTGTTGCAACGCGTTGAGACCAATTAGTTTACGTCGTTTGATGTGTTCGTAGGTCAATTCTGATGATATTCGTGTAAGAAAATGCTTTTGTTCTTGTCGTGTAGGTTCGCCCAATTTATTGTGCACATCTCTCTAGATAATAAATGAAATTTATAAAATAGGCAAATGATTGCCGATTTGTCTTCCGCTGTACGGAATATGTGTGCCATGTCGTTGCATACATGGTTCATGTATAATACCACAGAGGACCCATTTGCGCGCTTGTGGTCGGAGCGCCATCTAATGGTTGAACCCAAAAACTCTTTTTTTTATAAGAGAACATAAGGTTCACAGAAAATGTCTCAATAACTCTCAAACATTGAAAATTCAATTTTCACAACGTTTTTCAAAAAAACCATCGCCTCAAACCAGAAAGGACCCACTTGCCCGGTTGAGGGTTAATTAAGGCTATGCCAAAGGGTCATTTTTTATTATTACAGCTGCATAATAATCTATCTTACAGAAAGTTATGTATGTTTTTAGATTTTTATTGACTTTTTTGTTTGGAGCACCCGGAGGACTTCTATAACATCCGTCGATAAAAATTGTTATTTTTTGACGCCATCTACAGGAAAACTATAAAACCAAATTGAAAACAAAAAAATTATTTTAAAAATAATTAGATGTTTTATAAAATAAAAAAAAATTCAAGTTTCTTTCTATTGTATTTTTTATACAACTTCAAAGTTCAAATGGAAAACGCAAGAAATCAACGATAAATTAACAAATGCAAATGTAAAATATTCCTGCTATCACAACAACAAATATATATATATATATATATATATATATATATGTGATATGCGATAGAAATTTGCATTTGCAATGATGCACGACCATTTAAAACTTATCCGGACTCCGGATTTGTTAAACGACTACGTTTTTATATCCCTTTCTTGGGTAAAAACACAATCGGTGAGCAGGTGACATAATAGTTTGAAATTCTCAACATAGTCATGTTTCTTTTAGCTTTTAATTAAAAGTATTCACAAAAAACAATCAAAAAATCAACACTAGGGCCAATAGTCGCAGCGGCGTAAATGGTATGTGCCTGGGCTTCATACTCGCCCCAATCGAATAATCGAAAATAAAAAAATTTTCTACACGGAGCAATTGCTTGATGGAATTTTTTCACTTTGCCATTCGTTTTCGGCACGAAACTGTAAGTCCCTTTCATTCGTGTAAAAATATAACACGCACGCTAATTATAGTTGCAATAGTATTGTAGTAGGTAAGACCGAGAGATGTTTCATGTTCTGTTTTTGCTCAGAATGTATCAAATGCAAAGGAATTTGCTAAATCTTTGCAAACAATAATGATATTTAATAGAGATAGTTTGAAAGTCATTTCCAGATGAAAAATATATGAAGTAGTGGCGGTTTATACAAAAATTTTTAAAACCCTTAAAAATTTTGCTGTTGCGAGCAAAAGTGGTGTAAATCAATAAAATCAGATATTGAGCAGTACAAAATAAAATACTTATGAAAAATATTTTCACACTGCCCGGTTTTGAAAATCCAAATTATAAAAAATTTCTTAACAACAATTTCGCTTTCAACGTCTCATATCATACAACTTTTCTTTGATAATTACTTTTTAAACAAATCTTATTTGCAATTCTTTACATATAAATTTATTTGAGTAAAATTCAGGCAGATAACGATAACTAATTGTACATCCCCTGAAATTGAAAACACAGAAACTAAAAATTTTTGCTCACTTCGTAGAAATTTCAATATGAAAGCATCAACAAGCATCAACGTCAATTGAAGTAAATCCCCGCACCAATTCCACCAAACAAAAAGCAAACTACAAACAAAATTAATCTGTCTTCTTATCACAGGCGAAGCAAAATGTTTAAAAAAAAAACCGAACTCTCACATCTCGCAAAGTATTTAAATACGGAAGCATCAAAGCAGAATTAAACACTTCACTAGCAAAACACAAAGCGTGTAGATTAATTCAATTCTCACATAAACATTAAGAACACATACGAATTGCCTGCTAAAGATGTCGGGAACAATTAAATATCTACAATTATTTGCACTATTGGCATTAGGTGAATTTTAAAATTAAAAAAAATTGATTAAATTTTACTTGATATTTTTAATTATTTCTTAGCGCTTCCTGCATGTCTTGGTATTGCCATACAGCCGCGCAGCTCCTGGGGTGCCGTTGCCGCACGCTCGCCAGCGCGTATACCTGGAAAGGTCGACTATGTAATTATTCATCACTCGGATAATCCAAACGGATGCTCAACGCCAGACAATTGCAAGCGTCTCATAAAAAATATACAATCCGATCACAAGGGTCGTCGTAAGTTCAGTGATATCGGTTATAATTTCATAGTGGCCGGTGATGGTAATGTATATGAAGGACGTGGTTTCGGTTTGCAAGGCTCACATGCACCCAACTACAACCGCAACAGCATTGGCATTGTATTCATTGGAAATTTTGAGAGTAAGTTAATAGTGCGGACTGTAAATTATTTTAACAACAACTAATAAATTAATTTCCTCGTCAGATACTGCACCCTCAGCACAAATGTTGCAAAATGCTAAAGATCTCATGACTCAAGCAGTGCAGGACGGCTACCTCAACGATGACTACACGCTCTTGGGGCACAGGCAAACTAAAGCAACTGCTTGTCCTGGTACTCAATTGTATAATGAAATTAAGACTTGGCCTCATTGGAAGAATATTTAAAGCGGCATTGTATGCATCTATCTATCTACTTGGGGTCATTAATGGGGGCTAACTATAATGAGATAAGATTGATTTTATATTTGTTTAATAAAATAATTTATTTGCTCATACATATGTGTGTATGTTTATAAATATATTTAAAAATAAAAACAATTCAAATGATCAATTTTTTCTTTGATATACACAGTAAATCCCCACTCATCAGTTTCAGTTTCTTTCTTATGTCTTTAAGATTAGGTTGAAGTAAGACGAAAAACCGGTTTAGTAGGCACAAAATCCATACATAGTAGTTTGGCAAACACAGTGGCATTAAGCTTATAATTTTATAAGCAGGGCTTTTTTGGCTTTGACGCACTCCTAACCAAAGCATTATCAATTAAGAACTTTTGTGTGACTATAAAAGAAAGAAGGGTTTATTTTTTCCCCGTTTTGGTATACAGTAAATCCCTTCTTAGCAGTTTCAGTCTCTTTTCTCTTAAAAAATAGTTTGAAGAAAGGGAAAAGAACGCGGTTTGATAAGAAATCCCATATACAGGGTGATCCCGTACCCATGATAAACATAAAAGGAGGTGATAGAGAATGTTAAGATGAATAAAAAATCGTTGAGGGCCTAATGTTACCCGTTTTCAATCTATAGAGGGTTCAATATTTTCCAGACTTACTTCTATATTTAACAAAATAAAGTTAGCAGGCAAATTAACAAAATTTAAGTATTAACAGATTGAAAGCTAGGAAAGATACTTTTCTAAGGATGGATGTTAACTTACCTCCATATATTGGATGTTATTAATAGTGCTGTGAGAACAAACTTCAAAGTTTGTATACATGAACTGAAAACTATAACTTTAAAGCCATTTACATACATTACAATTTTACTTAATTATTATTTTTTATTTAAAGAAAAAATTAGATATTGAATTTCCAAAATTTTCGTTTATCCCCAAAGATTAAATTTAAGCATAACATAGCTTTCTCGTAATTTCATGAATTACAAAACAATTTGTTATCTTTATTTTTTTACTTATAAATTTTTACTCTCAGACTAGTGTTTAGTTGTGTGTTATAATTTTAGAAAATAAATAGCGAATTAATTCAGTTTTCAGTTTTTCAACACAAACTTTAAAGTTTGTCCGCCTCTGATAGCCAAATTGGAGCTTTAGAAATATGGTATTAAATACCACAATCAAAAGGTAAAGATTATTAGATTTCCAACTAATTCATTCATTGCCACAAACGATTTTTAGTATAAGTCACGGTTTATCTGAATCTGGTTGTTAAAAAACATAAATGTGAAAATTCTCTGCAAAATTAGCCAAAAATTACGATACGTAATATGTAAACGGCTCCTATTCTATGATCACTAGGGCGTCACACATAAAAGAAAAAAATTTCAAATTTTTTCTTTGATTTGTCTTTGATAATTTATCTTGGCTTATTATTTTGGACTTTGCTGTGCCCCAAAATGCGTTGATGAATATTCTGGACTTTTTGCCTTAATATTTTGGACTTTACTGTACCCCAAAGCTTTCAACTCATCTAAAAATAAAACATAAGAACCATGAACATGAACCACAAAGAAAGCATAGCAAGCTCAAAAAAAAATTTAACTTTCTGATGCTTTCTGATTGTCTTAGTTCCAAAATAGCGCACACTTTAACTCACACTTGGAACTACAATTAACCCTCTAGTAGAAAGGACCGTCTCCAGACGGATAACATCTCGATACAATTTAAAAAACTTTTACAAAGTTTGTATGGTATGTGTATTATGTGTATTCGTGTAACACATAGATGAAAATACGCTGCGTAACTTTAGTACTCTGTAGATTATTTCGTTTTGATTTTATCGCCAGTTGAAGATCTGATTTCGGGTGATTAACGAGAAATAATTACTTTGTGTGGAATTAAAATTATTTCAGTACTTTTTTGGAGTTGAAAGTGTTTTAGGAATTAGGGAATTGATATTTTATGCTTATGCATTTTGAATACATAATCATTTTTTACTTTTCTATTTATCGGGACTTTCGACTTTTGACCCTCATATTTTTATTGCTTAAAAAAATAGACCTACTATAGGAATAAACAATAGCTTAACAACTTATTCAACGGAAGTCTTTTAAAACCTTATGCTCTCTCACAATAGTAATAAAACTAAAAAAATATTTATTCCTTCAACCTACCCTCAGCTAACTTTACCTTAATATTCAACATAACCATAAATAAATTGTCTATTTGAAAACACTTTAATATAACATATTAATCTCTTTAAGATTATGCCCGCATTATATTACCTCAATATACTTACATAATACTCAATAAATTGCAAAAATATTAATAAATTAAAAAGCAAATGTCAAGATGACGGCAGATGCTTTAAAAATCATTAGAAAAATTGCGTGAAACCGCTGAGCACAAAAATGTCTGGCAGAATAAATGAAAGGCAAGAGGGAAGCAGAAGCAGAAGAAGTAAAGAGTCGCAAACTGTTGCATTACGAAAATGAGATCATAATTTTCATCTTTCTTTTTTTTTGTGACATTAAAGTTGTCGCTTGAAATTTGCTGTGACAAAAAAAAGAAAAGAAAAAAAGAAGAAAAGCGTTGACAACAGGAAAATTGTACGCGGGTATCTGCTGTGCCTTCATAAGATTTATGAGATTTCAAGAAGAAGAAAATTTATTTATTGTGTGTATTTGTTTGCGCCTATAACATGCAAAGGATATAATTTCTCTTTTTCCGCAAATATATAGCAAAAATATAGAACGAAAATTCTTTAATAATTCTTAAGTAAAAGTAAAACGCAGATTAAGGTCCATACCTAAATTTCGATACTTCATTTGAAAGCAAAATTCAATGTTCATGCTTATTATTGGTGGAGAAGAGGAAATGGAAGCGGATTTAAATACGGCTGTTTCCTAAGATATATGATGACAGGAAATATGACCCATTTCGCTGCATAGCGAAACAAAACAAAAAAATATACAAAAATAAAGAGAGACAGCAACACATTTATTTCAGTTAAATTACGCCGCGACTCTGGCGGTCGCCGCCATCACAATCGCAGTCGCAGTAGTGAGAATTATAGCGAAATTTCACACAATGATAAATGTTTGCAAATGACGCGATATTTTTTACTGTTAAATTTAATTGAGAAGAACATACGTACACATAAAATATAAAATATGAAAGAATAATAAAGAAAACGAAGTATTAAAATGTAAAATGTTATGTATAGCTGCTGCATTTACATAACTATATCTAACTAGAGTCATTGTTAGTAAATGACCTAGTTTAGAGCACTGCCTCAATGTGAAAGTTTAACCTTCCCGTGGGAATCTGGTCAAAAGAAAACGAGCCTTGAGAATGTCAAAACTGCAAGTACTGTACGGAAAGTACAAATTTTGTGCGCCTGTGACCAAAATCTATTATTGCAGCTTTATACTTAGTAAAGAAAAATTTAATGATCGTTAATTTAAAATTCTTTTTTTGATATTTATTTTCTTCAAATTTAAATTCAGCTTTGAATTGTAGAATAAACTTAAAATAAATAAATAAATAAAAACCAAAATGTGTCGTGGGGCACGTGAAGTAGCGCTTGAGAAATCTGGATTTGAAGAAAGTCGCAATACAAAAAAAATATTTTTTATTTGTACTTTTTTATTCGCGTTTTCGTAATTTTTTTGATAAAAATATTTTTAGAAAATTTGTTGTCCTCATAATTTTACTACACAGATTGCCACGGTCCAATTTCAAATTGTTCCATGCTTTTAGAAAGCACTTTTTACTTACTTGTATCAAGTTGTTTTATATCGAATTCACAAAATAAATAATTGATCGTCTAATCTGCTTGTTCTATGACTTTTGCCATTCTGGCTTTATTGTTTAATTAAGCCTGTTTATTTTAACTATGCAACCTATTTACCTTTCAACTTATCCTCAGCAAACTTCACCTTACTATTCAGCAAAACCACAAATGATTTCTATGAGCACATGTCGCTTGGTTTCACCTTTAGAATTATTATTTATATTGGATCTTGGATAATTTGCAGCCGCTGTCACCTGCCAGCCATCTTGCCCTTGACAGAAATTTCTGGGTTTTTGAAAATAAGTCCCAGAGCCATGTCGCAGACAGCTTGCACTTTCATCGAAAAAATATATAGAATGTATAGAAAAAATTTCTGTCTTTAGCTTCAGAATCGTATTAAAAACTCTACTCAAAATAATTTGTTGAAATGCATTTCGGTATCAAAACTGCTACAACTTTACTTGGATTGCGCCACCATCACCTATACAAAACCCCAATCTTTGCAATACTATTATTAACAAGCTTCGTTTTGATTGGGAAATTGCTTGTATGGACGTGGGCTCTGGAAAGCTTTGTCATCCTTTATAAGGTCAAGAATGATTTTAAAAATTAACCAGTTAATGTGCACAATTTCTCAAAATCTGTGTTGGCCAAAATTTGCTCCATTCAATCACACGGACAGGTCCATAAATATTTATTTCGATACTAAAATACCATATATTACTGGCAAAAAGGTAAAACACCATCGGTAAAGCATTTGGGGAAACAAAGTAATTTCTTGAAGTATCGAATGCACTTTAAAAAGTTATAAACAAAAAACTTGAATGAAATCATATTTGTTTTTCCACATAAAACATGAAGATTTATACTCTACGTTGAAGTAAATCAAATCTGGGGCTCCTCAAGGCGGAGTGTTGCCTCCACTTCTATACTTGCTGTTTGCTGTTTAACCCGCGGATTAGTGGTAAGATTTTTCGGTTAAAAAAGTAATAAGGTCCGTAGGGACGGACCTATGAGCAATTGTATTGAAACTTCATATGACTACATTAATTTATGCTTATTTAAAGCATTCACGACACTCATCAATCCCTAAGCAGTTGTAAAATTCTATTGTGAATGGCTGCATTCACGACACTCATCAATTGTTAAACAGTTGCAGCTCATCAATTTTTGTGTTGTGAACATGCTGCTACTTTTTAGCGTTAACTATTCTATTGTGAATAGCTTTTTACCATTTTTCGCCTTTAACAAAACCAAAAATTTAAATAATGAATATAAATAATTTAATGTTTTTGCAAAGTATGTTTGACCATAGTGAAATAAATAAAGTGAAACAAAATAGAAGTGACGCCCTCTTTTCTGTTCACTGACGTCTGCCAAATTTGAAAATTATTCTCTTACTTCTCCCAAAGCATTTGATATTTCAGAAGTAAATATAAAAAAGTATTAACCCATTAGTACCAGCACAATATGTAAATAAAATAGAAAAATTTGAAAAGCCAGAAAAATTTTTAGACATTGATAAACGAGATCATCGAAGGTGTTTGTAACAACCATGTGCATAATGTGAACCAAGGATTTAACCCAAAACTTAAAGTTTCTTTGTTATGTATGCCATTCAAGTAAGAAATCTACCTCTCCGAAATTTAAATAAAATTCTTTTGAAATCGGTAAAACTATTTAGAATATAAAGAGGACATTTTTTAAGAAGATAATTGTAAAAGTATTGTATTTTGCTTATTTAAATATTTTATAGAACCACACTCTACAAAATATTTTGAGAGCTTTTATTTCAGAAAAAACAAACGAAAGGTTTATTGTTTTTTGATACTTTTATTTCATTTATTTATTTGTGTGCAGCGGACGAAAATGGGTTAAGAAAGTTTTCTCTCATTAACTAAATTATTTGTCAAAATTTATTGAGCGAATACATGTCATAATTGTCAAATCTCAGAAGACCTGAGAATATTTCAGATTACTTTCTGCTATCTGGCATACTGTATACTGTGTGTTTGACTATGGCGTTAATATGATATGTTTTGTCAATTATGACAGCCATAATAAACAAAAATAATATATATAGAAGAAATAGATAAACATAAGCCGCTGTACACAAATCAAATGATGAAAAGTATCATACAAAATTCACAATAGAATTTGATGTACTTAAACAACTTGTTAAGTATACATAACAGCTATAATTATACGTGTTATCTCTGGCGCTTTGTTGTTGTTTTTCCATACAATTATCACTGCTAGTTATACATAACTAGAAGCAAGTGGCGAATAAAACGCAGCTATTATTTATTTTAGCAGTGTGTCAAATCATTTATTGATTTCGATTGGAACTAGCAATTCCAATTAATATTACTCATACGCTCTGAATTCATTTTGATAATTTTTTATTGAGTTTGCTCGTCAATCCACAGTTAAATAGTTACATATTCCACAATAAATGAATTTTGCTTTATTAATTCCCATATTGAAAACTATGATATTGAAGTGACATTGAACTAAATTATATTTGCATTCGAGCAAAACCATTTAAAAAACCAAAAAAAAACAATAAACAAAAAGCAACGAAAACAAACAAATAATAAACGCAAAAAATGGACTGACTGACGTACGTAATAAAACAAGACCAAGTCACACCATACAACACAATACCTTAATTCAAAGCAAAAACTTACGGCATGCGTTTGTATGACCAAAATTTTTAATCAAAAACGCAGCAAAATAGGAGACGAATCAAATGCGACGATGCAAATCATTAAAATTTTGATGCAAATTAAATTAAATTGAATTGCATTTTGATTACAATACATAGATAAATACATAAATACAATATGATGGCAAGTTATGCATTTCTTGCAAATAAGGAAGTGCAACAAAGGAACGAAAACAGAGTATTTAAATAATCACTCTAATAAGCATAATGTATTTGAATTTTAATATCGATAGAGAGAAAGAAACGTTAAAATTTTTATATAAAAAGTGCATTGATTGCATTGAAACTGTCCACAGTATCAAAAGTGAATTGCACAGCAAAGCAACAAAGGAAATTTGAGTGTGCAAAATTAACACTAAAAAGGATATTCAAGGACGACGATGACAACAACCACTATAATCAATATGACGAAGATTGTGCGTTATATTTGTATTAAATAATAAAATGTTATTTTAAATTTGATTTTTCGATTTGCATTTACTTCAAGATACTCTCTGCTTTTGTTTGCACTTTGCTTGCTGCAAACATCGCCTCAGCCAACGTAATCCACACTGCCACGCCCAATTACGCTTTCGCTGGAGCACCTGCTGTCGTCACTGCACATAGTAATCAAGTTGTGGCTCGCAATTACAATCGCCTCTACGTGCCTGGATATGTACCGAGCTATGTTGTTCCCACAACAACTACAACAACAGCAGCATATCCGTTTCCGGTAGCAGCCGCATATCCCAGTTATCCAGCATATACTACAGCTGCCTATCCCACCGCCACTACCAGCGTCTACAGATATGGCACATATCCCTACGGTTATTACCCTGCTTATGGTTATGGCTATAGCACTGCTACAATATGGTGAATACCAATACAACAATTAAAGGGGGGTGTGCAAGCGTAGCTTTAAGCATTTTAAGCAAACACTTAAACTTTTACATGTACATACGTATGAATAATGTTAACTTTAAGACTGTGTATGCAAATCATGAGAAGCAATGAATTTTCAAATATTCTAGAAAGCAAACCAAGCAATCTTGTGAATGTATTTATTAAGTGCACAAAGTTACCAACAAATTTGAAATGCGAGTGAGTGAAAAGGTCACTCGCCTCTTCCAACCTTGACATAATTCATTTATAACCAAAACAAAACAAAGCCAAACCAAACAAGGCAAACACACAGCAGTAACCATAAACCATTTTTAAACTTCCCATACGATGCCATCATAGTTTTTATTGGACCTCCACGTACTCGCGTAAATATAATGTGACGACCACAAAGCATGTAGCTTCTTCACCAACAACAACAGCAATGGTAGTGTTGGTTTGCAATTCTTTAAACATATGTGTACGTGTTTTGATTTTTTGATGTTACAGTCGAATTTTATGGAATTCACTTTTTTCATACTTAATAGTTTTAACAATTCTATTATCAAATATTTTATTTGCTTTATAAAGTCATTTGAAAAAGGGCGATATTTGTAGTAAGCCGAACGTGTTTTTGTTTAATTTATAGGAATTTCTATGCGTATCCAAATTAGAAAATATTTGTGCCAGCAAATGTTACTACTCGCCTTTATATCAAACGGCATACTGCAATTTGTTTTTGTCTTTTTTAACTTGTCCTTTGGCGAAACTTATTAGATCTTACTATGTGCAGTACAAGAGTCTCTCGCTGAAACAGTCCTGTCCCCTAAATTTTTGAATCTGTAAAGTTTTACGGGACGCTATTGAATAACTCTTTTCAATTTACACATATTTTGCAGCTAAATTGTATTGGGGAGTTTTTTCCGTGGAAAAATTCAAATAGTTTTCCGCATTTCAAAGAACTTTAATACGTGTGTAAATTAAAGTAAAACTGCATTTTTTTATGTTTTATATATTTCTAACCTGATTCGTTGATTTCTACCTGTTTTTGAAATTTTCTGAAAATGAAATTGTAAGCCCAATATCATAAGTATTCAATATGACGATCTCCAAAACTAATACAGGTATTGATAAAATTCCCCACAACGTTGTATCCTTAGATACTCTAAAATAAACACCTCCTTGTCAAAAAAAAATCAGCATCAAATTAAAAAACAAATAAGAAATTACACATGCATTAAGTAATTTTAATAATAATTTATTGCCAATTCTGTCAACAAAATGTTCAAAGCACATCAAATAAAAAGAGGAGCAGCATGAGCGTGGGCGGCATATGTTAAGGGAGCCGAATAAGCCAAAGGTGCAGAGTATGCAGCGGGAACTGCAGCGTATCTTGCAACGGCAGGAGCGACTGCAAAAGGAGCAGCCAAAGGTGCAGAGTAGGCTAATGGAGCGACAGTAAGAGGAGCAGCAGCCACAATTGATGCATGGGCTATGCCATTATGATTTCTGGTAATTACTTGATGGCTGGTTGCTGTGACGACTGGAGCGGGAGCGGCAGCAATAACAGCAGCTGGAGCAGCAGCATAAGTCAGTGGAGCAGCGGCAAGGAGACCGGGCTTAGCGGCAACGCAAGCCATGGCAGCAAAGATTACAACGACCTTCAAAGTAAATAAATTGAGTTAATTTTCAAATGTTTCCAAGTTAATTCTTTAAGGATTCAACTTACGTATTTGAACATTTTGTTAAAAGCTTATTTGGTTTTTGGTTTGTTTATTATTTGAACAAAAGCTGATATGAATTTGATACTGACTTACAGTTTTTAATCTATATTTATAGTTCAGCAATTGCTAGTAAACTAGCCCGTGCTTAACACACCGCTCACACACCTTAAACATTTTCAACTCAAATATTCGCGCAAGCGCCATAGCCGAAAAAGTTCAACACTCAAGAAATTCGTTAGTATGCATACAACATATGCGTCGAGCATGTACATACACTTGCACACACTTACACTGTAAAGACAACGGTAATATATTTTTTGTAGTTTTTAAATCGAACTTGATGAAAAACCATAAATTTATAAACTTTAGTTAATTCTTTATTTTAAAAATAATAAAACGAAGGACAATTTTACAAACACATTATGAAAATTAATTACCTGAACTTCAAATGTAGCGCAGCGTGAACTTGTTGTATGTATAAAAGTGGCGCTGATTTTAGTAATTGCTATCAAAAACATTTCATCTTTTGTTCCAATAACATAAAAAAACCAATCAACCTAAACACCAAAATGTTTAAATACGTAAGTATATCCTGGAAGGATTCATTCCACTATACACATATCAGCAAATTAACCATTTAACTATTGCCTTAGGTCGTTGTCATTTTCGCTGTCATCGCTTGCGTTACCGCTAAGCCTGGTCTTCTTTCTGCCGCTCCTTTGACTTATGCTGCTGCTCCAGTTGCTGTTGTTGCTGCTCCTGCTCCAGTTGTTACTGCAACCAGTAGCCAAGTTATCATCAGAAAACACAATGGCATTGCACATGCTCCAATTATTGCCGCTGCTCCAGTTGCTGCAAGAATAGTAGCTGCTCCTCTTGCAGTCGCTCCTGCCGTTGCTAGATACGCTGCAGTTCCCGCTGCATACTCTGCACCTTTGGCTTATTCTGCCCCTCTGACTTATGCTCACGCTCATGCTGCTCCAGTATTGCTCTAAGGATACATTAAAGGCAAGGCTATGCGACAGTGTTTTATTGATGACTGAACTGGATTGCAATAAAATATTTCAAATTAAGAAATTCTTGTTGTTTGTAAACATTTCATAACAATATTTTTGTAATGAAAGAAAATTCGCAGTTGTGTGATCTAAAACAGAGTTAAAACAATTTAGGTATCGAGCCACGATCATAGTCAGGGAGACATTGAAGCTACTAACGAGTTTGCTGTACAAAAATCAGACCAGATTTTCTGATTCCAGTAACATTCAATGACATTTCGTAGCTATCACAAGCGCAGATAGATTTGTAAAACTAATTTCAATCGTCAGAATTTAATATCGCTCATTGAAAAATTTCAACGGGAAATAACTCACCAATTTAATGGAATACTGACGGTATACGAGTATAATTCTGACTTCTCTGAAACTTTTTTATTTGGTTTTTGAGCAAACGCTTTAATCGATACTACTAATAATTTGGTAACGTTTAGATGTACTATTGAGGTAATCTCTTGAGTTGCTGACTCGATCTTAAAATTTTTGCCAGTATTGTAATGGTGGCACTTTCAATAAAAAAGTAGGCGTGGCACCTCCCTTACAACTAAACACTTGAAATGACATAACAAGGCAAGTGGGCGCGGCACCTGCCATTCAACTTAAGTAATTTTTTAGGTATACATACCTACATATCTCCGCAACCATTTGCAGTATAAATAGTACTGAAATTTGTTAGAAGGATGTTGGTTGATAATGTGGGCGTGGGCTTTTCCATACAACTTTTTGAAATGAAAGTTTACTTGTGAAGGCAGAATGGTAGTTAGTTGTTATTGGGAAGTCATAGCAAGAAAAATAACGAAGGTTTGTATGTTAAGATGGGATGTTGATAGTATTAACTAAAAAGAATTTCAACCCAATTGAAAAGTGGGAGTGGAACTGCATATGTATATAAACGATATGAATGATAAGTGAAACAATTATATTTAGATCGGAGGACTTATAATTTGAAAATCAGCAACCAAAATTAGTAATAAAAAAAAGAAAACGCATAAACAGGAATTTTTATTATTTAAAATACTGACTATTTAGAATATCTCAAAGATAAACAATATTTAATTAGGGAGTGACTCTTCACTCTTTAAATGTTGGCCTTCATCACTTTTCTCAATAATTCCAGCGGTATGTTCTCTATTTCCTGACAAAGAAAGTATCGCAGCCTTGAGACTTGCTCACATAAGCTCTAAATACCCCCAAAAAAAAGTTTCAAATGGTCAGATCGGATGTTCCTACGGGCCAATGCAATTCACCAAAATGGGAAAATTATTTTATTATCAGCCATGTTCGAGTGAAATTTAAATCAAAACAGTTTAATTCATATTACTGCAGTTTCATTTTCACTCGAAAGTGAAATTTGGAACATGGCCACGGCCGTATTTAGGGGGAAGGTTTTGGGTGTTCTGACCTCCCCCCCGAAATGTGAAAACTTTTTTCTAATTTTTGATATTGATTGCCAGTGGATGGAAAAAAGTCAAAATAAAATTATTGAACGATTTTAAAATATTTTTTACTTCAATCGGTTTCTTTCTAAAAAGTCAAGTATAAAAAAAATTTGAAAAATAAATTTGAATTGAAATCGTACGAAGTTTGTAGCACGTCATGGCCAAAATCGGTATTTTCAGGGGTTTCAACTCCATTTTATCTAAAACGTTACGTGATGGGAAGTTTTTGACCTCAGATTCTTGTTCAGAATGAAAAATTCATTCGCAAACACTAGGAACCAAATTGTTCACCAAACCCATGCAGAGAAGTGTTATTGAATCAGCATTAATTAATCCTTTAGCTCATTGTTGCCCAGAGCACCCCGATTCGGAAGATCTCTTTCGATGCTGTGACTGCACAAATTTAGGGAATATACGCCAACCTCATCCGGGCTCCTCTTCATTGATAATGGCCCAAATTTGTAATGTGTGTTTTGCAATGTCTGATGATTGGGTAGCCTGCGTTTAAAAACAGACTTTCCCACACATTTAATTTTCACTACCTTTATTTAGTTTTGAAAAAAAAAATTTTTATATGTAAATATACACCAACCTCATTTACTACGAACGAGGAGAACAAGGCATATTAGTAAAGGAGATGACATGATGAAGAAGGAATCGGGCGGGAGCCATCTTTGCCGCTAGCAAACAGTCGGGTAGGGGGATTCGTGACAGCTTCCTCTTACCAGAGCACAACATACAATTTTATTAAAGACTCCCTATGATAGTAGTAATGTGATAGTAGAAAGTAGGACCGGGATGATCATACTCAGTCTAACCCCCAGTATGATCACAATGAATAGTTTTAACAAATGAAAGTTGGTGTCGATCGTAAGCCCAGCACCATTTTAGATATTGATGATGCATAGTTCTGTACCCTCCCAACCATGATCTCATGACACGCAAAGAAAATTATGAGATCCCACAGTAATTTGTTAAGCCATATCCCTAATCTTCACATAACATCAAGGAAAAGCAATATTAATTCGACATAATTATTAATTTTGTTAATTCACCCCATTAGAAAAAGTAAATAATGAATTGAAATTTAATCTAGATACTTGGAAATTCATTTAAATTACTTATATTAAATGTAAAGTTGCATTAGTTCAGTTATGCGGTAAACTCAAAAATAGTAGTATTTATAAAAAAATTAAACAGCTAATCAATTAATTTTCCCTATTAGGAATATAAGTACAAAGAAACAAAAACAATTATATTTTTTTGCATCGGTAAACTTTAAGAGCATCTCAAGAACTCTCATAAAATAAAATTCTATACTCCGAAAAAGAGTAAAAAAACAGAATGTTCTTACGTCGAAATAGTTGTTGTTTCTTGAATGTAACTCTGTTACTATATTATTTAATTTTACTCAATTAATGATGTGTGGATAGCAAAAATCAATAAAATGTTTCAATGATTAAACTTACTTTTAAGAATCACGCCTGCAAACGCATCAGGGTCGATGAAGGCCTTCTCGATGATAATGTGCCGGTGTTTAAGTTGTTTCCTTTGTTTTGTTGTTGTTTTGCTATTAATAGAATTATAAAATTATGATTTTTGCGTTCCTAAACACACCAGAAATTATTGTCTTTAAAAAAATGCATTTCGATTAAACTTGACTACTTTAGTGTTTTAAGATATTACGAGTATTGTCTAATTTTTTTGTCTCTCTATGTTGTTTACAATTACACGTTTTATGATATTCTACGTGAAACTTTACACTTTTTTTCAACGATTTAGTTACATATTAAAAAAAATCACGCAAATAAATTCATCTAGCAATTTACTGCAATAATATTATTTTTTTGTTTTTAGTTTTCTGTTGATTTTATACGTGTCTTAGCCACTTGATGAAATATATGAAAGTTTATGGCATATGCCTCTTTTTGATAATTTTCTTGTTACGTATGCTTTATAGTCATATTATATATAATAGTTTAATGGAGCTGCATGTCCACGTGCTCATCACTGTTTATTAGGCAACGCATGCGGCTACAATTTTTTCTTTTGAGGGACTTCTGGACAACCATCTGCATCAAATTGGTAGACGCAACTATGTAAATTCTCGCCTTGAAAATATCGAAAGTGGAAAGTGACTATCAAGGTGGATGCAGTCGCCTTTTGTACGATTGGGTACTTTTTGGGAAAATCCTTTGCCGCCGAGTTCTGATAAACAAAAAGTATGATGAATTCCAAGAATTATTATGGATTATTATTATTATTATTATTAGTATTAGAGGAGCCCAACCAGGCAGGCACTGCGACCTAAAAGATCTTTTGTGCCATTCCCCATTTTATGACAAAAGACGTTCGGCTGACCTAATAAAAGTCAAGACATCTTTCGTTGAAGAAGATTTCATGTGATCAGCCGTCAAAAACGAATAATCAAAGATTCTTCCTCTGAGCCGAGCCAAGGCCGGACAGTCACACAGAATGTGAAGTGTCGTCTCGTCATCTTCCATACATAGACGACATTCTGTCTCATTGGACAGACCTATTTTGCTTAGGTGATATCTGAGCCCATGGTGTCCAGACATGTAGCCCACCAATAGCCTAAGGTCAGGTTTGGAATAAGAAATGGGCTGATTTTGGGCAAGCGGAATGGTAAGAGCTTTTGCCTGTCTTAAACCCGGGATGGAGTTCCAATACTCTAGCCATTTTGCCTTAGACCACTCCTCAACGATAGATTTCGTAGAGGCCCAGCCGATTCCGCAAAACGGATCGGGGCCGAAGTGCTTGGTAGATGAACCTTGCCTAGCCAGTTCATCGGCGGCTTCATTACCAGCAATGTCACGGTGGCCGGGTACCCAACAAAGCGTAACTTTGTTACGGGTAGACAAGCGCTGGAGACTATCAAAACACTCTTTCACCAGTTTAGATGAAAAACTCCATGAAGAGAGTGCTAAGAGAGCCGCCTGGCTATCTGAGAAAATTACAATATTTGCGCCTTTAAGACCTTTATACAGGTTTATATTAGCGCAGGTCTCAATTGCGTATATTTCGGCTTGAAAGACACTGGGCCAAATACCCAGAGGGATTGAGATTCTAGTATTGGGTCCAGCAACTCCGGCACCAGAACCACAGTCCATTTTCGAGCCGTCTGTATACCAATTGAGAGCAAAGGGACCGAAATCGGGACATTGGCCATCCCATTCGGACCTGGAAGGAAGAATGATGTTGAATTTCCTACCGAAACATAGATCCCTAACCATATAGTCCGATACAGTACATATGGGAGTGTTAGGGATTTCGTCAAGAATGCTCAGGTGACCATAGTTGCCTTCCAGTAAGCTTGACGATATACGCAGCCGCAAAGCAGTATTTGCAGCTGTTTTCTTGATGAAAATGTGTAATGGCACCAGGCCAATCAACGCTTCAATGGCAGGAGTTGGACAGGTGCGCATAGCTCCAGTTATGGAGACGCAAGCAAGCCTTTGGAGCTTGTTAAGTTTGGTGATGGCCGAGCCCTGCATGACTTTGGGCCACCACACTAGAGCCGCATAGGCTATGACAGGTCTAACTATCATGGTGTAGAGCCAAAAGATCATCTTAGGAGTAAGACCCCATGTTTTACCAAAGAGTTTTTTGCAGGCCCAGAAAGCCCTAGTGGCTTTTAAGAGGACAGTGTGTAAGTGAGTGTTCCAGTTTAGTCGTTTGTCAAGCGTGATGCCTAAATATTTGACCTCATCAGAGTACACAATAACAGTGTCTTGTATGGAAATGGGACCGAGGTCCAGTTTGTATCTCTTAGTAAAGGGAACAAGAACTGCTTTGTTGGGATTGATTGATCACCTCCGTGATGGTTGAATCATACTTTCCAGAGACGATGATTACCAAATCATCCGCATAACCGATGGCCTCAAAACCAGACTCATCTAGTTTAGTCAAAAGGTCATCAATTACTAAGGACCACAACAGAGGTGATAGAACACCGCCTTGTGGGCAGCCTTTTACAGCCTTAGTGCACACAGTGGCTTTGCCTAGCGTGGATGAGATTTCACGCTTCCTCAGCATGGCATCCACCCAGGCAATGGATTGGGAATCAATACCCTTACATTCCAGAGCTTTGGAAATAGAACCGAATCCAGTATTGTCGAAGGCACCCTCAATGTCAAGGAAAGCACAGAGCGCAATCTCTTTGGATCGAAAGGTTTTTTCAATTTTACTGACAAGGCAATGTAATGCGACTTCGGTCGATTTACCTTTAATGTAAGCAAACTGCGTTCGATGAAGAGGTATCGAGCTTGCAAGTTTGCTTCTAAAGTGTAAATCAAGCAGTTTTTCCATGGTTTTAAGCAGGAAAGACGTGAGGCTTATAGGCCTGTAAAATTTAGGGAGTTCCAGAGGCCTATTGCCTTGTTTGGGAATGAAGACGACAACCACCTTCCTCCAAGAACTTGGAATGTATCCCCAATTGAAACTTGCCCTAAACAGTTTAACTAGGTGGTAAAGGATGGTTTCCAGACAGTTCTGCAACATTGCTGGAAAGATCCTGTCACCCCCTGGGGATTTATAAGGTTTAAAAGAGGCCACTGCCCATTTAACCTTATTCCGGTCAAAAATGACCCCTGAAAGGCTCTTCGTCCTATTGGAGAAGCAGATCCTATGATCATGTACTTCAGGAGAGGACGGAGTAACTTCCGTAGAAGACCCCGGAAAATGAACATGAAGTAAAGTTTCCAGAGTCTCGCGGTGATTGGCAGTAAAAGTGCCATCATGCTTTTTGAGGAGACCAACCCCATTAGAAGAGTCTTTGGCGAAAACCCTTTGAAGACGTGCTGCCTCAGGCAGCGAGGAGATACTCTCACAGTGTCTTCTCCAGCAATCGCGTTTTGACTTCCTAATTTCTGTATTGTACTCCGTCAGTGCAACCCTATATTCATTCCACTGCTTTGTACGTTTTGATTTATTGAATAACTTCCTGACATGCTTGCGCATATCTGACAGCTGATTGTTCCACCAGGGTACCTTGCGCACCATTTTAGTTGTAGGAACGAAATTGCTGTCTTGATAGGAAGAAATTAGCACATTATTGAGCTGAGTTGCTACCTCTTCCAGTTCATCGACTGAGCTGATGGAGGTAGCAATGGAATCTATCTTTCTGCCCACAATGGCTTGGAACAGACTCCAATTAGTCCTTCTAGGATTAATTACATTAGCAAGGAGCTCAGTACGTCCTGGAATGTCAAAAACTATGTGTTGATGATCAGACAGGGACGCTTCATCTGAGACTCTCCAATTCACAATAGAATCGGACAATATCCTGCTTGCTAGGGTGAGGTCCAGCACCTCTTCCCTGGCTGCAGTAATGAAAGTAGGCTTACATCCCCTATTTACAATATCTACACTATTAGATACTAAGTAATTTAGAAGACACTCACCTCGTTCGTTGATGTTGCTACTACCCCAGATGGTATGATGGGCATTAGCATCGCAGCCAACAACAAATTGACGATTGGACTGCCGACAGTCACTAATTAAATCCTGGACCTCGATTGGTGGGATTTGTTGCAAGTCCCCAGCAAAGTATGCAGACGCCAGCACGACCTCCTGTACTCCGTTCGCAGTGGGGACCTCCACCAGTATGGCTACGAGATCTCTGGAAATGAAATTAGTAAGAGGGAGATAATTAAAACTTTTTTCAATTAGTATGGCCGCTCTTGGCACAACATCTCCACGAAAGTAAAGCAACTTACTATGATTCGTATTGAGTCCGCGGACCTGGCCACAGCTTACCCAGGGCTCCTGTATTAGCGCAAGGGTGAATTTGTTTTCAGCGAAAAGCCTGCATACTGTGGCCGATGCCCCTATGGCATGGTGCAGGTTCGCCTGGAGTACCTTGATGGCACTCATCGTCTCTGCTGTTCTAGAGACCGTTGGACGAGCTTCCCAGCCAAAGCTCGTCGAGGCCCTCTGCCTCTAGCACCTCTTCCTCCTCTGCCATGGGCTGCAGCCCTGCCAAGGGAGTTGGGTGGCATTCCTCCCCGAGCGGAAGTATGCGAATTGCGGGGCAGAACCGCCAGCGGAGTTCCACCTGGCAGTACTGCTGAAGTCGCAGAAGACAGTGTTTGCTGAGAGGCCCCACTACTAGTCGACCCTGCAGCACGACTGGTAGAAGGTCCTGCAGCAGCCATTGCCTCTACGTTCCCTTCGGTGATTGTTGTGTCATAAGACACAGTAACTGCCTCTACGTGTGGCAATGAGAGCCGTGCTGCCCTTCCACTGGTAGGCTCAACAGCCCGACCAGCAGAAGACCCCACGGTGCTCATAGCCCTCACTGAAACGGAGGCAGCGGGTTTATTTTTCGACCTGGAAGCGGTCTCTGAGGCAGATGACTGATGCTGCGAGGGCCCTCTGGTTGTCAGCCCGGCGGCACGACCAGTAGAGGGCCTCTCAACATCACTCTCCGCCACAAAACCGCTACCTGGCGCACCCGACGCCCCGACGATACTGGCCCAAGTAACAGGACCGGTCGCAATATCACCAGTGGACCTCAGCCGCCGAAGAGTCCTTAAATTAGTCTGCCCAGCGGCGCGACTTGTGGAAGGCTCTACAGCGTCTAGAGGCACTGTTGACATGTTGCCGGTCCTGCTACCGACCAAATCGGCAGAAGCCGGGAGCATGTCCAACAACATCGCTTTTTCCCCGCTGTCTACCGTACTGGTAGAGGTAGTGTTAGAGGGGACCTGCTCCTCAGATACAGGTCCAGCGTTTTTGGTAGCAGCGGCCACAGGTTTGAGCATCAATTTGATGAACCCAAATCTGTAGCAGACCCTGCCCTTGAGCTCCAGCAATTTAGTCATTGACGCATCATCAATAACCATAATTAGATGGAGAAGCGGACCTTGCGTGCGTCGTTCATCAACCTTCCACTGCTCAGTTGAGAAGGGGTTAAGTGCACCAAGTGTGCTCACTACCTTCTCACTTGTCAGCGACAGGCTGTGAGGAAAGTAACCCCGGATCAAATGAGTCCTGGGAAAGTTACCCTCCTCCACAAGGTCTATGTCAAGGGCCGAATGGTCTTTGATTTTGTTGAAGTGCCTACGCACCCAGTCAGCCGAGGGCTGGTCGACGCACGTGAGAACTAACCACCCCGTTCTGGGCAGACAGTTCTCATATTGTGGCTTGAGCACGTCTTTGCCAGCTAGCTCGATTGACACGTCAATAATCGCCTCCTGCACAAGAGCCACTTGCTCAGCTGTAAGAGGACGATTATTCATGTCGCTCGAGACAAAGCCCAGTCTAACGCTACTCACCACTTGGCTGTAAGTGGCTTTCGCTGGTTCCGTGTGGAAGTTCTTGGGCTTTTTGGAGTCGGGGAGACTCTGTGATTGCTCCAACGAGCGCACACGCTTGATTTTTTTCGGCTTAGCCGGAAGGGAGAGAAGGGGATTCTTGGCTATTTCCAGAGACCTATCTCTGGAGAGACCACAGTCCATAGCCCAACGGAACCTCCTTTTCTCTGCAGAAGTAAGTTTGACAAAACCAGACTCCGCGTTTAGCGTCATCTGGTTAACTTCTGCGCCAATAGCTGTGAGCCCAGATTGCTCCGAGCACACACTAAAATTGTCCGGCACTACCGTGCCACAGAGGGAGTCGATATCCGAGGATTATTATGGATAGATTTCAGGAAAACCTTCTCTGATGGATTTATATTAATTAGATATCAATCAGCGTTGATTACTGAGCGTGTTCACATAAGCTCTCCACAACTAAGTGTTCGATCCGCCACTTAGTTCGCGCACATTGTGAACTTGTTGGCAACATTAAAACTTGAAAGCAAGTTGATAAATGAAAATATAATAGTATTTTTGATATGCAAATCAAAGTTCTTGGAAAACAACTGACGACTAGTTTACTACCCAGTTGACAAATAAAATGCTCGTATGTATACTTTAGTTAGTACCAAATTTTGAAACTATAATTTTATATCATATTCAATAAACAGAATTTTGATATCGTCCATTACAAATTCCCACTGATAATCATTTGGAAAAAATTAGTCTCTGAATATTTTTGGCATTTTTTTGAGGCTGGGTACATTATCAGTAATGGCAAGTCAATGAGTTATCGAAATTATGTCTTGCACGGTAAAAGATGTATTGGAATCCACATTGAATAATATTTATTTGAAAAATAAATATTATTCAATATTTGAAAAATAAATATTATTCAATGGCTACGGCTCTGAACATGGCGGTATCTGTATTCCAATTTTCAACGTTCATTGCTGCGTTTTTCGAGTCTGTTTATTCCACAATTGTCAATCTCTCGATAGTAGGAGACGCTAATTGTAAAAATCATAAACAATTTATACAGTGAAAATAACTGTCTTTGTAATGCTCATTTACTTTACAATATTTTCACTTATATAGATTGTTGAAATTAGGGAACAATCCCAAAGATCACTGATGAGGAACCGTAGCTGATTCCGAAATGATCGTCTGATCTACTAGTTCTATGAATTTTTTGATATTCCTCTGTCATCATTGTTCATTCCAAGCCTAATAATTTTAATAATATTTAATAGGGTCATTACTTTAACGCCACCTTGTATGTGTAGATGTCTACATACCTTAAGGTGTTAGACGCAGTTAAAATTTTCAAAAATTAAATTTTTTTATTCTATTTTCGTATTGTGCATATATTTAAGAACATTTATATCGATATGACAACTATTCTTGAAGTTATATGCATATTTATAAAAAAGAATTCATTATGTGTACAGAGGTTTAAAATCATGGAACGCGTTTTTCTCAAAACTGTGTGTTAAAAGTCGGTGAGAAAGATTTTTCGAAAATGGCTCAAGCGATCAGTCTTAAATGTTACCACAAGTTTTATAAATATTTTTTTTTTAGTAATTGATCAAAGGATTTATTTTTCCGATAAATCTTTATCATTTAAAATTTAAGACCAAAATTTTCATCAAAAATCAAAATTTCTTTTTATTAAAAATTGGTATTTTCATTATTCCTTCGATTTGTTATTGAGAAGATTTTATTGATATTGTAACTAAAATTTAAGGGAAACTAACAGCAATTGGGAAGAAATCGTGAAATATTCTCTCTTTTGAGTACTAATTCTCTTATTATCACGTACATTACGCTATGAATGAAAGAGAAAAATATATGCTCTATCATAGTAAATAAAGTACCTCAAACATGCGGACAAAGACCACTAACTAGGGTTGCCAGAAGGTCCTTATTCGTCTTGATTGTCTAGATTTTTAGTGCCGTGTCCAGAGCCACGACTTTCAGAAATTTGCTCAGATCAAATTTTAAAATTTGTAGAGATAAAATTGTTACTGATAAATTTGGGCAAACACATTAAACAATTTGTTTAAATGATGTGATACACTGATTACACAGTGCAACAAAATTTTATCCGCGAGATTTTCTAACGGTTTTATAGTAATATAGTCGCTGATCATGACTGCGTTTTTCTCCATCACATTCCTCCCTCAATATGGACCTGATGTCGGAAAAATGGGGTCTTCAGGGGCTAATAGGAAATATGTTTATTTTAACAGATACGCATTTGATGTCTGAAGCAAATTTATTAAGCTATTTTTTATATTTATTGGTTTTTGTTGTGTGGAAAAATTTGTTTGAGTTAGCAGATGAAAGCTGAAAAATCCCGATATTTTATCTCAATGTCCAGATGAAGCCCGTTTCGCATATGGCAGCCCTAGCACTAACCCAGCAGAAAAAAGGGCTTTCACACGATATTTCATGTTATGCATTTAAATGGGAAAGTGGAAGTTTTGTTCACAACAAATTTGGATTTATGATAGTAATTATACTCATTGTTCCATTAGTATTTTCTTGTTTTCTTTCAGTTTGCCCATCTCTTTTTAAAATCTTCGATATTTTGGGACACCTTTTTTGTGCTCTTCAAGTTTCTTTTCACAAGAGTCCAATATCTCTCCACTGGTCTTAGCTCCGGACAATTTGGAGGATCGGCCTCTCTTGGTACAAAAACTATGTTATTACTTTGGTACCACTCCAGAGCTTTCTTGCCGTAGTGACATGATGCTAAATCGGACCAAAAATATGTGGACACCTTGTGCTTTCTTATTAAAGGAAGAAGTCTTTTTTTCAAACATTCTTTGATGTATATTTCGGTATTTATAGAGCCCACTGTAACAAATGACTTGCTTCTTTTGCCGCAACTGCATATAGCTTGCCATATCAGGAATCATTTAGGAATTTTTGTCTGCTTTTGGATTCTAAATTGTTCTTCGACATTTCCTCGAGCATCAGCAACATAAAAATTTCGACCCGGAAGCTGAGTAAAATCTGCCAGTACATACGTTTCGTCGTCCATTATACAACATCAATATTTTTGTATGAAATTCGATTTTAATTTCCGAGCTCTACTTTTGGCGTCTAAATTTTTTGCAGCATTCCTGTCTGGAACTTTTTGGGCTTTGTATGTTCTCAAACCTGCATTGGCTTTAACTTTTCGCACCAAATAGTCAGAGCACTGAGCTAACCGGGCAGCTTTTCTACCAGATGGGTTTGGAGATCTTTTCAATATGCTTTCTATTTTCTTGGCTTTACCAATATCATGTGGTCCTTGTTTTCTTCCGAACCAGGTTTCCTATCGATGATCAAATTCTCCTGAAACTGTTTAATAACATTGGAAACAGTTTGAGGTAGACCTTCAATTCTATGGCCAATTCATTTTGATCAAACTCACAATAAATCAACATGGTTGTTATTTAAAAATAACAACTGACATATTTTTCAAAGATAACTAGATCAAAAAAATTTTTAAATTTTACACCCAAAAAAAATTATTAGGTAAAACGTGTGTTAAAATTTTTTCAATCTCACTCCTTATTTCTTCCACAACATAACTTACTTGGCAGAAAAACGGAAATTTTATTAAAAAGCATTACATATATTTCGAGTTTTCAGATTATAAATTTATTGCTTATGTTTTCAATCATTTCGTTATAAACATTTACAGCCAAGCTGGAGCAGCGACGGCGGAAGTGTATTTCAAAGGTGCAACAGCAGGTCCGACGGGGGCGGCAAATTGGGTGCCAAGTGGTGCTACAGCGGTATATGTAGCAGGAGCAACAAATTTAGCTGGAGCAATGGCAGCAAAAGTAGTTGGTACGACAGCGGCGTTGTAGTTCTGTCTAAGGTCAACGCTGTGCGCGGCGTAAGCAGCATCCAAATGAGCGTTAGCATAAGCCAAAGGAGCAGCAGCATAAGCAACGGGAGCGGCCAAAGGAGCAGTGTAAGCCAAGGGAGCAGCAAAAGGGGCAGCAGCAAGAGGAGCACTGTACGCTAACGGAGCAGCAGCGAAATGTGGCTTGGCAGAAGCACAAGCGATGAAAGCGCACAAGACAATGATCTGCAAAGGGCAGAAGTAAAGAAAAATTCAATTAAAAATTCAAAATCTTATCATTATTACAAGAAGTAGAAAAACTTACGAATTTGACCATTTTCAATTGTTTTTGTTTTCTTAGTTTGTTTTGTTTGTTGCTTGCTGTTGTCGAGCAATGAGCTGAATGTGATTTCCGTTTGGTTGTCGTGTATTTTTATACCCATTTTTAGTATTGTAAATTTTTAAGTTTTTTAGTAAAAAACGTGTACGGAATTTGTTTCCGTTAATTCACATTTATTTATGCAAACATAACTGAGTATGTATGCAGATGTCCGCGTTAGTCTTTGAACATTAATGAGTTATTTTAAAGTGCAATATGTGTGAATATACATACACACATACGCATTCTCGTTGACCCTTGATCGTGAAATCAAGAGCATACATTTCTGCACAAAAGAGTTTTCGGCGGTGGAAAATTCACAGAAATTGCTTGTAGTCCAATCATTATAAAGATTTACGTCATAAAATTTCTGAACTGAGATTTTTCATCAGTAATTGTTAGTGGGGGTGTGATAGATTCAAAAACCACAAAAATCAATTCTGGTGTTGCAGAGTGACCCCCTAAAAAACCCCCGCTTTGGTGAAAAAAGCCTTTTTTACTAATAACTGGATAACCGTTAGAGGTATCAAAAAATTACTTACTACGAAAAAACTAGTTTTCATAGTTTTCGAGATATTCAATATTTAAGAAATTGAAAATTTAGTACTTTGGATGTACTTTGGATGTCGCTCTGCAACCCCAGGCCTAATTTTTGTGGTTTTTGAATTTATCATACCCCCACTAACAATTACTGAAGAAAAATCTCAGTTCAGAATTTTTATGAGCTTTTGGTGCATTTTTTACTCTACCGACTGGGCTATAGGTGAAACGAAAATTAAAAAAGTTTTATTATTTCAAATGATAACATCTCGATTGAAGCTATTTTATTTAGTTTTTGAATTGGTGTTCAATCAAATTTCCCGTTGATTTATGCTCTTGCGAGGGAATGGTGCAGATGTGGGCTGAAAAAAAGCAGCGAAATAATATGGTATTGTTACACTTCTTGACTCTATTAACTCTCAATTAAAATAACTGAGCGGAGTTGAAAGCACGCCTAATTCACACCAATCTCCATTTGCATTAATAGAAACATTTAACATTTGCTCACTGAATTTTGCCAATTAAATCCAGCTTCAAAATGATTCCTTCAACAATGAGAATAAACCATTAATAAACATCCCTTGTATGTCTTTTACCTAATTTCTTGCCAAAGTGTGGTATAAACCGAAGAGCTACTCTTACACAGCGACTATTACCAAAGCTTCATACAGCAGCGGGGTGTTGCTATAGTAAAGGTAATCCGATATCAAAATGTATAAAAATGAATACGTGATTTGAATTAATTAAGAAATTCAAGCCAATAATTGCATTGTAGTGCGTGGTTTTGATGTCCATGTGTGGCCAAACTATTGCCGCTGCTGAAAAAATGTATAAAAACCGAAAACCGTTAACGATTTCATATCAAAATTTAATTAGCCCTCAACAAGAAAGCAACAAATAAATCAACTCCTACAAAATGTTCAAATACGTAAGTGTAAAATTTATTGCATTTCTTATGATGATTCCATTAATTATTTTTTATAAAGGCTGTCGTCATCTTTGCAATCATCGCTTGCGCTGCCGCTAAGCCAGGTCTACTCGCTGCGGCTCCATTTACTTATGCTGCTGCCCCAGCTGCTGTTGTTGCCGCTCCAGCGCCAATTATTACAGCAACCAGCAATCAAGTTGTCGCTAGAACTTTTAATGGTATTGCACATGCACCAATTGTGGCTGCCGCACCCGTCATAGCTCCAGTTCATAGAGTAGTGGCACCTGTAGCAGCTCGTTTTGCTGCCGCTCCAATTGCTGCTCCATTAGCTGCTCCTTTGGTGCCACGTTTTGCCGCTCCATTGGCTGCACCTTTTGCTGCTCCATTAGCCGCACATTATGCTGCAGCTCCCGTAGTTGCTAGATATGCTGCTGCCGCACCATTGGCCTACACTGCTCCAGTGGCACCCAGAGTAGTTGCTGCTCCATACGCTACTCCATACGCTACTCCATACGCTGCACCATACGCTGCTCCGTATACGGGTTATGCGCCTTCATTTGCGTCACCACTCCAATATGCTGCTTCACCTTATGTGCTTTAAAGATAGTTACAAAAAAACTCAAGTACTGAATATTTTTACATATTAATTGCAGATTAATTTAAAAAAAAAATACAAAATTGATTAAAATTATATTTTAAATTTGTTTTTAATTAAATTGTAGTGTTTTCTGAGCAAGAACTTATGTAACATATTTATAAATGTGTAGCAGTGGAACCTGGACCACTCCAGGCATCATGCCATGCAAGTGCAACATACATAAATTATCTTACAAGCATTTGCGAAACTACTTTTTCAATATGCTCCAAGTATGCAACTACTTATGAAGGTATAAATTAAAGTTTAAGGTGAATATGTCAACATTGTGTTGCATTGTGAACAACAACAAAAATGCATGAATTAAGATTTTCTAAATTACATAAACAACAACAACAACAACAACAAAAAATAAAAAGAGAAAAAGTTCGAATGGAGCACTGCTATACTACTGCAGTGGTAAGTAGTTAGAACAGCAAGAAGTGAAATCGAGTACTTTCCTTCCTTTAGCAACAACAGCAGCAACAACGACAACTTGTTGGTATAATCTAAAAGGCACAATTGCTTCTTCCTCTTAGGATGGGAGGAGAAAGTAGTAAGTAAGTGTGTTTAATGGCGTTGCTAGAATTTATGGTTTAAGCAATTCGCAAAATGCAACTGTGTGTGTATGCATTATCGCAGTAGCGGATCCATCCATATAAGTGATCTTAAAATCATGAATTGGAAGCTTTAACCTTTAAAAAAACTATAATGTCATAACTAAGAAAAAGGAATAATTTATAATAAAGTTTTTAAAAAATTTTCGTTTTTTCAAAATCATATATCTCGCTACTGGTATCACGCCCCTAACTATGTTGAAGTGTAGGTACCTAGCATAATGGTTCCAAAAAAAGGAACATATTTCTCCACGAAAGAAGGTGAGTGTACACTTTAGCGCTACATACAAAAAATACGTGTACAATGCACACCAACACTAAGAAGTACAGCATAAGTAGCGGTATATGTACTAAATTACGCGATGCAGTCGTTGTTGTACTTTTGAGTGTTATCAAAAAATTTTATGGTCTCTAAGCTAAAAATGAATAAAGGACCAAAGAGAAATGTACAAGAAATTATTTATATGCGCATACAACAAAAAATAAAATTACTGCGTTTTAGATTAGCTCCTAAAAATTTGTGTACTTGACGAAAAGCATTTATTGTATGTGAGATTGTGAGTGGTATGTGCTGGACTGCTTTTTTTCTTTTTTTAAAAAAAAAAGGGAATTGGAGTAGCGCATTACCCATCAAGTGGTCCTTCTGAAATATCAGCTGATAAGTACGACAATATACATATTTAAAACGCTTTAAATCCATTGTTTAATAATATCTATTAAATCGAGAATGTCAATGAAATATATTATTTTTAATTTTCTTTTAGACCAATTTATGTATTTTTAGGAGACAATGAAAATTAAATCTAGAGGTTAATTTTCAATGTTGTGATGACTACATTTGTTCATTAACCTGTTTATATATAACTTCAAATAACAATTTATGTATTGTTAACGAGATTATAATGACAGGCTTTTTGGTCGAAATTTTCATACGCAAATAGTTAACTATTTCATACTTTTTTCCCAACGTTTCGGCGCAAATTTTAGGCCATCTTCAGGGGATTTTTATTTATTTATCTGTTTTTTGAGAAAATTTACATATTTTTAAAAACTATAATTATTACAAAGATATCATAACATTTTAACACTTATAGTAAATGCTATTTGTAAAACATTCAGTCAAGTAATTAAATTAAATAAAATATAGTAATTAACAAAAGACAAAAAAACACGAAAAAGCTTTACAAAATACGTAACATTTTTTAACGCCGAATATTATGGATTGCCACACTGTAGCTGCAGCTTATATTGTCTTTGTCTTCTTTGGTGTTCATCGTTTTTCTTAGGCTGATGTTACACTGTCAATGTTTTGCTGTCAATGTTTTTTGTTTTTACTCTCTTTTGATAGTTTTGTTTGATGCCCTGTTACACTATCAGTTTTTTGCTGAATGTTATTTTTTAATACTTTTATCTGCAACTATGTTTTTCCAACTAAAAAGTATTTAATTGTATTTTGAAGTGAATGAAAATTCAACAATTGGATTGGAATTGGATGGAAAATAATTATAATGACAATATGAGACAATGTTGGTGGAAATAGCAACAAATTATACAAAAAAAAATTCCATTTATACATGAAAAACGCCGAAAAATAATCTTTAAAATTTACGAACTATTAAAATAAACTCCGCCACTTTGTTACTTGGCCATTGAATTACTATGTTTTAATAAAAATTATTAAGTATTTTTTTAAACAGCACAAACAAAAGCCAAACAACGCAATGGGTGCCAAAGAATAAAATATAAATATATTCATAAAATATTAGTATTTTCCAATAAAATACAACAGTGCATCTTGAGCAACCCCATTTTATTTGAAGTGATGCAGGTTTTTTTCGACAGTAAAAAAATTTGAAGTGAAATGTGTTCATCCTCTCTTTTGCTCAGTGTTCATTTTTCAAAGCAACAACAATTGCATTGTTTGACAGCAAAACATTGATCGTGTAACATCGCCCTTAGTTTTTTCTGTATATGTAGGCTCTCTAGTGTGTATCTTGTCCTCTCTCTCTTATTTCTCTGTCCAGTATTTGTACTTGTTTAAAATTTGCATTGTGGTGTTTTTCTATTATAGTTAGGACACCAGATAATTGACGTATATTCCATAATAGGTCTGACTAAAGTCGTATAAAGCGGTTTTGTTTCATAAGAGTCATCGAACTCCTTTGGCCATCGCTTGCATACATTAACATGCAAATGAAAACGAAGTTTTAAAACAGTGTTTTCAATTGAAGGTGTACACTCCTTGCATATACCATAAGGATCAGCTTGACGTTTTCAGCATACATTAGCGTTTTGGGATGACGAATAGCAAATATTTAATCATTAATAAACAGAAGAAACAGAATGACTTCCTTGAGGAACTCCAGTTGTGGCCTCAATGAAAATCCATTTGAATCAACTTTATAATTAGCAATTGGTGATTAACTTTATCAAAAGCTTTGCTCAAGTCAGTATATATGACATACATTTGCAAATTTGATAAGAAGCCTGCGCAGGATGCTTGAGATCGATACCGTAAAAAAAAAATAAATAAAAAATAGAAATAGTTATTAAAAATATTTCTTATGGTGGCAAATCCCCAAAAATAAGGATTGCTTAACAAAAAAATTATGTGTCTGTAAGCACTCGCAGTAGAAGTGAAATTATGTTGTATATTAGAAAATTGTTTGAACACATTTATAAAACATTCTGTTGAAGTTTTTGCAGTCCTCTTCTCTCTATTTTGTTGTTGCTTTACTCTCTACACTTATCGGCACAAACACGACTTAGTACATGCTTATGAGTGCAACAAAAACGCGATTTTTCACATGACCGTTGTTGTTGAAGCTTTTGCACTCTTCCTCTTTCTATTTTATAAAGGAATCAAGCTCTCTCACTAAAGCACATTGAGATAAAACTACAAGAAGTCGACCCTCTGCATGATTGTATGCAGCCGATTCCCATATGGCTTCGTTCGCTAAACACTAACAACAGCATAACTTCGTTTCTTATTGGTTTCATATGACTGCAACAACAACACGACTTCGTTGCAAAATTTTCGATTTACCATCGCTTAAGAAGTTTCACTTCAAAAACAGACATCGAACAACCCCATTGGATTGGATTTTTTAGTTAAGGATGGACTGGGCTAAACCTAAGCACTCAGTCTCAAGGACCATTGGATTTAGATTTTGGTAAGTTAACAAACTGGACGAACGAATGGGAAAAAGATGCGTAGTGTTAATGCAGTTGATGCATTTGGTTCCTGACTATAGATAATTAACCTCAAAATTTTTTACGGCAAGTTAGTGATTGTTTATTTTTTGTTTGGTATTCTATTTTATGAAGTAATTTATCAATATGTCAATATCACATAATGACCTTTAAAAAAAAAAACGAAAATTACGCTCGTACCAAAAACAAAATTGAAAGCCTTTAATAAAAATAAAAACATTTTTGTATTAAAGATTATACACAAACTCAAAATTTTCTACAGGTTTTATAATGCAACCCCAAATAAAATGCACAACGAAATATAATTTTATTTTCTTTACTTTTTGTCATTTAGTATGCGAGAGGCATATGCAGCATAATGTTGTTAGCTTGAGCCGACTTTTTGTATGTTGATTATGAGTTTGTTGACATTGGCACATGCGAATAATAACACCAACCCATCAATAATATGGACTCATACCAGAGATAAAACGAATTTGGTAGAGATAAAGGAAAAATAAATTATTGTAAACACGAGCCCTAACATATGTATAACTATAAAATGATTGATTCTTGTGGTCAATAAAACAGTAATCAATTGAATCTTCAATAACTAAGTAACTTCTTACTTTTCAACAGAAAACCACAAAATATAAATCAAAATGTTCAAATACGTAAGTTTATTTTATTGATCCTGAAAATGAAATTCATTACAATATTTCTCCTTACACATTATTTAGGCCGTTGTCATCATTGCCATCATTGTTTGCGCGGCTGCCAAGCCACATCTGCTCGCCGCAGCACCTTTAGCTTATGCTGCCGCTCCAGTTGCTGTTGTTGCCGCTGCACCTGCACCATTCGTGACCGCAACTAGCCATCAAATTATCGCTAGAAATTACAATGGCATTGCACATGCACCAATTGTTGCTGCTGCTCCAATTGCTCCAGTAGCCAACGTTATTGCAGCTCCTGTACCGGTGCCTCATGCTGCTGCACCGGTTTTTGCTAGATATGCTGCTGCTCCTCTAGCTGCCGCCTACTCAACGCATTTCGCTGCTCCATTGCATTATGCTGCTGCAGCACCTTCAGTTTGGTGAATTTCTCATCATCTGAACTGTGATAAATTAATGTAAACAAAAAAGTACGAAAGAATAAAGATAAAACACAACTAAAAATAAAAATTAATTTCATTTCTATTTCATTCAAAAATATTTACTTTTTAACACTTTTCTTGCAATTCACCTTGCTTGCAATTCACTAATGTGTTAAGCGAAACTAATTCACAAATGAGTTAAGTGCCAAATATGAAAATTTACAGGAAGGCAAATTTTGTGTTAGAAATTTCAATTTTTAAATATTTAACATTGATTTCAACTGTGTCCTGAACGGATTTTACTAGTTAATCACTTACAGCAACTACACTGTGCACTTGGTAGGTAATATGCTGAAATGCAATTAACACATTTCCACACATTTCTGTGCTTAAGCGATGATATGACTTTTACCTTATAGTTTTGTGGTCCCAAGGCATAACAACACAACTCGAGTTTTGTCGAATTCGAGTTATTATTATAATTGAAATCTTCATATCCGATGTCATATTGTGTCAAAATTTTATGAATATCGGTTCAGTGGTTTACGAGATATATTAAAGGAAAGGAAAAATAGCACAACTCAAATTGATTTCTATTAGCATTTGAATCTTTGAAGTGCTCTCTTGTAAAATTCAAAAAACTGACTTATGCTGTTATGCCTTGTGACCACAGAGTTTCAGATTTTTATTAATTTTTAGCATTTTATGCTTATCTATTCCCTCGGTACACCGCCAAAAATTAATCCTATTTGTACATAAATTTCATAAATTTTTACTACATTCAGTCGCCATTCTGCTTTATTCCCTTTTTGTTGAGTTTAGTCAACCACATTTTTCTTTGCTTTCTCAGCTCTATTTTTTTTTTTACTAACTATTTCGCCATTGCTCTTTGCTCCCTTTGCTCTTATGTATTTATGAATAATTTAAATTTACTGCGTGCGTCTAGAATGTTACAGTAGCGCAACACAAAATCCCATCACGCCCATTCTGCAAATATTTTACTGCATCCTTCAATTAATATTTATTTTTTTTTGCCAAATATACCACAAGTTTGCTGGTAACAACTTTTCACATGTGAGGCATTTGTATTGTCAAACTTTGTTAGCTGCTGAAGGTGTGTATGAGTTGGTCTGTCCATATTCATGAAAAAGACAAGAAACAATAACAAAAAGAATGTAATAGATATACTGTGAATGCTGCAAGGTTTTTGTTTGACAGTGCAAAGGAAGTGAAAGTCCACAGCTTTTGTCAAACGCATCATAGTTTCACTCTTCCACATTTTTAGGTCATGCCAGCAAAGTTTTATTTCAGTTTAAAGGTCAAATAATTTAATGTGCAATATTCATGACCTTTTAAGGCTTAGTAGTGACTTTATTTGAGCTTAAATCAATCTGATGAACCCTGTAATGTCTAGCTTATTGTGTGTTAAAAAGATTTTGCTTTTTAGTTTATTTTCTGCTTTTGCTCCTTGCATGAATATTTGAATCGGTTATGAATCAAGCTGAAAGCTTTATGGAAAGTATTATGCTAGAAAATTATGAAATATTGATCAATTTAAAATTAAAAAAAAAAAAGTCTTTAACTCTAGGATGGGCCTAATTAGACCCACTTTGAGTTTAACATGTATATCTTTTTCGTTTCTTGATGAATCGATCTGAGACACCATGACTTCTTGCGCCAATGTTTTCTGTGCACAAAGAAATAAAATTTGTTTCGGTCGGAATAAGTTTTTTATTGTCTCAACATCGAAAGTTACCCCCTGAGCCTAAAAAAGGCCAAGGTTATGTTACCGCCTCCCAGAGAGGTGCCCATCCTAGCGTTAATGACAACATAACGGTAAACTCACTAGCATAACAAAAACTTTGCATTGACAATATACTTAATTTCTAGCGATGACTTGATTGCTAGTTGCAGTCGGAAATGGGGCAACGACAAAAACTGCAGTTGGAGCGACAGTATAAGCTAAAGGTGGCGCAGCGAACAGATGACAAAGATGAAGAACCACAAGTATACGGATTGCAAACATAAATTTGTATGCTCAACACGTTCAGTATACTTCAAATATTTTACTTATGTCCCAATTTTAATGATTTTAATGCTTAACTTCATAGCCACATTCTAATGATGAACGGAATTAGATGCTGTTTCCACTAAAAATTCAATTAAATCACTTGCAAAAAGAAAATAGCTGCATTCTTATATTTGAAAACCTTAATCACTAGAACAAAAAAATATCAACAAATGCTACTAAAAAAAATTAAATGCCAAATGGCTTAAAGCCATTAAAACTCATTTACTCTGCACACCAATTTTATATGAAAACTGAAGCAGGAGCAGCAGCATAACGCAATGGAGCAGCAGCAGGCGCAACAAGTCTAGCTGGGGCGCTAGCGATGGCAGAAGGAGTCAATGCATATCTTGCTGGAGAGAAAGGAGCTGAGTAAGCTGAAGCAACCAAACGTGCAGGAGCAGCAGCTGCGATGGGAGCAAATGGAGCAGCAGCAGCGTAAGCAGCAGGCACAGGAGCAATTAATTTAGCGGGTGCCGCAGCGGCGTAGTTGTTGTGTAGAATATCGACACGATGACTGGAAAAAGCTGAATCCAATGGTGCATTATAAGCGGCAAATGGGGCGGTATAAGCAGCAGCATAAGGTGCGGGGGAAGTGTATGCAGCAGCGTATGGGGCAGCAGCGTATGGGGCAGCAGCGTATGGGGCAGCAGCGTATGGTGCAGCAACATATGGTGCGGTGTAGGCGGCATACGGTGCAGCGTACGGTGCAGCATATGGTGGAGTGTATGATGCTGCATATGGTGAGGTATAAGCTGCAAATGGAGCAGCTGCAGCAGCCGTAAGAGGTGCAGCTACCAAAGGTGCTGCAGCATGATGTCCTGGCTCTGCTGCAGTGCAAGCGATGCTCAAGGCGCAAAAGGCAGCAATTAACTTAAAAAAATATATGTAGTTAAGTTTTAGAATGACTTTTGCAGTCTTGTATTTTTTAACTTACGATTTTTTGCATTTTGTATTTTTTTACTAATCAAACGTTGTAGAGTTGCACGTAGAATGCATTGCTGGTTGTTGCATGCATGTGTTTTATAACAAAAAGTCAAAAATGCGTTTTTGGCAGGCAATGCAATTTTTTGTATGCTTGTATTGCCAACTTTTTTTTGGTAATGTCTTTTTGTTTACTTTTGGTAATATACGTTAATCACACTGAACAACATAATTTTTTGGCCTCTGGAATATTTTTAGATTTAACGAGAGATAATTGGATCAGAGATTGCCATATAGTTAATAAGAATTTGAACCAAATGCAGCTGTGAGAGTGTAGACCTCGTTTCGCGTGCTAGTAATTTTCTTCCGCATCTGCAGCGATGGATCGCATTGGTGAATCTGGTTTAGTGTTTCACTGAAACCTGTTGCGAACCTGTTCCTTCAAGAACGGTCTTGTTTACGGCTCGGAACTACACGGCCCAGGACGGTTCTACTCAACGACAACAAGCAATTGCCGGTTGAGTCGGTTATTTTAAAAAAGGTTCGCCAAAGAAATTTTACAAAGTGTTTTATTTCTTGTGGTGAAAAAATTTTCTCTCATTTGCTCCTCAGTGTTTCGTTATTGTTTCTGTAAAGTGGCTGGTTATATTATTCGATTCGATTACAAAATGTTGTCCGCAATTGAAGTCAAGTTGAATAATGTGACATTTTGACAATTACAATGCACACTTCAAGGATGCTACACGCATGCGCAATTTGTGTATTATTGTTTTCTACAACTATTACATATGCAGTTACATGCAAAGAATTTTATAATAATATCTATACAAATTTTTTAATGTATGTAATATTTTCCAATTCAAAATAGTTTTTCCCCTCCCTTATTCACATCACTTTCTGTTATTCTCCATCGACCACATACACTTGACAAATCTCATTCAAGAGATTTCGTACTGTATTTTCGATTACTACATTGGCAACGTACAACGATGATAATAATCGTCTATGCATAAAACGCCAATACAGCCCAGCAACATTGGTAGTTAGTGTGTATTAATGGCAACAGCTTCTTTGGTACCCACTTGTTGGCAATAGCGAGAACGGTGGCGGCGGCACACAATTGTGAAACGTGCTGCGCATAATGTGAACTAAAATCATCACCATCGCCATTGCTGTCGACCGCCTAACTTTATTTTTATATTTTAAGTGCAATTCGAGCAGCAGCAGCAAGTCTCAAGTGTAAAGGACATACAGACACACAACATGCATGCATTTGTGTGTGTGTGTGTGTATGTACAAGTCACAGTTGTAGCTAAAATAATTCAATTGCATTTGCTGCTGCTGTGCTCCTTCTGTTGTTGTTGTTGTCATTATCATTGCTGGCCAAGATTGCCTGATGTTGTGTGAAATTTCCTTTTACATTTTTGTTCAGCTATTTCCTATTTAGTTTGGCAATACTTAAAGTTACTTGTGCTTCTTCTTCTTCTTCTTATTCACCATCATTTTCAGTTCAATAAGAGAGTTGTAAAACTATAGCTTGAATTGGTGTCCATTTTTCCCACAGTACACTGCATGTTTGTGGTTTAGAATTTTTGTATCTCTATGGATATGTGGCTATGTGTGTGTGTTTAATTGTGGCATGGTCGACAATTCTCATTGCATATATTATAAATATTGTACATTTGCATATCAAATTCACCTCTCGTACAACAATTTCTATGTTCACAATTCATTTGGGTACATATTTTATCACTTTATTTCATTTTAATTCTTTTCTGTTTTTCTCCTTCAGTATTTTTCTTATTTTAACTTCGTTAACCTCGGGATTGTATCTCCCAATAATGTTCGAAAACTCAAGTAAAATGGGAGGTATGATTTCCATTTTATTTGAGTTTTCTTCAAAACACTGATGGTGGCTGCCAATGAGTGGATTGTTACAAAGGTTATAGTACACATTATACCCCATTGGAAAACTTAAGAATAATTGTAAGGATTAAGAGTCCTGGACATATTTTTATTTGAATTTATTTTAATATTTGCATAAAATATTGAAGAAATTCTACCAGATTTTGAGAAAAAAAACTCCGAGATGAAAGGGTTAAATCAAAATCTCGTTAAATCGAAAACCTCTGTAATTCGTAAAAAATTGCTGGTCCCTTGCAATTACGAATTATCAGGATTCTACTGTATTATAAATAGCTGTGTGATGATTCCGAAAAATGTTAACCACTATTAGACAGAGGCGAGAGATTCTTTAGTAATAAAAAGTAAATTTGGCAATGTAATGTGTAAAGTAGTGGGTCGATATCTCTATATATATTATATATATATATGTTTATAACTATATTTTAATAGTTAGAAAAGAGAAACAAAAAACAAATTTATTCCCCTGAGAAAACGTTCATTTATTATTATCAAGCATTTATTAGTGTACAGAAATTAACTTACAGATCAGTAGATTAAATTTAATCAGTTATTAAAAATAGGAAATAAATTTAAATTAAACTTATATTCACTAAAATTAAAAATGTTCATTAGTCGCCACACAAATCCAAAACTTAAGTTCATAGTTTCTTTGATACAATTGTAAGTGATACACCAACTTAATTGCAACTACATACATACAACCTCGGCTTTTCATTCAATAAAGTCAATTAAGTTCATATTAACAATATCAAAATGAGATGCGTAATACTCTTTTTAAATTATAAATTTAGCAATAAAATTCAAAATGAATTTGCCAATTTTTCATTGATTATTTTTTTAATGGCATTTTTAGGCAAATGTTTGAAATATTTTATAAAATATTTCAGAAGGCCGTCTAACGTAAAAATTTTACTTTGCTTAATATTTGAATGTGTTTAAGTTTTTGCTATTATGGGAATTCCGTTTGTGAAGCGTGGCTTAATGTGAGTGCGAATTAAACGCATTTGGAATTTTAATTAAAGTTTTTGTGTATGTAGGAAAATGCATGAATGTGATATCTTAGGCATTCTGTGTTTGCAAGTATGTGCTGTCATAAAACTTGGCAGCGATTCTTTATAGGTTAGTAATAATAATGGAAAATAAAAGCAAAAGAAATTCAACGAAAGTGAAAGAGTTTAAATAACAAGCATTGTAAATTATACACCACCAGAAAAATGCTAATGAAATCAGGAATTAAATACACTTGTGTATGATCATGAATGACGACGACTAAAACTTTAGTAAAAAAACAAGCAGCAGAAACTAAAAACAGAATTTCTGGTATTTAATTCTTTATAAAGAATAATGCGCAATTCCATCATTCCACGGCTTGCTCTCAATTACATAATTATTATTCTAGGTTGATATTAGACCTTTGACTACAGATACTATGAATTTGCCATTTTAGTTTTAAACTAAGTTTTTTTTACAGTGTGACGCTAAATAAAAACGTAGCGTTTCCTCATATTTCAAATGTATAAAAACGAAAGCATTTTTTCACACTTCTGCACAAGTAATTAAGTTTCGCAAATACATTTTAAGTTATATTTTATTGATACAAGTGTAAAATGTTTAAAAATATAACGGTAGCTAAATGCATTAAAACAATAGCAATGATAACAATTAAATATTATTAATAATACCTAATAATAATTTTGTTTTCTAGATTTTTATTTTTCCAGCAATTTTTGCTTTAAGTGCGGCACAATTTGTGAATATCTTTAATGGTGCATCTGCACCCTTACTACCTCAAGCAGCGGTGTCACTGCCGTCACCATTTACCGCCACCAGCAGCCAATTCTTTCAGCGGAATTATCATACACCACGTTCATTTATACCTCCACTATTAAGTGCAACAGCACCAGTATCCGCTCCTTTGATTGCGCCAAGTTTTGGCATCAACAACGCCGTCAGAGTAGTCGCACCTTTTCGCGCTCTTCGTTTAATAAGTGCACGCATACCAGCCACCTCCTTTACATCAATACCTCGTCCTGCACTCGCATCTTTGCGTTATCCTTATCCATATTCTTCCTTCTTATTTTAAAAATATGATATTTTTGTAAAATGTTTTTATTAGTTGCAGACTTTTAAATATAACGTCATAGTACATACATAGTACACTCAAAAGAGCTTAATTGTATTTAAATGGAATCTCACTCAAGGTTTGCCAATATTCGTCTGCAGATCAAATTGGTCTAAATTTTGTACAGCTTCCACAGTTCACTGCTGGCATCTTCGAAAGATGCATAGATACATATATTTCCTATAAAATAAAAAGAAACATAGAAATATAACGAGTGTAAAATATATTATGGGTGCTAAGCACAGCCAAGAACCAATTCGAAATAAACACATGAAAGCACTCAATTCAAATCAATTTCGAATAACTTTCCATTGTAGCGACAAATTTCCTTTCTTCGTTTATAGCACAAGGATATTTTAGGTTACATGCAAACAAAACAAGGCACACAAAAAACATAGGCGAGTCAAAACGCAGTCAAAGCGACGAGAAACCCACTGTAAAGTAAAAATATTGGAAATTAAGTAGGCACTTAAAGCTATGATTATTTAGGTGCTTCCGGACATGTGCGACTTATTTACCCCAGATTTATGTTTTTCAAACTTACCAATGGCTCTCATAAATGCTACGGTATCCCATTTAGATGGCAACAAAAGATAACTTCCTATATACCACGCTAGTTATTTATTGAATTAGTAAATTTTTAAAAAATTAATCCAAAAAAGCTTGACATAGCACAAAAATCACAAGTATTTTGTATTTTATTGAGTCTTATCTTTTGTCAATATCTGATCAAATCCATTTTTAGGTTAAGAAATATAATGTTTTAAAATTTTGAGGATATAAGTATTTGTGCATAAATAATGGATAACAATAGTAATTTTTTTCAATGAAAAAATTTGGTTTTCGGCAAGTCTTCAAAAAAAAGAAAATTCGCCCACTGCTATAGTGATTGCTGCCTTCATAACGCCTTTAATAAAAAAAAACTCATTAAACTAGAAGGTATTGCCCATGCAATGACCCAGGATTGTGAAAAAAATGCAATTTAACATAATGGCAAAGTTTTGAAAAAAATTAATATTTCTCTAAAAAATGTGATGGGTTTTGACATGGCAAAATTATATTTTTTATTCAATCAAAACACTGGAGAGTCATTGTTCTGAGAAATAAATATAAAATATCCTAAAATTATTATCCTCTTTAGAAGGCTGTGGTTCAAAAACTATTTGAGATCCGCACTTGAGTATGTTATTTTTAAAAGTATAGACCTTTCAAAAGTGCAAAAAAGTCGATTTTTTCAAAGTATCACACTAGGTGTGCTCCATAAACTCGTTTTTCTCGAAATGACTTTTTTCGACACCTGTGTCAAGATTACTCTAAATGTATTCACCCAAATACGCTCAAATTTGGACAGAATATTCACAACACATTTCTCTGTTGGTTAAGGCACAACCAGATTTTTTGGATAAAATAATTCCAAAAAATGGTGAAATTTCAGACCTTTTCCTTTTTTTATATATGCAAAATTGCTAATTTTGGTTCCGCCAATAACCAAACTACTCATAATATAGAACAAGAATTTGTATTGTATTGTATTGATAGAGTCCACGTAAAGCGGAGAGCACGTAGGCTTAAAAGCTCATTGTACTCTGCCCCGAAGGAGGACACTCTCCTAACTTTGTTAGGCTGCAGCTTGGTCAATGGTTTTGAATCTGCCAGAAGCTTTCGCAAATTTGCATAGCTCAGACAGATCAAAGTTGACCTGGTCCGCTCTAGTCAAGAAATGTTTACCCAGTGTAGCATTGTTTAGAGAAAGCAGGTCATTCACAAATGAAATGTTCTGCCTATTCATCATCTTCGAGACACGCATCACATAGGCTCGATTCCTTGACTCCGATTTTGTGCATGAAATCGTTGACTGTGGCGAAACCTGTGACAAGTCCTACAATGAGTCTTAAGTCACACCCATGCCGACTTAACAGATACTTAGATCTGTCTTGTCTAGGAGAGTCAGTCAACAACTTCGACTGTCGACAGGAATCCAGTCCCGACCAATAGTCGTAGTGCAATTGACGCAACCGTATCTCCATTTCATGATTAATGAAAGAAGGGCTGCATCCAATGGCAGGTTGCGGACCAATAAAAATCATTGTTGATCCCACTGCACTACTACAAAGTATTTATTAATACGCTTACATCTACCTAATTCTTATAATGTCTGGACGAATACGAGAGTATTTGAAAATGGTAAAATTCGCACATATTGGATTATTAAACTTAAATTTCAAATGCTGAAAGTAAATATGAAAATCTATTTTATTCATAAACATACTTATTGAAATGAAATCTGTTTTGTAATTTTTTAATTGACATTCACATTTATTATTATCACAGTCGAGAATTTGTAGTCCTATTTTCAATATAAATTTACCACAAATATGGAGACGGAGCGGAAGCATAGTGTAAAGGTGCAGTGTATGACGCTAAAGGTGCTGAATAAGCAAATGGAGCTGCAGCGTATCTAGCCACAGCAAGAGGTGCTACTAACGGAGCTGCAAAAACTTTGGCTACTGGAGCAATGTGAGCAGCAGCAACAATTGGTGCATGTGCAATGCCATTGTAATTTCTAGCGATAACTTGATGGCTGGTTGCGGTTACAAATGGTGCAGGAGCAGCGGCAACAACAGCAACTGGAGCAGCAGCATAAGCTAAAGGTGCTGCGGCGTGGAGATGTGGCTTGGCAGCAGCGCAAACTATGATGGCAAAGATGACAACCGCCTAGAGAATTTTTAAGAATAAAGATTTTATTGCAAAACTCCTTTTTAAGGATCAATAAAATAAACTTACGTATTTGAACATTTTTAAGTTAAAGTTGGTTTTCGCTAGTTGTGTTTATGTCAAATAAGTATAATTGTTTGATAATAATGACTTTGCTGCAATTGGCTTTTATAATGAAAAAGAATTAGCTGATCCAAAGAAACTTTTCATACTTCTTTAAAAATTCATGATCACAGAAACAGAAAGTTCAGTATTCACTTCACACACACAACACAATTAAATAAAATACACTTATTTATTTTATCTTTACTTTTGTAAAAAAAAAGAAGTTTCGTTTCGGCACAATGATTCACTTTGTAAATATCCAAAAAGTTTTAAACTATTCACCATTCAAATTGTTTATCGTGCGCAGATGCTCGTACATACTAAATAGCAGCCCTACTTACTTGTTATCATAATTTGTACCATCATGAGTTTGTTGACATTGATCGTTTGTGTAAACTTCAATCATTCGAATAAGTATAAATTCGATTGTTTGCTATTTTTAAAATCAGTATCGAGTTTCCATACAAGGCAAAACAAACAAATACAGAAAATGTTTAAATACGTAAGTTTGTTTTATTGATCCTGAAAATGAAATTCATTACAATATTTCTCCTTACACATTATTTAGGCCGTTGTCATCATTGCCATCATTGTTTGCGCGGCTGCCAAGCCACATCTGCTCGCCGCAGCACCTTCAGCTTATGCTGCCGCTCCAGTTGCTGTTGTTGCCGCTGCACCTGCACCATTTGTGACCGCAACCAGCCATCAAGTTATCGCTAGAAAATACAATGGCATTGCACATGCACCAATTGTTGCTGCTGCTCCAATTGCTCCAGTAGCCAAAGTTTTTGCAGCTCCTCTAGCAGCGCCTGTTGCTGTCGCTGGATACGCTGCAGCTCCATTTGCTTATTCAGCACCTTTGGCGTCATATTCTGCACCTTTACACTATGCTGCCGCTCCGTCTCCATATTTGTGGTAAAATTGCCATTTAAATATTGAAGTTTCAACTGTGATAATCATGGCTCGAATTTTGTTGATCTGACCTGAAAAAACTTAAAAAAATACCAATAAATGTCTATTAAAAAAACTAATGAAAATCAACCAAAAAATTTTTTAAATTCACAAACTTAAAAAAAAAAATGTGAACTGCCAAATTTGGAAGAACTTTGCAAAAATGTTTTTCTAAATTAAAAATATTAAAAAAAATTATGTGTCTGCAAGCACTCACAGTAGAAGAAAATTGTTAGGCTGTGGTTATATTGCGAGTATGCTCTGCGAACACCATGAAATTGTTGTTGCACCGAACACAAAGAAAGAGTCCTCACTCACTCTCACACCGAACACGATATGCTGGGTGTGGGTGTATTGTACACCGAGCACGCCGAGTATACAGGGTGGCAATGAGTTATTTTACAAAACTGTATCATTACATACAAAATAGTATTAAATAAACGAAAATATTTTGACAAAAGCAACTCTGAAACGAACTGAATGTAACCCCCTCGACCGAGCACGGGAGAAAATGTTTTGTGTTCGTCCAACACCGAGCACCAATATAACCAGGCACTTATCGGCACAAAGACAACTTACTACACGTATACAACACATGAAAGAAAAGTTCAGTTATATAAAACCAAGCCGAGACTTCTGTATTGACTCTCTCACTCAAGCACATGCAATAAAACTGCGAGAAGTCGTCTCTCTGCTTGATTGTATGCAGCCGATTAACAACTGCATAGCTTCGTTTATTACTGGTTTCTTATGAGTAAAACAAAAAAGCCATTTTCACGTGAGTGCTGTTGTTGAAGCTTTTGTACTCTTCCTCTTTCTATTTTCTAAAGGTTTTTTCTGTTGATACTTTCTATATTTATCTGCACAAACATGACGTAGCACATGTATATACCACATGAACGGAAAATTCAGTTATATGGAATCAAGCTCTCTCACTAAAGCACATTGAGATACAACTGCAAGAAGTCGACTCTCTGCATGATTGTATGCAGCCGATTCCCATATGACTTCGTTTGCCAAACACTAACAGCATAACTTCGTTTTCTTATTGGTTTCGTATGAGTGCAACAACAACGCGACTTCCGTTGCAAAAGAAGTTTCACTTCATGTGTTTCTAACCATTTTTAAAGGTAAAAAAAAATCAAGTAAAATCATCTTTTTTCTCGTTTTTCAATGTTACTTATGTCAATAGTTTTCAATTTAATATAACTACATTAATTTACTAAAACCAACCCAATAACACAGATTTTTATTCATTCGTAGTGGATGAAAGTTGAAAAAATTTAAAGGATCGAAATGTATCGATTGGAGGGTCAATGTGTTGCCTTCGACATTCTATAGAGAAGGGCAAATATCAGAAATTAGCCTTGATGCAGCAATTTCTGAAGTCACATACAAATCGAATATTGTAGAATGTGAGGATGAAAAATGATAAGAATTCATTCCGATTACGAAGAAATTTAAAAAGTTTTTTTTTTAATACGTGGAAATCCAAAATTTATGTGAAAATTACCGCGAAAATGACAAAAATATGGCCTGAAAAACTTTCAGATTCTGAATCTTAAGGCCAGGGAAAGAGTTTCTGCACAGCGTAGATAAAACGCTAGTGATAAAAATAAATGCAAAAAAAGCCGACTTCTATTTTAATATGTGTAAATCTGGGACCGTAATCAATATTATTTTGTGATTCTAATTTTTTTCGATCAACCGATCAGCGAGGCAATAGGCATGGGGTGGAATAGTTTGATCCGAGAACGTACAACTCACCACGTAAAAGTGAGTATTCTGCATATATTTTTGTGTGAATTACGTAACGAGTTGTAATTTCACGGAACGGTTGATTTTTATTTTCTCAATCTGGTATAAAAATTATTGTTTGATTTTTATGTTTTTGTTCAACTGACGATTTTTATTTTTTTTTCTGGAGAGTAAAAATTATTGTTTGAGTTTAATATTTTTGCTCAGTAAAAAAATTATTTTCTTGCTCAGAAAAAAATATCAATGATTGAGTTTTATTTTCCAAACGAAAAATCAAAACGTCTTACAACTTGGTTATTGTGAGCACGGCGATAAATTTTTCTAGATGGGCTTTGCTCAGCTTTGCTGTCCAGCCAGACAACCCTTTTTTTTTAGGTTAAACGGTATTGCAAAGGGGGAAGAAGGAAGAGTTGAGTATTGTACTTTAGTGATTATGATAACTATTAGTATATATATATATATATATTATTATTAGTATAGGCGAATTGGAAGAAAATCTTGAACACAATATCACCGAATAAAAACTCTTGTAATTTTAAATAAAAGGTATTGTATTATATATCAGTTTTCTATATTCTAACTATATCCGTATATAACAAAAACACTTTTTACGGCACTGGTAAGACCTATTTTGGAGTATGGTTCAACAGTTTGGAGTCCTCAATATAATTGCTATAAAGACAGACTTGAGTCAGTTCAAAAACAGTTTCTCTTGTTTGCTTTAAGAAATTTACGTTGGAACCCATTACATAATTTACCTTCTTACATACATCGTCTCAAACTTATTGACCTACCGACATTAGACAGCAGAAGAACTATGCTGAATGTTATGTTTATGACTAAATTACTGAACGGTGACATTCATTCTGAATTTCTACTAAATAAAATTGACTTAAATATCCCAAATCGTTGTTCAAGGTATCCTATCTTGATTAAATTGAGTACTTGCCGATCTAACTATGCCCAAAATGATCCATTACGTTGCATGTGCAATGATTTCAACAACCAACATGGCTTATTTGATATAACTGATTCCTTATTTTCTATAAAACAAGCAATTTTAAATTCCTTAAATGATTAAACAGCTGATGATTCTAATCTGTAGCTGTTTGAAAACCATTGGGATATATTACTTCACCCATTCACGAGTTGCGTTACACAGGCAGTCCGGGCTGTTTCTGTTTCGGTCACCGATCCGTTCGCTTTGCGGATGTGCCCCTCGGTCGGGTGGGCGGGTAAGTGGGTCCGCTGGGATTCGTTCGTTCAATATACTCCCTTTAAGTCCCTTGCAAGATCGAAGTTCTCTCTTTCGCTCTTCTACGTCATACAACTACTTTAGTAAACAAATATTCAAATGCGAATAAATAAAATACAGTAAACTGAACATTTAGGGCCGTTTTCTTAATGTTCGCTTAAGCACTAATCTGAACTTTAGACGACGATTAGTAGTAGTAATTAGTTCTGATTAGTGCTTAACCGGACTTTGCGAAAAGTATTAATTTTCGCAGTGTAAATGCCAATGACAAATCTTTTTATATTGTATTCTTATTATTCCGTATTCGTTCCATGATTTTTTCACATTTCTCTTACGATTTTTTGACATTTTTTATGATTTTTTTCATATTATTTCGTAAGGTTTCTTTTCACATTCTCCAATGATTTTCCTGTGGCTCAATTTCTTCCAATGAGTTTTTTCTATTTCTCCTCCATAATTTAAATAGGTTCTGAGGACGAGTCTTGGGGCAAAAGCAACTCTAATGGTCAAACAAATTCGACCATTCGATTTCAGTATTTCATATATCTCGGTCTTCTGGTAGTGAACGTTGAATACATTCTAACCTTTTTCTGAATGAAATCATCTGGGTTACCAAGCAATTAACGTGTTATCTTTTCCTAGTTTTCACTTGCAACTCTATCATTACATTCCATAATTAAGACAATTTTTTCATTTGTTTTCTAATTTCATATGTGAATTTGAATTTTATTAAATTTAAATACGCATATATTTTTGTTTTTGTTAATTTTTATTTTGCATATACATACACGATAATTCATTATTAACTATTGTGTTTTCAACATGCAGATTCATATTAATTTCATTATGTAATGTTTTGCTTGGTTCAATTAAATTTTATTTTTAACATGAATTATATTTAACTATTTAGATTAACTTAAGAAATAAATTTTACGCATTATTAAAGAACAAACATCCATATTTCTTGCTTTCTTTCTATATTTTATTTGTGTATTAATCGTTTTTTTATATTTATACTATATACTTTAATAACTAAAATACATAAACAATAAATAACTTTCGTCTGTTTCCACTATTCGTAATTTGAATTTGAAAATGCGCACATGAATGAGTGAGTGCGAAGCTACATAGCAAATACACAATTTTTAGTAATTTTTTATATTGCAAACTATTAGGAGTTACATTATTCTTTGACTTTGTAGTATTTATTCGGATATTATTTACTAAATAAATAAAATTTACACATAAAATGAATATAAACATTAATTATCATTACTTCTTTTCACTTCAACTTCCTTTGATCTCTTCACCTTCTCAATATATACAATAAATTTGAGTTTAATTTTATATGTATGTATGGATACTAAAGCTTATATACAAGAATATTAGTAGGAGTATATTTTTTTATACTAAATATAATCACTTAAACACAATAAAATTATAACACAACATTTGCAAAGCAAACCAAATTGATCATTAGTAATTTAGTATAAACAGTAGATATTTAATAAAAATAAAAACAACAAAAAATTGCTCTATGTAAATGAGTAAAATTTTCTTTATGTTTCTTCTTCGTTTTACATTAATATGACATTTTATTTTGACGTAAGTGTTAAAAATCATTGCATACATTTGAAGGCATACCAAGTTTTGTAATATCAAATCAGTAATGAAAAGATTCAAGCTGGAGTACAATTTTACCCGTCACTGTTGTATGATGTTGGCTCTAAAAACTTGAAGACAACTATTTGATCTTGGCATTTGATTTAGCCAGTTGAAGTTGATATCTGATCTTGAAACGTTTTCTTGAGATCTCAAGGATAATCAGTGATCGATTAAGCAAACATTCAAATGTAAAAAGATATTTGATGTCTACCACAGTATCTAAATAGACCGAAAAGGAAGAACAAACCAGACCAGCTGGTTCATTTTCATTTCAAGATTTTTCAAGTCAAAATAAAATCTAGTTACATATTTACCTACGAATATTGAGCTACATAGACATACAAGTAAAGGTTTCTTTTGCTTTTGCGATTTTTTTCTTAATAACGGTAAATAATTTTGACTGCATTTCGCATTTAATTTTTTTCTCAGTTCATACTGAGCCGGTTTTCGTCTTCAAAGGAGCTGAATATGGACATGAATGATAAATGCAAGAACAGTCTGGTGGAAATGGGTCTAAAAGCAAGGAGGCAAGGTAAGAAGAAAACCGATCCTAAATGCAAAAATGTATGCTGCTCTGATAATTTTGGAAGAGAACACTAAAATTTGACCTAAAATGGTTGGAAGATAGTGATTTATACAGACGAATCCAAAATTAAGTTCAACCAATCGGGTGGAGTAGTGCGTTCGCTGAAGGAAAGAGGATTTGCGCCCGAATACTGAAATTTCAAGAAGCAAAATTCCGCAAAATTTTATGATATGGAATGGTATATCCCATAAAGGATGTATTGATTTGGCATTTAAAAATGGGGCATTAAATGCATTTGAGTACATCAAAATAATCAAGAACTTAATTCTCAGTATTATCAACTCAATTTTCCAAGCCGACATGACTTGATGAAACAATAGCAAGAATATAAACGCTAAAATGGTCAGGAAATAACCCAGGTCTGAATCCTATTGAGAACTGAAATTTTAAGAAAATAAGTGATAACTTGGAAGAAGAAGATAAAGGTTAAATACTGAAAAAATAGGTAGTTAGAAAAAGACAGGCGCATGTCCTTCTCTTTCTTACTATCTATTTTTCCTACCTCTCTCTCTCTCTCATGTGAACAGCCTCAATGTGAGAGAGGAGTTTTGAATTTTCTTTTGCGAAAGCAAATGAATTAAGGCGCCTGTAAAAAATTAAACATTATGGCTGCCAAAATATACAAATTTATCGATACCGATGGATTGGTCAATCCCATCACGATTGCCGGAACTAAACAGGTTGAGTATTTTTCAAATACTTTTCTAGAAAATATAAGCGAAATCTGTCATCTTTGCATAAATCAATTACAATGGAAGATTTGTGTCCCATTGTTTGAAAAGATTTAATAGATTTAAAACTACCAGTAAGTTTTGCAGTAGAATATTTGGTTTGCTATAGTCTATCGATTACAGAGAAATTGTCTAAAGATTGGATATCTTATAGTATTAACTTTGGATCTGCGGATGTCGGTCAAAATAGAGATGCAAAAAATGATTTGTCGTATGTATTTACAGATTATGTCGAATCAACAGGGCTCGATAGATTGAACAGCAATTAACTACCATAGGAAAACAAACAACTTTCTCTCATTTTCTAACTAATTTAAATAATTGGACAAATAACTTATCACAATAATTGCCGCTATTGATATGTTTCTTTACAAGTTTCCAAACAATATACAAGGGTCGGATATTTAGAAACTGCGCAGCATTGACCACTTATCAACATATGTGCGAGGTGTTGAGAGTGAAAAATCTGAGAGATATGATATAGTGGGTTTTGACTCAACCAATTGCATATGATATTATTCGGATATTTAAAGGAAACGAAGAGTTAGATAAAGAATTTTCACAATTACCGTATCAAATGGATTTAGGATTACTGAAGGATATTCTGCGACAATTAATGCGCGAATGGAACCGGACAGCAATACTAAAAGTACAAAAAACACATCTCTGAACTGACAAAGGAGAATAAAAAACGAGGCGAAATATAGACAAGTTTTAGTTTGTAAGTAGCAACGGTAAACAATGAGTACATGAGTAGAAACTGAGAGGATTTTCGAGAAATTTTGACATGATGATACAAAAGAAAATCCTACATATGGGGGCTCAATCACGATGAAACCATTTTAAGCCAACGAGAAGGAAAAAAGCTAAAATTGTGTTTAAGACAATGAAGTGGAGAATGTGAGAAAAGTGATAGAGCTTTGATCAACATTGAAATAAGCTAAATAAAGAGCAAAAAATTGAAAAAACATAAAATTCTATACGCAAAGAGGTGTAAATATAACTCTAAAAGGAAAATTCTAAAAAGCAAGCATGAAAAGCCTGGGCAGGCGTGTCGTGTTCACATGAGTGCAACCATGACGGACTTTTTCTAATCAAAAAGGAACGGTGGAATTAGAATTTTGTCACTTTTTCTTGTGCTCATTAAGATAGGTTCTTTTGTTCGCAAAAAATGCAATAGAAATATCAATTATGTGCCTTAAATATGCACTTAAAATTAAAAAATAAAAGCAACAATCTCTTAAGAAATTTAAATGAGAATGAAGACTGTGTGTGTCCTAGATGCGCATTGTTTGCTTGCGTTCATGTTGCCTATTCAACTTCTAAAAAATTATGAGGGAAAGTGGCAAAATCGGAACAATATGAACATGGAACATTCATCAATGCGCCGATTTTTATTTTATTTTACCTACCTATTTTTTTACCTCTTTCTTTCAGACAGGCTTCATGCTTGCTTCCGTCTGAACAGCTACTAAAAGAGCAGAGGCGGTAACAAAAAGAGAGCAGAGAAGGCCAGCAGGTGAGGAGGTACGCCATTATGAACGCAAGTTTTTCTTTCGGCTAAATACATCTCTTTCATGAATCTTGACTTAGAAAACCTAGCTACTGATAATATCTGTCTGCAAATTATTCATACATCTTGCCGCTGTTAGTACAATTATCGGACTGCTCCTCACCAGTTAACTCTTCTACGAATTTCTTTGTCTGATTCAGAGGATTCTGATTACACAACTGTCACACAACTGTCGAATTACAAGAGAGCTAAGAGATCCGACAATGGGAAAATGATGCACCTAGACATTTCGGAATTCGGTTCCTTGAATAAGAATGACAACAATCAAAATAGATTTGCTATTCTGAGAATGTTAAATCTTATAAGACTGGTAGGAACGAAGTCAGTGGATATGATCCTAAAATCAAATTCTGTCCACCTATTTTTCTTTTTAACGTTAACATTAAAAATTTAGTCGATCATATAAATTCGAAAATTCCAAAAGTACAATTTAAAATACTAAATAAATCGAAATTCAAAAGTATGGATCCTGTGAGTGTGTTTTGCTGCAGAATTATTTTAATTAGTATTGTTGATTAAGTTTTTATTGCATTCGTCCACACTTATGTGCAAATTCATCAGCAATGACATTCCATCTGCAGTGCTAGCTCATGAGATTCAACAGAGCTGTCAACTCTTTCTCTTTCGGGCTTTAGAGCTAAGCGAAAGAGGCGGAAGAAAACTACACAATACCAAAATTCCTTTTCGCCCTCACATACGATCCACCGCGCTTTGCATAATCGGACTACAGCCTATCAACATTCTCTGACCATTTTCCCTTACATCTAAAACTACAAATAAACTGCGACTTTTTCACTAAACAGCACAGATTTTACACCTCGTTGAAAAAAACTAACTGGAAAAAATTTAAAATCGATTTATCAGCTCGTTTAGATACTAATTTGCCTCTATCTGATTGTAACTTACAAAATCATGAAATTGGCAAACATATTGATTATTTTTCATTTACTATAAAAACTTAATTATAAACTTACATTACGATGACAACCTCGATAGCCTAGTGGATAGTGCACTAGACTTTCATCTGGGAGGTTCGGGTTCGATTCCCGTCTTCGTCTGGTGGTTAATTTTCATTACTTTCTTATATTCACTATCAATATGAAGTGTATGAGAATTAAAGATAGTGTACAAGTACACACATTGGTTGGTAATGGCAAAACCACCAAGCCGAAAAAAAATTGCCACACCGCCATCGAAACTTTAACAGAAAAACAGCAGATAACCAATTCCTTTTTAATCAAATCTCATTGCTAAAAATAATTATTGAAGAGCAAGTTCAAGTATTTGAAATTGCTAAGTTTTCAGAGCGTTTAGAACATATACGAGTAAAGCCTGGGTCACTCTATAGCATGGAATTAAAGTTTTTGACTAGAAAATAATTACTGGAAAAACTGTAGGAAATTGTTTCTTAGGTCGACACGAACCCCAATAAAAATTTGCACTACTTGAGACGCATGAGTACATCCGATCCAATCTCAACCTTGAAAGAGAAAAAGGTATTTGAAGCACATCATTACCCTTGGAGCGAAAATACTAACTAAGGTTCCTTAGTTTGGTCTATCTGAATGCTTAGGTTCGAACTTTCTAAAAGACCCCTATTTTTTTCAACAAAAAAAAAAAAGAAACAATCTGTGCAAAATTTGAGCTCAATCGGACAACTGCGAGTCGGCCTTCATCGACCATGAAGTTGTACATTGTCGCCCGGAAAGTAATTTTTTCCGATAAATCAATTTCTTGTTTTTGGATTTCTTGAACAACACCTTTTCCACCTGAAGAAACAACACTGAGCTGATTAGCCAGAATTGTTAGAGTTCAAGATATACCTTTAGGTAAAAACACGACAAAAAAGAAATTTCATTGAGAATCGAATTTCTTTTTTTGACTGATTATAAGTTTTTTACAACCATGTGTTCGAGGGTTGCTGAGTTACTTTCGGCATTTCAAGTGAATTTCGTTGAAATTCTAGTGAAATTCACAATTTATTCTTGTTAATTAAAATACGTTTTTCCTATAGAAGTTGTGGGCGATTATATTTTTCATGTTGTTTCAGGAATTGTGCGAATTTACTTTTGAAAAATTTGATTCAGAAAGTTTTCACACAATTTCTTGATTGTGTCCAAATAAATTTCTCTAAAAAGAAACAAGAAAATGGTTAATATAGGAAGGACTGAGTATACCGCTTTTGAACGAAGTTAATTGTTGCGTATACTATGTTTTAACTTTAAGGCATTTTGAGGGTCACCTAGGAGTTGTCCGATGAAGCTGAAGTTTTGCATAGCCCGGTTTTTTCTTGATTGGAACCAGATGAGTGCAAGGGAGTAGCAACATTTTTACTTTTGAAAAATTACCTATAGCTAAGGGTCACCCTAATGTGCATAGCTGTAATGTATACAACGCTTTAAATTTGTAATCATGGCAGAATTTAATCAAATCATAAAGGACCAAAAAGAAAAAACGATACTTAAGAAAACCTTACTTGGTGAGTGGGATACACGGACATTTTTTAGAAAAATATTTTTACAATGTCACATTGGTTATTACCAAATAAAACCTCTGAGGACTAAGGCCTACATGCACTCAACATAAATTGCAAGCGATTCGATTCACTTCATCAACTTGACATACTTAATGAACACCTAGCAGTTTTTACTGCAAGACATTCTAAATGGGTATCAAACTTCCAAGACCACGATATCACTTTTTGATAGGAACTAATTAAAATGGAAGTCATTTCAAGATTTAAAGACAGTAGAGAAATGTTGATGGTAGCTAAAAAGAACACAGACGCTGCAAGCAGAGTGCGATGTGAGAGATTTCGTCTGCCATCGTTAACAAAGTCGATTCAACAATAAAGTTCTTGCGACAGATCAGACCGATCAAGTGGCTCCACATTAAGACTCAGTCCTATTATAATAATTAGCTTCCAAATAAGATAGTGATTGTTTCAGATATTAGAAGAACCAACCAAACAAAAAGTAGGGTGGAAAATACAAAAAAGAATAAGGTCGGCTGTGGAACCATCCACCGTATGAGATCTCACGATGAAAATACAATTTTTATTTAAAGTACAGAAGTAATTTAAAATTGGATATAACCATGGAGTATTGATTGGATGTTGTCATCATGTCACGCCGTCCAACACTTATAGAATGTCATATTTGAAACGATACATGGTCAAATTTTTCATAAGAAAATTTAACGGAATAAACTTACGTCTACATTTCTTCGTATTGCGATATAGAGTACCTTTAGGTGTTCCATGTTGATGATGTTGTGGTTCTGGTTGCGGTTGTAGTATATGGTCGGGTTGATGATGCTGTGCTGGATATGAAAACGATGTTGTTGTTGATGCTGACGATGATGACTGTCTGCGTTTTTTTGTTGCAATATTAGTGGATGTATTCGTGATGTTGCTATTTTTCTTAGCTTGCATTTGCATTGTGGCTTGCTGCCTTTGTTGCTGATAATAATAATCATTTAAATTTGTTAAATAATAATGATCATGTTCAGCAATAATATTAATCTCAGCATAATGATCTTCTTCCTCCGGTTCCACGTCCTCCCTCGCTTCCACTTTGACATCACCTCGATGCTGACGATCGCTTGCCATCCAAGCAACCTCAATAACATTTTTATTGTAATCATTCTTTGCATTCCTAGCAAACAATTGATCAAATCACATATTTTCATCGAATTTTGCAAAATTGTTGTCATCGTCCCATTGAAAGTTTTCACGGTCTCCGCCACCACCGCCACTGCCAGCGCCGCCTCCACTACCATTGTCAGATGTTTTAGCTTCGCTTGGCGCTTTGAAGAATTCGTCATCCTCAAAGGGATCCTCTGATTTTTTGGCAAAAATATTTATAGATTCAGATTTTTTTATCAACTCCTGACGTTGTTGTAATTTACTATTGCGTAAATTGTGCTTCTTTGCAGCCGCAGTGCTTGCAGTTGCCTGTAATGATTCGGCATGCCATTGATCTTCCTTCTCGAAATCGAATTGTGCATTAGAGAAATCATCTTCAAAGGCGGCATCATCGAATTGTGAAACTTTTACATTATCGTCGAAGCGCAACTTTTGTGTAATTGGAGGTGTAGCAAGTGGTTGTGATGGTGGCGATGTGGTTGCATCTAAATCGAATTGCTGCTGCTGCAACTGTTGGTGTTGTTGTAGTGTTTTAACAGTGATTAAAATCGGTGCTCCAACACTACCGACACCACTACGTTCGCCACGTTCGCTAAAATCATTGGAGAAGCGAAATGATGACTTGGTTGTGCTGGCGGCAGCGGTGGCAGCAGGTGTTGCATTGTTACTGCTAGCAGTTGCTGCAGGCGTTGACACACAACTGGATGCTGTTCCTTCGGGCGCTGGTGGCGGTGGTGATGAACTTTGATTGAAATCTGATTCAAAGCCACCGTCAAAACTGAATTTCGTGTTTGCAGATGCAGCCACGTCTGTGGCGTATGGAGTATTACCAGCACTGGGACCAGCGCTAGCAGTTGATCGTGGCGTTGGTGTTTCCTCATCATCGTAATCATCATAGTCATAATCATCACGATCGCGGGTATGATATTTTTTTATTGCTGCTTTCATCGATGTTGCCGAAGGTTGCTTACCCAATGCGGTTGATGCTACCGCTGCCGCTACTGCTGTTGCTGTTGTATGCTGACGTCTTTTCTCACTCTCCAGCATACGCTGATGCATTTCATGACGCCGCCGATTAAGACGTTCGAATTTATCCTCATCAGTTGGCGGTTCATCGTATTCCTCCTCTTCTTCATAATCGATGTCATGGATGTCATCATCGTCGTACAAATAAACGTTAGGTGCACCGACACTGCCACCAATTGGATTGCCATAGCGGCCGCCACTAGTAGCACCGGAAATAGTGGAATTCAAAGGGAGTTGAGGGGCGCAGCCACTACTGTTATTCAAACCGGCATCTTTTCCACGTGCCCGTTGTTTCTTGCGGAATCTGTAAATTGCAAATGGAACAATAATGTAATCCAATTGAATTCACCAATGGATTAATTTTTTATCAGTTTGTTCAAATTTGACTTACCGTCGATCTTTTTCACCATCCGAACCAGAGGGTGTCTGCCCTAATGCTGCTGCACGTCGACTCTCTGCTAAACGGCGCTCTGAATCCGCAACACTCGATGGACGTGATTTCCATGACTTCTGGCCTGGCAATGGTGGTTCTAAATTCCAAAACAAAAACAATTTAAATTAAAATACTCACAAATGTATTTAATTATATGTGTATACCTTCGCCATCCCATGGACTGGAACCGCTACTTTTGCGCATACGTGTCTGTGATGATCCAATGCCAGAGCTGCCCGCACTGGCTGCTAATTGATTGGGACGCTGCAAGCTACGTGGATCTACTGGCCCAACACCAACACCACCCCGCGATGGCCGTGATGTTAGTTGACGTGGGAAATCATTTTCCGAATCCTGTTCATAGTCAATATCACCAGCGGTACGCATTTTCATGCCCTTGCGTAAAGAGCGTGTTTTTTCTGGACCACCACCAACTCCTATATACCGATCTCGGAAATCTTCCCGACTTTCGAGACTGCCATAAACATCCCCGCTTCCAAAACTACGTCGGCGGCGTGTTGCACTCTCAAATGATTCAACGCTTTCGCGATCGAAAGATTTGCGATCTCGTTCGTACATGTAATCGACCGCACCACCGCCTCCGCTTCGCGTTTTATATCCAACACCAGCGCGTTCCCCACTCATTGGTGAACGCCCGTCATCGTAGATATTTTCGTAATCGGATCGACGTCCTAGTTTGAGTTTCTTGAAGCTACCTGTTTCGCGGTACCGTTCCGGCATAGCGGCTGGTGATTCACCGTATTCATCGTAATCGTAATTGGGTCGTGCATAATTGCGATAGTACTTGCGTTTGTCATAGCCACCACCACCACCACTGCGACGATCATAACTACCAGATGCAACGCTAACTGGGAACACCCCAGCACCGTGCTTGTCATAAATGGGCGGCCCGTATGTAGTGCGTTCGTATGCACTGCGCTCGAAGGAACGAGCACGTGCCTGTTCGATGTCTTGTGGTGACCAAGTATTATGTGCCGTCGAATGATGATACCAACTCGGTGAATCTACAAGAGTCAAATATAGTTGTATTCAAGCGTTAATGACAAGCCGTCCCGTATCAAACTTACCCAAATCAAAGTTGTCGCGACTACGCGATAATCCCTGCTTCAATTTTCGATGATCACGCCGATTGCTGCTGAAATCCTCCTCATAGCTGTAACCACAACCAAAGTAAGAGATAGATAAGACTTTCTGTTAATGAACGAGCCTAAACAATACTCACTCATAGTCCTCATCACAAGAGTTCATGCGTCTCGCATGTCGCATATAGTAGCCATGACGATCGGGATGCGACGGGGCATGCGAAGTCGTGCCAGCCATCTGTGCGGCCGAAGATGGCATCACAATGCGTTTTTGTTTTTGATAGTCGGGTGTTTCATCATCCCAAGGGCTGAGGTCACGTGATGATGACGATGTATGATGGCGTTCCTTCTTTGTCCATCGACGACCACCGCCGCCACCAACGCCTTTATTCCAGCCATCATCTCGTGGATCTGAAGAGCACGGTGACTCCGCTGTATCATTTTGAGAGGTATTTGACGGTGGTGGAGGTGGTAAATGTAATGAGGCTGTTCCTTTGCCGGCTTTGATGGCTGAGGTGCGTGGACGCTTGTCGCCACCACCGTAGCCGGCTTCAGCAATGTAAGCAACAGGTTTAGGTGAGTCAAATGTGGCCCAAGACTCTTTAGATGTTGGCCTTGACGCATGCGCAGCCAGCTCATTGCTGCCACTACCAATCATTTGTTTGGTCGCTGTGTCGATAAGATTCGAAACGGCCGAGAGATGAGACAGAACTGGAGAGGATTGTGGTGATTTTGAGATGGATGGTGACTTTAATGTCGACGATGCAGGTGGAACGGGTGATTTTTGGAGCGGTATTGGCGATGTGCTCATATCACTGAATTGCGATTGAGCTGAGAGTGTCACTGCTGTTGCGACTGCTTTTTGAGGGTGAGGCACGGCTGCTGTATTTGCGGCATTCGTAGAGTTTGCTGGCGATATTCGATCACGCGAGTCCAGTGATAAATTCGAAATGGCTCGTTGCATTAGCTCATCAATTTCCAAATCATCTTTAGATGAGGACAGAGCACTGCCGCTCCCACCGCCACCAGCAACTGTAAGAAATTTGCTGCCTTGTTTACCATTCATTAAGCTCGACTTTGGACTTGTGCTTTCATGGCCGCCTATGCTGTTCGTTTCTGCCTTTTCGAGTCTTTCCACATCCAATTGCTGCGTGGAAGTCGACAGCTTCTCATATTGGTCCTGTTCAGCTCCAGTAACCTCGGCATCTTTGTCGTTGCTATCCAGGCTGCTTTCGGCACCACCATCTTCGTCAAACTCTTCATCGTCGTCCTCGACAGTGAGCGCGGACGACGAAGGTTCAGCGGGGAAGCCACGACTATCTACCAGACCAATACGGTCTGGAACACTGTTGCTAACACGATCATCCATTATCTGCTTCAAGTCCTGATCGTCGTTAAATTCATCGCCGCTGAATTCAGGAAACTCCTGCATCAGATCTTTTTCTTGGTCCAGCGCTAGAGCTGGCATTGCTGTTTGCCTTTTCTCGAATAGATTTTCAACGAGTATAATATCACGCAAAGCGGCATAACGATCCTTGGCTTGCGCCACGACTTCTGTAATTTTCGTATCGAATCTTGGCGGCTGGGGGGGTGGTGGCGGTTGCCGAGCACCGCGACTCGTACCAAGAAAATCATCCTGATCAAAGTCTGCTTCAAACCGGGAATTTTCATCTTCGTGTGAATATACCACCTCAATTTGTGGTGATGTGGATGCTGCCGGGCGTGGCTCTTCGTCGTTTGGAATGACATCACCAATAAGATCGGTTTCTTGCTGCTGGTGCTGTAATTCGAGATCTATTATTTCACGAAATACAGCATAGCGATCTGCAGATGGCACCGTAGAAGGACAACTGGGAATCGAAGTAGTTGCCGCAGCTACTGGAGGTTCATTAAACTGCGCGAAATTGGCCACAAATATCTCTTGATCTCCACCAAACTGCCGCTGAGCTGGCATATCCTCGCCGAATGTATCATCGAATTTAGCCACAAATGTAGTTTGCTGATCAAAGCTCACTTTGAATACCGAAGATCGATCGGATTGCAGTTCACTTTGTGTATCTGCTGCAACTGGAACTGGACTCACGGATGACGCTATACGCATATGCGGCGGAGGAGCGGAGGTCACACCGGGTTTCGATTTCTCAATAAATTCAGAAAGATAAGAAGTCAATTCGACCAATGTCATTGTGCTTAGCTTGCTCATTGGTACATTTAACTTCACGGCCAACTCATCAATACCCAGCGTTAGCAATTGGCTAAGAGTAATGTCTGGTATAATAGCGGCGACAGCGGCGGCTGCGCTTGCACCGTCATCGATCATTGCATGCTGTTGTTGTAGAATATCTGTTTTGTTCTCGTAGATATCTTGAGCTTTCGACAGCGATTGTTGGCGTTGAGCACGTCCTCGTGTGGAAGATTGTGTGGGTGGTGGCAATAAAGGTGGCACATCTGGAATAATAGTGAATTGCTTTAGTTATCCAGAGGACCTCTCAAATTTCAACAAATATTATTTTCGAACAATCGATGACAATTAATAGCATATTAAAATCAAAATAATTACCTTGTACATTAGAGCCACCGGTAGTGTTGCCAGTAATAGCACCAATTGGTGCTAGGTAATCATCTTCGGTGTGACCAGGTTTGCGTGGTCTCCCAGGGCCGGGATATGCAGCATCTGAGCGACCAATGCGACGCGATGGCAATGGAATTGGTGGGACGTCGCCGTTTCGTGCAAGCACTACTGCCTTTGCGCTAGCGGTGAGAAATTCATATCGGCTGCTGCTTGAAATGCTATTTGCAAGAGGTGGCGGCGCTGGTGGCACTGCGTTGCCGGAAGTAACGCGAGGACGTATAATAATATCGTTGAATTGCTTCTTTGGTGGCAATGGAGGCGGTTCAATATGCGAGACAGAGTCTGGACGAGGAGGAGGTTCCGGCGCTGTTTCATTTTCGCTGAGCGAGTCGCTTTCCTGCAGACGTCGCATATTGATGCTGTTGGAGTCACGTTTGGAAAAACGTGCCTGTCCAAAGAGATGTGGCATCTTTTTGTTGCTGATGCTAGACAAAACGTCAGCAGTTTGTTGCTTGAATACCGACGAAGGAGCCGACACTGATGCTGCTGACGTGGACAAGGCTGAAAGCTGTTGTCCTGATGGTGTAGGTCGTGAGCGTACCGTGCTTGGAACTATTGCTCCTGTTGCCGCTCCTGCTGATGCTGTATTGTTCCCTACCAATGCGATTGGCGATTCGCTGGACTGGCGTTCCAGACGCGTTATATCTGCCTTCCATTGAGGGGGTGAAATGCCACGTTCTGGTGGCAAATTCACTTGCAACGGACCATTAAAGACATCCTCTGAACGGCGGGCATCCGTTGCTGTAACAGCTATGATCGTCAATGGCGATATGCGCGCTGGAGCATTTGATTCGGTTGATTTATTGGCGGTTGCGGTTGAACTTGAGGCAAATTCGAATTCGAAGGGATCCAGTTTGGAGAAAATATCGCCACCTTCCTGAAAGGGATCGCTTTTCTTTCGTGTAGGCGAAAATGGGTCCGTATCACGGGGCAACATCACCAGATCACCAGTCGGAGCGGAAGCCGAAGTAGAAGGAGGCGGGTCTGAAGTGTAATGGTTTAAATGTAAATTAGTGGGTGTGACTGTTTGGGTCGACGTCGTTGTCGATGGAGATGGATATTTCAATTTTGAAAATGCCTTGCCGCCGCCGGTGGAACAAGTCACCGCGGCAGTGGAATAATTATAATTCATATTGGTATTATTGGTATTGGTAGTACAAATTGAAGTTAGTAAGCTGTTAGTAGTGGAGTTAGTAATGTTTGTTTTATATTTAACTGCGTTTTTTCTAATGAGATTAGTGGGGCACGTGCATACAATGCTAGAAGTAGTATTAGTTGTGTTTATGGTATTGGTGATGGTTGTAGTTGTGGTGGTTTTAGTAGTAATATTAGTCAAATTGGTGATTTGTGGTTTATGCACACCAACATATAATTGTGATGTGCCTGATGCATTAGTGCATGATGGTAGTAATGAACCTATACCTGTTCCTGTTGTTGTATTGTTAATTGTGTTAGTAATAGCGTTTAATGATTGTTGTTGTTGTTGTAGCTGTTGGTGTTCGCTTGTCATTAAAGTTGCCGCTGTTGTAGCCATAGATCCAGCTGTGCTCTCCATGCCTGCAATCGTGTCGTCGAATAAGCCTTCTTTACTCAAAAACTCATCGACGGCCGCAGATGCTGTTGCCGCCGTATAACTCGAATGAGGCGCTGTAGTGACGGCAATGCTAGTCGAGATATCCGCAGCACCACCAACTGCAGCGCTGCCTGATGTTGTTGCTGACGACGATGACAAATCCTTAAGAACTTTTTTGGGCGGATTCTTAAGCTCTTGAAAAAAGTATTTTTTGTCAACGTATGGGCGTGTACGTCCTATACCTAGTGGGTCCAAATCTGTAAAGGCATCTGCACATTGAGACATAAATCAGTGAAGCAATGGGCCAAAGTGAGAGCAGCCAAAATGTGCTAAGTTTCTTTTATTTGGATGTAAAAGGTCAACAGAAAAATAAGATGAAACCAAAACTCTAGAAGAAAGCAACCAAGAATCAAAAACTAAAGAATTAAATAATAGTTTCGTCATCGTTGTACGGGGTGAAAAAGAAATTCGCTATTAATCGATGTTAGTCATTCTATGGTCAATGGTATTTACATATGTATGTTATTGGTATGTATGTATGTATGTACAACACAAATTACACAAACAAAAACAAACAATATATTTACGATACGATACAACAACAAAAATGTAGTAATTAAGTACAAGTATGTGGATTCTATGTATTAGTGATTGATTAAATGACCAGATTACGATTAAGATTAATCAAATGCACAAATTGCGAAATGTACATATGTATATTTGTTTACTACATATATGTACATGTGCAAATAAATACAATCGTAATCTGCGCATTGTATTAGATCTGTCTTTCATATTAACAGCAACTAAAATGTTTGTATTGTTTTTGTTTACCTGACTTGACTGTCGTTGCTGCTGTAGAGGATTGCAACTGTTCTAATGTTGCTGCAGCTGTTGCTGCTGTCATTGGCGGCGACGATGACGCTGCATCTGCTGATATGGTAACAGAACTAACTGCCGCATTAGAGGAGGAAGAGCTTGCAATGACAACACCTGCACCTATGGAATTTGCTGACATTTCAACATCACCCAAGATAGCGTTTTCGCCTAGTTGTTGTGTGGGTGTAGCGGATGATTCTCTAGGTGCCAGTGGTGCCATTCGTCGTCTGCCAACGCCTAAACCCATAACACCGGACTTCGAAGTGTCGAATACATCATTTTGCTGATCTAGTTCATGCAACCAACTATCATCTTCATCTTGCTGTTGCAAGCTACTTGCTGGTGAATTGCTTGCGGCAGGTGCTGGTGAGAGCAGCGATCCAGTGACAGCATTACTATGTGATCCACCAGCACTAGTACCGACGCTACCCGAAGTTTCAGCAATTTTATTTGGTTTATGACGTGAACGTCCAGATTCGGGTGGTGGTAAAAGATTGTAAGACTATAACAATAGGAAAAGACGAAATTGTAATTGGAAACTTAGATTTTAAAAAGGAGTAAATAAGAAATTTACCGGAAAATTTGTGAATGAATCTCCAAAGGGATCCTCTTCACCTGCACCCCCAACCACCGCTTTCGCTGAGCCGCTAGTACTAGCACTCCCCATTAATGGTTGTATTGGATCATTGGGCGTTATACGCTCCATTTGTGTAATACCACGTTGTATAGAGCATAATTCTTGTTCCAAATCGACTAGATCTGCCACGGATTCAGGAGACATCTTAAGGTAGAAAATGAAAAATTAACATTACAAATATATATATATTACACTATTAAGTCTTACCTCCTTAGCTCCTTTCGTCTCTAATATAATTCGCGTCAACCCAGTTGGTCCGCTCAAGCTACCATGTACAGTGGCTTCTCTTATTGTAGAGCTGTTGGAACCACTACCACCGAGGTCGTTATGTGCACTAGCTGCAGATGATTTGAGTGAAGATTGTGAAGCGATTTGATGATCATGTATTGCTTTCGATTGGATTTGTTGTCGCGCCAATTCAATTTCCTTCTTTTTCAGCTCGAACACAACTTGAAAGAGATCACGCATTGCCAAGACAACCTGAGAAACACAAACGTAAATGTTTAAAATCTGCTGAAAGTTGAAAGTGTATCTATAACAAATTTACCTGACTTGCTGCCTTATCAGTCTTAATGCCAAAGAAGCGATGTCCATTCTCCGGATTGCCGAAAATATATCCGAAAGCACGCGAATCGGTCATATCCTGTGCAATGAAGGATATTTTGTGTACGGGATGATGATACAGCGAGTCACCTGTCTTTTCGTCACGCAAACGCAATCCATCGATGGTTACGTGTATAGTTATGCGCTGTTTGTGCTCACCAGCTGCGCGGATAGCCATTTTTAGATCTTGCAACGCATCCTGACACATTCGATCACCACGTGCCATAGCCACTTCCAGAATGCCAATGAGTTTGGCTTTGAATTGAACGCCATCGCCAAAGAACCGACCTGGATCATTCCGATCTGCGAATGAGAAATTATCTATTTTGCATTTTAAATAAGAAGCGCTTTGAATAGACATTAAATGTGAGTATATTTAAATTGCTAACGTTTTGCGTAATTTGTTTTTTGTATGCTGTGCCCAACGCCACTACCTCCGCTTCCTACTGATGAGAGCGTCGATGCAATCGATAGATTTGAGGCAGATGATAATTTTGAAACGAGTGATTTAACCATTGCGTATATGCGTTTTCAAAATTAAATTACTTAAAATAATCTCAAGAGTAAATAAAAGCTGCCTGATTTTGTATTCAGCTAGCTGCCACTATGCTTTGATTATTGTTTTTGTCGCACGAATTTAGAATTTCAGTTTCAATTTCAGCCACAGCCTCACTTGGGCAATACTACTGCACAACTATTGTTACAGTTACTGTTTCACTGTTCAATTGCGACGACGACGACGACGACAACGATGTTCATTTCTATTATCTTCATTGTTGGTTTTTGTCGTTGTGTTCACTGTTCAGCAAACAAAAGACTTATTTTTATGCTTTAATTAAATTCATGTGCGACAACGCCGATCACAAATGACGACAACGCACCCCCCTCAATTCAGCGCACACCCTTCCAGGTGCATACTGCACATACGTATGTTCGAACTGGCTTGAATGTTGTTTGCCCGCCTGCCTGCTTGTTTGTTTGCCTATCAATCACAGACAACGAAACACTGGAGCGGCAGTAGCAGCATCCACTACTGCTAGAATAAACCTCCCGCTCCACCAACCTGAACGCTCCGCTCCTTCTCAATTTGCGTGTATCTGTCACCTTCTTCTTTCCTACTCTTCTGCCTTGTGAGTTGTGTCACTTTATTTGTTACTAAATTAAACTAATCTTATTGCTCATCTATTGTTTAAACAATGATTACTTTTTTGTAATTGTGTGATGAAACTTTTTCCAGCACAATTCACGTTCACTCGTATTGGCAGACTCTATTGATTTTTCATGCGCAGTTTGTGTCACAGAGAGATTGCGGAGGGAAAGCGGTAGAGTGTTGAAGAGTTCTCATCGAATTTAGCAATCACATTCCAAAATATTACTGAAGATTTTCGAAACTATACAAATTTTCAAATCAATTGCTTTTCGTATGCGAGCACTTTTCCGCTTTATATTTTTTATATTTTAATAAATGCACTCAATCACACTTTTATTCCTAAATGCTTTTAAGCTTTGCTTTCTTAAATATGCTTGAATTATTTAAATTTGTGTGTACTATACACACAAATAATTAACTATTCAATTAATTTTAATAACAATACAATTTCTTCCGGCTGCATTCCGAAATGCACCAAAAAGAATAAATGAAAAAATACGCAGGAACAGCGTGGAATGAGAGAATAGTTTAGCAATTGTCACAGTGAAATTAAGAGCCAGAGCTGTATTTCGAAAGTACGAAAACGGAAAAAAGTACTGGCGATTAAAACAAAGGTTTACAAATTATTGGGTTTCACTATTTGTTTAATAGCTGTCTGATGCAACATTCTATATACATGCTTGTCCATTTTCCGCACAGAAACCCAATTTGGCACCGGGTGGCCCTAGGGTGTGTTTTTGTGCCATTATTCTTTATCTTATTTATTAAGTGGCTGATCACACGGGCGTAAGCATGAACGCCTGTCTGAAAGAGAGAGGTAGAAAAAATAGGTAGTTAGAGAAAGACAGGAGAGTTTCTATTTCTAAGTGCCTGGTTATATTGGTGCTCGGTGTTCAACGAACACAAAACATTTTCTCCCGTGCTCGGTCGAGGTGGTTACATTCAGCTCGTTGCAGAGTTGCTTTTTGTCAAAATATACTCGTTTGCTTAATTCTATTTTTTATGTAATGATATTGTTTTGTAAAATAACTCATTTCCACCCTGAATACTCGGCGTGCTCGGTGTGCAATACACCGAACATATCGTGCTCGGTGTGAGAATAAGTAAAGATTCTCTGTTTGTGTTCAGTGCAACAACAACTTCATGGTGTTCGCCGAGCATACTCGCAATATAACCACAGCCTTGCTTACTACCTATTTTTTCTACCTCTCTTTTTTAGACAGGCATTCATGCTTGCGCCAATGTAAACAGCCACTATCAAATACGCAACTTTATTTATGGCACAACCGTCGATGGAAGACCTAGACCGACATTTTTGCGTTCATTCATGTTGTGTGAATTATATTTGTTTACGAATAGAAGGGACATACAGTTTTATGATGAATGCGGAAGGCAAAGTGAAGAGCTTTTGTTATGAAATTTTTGCTCTTAGAGATTTGCCATTTCCAGCCAATGTAGACATTGCCGTGCAGACAAATATTTATTTATTTTTTATTTTGACAGTGCTCAGTATTGAACCCAGTCACTCTGTCCATCACACTAAGTACTGGGCTATGACACCCACTAATACCTAAGTTTACTTTTTTGTAAATTGAAAATTATTTGAAAATTATATAATATATTAATAAAACCAAGGCAAGACCCCCTAGATGAATATTATATTTACTTTAACTTATGCCAGCGGCTTCTTTCTATCTACATAAGTCTTCGGAAAATTTATTGACGCTTTCAAAACAATGCACGGTACATTTGACATTGATTCCGCTGGGGAAATTTTTATTAGCTTTGTAGAATAATGCACGCTTGTTGCAATCAGATACAAAGAGTAGTAAAAGATATTCTAAATACATATTTTTCTCAAAGTTTTAGAAACTATCTTAAAAACTCGAATTAAGGAAGTTTATTCATTTGCACAGCATAATATTTGGTGTCTTTTAGAACGTTCAATAAGATCAATTTTTAAATAGATTACATTGATTACTTACATTTACAAGGACTTGACTTCTTTCTTAGGGTTTGCATGTTTTTAAAAAATAGTTTAACATCCGCTTTATGTAACTTTTTAATTTTATTGTTGTAAATTCAATTAATCACAGTAAAAACTCAAGTTGATGATTTTTGGTTTTTGGTTCGGAAATTAAAGCTCCGAACTTCTTTTTGAGTAAAAGTACCGATTGCTAAAAAAAAAAATTCGTAATTGTTTTGCTATACATATATGTTTGATTAGAAGATGATTTATCGTTGCTGTAATCAATCGCCGGATTTTTTAATGAATTTTAAGCATTCTCGAATTATAGAGTTGTTTTTATTTATTTCTAATGATCCCGTTCTGGTGTCAAACTGTCGGTCGATAGATTGCTGCTACTATTGCTCCACCACCGGCATTTAGAATACAGCAATGTTTATTGATTTTTCATTTTACCATCCCTTATTTTTTAGGTTGCTGATTTTTCTGCATTTGGTTTAGATTTTGGCATTAAATAATACTAGGTATCATGTTTACGAATTTTTTTAAATTTTCTACCATTTTTTTTTTTGTTTTTTTTTTTTTTTTTGTGGTTAATATGCTTAGTAACTTTATATAAATTTCCTAAACGGTTTTCTGGTTTTTTTCTTTTGTATATACGTGTAACTTTGCAAATTCACTTTAAAAAGTGTCTATTTCGTTTCGGCTAGATATTTAAACTTATCGCTAAGTATATTGTTAACTTCAAAGCATTACTTAATTTTATATTTTATTGCATTGAATATGTAGTAAATATATTTTTCTCTTTTTTATTTTTTGTTACTAAATTTCAAATATTTTCACAATGTTCTACGCCCTTCATTGTTAAAATGATGATGAACGAATAGCGAATTATTGAAAATTCGATGACGAAAAGGATGCACAAGGATGTGGATATAAGTATTTCATATACTACCCTCGTAGTTGGAGGTAATTCACAAATAATTTTGACAGTTAAAATGTTTGAATGAAAATGTATGGACTATTGTGAATACGTCTTTTTCACTGTGTATAGCAGCAGTGTTTAGTATGCGTAAGTACTTTTTGTTCTAAATGCATAGCTGCATGGTTTGTTTTTATCCACACAAGTAAAAAATACATCCAATGTGACTGTTCACACTGGCGCAAGCATGAACGGTGCAATTTTTTGAGTGCACTTTGTGGAAAAGTGTTCACTTGGCTTCATTTAGACATCCTTTTTTTTTTAGTTAAGCAATCAACACTCAGGTGGTACCCCTATGAATGTAAAGCATTGCGTTGTGGATATGGATTGAAGAATCTACAGGCGTACATAAAAAAACTCTGAATTAGAGGTGTGGCCAATTTTTGGCGCAAAAACAAGGGGCAAAAGAGAAAAATTTCCAAGTTTAGGGGAACGATCGATGTTTTTTGTTTATAGTTAGCATGTGTAACTATAATTCCTTTTATCGATTAATACGATTTCCCTTCACACGGTATTTTGCAGGAACGTAACCCGCCTGTTAAGTCTGGTCTATCTGTATTAATTTTGCATTAATATGTAAGCCATTGCACGGTTTATATATGTTGCATACTTGTACAGACTACTTCTACCGTACCTTAGTATACCTAGCATAACCTACATCTCTGGCGTTTTTAAAATTTAAATTAGCCTTCACAATTAAAAATCGTACTGAATCCACTTGGTGTAAATTTTTTTATCTGCACTTTGCTGCTTCATCTACTCTGTAAAACGTATATAAATTGTTGATGGAAACTAATAACAGTTTTCAACACATCAATATATTCACTCAATCATTAAAAGTTAGGCGAGCTATAGGAAAACACAGAATACTCAATGGGTGCGTTTCCCGGGTGCAAATTAATCAGTTTTTGCTTCTTAGAAACGGCATGATGCATTAGTTGTAAAATTTTTGAAAATCATTAAATTCTAGTTTGTGAAATGTTTAATTTCCTTCTAAAAATGTATTTATATAATTTTTGGATGATATCGAACTTGTGTCGAGTTTTTCAACTGTCAAAGTTTTGAGAAATCATGCTGACCTAAAAAATTAGAAAAATTATATTATTACAAAAATGGCGTCCGCTTTGCTAATCAGAAGCACTCAGCGACGCGTTTCTAACACACTGTAAAAGCAGCTTTTCTGATTTTCGACCAGGGAAACGCACCCAATATCCCAGTACTATCCAAATGTTAGATGAGTATGAGCTTGCAAAGTAAGGAAAACTATAAAATGAATACTTCCAACCACAGATGCATGCATCAGTTTTCACACCACTGTATTTGATACCATTCAGTAACACAAAATACAACCGTGTCGCTCCAGCCATTTATTCATTCATACATTCTACGGTTATGCTCCAGTCGTATTTTCTTCTTTGTACCGCTTTTTATTTTAGTCTCTCTTTACTTGTAGAACTGTGTGGAGCTAATTTTTTGTCGTATTGTAAATTTAGCGTTTGGTGTATTAAAAGAAAGGAAACAAAAAGATCACAAGTAAAAAAATAGAATTGAAAATAACAAAAAATTCCAAAGAAATACGGAACAAAGCAGCAGCGCGCGCTGTTGTTGTAATCTTGAGCTACTCGTTCTTATTTCGCGTTGATCGTGTTTTCGTCGTTTTCTTAAATCAAGAAAAAATACAACAAAATAAAAGTAGAAAAAGTCCCCAACACCAACTGGAATTTATATACGTATTGAATTTTGTTGTGCGGAGTCGTAGAATTTTCAATCAATCACATAAACAAAAAACAAAAAAAAACAAACGTCTATGAAATAAAATCAAATTGTTTTGTATCGTGGTAAAATAATAAAAGTCAAAATTCTTGCAGTGCAGTTTAAAATTTAGAAATTTGTGAAAATAATATAAAAAAACAAAAAAATTCTTGTAAAAATTTTGTGATTGACCAGTGAGTTGGCTGAATTTGAATCAAAAGGATTTTTTGAGCTCCACCACTCTCACCAGTGCATCCATCGTTCGTTGTCCAGAGCAATTATTAATTTAAAGTTAATCAACAGGAATAAAAATGAATAAAACTTGCGCGCGTTGCCAAAAAGTGGTTTATCCCATTGAAGAGCTTAAATGTCTGGATAAAGTAAGTAGAGTAAAAACTGTAATAAATGGCAAAATGAAATGGGGGAAAAAGTAACACGAATTACTTAAAAAAAAAAAATTAATTGGAATTAAATGTTTAAATTGAAATTCCTTTGCATGAAAATCGGAGAAACGAATTTCGTTCGATCACGTCTTTGCATTGTGAGTGGGTTAGAAAGAGACGGCAATAAGTGCGCGAATGTTGCATTGACAGCAGCTGCTGTTAATCTGAATTTTACATTTGGTTAACAGTGATGTAAGCCACTGTACGTAAAGTGCGAAATATGCAAACATTTGCGGTTGCGCATAATATCTTATTTGCTTGTTTTTTTTTTAGTTAAAATTTGGAAATAAAATTAACGTTACTACAAACAACTTGTAAAAAATTATACTTCTAGTCAAATTATTTAATTTTTTGCACATGCAAATCAATGCATGCAATTGTAACTTGTGATCACTCAGTAGCTTGAAACATAGATAAAAGTAGAGGGATTGTCTAAGCTGTCATATGTTTGCACGGAACAAGGATAACAAAATTGCAAAACTTTGCAAACCATGTAACGAAGAAACAATTTTTTGCTATTACATCGTGCTAGAGCATATTTAAACTTAGGGAATCTATCTAAAGAATTCAAAGTTAACAAACGTTTAAATTGAATATTTTTTACTTCTGGCAGTCACTGAAAGATTTTATTTATTAAACATAAATAAAAAATGTAAACTTGCTGATTTACTACACCTCAAAAAATCTACGAAATTCTTGCCTGCTTTAAATTCTATAGATAAGTATTCTAAGAAAATTTGCTTTTTCGATTGTTTGTAGTTAAATGGCCGGCTTCAAAGCTTTTGAACATTTAAGTAGAGCGGAAATGTTCTACGCAGCTGTACAAATCTGCATTTTACATATTGCAAATATGAAGTGACACTAGTAAGCTCGCATACGTAATTTTCAATGAATTTCTTTATTCTTATTGTTTTTGCTGTTGTGAAGAAAATATGTGTGCCATAATATGTATAAGTACGTATAAAAAATGTCTTCATTTGATGAGACGAAGCAGTACTGCTTAATTTTGCGTATTCTGCTGATATCATTTCCACCAAGATTACAAAGGAACTCAAGCCAAGAAAGAGTAGAAAAACAGCAAAAGAAAATCAGCAGAATTAATGCAATTCATTTTTATTTTAATTAAATTATTTATACGGCTTTTTATTTCTGTGCTGCTATTTTTATGTTTTAAACTTAAGCTATGCTTGAAATCGTCATCATCATCGTAATTTTCATGAGAAGATACAGCCGAATAGAGTTGAAACCACAACTACAATTTCCACTCAGAGTGGATACACAAGCAACATATGTATGTGTGTGCATGTATCGCTGAGAAGTTGTTGGTAGTTATAAAGTCTTGTAACAAAAATAAAAATCAAATCAGCAGCAATAGCAAAAACTATAGTAAAACCAGCAACAAAGAGAAAGAAAAGCTGCTTATCCAGTTTAATTACAACAACGGCTCTCTGCTCAAGATTTTAAAGCTAAACTTAGAACAAGTGAGTGAGAGTGTGTGTGAGCGTGAGTGTGCTAAGCAAACTTAGGAAACAGAGACTTGAAAACTTCGAACTTCAGTTCATGCTTGTGTACATTACACGCTCTTTATTTCAATACATATACACAAATTACACACTCGTTTTTTTAAATAAAATCTTAAAGATGAAAAAAGGAAAGACGAAATCTTTACAATAAATTAATAATGTTGCTGTTTGATATTGCAAAAATGTAATATCTTTACCAACAATAAAGAATAATAGCAACAAAAATAGAAAGCAAAATAAAAGTAATGATTAGAACAACGATAACAACAGTAGCCAGTACCAAAAACCGGCAACTGAGTATGAGGGTGAGCGGTAATGTACATAGATGATGGCGGTTTCGACGATGTCGGTCAACAGCATCAGCATTCTACATATCGTCATCTAAAACCTAAAAAGCTGTAATTACACAAATTTTCAAAATCGACACACTCTAATGAAAAAGGAAACCAAATATTTGAATCTTTTAAGTACTGTAACTAAGTGATACTAAACCTTCACAATTACATTCTTCTTAAATCTATAATATTTCTCATTTTACAATGTTTTTGCTCCCTCGGTAAAAAATAAAATGTGTAGTTACGGCTTTTTGGATTGTAGTTGATGATGATACGTAGCCTGCTTTATTTGTCAGTACAATAACAATAATTTCAATTTCGCCAACTCAGGAAATTCAACATTAAGTACTTTTCGCTTTGCGTTGCGTCGGTTCGTATATCATGGCTGGAAAGAGCTGTGGGTTGGGGACTTGTAGAGGGCAATGATGATAGGCGGAGTAAGAACACATGTGGCTGGCTGGAAGTGTAATTTATATTAGCGCATGCTGTTTCTACTGATTTGTAATTTTTGTCTTGTCTGAACTTCCTCTTAGACATTTCCTCTAGAGATGTATGGCAGTCAGTAGGTAGTAGGGAATATCAAAATCAGGCAGCAATCTCGATCTCTCTGCCTTACTCAGAAATTCCGTTGACCGACCTTGAGCGCTTATTTACTTCAATTCCAAATCAAGTTGCTGCTGTTGTTGTTTCTGTTTATATTATTTTTTATAATTCCAGTTTTATTTTGTGTATCTCAGTTTATATTTCTTGCAAAAATATTATTTTCTTACTGTTATTCATGTCATGCATACATACATATGTATATAGAATGTATACATTCTTAAGTTTGTATATGAATTAATTAAGTAAAATAAGAAACGCGCTTGCTAGAATTTATGGAATTTTTAGAGCCGGTTTTATTTTTATGAGCACAACCAAGTTTTGTTGTTCATTGTTGTTGCCTTGTTTCGTTTTTAATAAAAATAATAAAAATATTATGAAAATTGCGTTTAGCATTTTTTCTCCAACGCTTAATGTCATTTTTGGAAATCAATTTGAATTACAATTTAATTGGCGCATACATTTCTACTTAAATGTAGATATTTTTACACTCGCTCATGCTCAGTTTTTTTTTTGTTGTTTTTTATCAGAAATTTTTTAAAATAATTTCCTCTTTATTTTTGTGTTTTGCTTTTTGATAGTCGCTTCATCTCTTGTTGTTATTTAACTCTTGCGAGTTCCACAACAGAAACAGATTAACATCAATAAGCATTTGTCTCTCAGTACTATTTGTTTGTATGCCTAACTGTATATTTTAATTAAAACTGACATCACTCAATTATGACATGCACGCTTACACCGATCCCTCGATTTACAGGGTAGATAAGTTCCACGACAAATTTTTTTTAGCTCTCTTTCTAATTTAAATTATACTTAGGAGACGCATACGTATTTTTGATAAAGAAATTAAGTACCGTGCAAATCGAGGGATGGGTGTACCTATATATACAAACATTTGTACATTTATTCCCAGACACAGATAAGTATATAGACTTAGAACACTATCTTTTAATTTTCATACTTTACATCAACAATTTTTCCTTCCGTTTTTGTGTTATTTTTTCGGTCATGAAATTATAAACAATTTTACACTGAAGCTAATACAAAAAAATTAGGAATTATAGCGTAAATTTTTTATGAAGTCATTTGGACACGCAAATGCTTGAAAATTCCAATGTAAAAAGTAAGAAAATTGCTTATTTTTCTTTGAATTGTTTATTGTTTCAAATATATTTATTTAATGCAACTAAAACTCGTATATCTCCAATTAACCTGAGTCAATTGATATTAAAAATTAGTAAATGATAATTATATACAGTCGTCGTTTCTTTAAATGTCGAAAACTTCTGATTGTGTATTAATATCCGTTAAAATTTTTCTGTTGCTGATTAGTTTATTTAATTTTAAATAGGTTTTCAACAATTTAAAGTCCAATTAATTTTGGATTTGTAGAGTAATTAAAATAACTTTCATAAAGTGAACTTACCTTTTATCCATCATTTGAAACTTTTATTAATAGTTATTCCAAATTTTCATCATATGACACGATAAAATGCATCATACTTCCTGCATTTCCAATTTTTCTGTAAAATTTTTGCATATAATTTAGATAAAATTTGTTTATTTCTTAAACAAGTTAAAATAAAACCCTGAAACCATTTTCGGTAATTCTTCTTTACACCAGATTTTAATAGGATCGGGATATTTCTATTTCCTGGCCATGAAAGCAATACAATTTCAAATGCACCTATGTGTTTTTAAATTGTTCCTATTAAAATAGTTCCGAGATAAAGTGGCAGAATTGGGCTTATAGTAAGGAGAAATACCATATTTCCTCAAAACACTAAAATCATTTTACTCTCAGAGCGCTCTCTGATCGCTCTAATACCAAAATGTCTTTAACTCCAAACATTGTAAATGCTTCATACCTATACCTTCACATTAGGAGAGTGGTCTGCAGCCGGCAATTCGTATTCATCTGATTATCGCTTCCTTAAATGCAAACAAGATAAATTTAAACTCGTTTGAATAAGCAACATTTTCCCAATCGATTTCCATACATTTTTTTCAACTCCAACCTGTCTTGGTTTTACCTTTCTGGGACCAAAAGTAGATTTTATTGTGGTAGTTCTTACTCTCACAAATTTTTTCTCCTACTACCACCCAAAGGCCCAGCTTATTTTCCCAGTAAAGTCGACATCGATATTAAAATGCTGCAACTGCTTCCAAAACTTTTGCGCTAACAAAAAATATCAACTCTGCTGCAGGCGGACGAGATTGTGAGGCAGGGTGCGTGCCCTAACTTACCACCATAACTCAGTTTCCATTTTTCAGCTTGGTCTGATAGAAAACGACCTAAGCAGGAATTGTAATGACTCTGATAGGATAAAAAGCATATTTTTCCGAATGCAAAGTTTTAAAAAAATGAATAAATAGTCTTAATCCGAAAATTCTCCTTCCTATGTCTATGTTTCTAGTCGCATGACTTTCTGAAGTCGTGAGCATGGTAAACTGCATACACGTATAAGTATCAATATAAACAACGAGCAAAAATCGAAATCGTCATTTACACTGTTCTTGAGAATTGATTTGAGCGAAAGAAGATGACCTCTTTTGGCCTGAGTATTCAAACATTTGGCATTAGTATCACAAACAAAAGCCAAATGTCCAAATTGGCAACAGACAATATAACAAAGGCGACAACGACAACAAACAGCATGGCATAATCGTAAACAAAACGCAGTCAAGCAGCAAATTCGCAATTCGCACACAGCTGTTCGCTGTTCGTTTACTGCTCATTCGCTGCTCATTTATAATTTGCTCCTTGTGGAGTTGAAGAACTTAAGTAAAAAAAAAAGAAAAATTTCTTTTGTTATTTACTTTAAACTCAAAGAACCAGAACCACATGGCAATGAATGCAAAACAGCAAAAGGAAATCATCATCAAAAGTTGAAGGGAAGTACACGTAAAAATTAAACGTAGAAATTGATGAAATTGAAAATGTCAAGTCAGAGCTCAGAAAACACGACACGACGCGACACAAAATGCTAAAAATTTTGAATTTAAAAAAATAGGGTAAAGTATCTCAATGTCGGTCTAAACTCGAGTTTTTTTTTTATTTACTTAATTGTTTATTTTTGCGCCTTTCCTCTTTTGCTGTATTTGTCGCTTTATTTTTCTGCTGTTCATGCATATTGGCTTGCTGCACTTTGGTTATGCTTATCAAAATGATTTATCAGCGGGCTGGATCCACTTTTTTTTATTCGCTCATTCGTTTGGCTGGCTGCCTTCAAGTTAACCAAACAGTCACAACACCAAACCGACAACAAATACTTGAAAAATTATGCTTGCTATTGAGCTTGTTCTCTTTTTCTTTATGAATGACAATCAGTTAATTTTTTTTCAATGCAAAAAACAAAAATGAAGAATAATAAAAATAATTTCGTAAACAAGTCAAGCATAAAAAATAAGAGTGGTCACAAAAAGGAAACAGCAACGGCAAAAAGAAGTTAACGAAAACAATTCGCCTACATGCAAATGACAACCAACTTCAAACAACGAATAATTTAGTTTCGTATGCAAATTTAAAAGTAAAAATCAAAAGTAGAAGCATAAGCAACAAGAGAAAAGACCCAAAAATCTCATTGCATTTTGCACATTTTCTGCTTCTGATGTCACACAAAAATCTAAATTGAAATTTCTTTTCTTTTTTTCTTTTTGCTTTTTTAATATTGTCAAATTTGCCTTTCAGAAGTCTCAATTGTTGAATTTTCTTATTGCCGTTAGTTGCTTCGCTTTAGTTGGTTATGCACTGAAACTGCAATCCACTGCTACTACTACCTGGTGACAACCCAGCAAGGAAAACTTACTAGCAATGAAAACTTACTAGCAATGAATACTTTGCACTTTCTAGCTAGTTGTATAACTAATTCCAGTCGACGTACGAATCTATATTTTTGATTGTAGGGTATTGTATAGTTTCTTTCAGCTGTTGTTTTGTATTTTGTTATCATTTCGTCGTCGTTCAAGCAGAAATCACTAAGTCCAAATTCATTTTTTTTATTGGATCCGTATTAATTAGCTTCTATAATTCGAATGACATAAGAAATTCGATTTTTGATGATCAAGTTATAACGTATACTAATGTGTGTACTGCCAGTGTTCGTAGAGCGCCATACACTGCATAAATTAACTTCATCTCAGAAATTATAAAAATGGACTTAGTGAATTCTGCCAGAACGACGACGATTTATTCAAGTTTAGTTACCTTTCATACTCTAGTTTTGGGTTTTTGTTAAACTCTTTTACTTCGATTCGAAAAACTAGCTGCAATTTGTTAGACAAATTCCATGTTCTTATGTATGCTTGAGTTTTTATTGTTTGCTTATTATTGTTGCTATCTGCCAAACTTTCTACCGAGACTATTGTGCACTAACGTCTTTAACGGTCTCGTTTACTTTTTTATGCTTTGATATTGAGCTTTTAGACCTACATACGGGTACCTACAATTATTTAAAATTTAGTTTTTTATTTTTGCTTTTATTTTCATTAAAATAATTTTTTGGTATTTCTTTCTTTTTTTTTTTTGAGCATGTGGTAACAATGGCTCTATTAGGAGGTAGGTTTAATTAATTTTTTTTTCTTTTTTTTTGGTGAAAGAAATTCAAAGAGATTTTACTTATTTACTTTTAATGTATTTTTAAATACTGTAGTCACGTGATTATAGAAAAATCTATGAAAAGAAATTTCATTAGCAAATGAGATGAAGATATTTAATTATTTTTGATTATTGTAATTAAACAAACAAAAGAAAATTTAAGTATTGTATACGTAGTATGAAAAATGCAGGAGAAGAGGCCAACTTTTAGTTTAATCTGAACAATTTTCACATGGAAGCTACAGTAATAAAATGAACCACTAATATAAATACTTTTAAAAACATTATTTCTTATGAAGGACAGTCTTTAACTCTCTAGAGCAGTGGTTCTCAAGTATATTAGTTATTTCTATATTTTTGCAGGGGCCGAAAATAATGATTATTTTGAAATTTTTACAATAAAAAGTTATATATTTCTTGGTTATAAAAATTTCACCAGTTATAAAAAGTTATAGGTAAAAACTGGTCGTAGATAGATTTCCAAATAAGCCTTTGAAAATTGCAATTTTTATGAATTTCTATTTTCGATAATAGCACAGTCCAACAAATTAAGACTTTTTGACTGCAACAGAATAATGCTGAAAGGGCACGTTGTATAGACCATTTTTGTAAAATAAACTAATAGTCTCAGTTTTTTTTTTACAATATGTCAAAGTTTTCATGTTTTGGTCGAAGGGGGCAATACTAAGTGCAAAAAGTGATATAAATTGATGTTTGAGAAAAATCTTATCGGCAAAGTTTTATAGTAGAATTTCTCAATGATAATTTCTGTAGAACATTTTAACCCTTTAGATCCTCTTTTTATGGTTCAATTTGGCCTCGTTTTTGATGAAAACCTACATAGTATTTTCAAAAGAGACATTCAAAGATTAAAATATTCCACAAAAATATATGCCAGAAAATTTTACTAGAGGTTCTCAAAGACATAAAAGTCATATATACAGGGTGACAATTGTAAAGTGCCGCAAGTTTAATACTCTGCAGCAAGCTTTGCCATTTACCGTTACTTTAATTTAAAAAGCAAATTCATTCATCATTGGCTTTGCTTTTAATTTCATTTGAATTTTTGTTATTACATTTTGAAATTTCCATAAAAATGGACAAGGAAAATATTCGTCGTGAAATTATGAAATTTCATTTGGCAAATTAAAGTAGCCGCCAAATTGCAAAGGCTTTAAATTTGTCAAGTCGTACGGTAGACCGAGCTATTATTCGGTATAATGAAACTGGGGGTTTTGGAGATAGAGACCGGGGAAAATTTTCAACAGTTGCCACTACTGGTTTAACAGAAAAAATTCGTAAACGAATCAAGCGAAATCCAAGGCGCTCAATGAGAAAAATCGCTAAGGAAGTGGAATCCAATGGACTACTCTATTTGGAGTATTTTAGAGAGTAAGGCTTGTGCATCTCAACACCACAGTCTGGAGTCGCTGACAAATTCATTAGAGAAAGCCTGGACTGAAATTGATCAGGAAGTCCTGCGGCGAACAGTCGTACGATTTCCGGATCGATTGAAGGCATGTGTGCAGGCTAAAGGAGGTTATATTGAATGAGGTGGGGTTCAAATGAATGCTTATATATTCAGCAATGTTAACACTTAATTGTACTTAATGGAAGTACGTCCTTTTGAAAATAACTGCTGAAATGTGTGCGTCACTTTACGATTGTCACCCTGTATATAACGGTTAATAAAAGGAAAACTAAAGGATTGGTTTTATTTATGGAAATTTGACGCATTCATCAAAAGCGAATGTATGTGAATACGTAGTACAATTGAAGAACAATTTTTTAATATTTTGGAACACGATTTTCGTCTAAAATTTTCATACCAAAAATTATATGTACATTTTGATATAGTGGCCTGGTGTAAAGGAGGTGACCGGACACTGGCATTTTTTCCACCCTTGACTTGGATTGAACCGGTAGATCATATACCAGGCGTGTGCTAGTTCTGCGTAAATTACAAATTCGGCAGAGGAAAAATTAAATTAAATATTGAAGTTTATAACATTAAGGGCCGTTTTCTCAATGTCCGGTTAAGCACTAATCAGAGCTAACTACTACTACTAACCGTCAGTTAAAGTTCGGATTAGTGCTTAATCGGACATTGAAAAAACGACCCTAAGAGAATGAATTTAATATACGCATATATGATTTAATTTAAAAAATAGTAAACAGTATTAAAAAATGTATGAAAATAAATGCAGTCAAAAACTGCGGCTCGAGAGGATATTTTTTTTTTTTATTCGAAATTGGGTATAAAAGTCGTTGGAAAAATAGAATTTCCACTCCTAGTGTTAGTTTCTTAGCATAAACTAAACTTATGTATATGAAATTTCTAACCACTGATTTTAGACACATTAGGTTTGGTTTTACGAGAAATACAAATAGTTATTATTATTTTCATATAAGTAGAGGTAAGTTATGCTTATATGTAGGTTAAATATGCGATTTCAATATTTTTGTTTGTTACACTTTCATTTGGAGTTCTTTTTTTTTGTCTTTAATTAATAGCATATTCTTTAAACTATTCCATCTGTTTTATTTTCTTAATGCTGTTTAAACTCTTCAACTTGATTGCTAGCGTTTTCTTTTTAACTTGGTAGAGATTGAAGAAGATAAATTTTACCTTGAAATTTACATTAATTTCCCGTTGCATTTAATATGGGTCATCTGAAAGAGTTTGTTCTCATCATATCTCAGTTTGGTGTTTTCTTTTTAGTTTTTTGTGTTTTCTTTTTAGGTTTTTTGTGTTTTTAGCTATTTTAAGCCATTGACACACAAGTTGTTGAGGCAAACAAGAAGTAGCAAATAACTTTTTCTTCTTTTCTGTAGTAATTGTATGCATTTAGTACTGCATACGATGCTGCCAACTTGACTACCAACCTACCACTTGAGTGTTTCCTGTCATCATTTTCTTCCATTTGGCGGTTTACTTTAATGGTGTTTTTTCTTGTTTCTTTCATGTTGTTTCTGTTCTTTGGTTTTAAATGTTTTCTGTGTTCTTTTTTTTTTGTCAATTTAATTGTTTCTCTTTGTGTTGGCAGTTTTTATTCTGCTTTTTTCTGCTTCTTAATTTATGTTTATTTTATAATTAGTTATTTTTCTTGTTTCTTACTTTTTCTCCATTCACTATTTGTAATTCTGATTGTAAATTAAATTCAAGAGTTACATGACCTTTTCCTTTATTTCTTCTGGTCGCTTTGTTTATCTTCAATTGAACTTTATTAACTTTACTTTACATAAGTATGCAAGAGATTGGGAAAGAGAGGGGGATCCAAGTGATCGAGTTGTGCTGCCCGCAGAAGCTTTTCATTGTTGTCGTCACTCAACGCTGCAACAATTCTTTGCTTAAATTCTGTGCGCAGCAGCATGCATCTTTTACACGCTGATTTGAATTCGGATTCTGTTTCTGCGCCGGTATTCGTTTTTTGCTCCCCCTTTCATTTTATTTTTATTATTCCAACTAGAATATTTTTATCTGATCTTGTGTTTAGCTTATTGAACTTGTTGTATATACTATACATATATGCATATATCTATATATATCTCTTCTTTTTATTAATATTAAAAGTATTGAGTAGACACCTCTAGATATTTTTATTTTTCATGCTGGCTGAGAACATTTGTTTTTAGTTTTTTCTTTAATTTTTTTGAAGCGTGAGCATATGAAGTGCATCATCATCAATTCGTATGCATCATTTAACACACGTTGCTGTTTTTGTTTTTGTTGCTGCTGCATATCGCACAATGAGAATAGAAGTGTCGTAACTTCTAAAATGACAATTTTCAGGTAAAGATTAATTCCAATGTATTTTTAACCGCTCTTTTCAATGGAACACTGCCGAAACTTCCATTTCTTACCATTTAAGCGCTATTTAGCCAACAACAGTTTTCCACCCCATGAAACATCACACTATTACAATGTTGGAAACGCGATTATCTCAAAACTATGTTTTGGAAGTTACGATACTTCTATTCTCATAGTGCGATATGTTAAGTACTAAATGTATTTTCTTAAATTTTATGGAAAAATAAAAAAACTTCTAGTTACTACAGCCAGCATACAATATAAAGTTATATTTAGTTAATCTTAATGCTTTGATCTTGTTTTGTTTTGCTCAGCAGTTCTCTTTTTATTGCAATGAAACTTGTTGCTGTACACGCACATACACATACACACACACATAGTTTTACGTAGAGGTTGTAGGGTTATGACTTGCTTTAAACAAAGGTGGCAGTTTGGTGTTGTTATTAGTAATATTTTTTTATGTTGTTGCATACAATTTTATAGGTACTTGCAAAGTGAAGTTTTCAACTGTCATGTCATTGACAACCATGTCATTAACGAATGCTTAAGAAGTTTTGAGGGCATGGTTTTATCATTTTAAAATGGAATGTTTCGCATTTTGTTTTTTAAATAAAGAGGTAGATTTTCTTCTTTAATAATAGAAGTACATACTAGGAATTGCTGGCAACTATGCCTGCGTTTATTTTGAGTTCGGTTTAATGTTTTTACCGCCGTGGTGCTGGACTTTTAAACAGGATGCTTGGGTTCGATACTCCGCACAAGCGAAAAAACAAAAAGAGAAGATAAACATTTTTCTACACTGGTTGGCAATGGAAAAACCTCCAAGAATCATAAATCATTGAGCTACGATTTACGAAAGAAAATATAATTTTATAAAAATTTCCAAATAACGACAAAAATATAATTTTATTTATTTATTTGTTTGTGATATACCCGCATAATCGCAAACAAGATTTTTGCTCGCACTTAAAAAATTAAGCAGCAAGTATCACTTCCGATTTATTGTAGCAGTTTTGCCTCACTATTGATGCAAGTTATTAGCTTAAATGGCATTTATTGACATAAGCGGGTCATCCATACAAATATACATATAGATATGAGCTATAGATGTTTATATTTGCGATATTTGTGAAGATGGCGCTGATGATGATGATGATGGCAATCTAATGCAGCACAAACCATTAACTATTTATGCTGCTTACATTTCACTTCAGCGCGACAACGCTGGTTGCCACGATACATTAAAGAATTCGTAGAGGAGTGCAGCAGCAGGAGCAATAACAAACTGCAAGCAAAAAAATTGCATAGCCAAAGCTTTCTTGTTTTTATTATCACAGTTTTGCTGCAGCAAATGTTATTGCTGTTGTTGCTCTTGCTGCGTAGAATGAGTTTAAATGAAATTATTAATGTGACATTTTCACATTTTCTATGCAAACGAGTATGTACATGTCTATATATTTATCTGTTTGTATGCCTGTCTGCTTGTCTGACTCATATGCATTTATCTATGACTCTATTTTCTGCAGTCTACAGTGGTGTTAGTCTCTGCTCATATACAGGGTAATAAGTTCGCGATGGTTTCATATTGGGAAGGTGATAAGGTAGGTCTAGGTGAGGGAGCTATTTTCACTCGCTTGCGGGCTATAGAGTGTTAAAGATTTGTGCGTCTTATTTCATTCTTTTTGCTAAAAACATTGAAAGTTAATAAATTATGAAAAAGTCTATTACCTATTTGAAAGCTATTAAAGGAGGATTTTTAATGATCCTTATTAAAATTTTCTCAAGCATTCAATGATTGTTTTACAATAGAAAATTCCAACTTTGACGTATTTGGGATGAAATCTTAAGTTATTGTTAATCTTTTATATCAGTTTTAAATTAATTTCCAAAATTTGAACACCCAACATTAACCCGAGAGCATAAGTTATTTACAGAGGGTTAGTTTTATAAATAGAAAATAATTATTTTAAAATAATTTTTTGTTGTAAAAATATAAATAAAAGTCACAAAAAAATTATACCATAATTTTATTTTTTTTAAATATAATTGAAAATCACCACAACTAAAAACTGATTGGGATAGCAAAAAGTTTTATGCTTTTATTTAACTACTGTAATTAATTTAATTTGTCAAGGTTAAGTTTGACAAACAGTAATTAATTCGGTCTGATATTGCTAACATGAGTGATTTTTATTTTTCATTCTTCAATGAATAAAAATTAAAATTGTTTTTTTTTTTTTATTCTTCAATATTAAAACTAATTTTTATATATACCATCTTGATCAAAAAGTTCCCGGAATTTATTCAGAAAATTAAAAATACAAGTTTATTCATCTAAATCTATATTGTCCCCTTCAAAGTAATCCCCATCGACTGCAATACACTTATGCCAGCGCTTGATCCAATCCTCGAAATATTTTTTATATTCGGTTTTCGGTATGTCCATCAGTGCTGCCTGCGATTTTTCCATTACTTCCTTTCGGCGGCTGAAACGCGTTCCCCGTAATGGTCTTTTAACTCGATTGAACAGAAAGAAGTCAAAGGGAGCCCAATCCAAATCAGGTGAATTCGGTGTTTTGGAATTTTTCGTCAAAAAATTACCAATTACGAATATCAAAAACAGATGTACCAACTTAACAAAATCGGAACGATGGGAGCGCCACACGGTGGTTATTCCGGGAACTTTTTGATCAAGGTGGTATTCCTAATATAATCAATAATGGGAATTCATAAAAATTGCAATTTTCAAATCGTGGCAAATTTTGAAAAGTTCCCTGAAATGTACTGCTTTCATACTTTAAACATTTATCTACGACCAGTTTTTACCTGAGTTTATTGTAAAAATTTTGAAATAATCATTCACCTTAACGATTTTTTCTTGTCTGGACCTGGCCCCTATCACCTCCTTTCGTATTGATCAATAGAAACGCATCACCCTGTATGATAAAGTTATTTTTCTCACACTCTTTCAATTAGCAATGCTAACAGCTTTTTCATGTTTGCTCTTGCGAGCAAAGAGTTTTGTTTGCTTTACTTCACCCCTGCGCAATGCACTAATTTGTGCTGATGCTGATGAGACTAGCTTAAGTCTAAGAAATGGTAATAAAAACTATTAACAATTGTGATGTATCACACCATTCCGTCCCTCATGTTTGTTCAATTCAACTATTCAATTCAAAATAAATGAAACAAAAAAAAAAAAAACGTAAATTTAGGTACTTTAAACGAGCAACACTTTCCATTTTTGCTATTGCTTCTTTAATTAGTATTAGTGTGAGGGATATATCTTTGTCAGAATTACATAAAATTCATTTAAAGTATTACAAATGATAAAATAAGTAACTTTTGTAAATATCAACCAAATTTTTTGGGCCACAATATACTTTAAAATTGATTGCACACTCATACAGACAGCTACAAATGTAAAGCTAATGAAAGTTGCAACCATAACTATTCATAAAGCTAAAGTTAGAGTTGTAATTTTATACATAAAAACCAAACAAACTAAAAAGTGGGGTACAAAAGTGTTGTTGAGATTTGTTGTTGCTGGTTGCTGCTACAAAATTGTAAGTATTAAAATTAATGAATAGTATGAAGCTGAAAATCTCAATTAATATTTCATAATATGAAAAACTTGCATAATAAAAGCAACCAGCAACTATCAACATCAATGCAGCAACACCAACTGATTCAGCCGCAGCATTAACATAAGAAAGTTTTGCTTGCTGCAAGTGGAATTAATAATGAGAAGAGAAATGAAAACGAAATATGTACACTTAAGACAAAAGGAAAATACAATACCATAGTGGTACATACAAGAGTACAAACTTGCACACATACATAAATATGCACGAGTGTAACACATGCATTTACATATTAACAATAAAAAGGAAGGAAACTTCAATGTGTAATGTGTGGTTTTTAAAACTGGAACAGTTCAATCATTATTACTGCAGCGGCAGTGGCAGCAGCAGCAGATGCAAAAGTGGCAGCAGCGGCAATTGTCATTTTCAATAATTGATAACCATTTATAGCTGCAATGAATGTATATTGCGAAATTTTTCAATACCCTTTTCTTCTCCACAATAATAAAGTTAGATCAAATAGTAAATTTCGTGATGAAATTTGTATAGAATATTTGCTAAAGTTGCACAAATTTTCATTAAAATAGAGGTTACGAAAAACAATCAGCTTTTATAATAAATATTTGATATAATACTAACGTAGCCGTAAGTTTATTTAAAAAAAATAAAATAGGTTCGTCGTTCAGTGTGCTAAAATATATGAGGCATCGAAAGGTGTGTCATTTTTAATAAGGACTGTATCGAAAAGTAGCTGCACATATTGTTTTACTTGTAACATAACGGTTTTTATTCTTTTTCGGTTACAACTTTTTTTATCTAAATCAATTTTTTATTAAGACTTATAAAAAAATTGATTCTCTTAATTTACGCCGAATTTTTTGTCTAATCCCTTGCATTAAAATCTGCACACCTTCTTTTGTAACGGCACTGCCTGCCTTAGCCAGTTTTTTTCCAATACCTCTCTATTGGGCGAAGCTCTGGAGCGTTTGGTGTGCTCCTCTTTTGCAACATAAGTAACATTGCTTGTTTCTAACAAATCCAGTGAAGAAATGATCGAAGTTATTGAAATTCCGATTTTAAACTTTTACTTCCGGTTGGTGCAAACAAAAATTTTGATTTCCATTCTGATTCCATAATTGGAAAGAACAGTAAATTTCCTATTTAAATCACCATATTCAATATTTTATTGTAAATTTGTTTACTTCTAAATAATCCGTATTTCAATTACTTAATTCTTTGAAAACCCATAACTTGGCAAATAAACTTCATACAAAAAAAAAAAAAAAATTGTGTGTCCACATTCAGATTTTCCTGTTAAAATGAGTTCTAAGTGGTCAGGATTGGATAGGAATAAATTATGAACAAATAGAAAAGTAGTGAACACTCCTCCGCTTTATCAACTCGTTAAATGGAAATTGCATCACTAGATATAATATAATCAAATGTTTGTTTTTTTGTCATTTTAGTAAATGCACTTGCATACAGTAGAATTCGCTTAAGTGGTTATGTTTCTTACATATCAGCACAAATCACACAAGCTTGTGCACAGGTTTCTTTGTTTTTAAATAAATTACTCATTATTTTTATATTTGTCTTTAATTCTAAATTTATCATTTAAAAGCCTCTACAATCTGTTTAATTTTTTCCAAATAAAATTTCTCGTTTTTAGGAGTTCTTGCGGATTTTGAAATCCAAGACTTGGCAACACTTTTCAAGTTGTGAAATTTATATTTCGTTTCACACATGGTACGGCATTCCATTTGGGATGTACCGAGTCGGTACTACCGACTGTGCTGAACAGTAGATAGGCAAATGGCCAAATAGATATTAAAAAAACGTCAATTTTCGAAAATGTATTTGCCTTCACGAAAAACAGAGTTGCTGCGGCTCTGCCTAATGTAATTCGTAATGATATGTTCAGTCGATACTAATTTCAAAAGTATTGAGCTCTTTTTTAAATAGCCTTCTATAAATTAAATAATTTCAAATATTGCTTACAATAAATTGAATTAAGTATTCGATATTCGAATTAAATAGTTTCTGCCGAAATTTCGGGATATCTTCAATCTTTCGCCAAACAACAATTCGAAAGCAAACACAATTAACCCTCCGATGGGCAATGTGGCCTAGCTAGGCTATTTCGATTTTCAAAAGTGAATATTTTGTTCCCCCATTGACTTCGCAAGCGGTTTGGTTATACTATACATCTCGGCAAGCTGCGTCTAATGGTGCTATTGCCGATGAGTTTGCCTAGACAGGCCACATGGTACAGTCCTTGCATTTTATATTTTTCTTTGTCTGGAATGTCCTTTGTTTCGACACCAAGCATCTTTATTACAATAGCAATTAGCACAGAGAACAAAAATATGCACGAAAAGACTTTTTATCTGTATTTGTCACTGATTTTTGTACGAAACTTTGTGTGCTTTTCTCAACGAAAATGTTGTCAAGGTAGAAAAATATATTCTATTGTTGTAAAGTCAACACTATACGCGAGCCACTGAAACCACTGATAAATGTAAGTCGGATGCTATCTTGGACTACAACGACAATAAAGCAGGAGTGCAAAATATCAGTTGCAAAAGATCAATCAACCGGTGGCCAGTATTCATGTTTCACAACAAGCTATGGTGCAATGTGCTTGACACACGGTATAGAAACTAAAACGTACACATGCAACATTTTTATATGGCTGGAGAATCTGCAGATTAATATATATATGTCTACTTTTCAATAATATTTATGTTTTTAACTTCGTTAATAAAAAAATTCTACCTGCATCATATTTACCCCCCTTTTACATATTTTATTATATACACACACAATACAACATACATATATATGTATCTACCCACATACAACGTTTATACATACTGTTTGCATACCTACTTTTATTTAAAACTACTTTAATGGGTCAAACCTTGTATGTGGCTAGTCCACTTTGCCCATCCATTTTCATTATTGTTCGGCTAGCGGTACCAAAAAATGTAGTAATAAAAAGTCTATAAATTCAAGATGTAAACTTTTGTCTGATATGAATCAATTGCCCGTTTAACCGAATCCGCATATCTGCTGGGTGTCTGTTGTGACAGTTAAGATAAATCGAATTCGCTTAACAAAATTTTTAGCTTAAGTGTATCTCAGCGAATTCTACTATAAACCAAGTAAACAGGTCAAGAATAAAATTTTACCCAAATAAGTTTTGGTTAATTTAACACAATTTTCATATATGAGCATGCTCCAATAACTTCTTCTTTTTTTTTTACACGACATAAATCGCTCATAAATAACATATAGCAAGGTTAAGGTGTTGCTGTTTTTGTTTAAGCTTTTCTAAACATTGCACGCACGAAATATTTTTTATTAATATCATAGTTACTTGAGAAAACAAAAAATTCAATTAAAACATATTACAAACGAATAAACAGTGTAGTAAATGCTTACCATATATGAGCGTTCGCTTACAAAGCTAAATAACGTTTCCCATATATGTACGTATATGTTTAGGTATTACTTCAGCTGTTACCGCTTAAAAAGCATTTTATTTATAATAACGCACGTGATTACTTCATCATCACAAGTAACTGGAAAATATTTATTTTTTCATTTTACTTCGATATATTTTATATTTCTTTTTTTCAAGTCTACAGAGGTGTAGATACTTGTTATATAAAACAAAAATTATAAAAATAAAACAATAAAGAAAAAATGTGCAACCTTAACACAAAATGCTCAATTAGTCAACTGCCCGTTCGTTCGTTCGTTTGTCTGTCCGTCTGAATATTTACATATGAACGTATTTATGATGAATACTCATTTTGGAGGTACTTGCCTTCCCATTAAGTATTGATGATGAATTGTGTTTGGTAACCATAAATGGTAATCGTAATTATATATCGTTAAATGTAAATCGTTTGCCTGTTTGCTGCTTTCATTTCATAATTTCATTTTTATTTTCTTTAGGTCTTCTTCCACATATTCGTAGATCCATTGCAAAGTTGTGTGTTTTTATTTTTACTTTACATTCGAAGACATGCTAAAGTGTTAAGTAAGCCATAAATACTTTTTAATTATTGCATTAATGTTTACATTTTTTATTGTAATTATTATTATTTCTAAGTTTATTTTTTCTGTTTCTGTTTTTTGTTTCTTACTTTCATTACAAATGAATGCACATTTTTTCCATCATGTGCGACATAATAAATAACCTGTATGTATGTGTGTGTATATATCTCGAAAGGTGCATGAGAATTTTCACTCAACTCAATAATAATGAGGCACTGACATTCAATGACAACAGTCAATGTCTTGTGTTGTCTGTTGCTGTCTGTCTGTCGTTGTGATGTCTACTTAAAGTTACGAGTATGTGCTTGTAAAGTGTTGATGCTTAATGCAAATATTCAGACAAACAAACAAACAAATACATAGACATCGAAAGTTGTTTTTATGTATGCATCTAAAGTTCTCACGGTTTGATGCCAGAATATTTAATTCTTTCATTTACCTGAAGAAAAAAACAGTTCTAAACTAGTTAGAAGTAAAAAAACAATATTTATTTATCTTTCAGATGATAGTAACAAATTTCAGGTTATAACATCAGATCAAAAATTATTTATTTAACTTATTTGATATTAGAAAACATTATGATCTTTTTAATCTAAAGGACTTTGCATGATCTGCTTTATTCAAAATTAATTTAATATCCCAAACTAGCTGACCCGGCGGACTCCGTACCGCCCTAAATTCGGAAACTGGACGTCGTTTTGCCCTTGATTTGTCTAAAATGACTTGCATTCCATCTCAGTATAATTTTCTTTCGAAGTAACGCATCATTAAATTAAATGGAAATTAAATCGAAAAGTTTTTTATTCGCATGGAGAATCGGTTTAAAATATTTATCTATTTGGCTTAATAAACTAAACTAAATTTCAAGTCAATGCAGCGCTCTATGATAGACACCGTTGTTTGTTTTGTAATCCTCGCCTTTGAACTTGCCTTTGATTACACTGCCCTGCAAACTTCAACTTTCCTTGAGCGAATAAGATGGTTTGTAAATATTCCAAATGAATTTTTCATGTGAAACCCCTAGAAATAGCGTTTTTGAAATTTTTTTGTGAATTGTACAACCCTGACGTGCTACAAACTTCGCTAATATCGTGAATTAAAGGCTGAACCATGCCCTTTCAAAAGAGCCTTAAGCCAGGTGGTGTGTTTATGTCTAGGTGCAGGAAAAAAATGTATAAATTCATCCGCCATTTTGAATTTCTAAAATCTGAAATCAACGACCTTTAAAACACTTCGAACCAGTGTACTTTTCATTATGTCTGGCCTCAGGCATAAGTAAGATTAAATCCGTCCGGCATATTTGACCCTCCATTTTAAATTTTTAAAATCTTACTGCAGATTTGTAACCAGCGACCCTTAAAAACACTTCAGACGGCCTTATTCTTTGCAGCTAAAATCGCTCACTCACTCAGCCAATCGTGATTCAAGTAATTGCGACCGATGTTCCGGAACACTTTAGTAATGAACTCTTCTTTCGAAGATGTGAATTGACAGAAATTCGGCGAGAACACAGTGAGGCCAGTCGGCAGATCAACCGGTATTTGGCCATTTCCAATTGTCAACAATTGTTTCGAGATCGTTTTGTTATAAGATTTCAATATTTTTTAACAAAATCTTATATCGCTAATCATGTCAATATAAATCGTATTTATTCTACATATTATAATAAGAAATTTGTGTTCTTACCAAAGTCCTGATCTTGCTGATCTTTTAGAATTATTATAAAACTTGTCAGAACAGATTGATTTCGATGCCATATGCGTGATCTTGTTTTACTTTAATTTTTGTTTGAAAATATAAATACGTACGTAAAAGCAAAAAAAAAAAATTGAACTCTGATCTTCAGAACAAAAATGTAAGTACTAGTTTATAAAATATGTTAAACTTATTGCATTTATATTCTATTCCAGTGATATTTACCAGCAAATCAAAGATTGTTTAGAATCAAAAACTTTTCATTTGTGTCTATTTGTTTAGTTTTAGATTCTTGATTGCACCTGCATTTTTTACTACTTCCAATGCTGTTAACTGCATTTAAGATAATAAAAATATGTTGTGTATAATTTTATGTACAATTCCATTTGTACATAAATTTAGTGTTTATTGAAATGAACCATAAAAATTCTCCAACAAGCAAATATGCTCTCAAATAAAATAAATACTGACAGGGTGCGCTTCTTCTACATTTACCCACGAAAATAGAGCGGCAGTCAAAAAAAGAAAAAGAAAAAAACTTCTAAAAGTATCTAAATCATAAAGAAGTTAAAAGATAGAACGCTCCCCTATCTGCTGACTTAAGATGACTGAAATGTAAATAAAGCAAATGTGATTATTTCACAATTTCATATTTAATATTTACATTAGTCGACGTTGTCGTCGTCATTGTTGTGCTGTTGTCGGCAACAGCTGTTGAATTGTAATTTGAAGCTACAAAATAACAAAAAATATCGCCCTAATTAAAAACGTTTATAACTTTTTTGAGCCGTGCTAATGTTTCCCCTATTTCGTAAGAATTTTTTCCATATGCATATGCGGCAAAGTTGTTTACTTTAGCATGAAATTAGATATTTTTTATTATAATTTTTTTCTTTATATATAAAATAATAATAAAATTACAATTTGTTTGTGTAAAAAAAAACACACATGTTGCGTTAATCATTTGCGAAAAACAAAATAAAAAAAAAATCTCAAATTGTTGGCGTAAGAATTTTTTCTTTTTCTTTTAAATATTATTGCATGACAGTAACAAAACCAGTTGGAAGAAAAAAGTTTTCTTGGTCAATGAGTCATTTCTGCATTGTAATATTTATTTATCTCATTTCTATGTATGTGTGTGTATGTTTCATCATTCTGAGTGTAAAGTTTCAAAATATTCTTGGACTTATTGTGCCTATAAATAGAAACTATGAGTGTGCCCAAACGATGAAGTAATTCAATTACATTGAATAAATTTACATATTAAATTAATTCATCATACTTTAAGAATTATTTTAGTCATATTTTCTTCTTCTATTAGATTTCCAAGCCAACCACGATCATGAATGATCTCATTCATACTTTAGTATAGTAAAAATTTAATGTTTTGATTTCAACATTTGAATTAAAAAATCGATCACGTTGTTGAATATTATTTGATCGATGATATTTCAAAATGATATCGTGTAATAGGTGAAATTTATATGCGACAATGCGAAAAACGTTGACTAGTCAGTTCCAGTAGCGGGCTGAAGCCCCCCTCCCCCAGAACCCGACAATCTTACAGTAAACAGCCATTTTTGAGAAATCAAAAATATTTAGATTTTTCCAAAAAAAAAGCCATCAGCAGTGAAAAGTATATACTTTCAACAAACGAAAAACTTTAAGATTTAAAATATTATTTCACTTATATTATATTTTAATAATAATAATTTGAATCAATTCTGATTAGCCGCCATGCTGGGCATGACAATAGGATGCACGATACAGTGCAACTGGTTATTAAATATATTCAGACTACATAAAATCTACAATTTCAACGCCAGCTTATAAATGTCTTACTTTTAGAAAGCTTGATAATGGTCTAGTTTTTGGATTGAATTTTGTACTGAATTTTAGTCTGATATTGGTTTAACTTTTCCGTTTTTGATCTAAATTCTGGTTTGATTGTAAGTCAGAATTTTGTTTTATTTTAGTTTGAATTTTAATCTGAATTTGATTTGAGTTTTAATCCATGTTTGGTCTAAATTTTGATTTGCTTTTTAGCGTTTGCAGACCAGCATTTGATCTGATTTCTGGTCTAAATTTTGGTTTGCTTTTAATTTGTATTTGGCGTCTTGTCAGCCTCAGTTTTAATCTAACTCTTAGTTTGAGTTGTGGTTAATATTTTCGTCTGAATTGGCGTGATTTTGAATTTCGGTTCGACATCGGTCCGAATTTTGTTTTAAAATTTGCCTGTATTCGTCGGGAATTTTGGTCTAGTTTTTATTTAATTTTTTGGTGTAAATATTTATCAGATATTCCTACCAGTTTTTGGTCTGAGTTTTTTAGTTACATCGTTCGGTATTTGATGTCCTTTGTCCTAAAGTTTTGTCTAACTATTGGTCTGAGTTGTTGGGTTTTTAGTCTGAGTTTTGACCTGAATTTGATCTCATTTTGGTCTATTTTTGTTAGAATTTTGGCCCGATTCGTAGTCTGAACATTGTTTTTTTTTCACCGGTTGTTGCCCGGTACCCGAAAGCGTTGAAATTTAAATTAAAAAAATTAAATTTGGTTTTTTTGGTCAAATTAAGATATATTTACATTTTAAGTAATGTATAACAGACTTAAAGAATGTATTTAATTTTTCATAAAAATGAAGTGCTTGGTTATGAAGTCGTGAGATTATAAACTCACCACCAAGTCGATATTAATAGTGATATCGATGCTAAGAGTGATGTGAATATATATTCTAAAAATTCGATTAAAGTATTATCCAAATCAACTGTTATTTTAATTTAATATTTTTCGGGTTTTTATTTCGACCACAAATCACCCAAAAAATGGAGATGTATCAAATTGTTTCATCAAAATTTTTTCTCAAAGGAAATTAAAATTTCCTTCAAATTGTTTTCTCAAAATAGTTCATTTAACAATATAAATCTATCAGAAAAGTCATAATCAAGAATTTGGTCTTATTTTGATCTAGATTTTTGATCTGAATTTGGTTCTTTTCTTGGTTTGAACTTCGATCTGAAAAATTTATTTGAATTTTAGTTTGAGATTTGGTCGAAATTTCCGCCTAAATTTCTATCCGATTTTAGTTTGCATTTTGGTCTCAGTTTTGTTCCAGTTATCTTTTAATTTTTAACTTGTATTTGATAAAATTTTTCCACCAGTTTTTGGCCTAGGTCTGGGTTTTGGTCGATAGTGAGTCAGATATTTATCTTTTAAATTAGCAAAATCAGCCCCTCTCTCCAATCCCAAATCCTAGAACCGCCACTGGTCAGTTCGATAACTCAATCAGGGCTCAAAAAAATCATAGTTCTAAACGTTGGTGTTTTAAAAGTTTTGGTCCGAATTTTTTTTTAGTTCTAGGTTTAGCCCTCTGTTTTGTGTTTGTTTACGTCTTTAAAAATAATTTGCTATAAAAAGGTCCTCTAGGTCGTTTCGCGAGCAGCACTATTTGATATTTGTATTGTGGAGATCAGGAACTTTCGTTTGTCACCTAATTTGAATACTTACGCTAAGTAATCGATACCTAAAAAAAACAGCACCTTTGACGGGGTGACGCAGTCAAAAGGGATTTTACATTGTTTTCAGATACAATTCTTTTAATTTGTAAAACTTTTAGAAACTTAAGCAATGGGGACAGAAGTTTTGCCACCGGATTGCTATTTTCTGGTTTTAGTTTTGACCATCCCGAGCATGCTGCATACCCTACGACGACTACTTTCTAAATTACTGATATATTAATTAATAAACGCATAAAACTATTTAAATTATTGCTAATTAATATTTAAACGAACTGACGATGATTGTATATCAAAGTGTAATTGCTCCAAATGGTCATACATTTTATTATATTCGTTAAAATACAAAAATTCTAAAGCAGCTGGTGGCAGGCATAAACTATTTCATGCAAATGACGTGTGGTTTGTTTTCTGTTATTTTTTTTTCGTTCGCTAATTTAACTGTTTACACTTAAATAATTTACGACCATTAGCAGCAGCAACAGAGGCAGTAGCGCTTAATAGCAATTGGCAGCAGTAGCAGCAGCAGCAGCAACAACACATTCACTATTATGCCCACTGTAGAATATTTATATGGAAGTCTATTCGTATATAAATATTAGAGCTGGCGACCAGAACAAAAGACCGCCAAAGTTAATTTAAATGTATATTTTTAATAAATCTATGTAGAGCAGAAATTTGACTTGTGCTCGTAACGTTCAACGACCGCATCGCACAAACATCACATCACAGTAAGCAACAGTCACAGTAACAATTTATTATTGGAACATTCTAAATACAACACACAATAAGTAATTTCCTATGTAGATGGAAGCAGCAAGTATAACAATGATAATGCTTCAGCGAGCGACATCTAGCGTCAAACAAATTATGTTTTTCGTAATTATGTTAAAAAATTGTTGAAAGCATGCAAATTTATAAAAGTCAAAAGTTTGAAAACTGACAAAAAGTTTCGTTTTGTTGAGTGTGAACACAGAGAGTGCAACATTTCGGTCGCATATTCCAGTGAGTGTTGTGCTGGTCTGGTTGGGATTATAATTTTGTTTATTTAATATTTATTTATTCAAATTGACATATGTACTCGTTTGTCAGTCAGTCATTAAGTTACTGCTAGTGCCGCTTTGACAGCTACAAATGTCAGCTTGGCAGTTGAATATTGTTAAATTAGTAATTGTCTTTCAGCAAATATTTTGTAATTGTTTATTTTTATTATTAAATTTCAGTGCTTTGTTTGATTGCTTAACCTAAATACTTAGTTCTTCCGTAAATACAATCTTTAACCGTACATATATATCAATTACATTCTCCTGTTTCTTCTTCTTTTGTTGAAAATTTGTCAACACATTTATAAATACGAGCACATTCTATTGCATGGTTGAATACAATGAATTGTATTTGTTAGTTGAAGTGATAGTAGTTGTACATAGTAGTGCTTCTTTTTTTCAAGCTCATTTTTCAACCAAACATGTAAATGAAGACATTTTAATGTTTGGCTTTTAAAAAATCATTCACATTCACTTAACACCTTTTCTTTGCCTTTCCTTTCCACTTTTGCTCCTTTACCACCTCCACATACTACTTGTGTATATCTACATTTATTTTTGGCTCGCCGTCAGACAAAACGTTTTGGATAAACAATTTAAATAATGCACCCACGTTTTGGTATTTATTTTTAGTATAAGCTGCTTAAAAAGAAAAACATAAAATGTTGGTCGAAATGTTTTTGCGCAGAAAGTGAAACTTCTTGGAAATGTTTGTTATTGCTAGTGCAGAGGTATGGAGGAGGGATTTGGCGTCATTATTTTATGTGCAAAGTAGTGTTGTGCATTAAAAGTTTTCAAGGACTTAACTTGAATGTTATGCTGTCAACAGCCATCAAGACATTTTATTTTCAAATTTACTAGCTATTAGAGTTTTTAGCATGTTTCGGTTTCGTTTAATTGAAAAAAAAAGATAAACTAATAAGCTATCAATTTTGATTGGTTAACGCCGTTTAACCAATTCTGAAATTTTTTGTGTTTTATAACACAGAGAAATTCCAGAAAAGTCCCATTTAAAAGAGTATTCAAGGGTTAAAATATTTTACTTAAAATTTCACTAGGAGACATCAAAGACAAGAGACATCTTCGGGTTAAAGATTGGATGTAAAACTCACTTATGTTTTGTTGTGTTGTGAAACGCTTTACCTTTAACCCGTAGGTGCCTTTGGTGTCCTTGGTGACCCCTAGTGAGATTTTTCTTAAAAAATTTTTGTGACATACTTCAGTGATTTATAATCATGGTTTAAGCAAAATCTGTGGTAACCTAACCACAGATTTGAGCAATTGTTAACAAACCAACTCTATATGTGATGAATGATGTTTTTGATTCTAAATTTTTGCAAAGATTTCTCTACACTTCATTGAGTTTTAAGTTGAATTTGTGCTGTTGATTTCAATCATTTCAATTTCAAGTTTGATTCAAATATTTTTTTGTGAATCGATTGGTTATGAATAGTATGAGTTTTTCGATTAACTAACTATGACTCGCGTATACTCATTGAACATAAACATAATTTCAAATAAAATATAAGTAATACAATATATCTAACTACAGTAGTTATCTCCAAATTTTAAATATCTATCAATTCAGGAAGCCATATTGATTACCATATACATATGTGCTGCACCTTCTTTTTGGGGTACTGGCATTATAAAAAATACTATATACGCATTTACTACTTGATTGTATTCAAGTCAAGTAAAAGAGAAACAAGTTTACGGTAATACGAGTATTATTATTTACTGACTAACTGAAGATAACGCATTCACATTGTGTATGTGTGAAAGTGAAATTTGTTGATGATGGTGAGTGACGATTGTGAAGACATGTGCTGCATTGTTGCACTCTGCGCTCACTTCTACTACTGGGTCGCATGATAGACAAACGAATTAAAGATGTCGACGTCAACGACGACGAATGAATGACAGACGTTGTACGCATGCGCAATGCTTTTTTCGAATTTTGTATTTAGTGTATGAATGATTACGTTATTATTACGCGTGCGAACCTTTTTTAAACTGACCAACTCAACACTTTTAGCCAACATTACTTGCCAGTTTTACAATTTTATGTTTTTCTTGTTTTTTACTTTCTTTCACTACTGTGGCTACTGCTTCTGCTGCTGTTGCTGTTGTTATTGTTGTTCATATAGACAGTTTTTTATTTCTAAAACAATGAATTTAATAGCAACTAACAATTTTACAACTTTTTTCTATGAGCAACAAAACAAAACAAATGCCGTAGCGCTCAAATCATTTGTTGTTGTTGGCTACGCACACATCGTGTGATAATTTTTGTTGCTGTTTTTTTTTAGTTTTTTAAGCCGGTTTAACGTCATGCTATAAAATTATATGACAGTCGCCGAATGTTGGTGGTGACAATTTTCCATTTTGAATTCGAATGGAATTGATTTTTTGAATTCTTCATTGAATTGATGGAATGTGGCTGCTGTGTAGCAATCAAGTGCTGCAACTTTGTTGCAGTTAATTCGTACAGAAGTCGTTAATTACGCATTTCTAATTGATAAGTTTTAAAGTCACTGTGTACATTTCTTGCTAACATCCACAGTAGTGGTCACATAATCATATAGGTAAATTTTTCTTGTTATCAATATCATTAGTTTGCGAAAATTCAAAAATATTCAATTTTCTTCTTTGCACCATAATTTTGAAACATGCGGCACTTTTTCAACCAAGCCATGCAGGCGACCATGATATTTAGTGATAGTTTCCTTTCTATAATACCTAAATATTTCTACTTAAAATTCCTCAATGCCGTAGTAGTTCACAATTCACATTAAACACGCTCATTTCAAATGAAGTATATTTCCTATTCATTTAACTACGTATTACATTCTTCTCCTCATTGCACATTCCAAAGTATGCAAAGAAGTTAATCGAATGTTAACCTTTAAGTTAAATTAAACCTCAACTAAATACTTGATTAACAATGAATACTAAATATGTTTGCCATGGCAGTGTTATAGTGATGTGTGAAGCATTACATTACAGTTACTTATCATGCAATCATTCTCCATGATAGATGATGATATGATGATGAAGTGTGGATTTTGTTTGTAGCTCAGATTGTATGTGCAAAGGTCTATCTACCTATGTAAGATGCCTACCTGGTAAGTGAGTGTATGTACATGGTTAGTTGTTTTTTTCTCGACTTTTAGTTATTTTGCAGCTATTGTTTAGCTGGCTATCTGTGATGTGATCATTTTGCGGAAAAGTGTGCGCATGCGCATGTGCAACGCACCATAACAATTTTTCTTCTTCTACATGCTAAGCTTTAAAATTAAGAAAAAAATAAAATAAACGAGAAGAAAAAAATATGAAAAACTCAACCACATATCAAACAAAATATACTACAAACATGAAATACAGCTGTGAACAAATTATTGCAAACGTTTTTCTTTTTTAATATATTCCATTTCTAATTGGTTATTTTCCCTGCGCAACTTTGACTTTCCCTTTTGATTTAAAATAATATTTAAGCTTTAACTAAAGATTAAACTAAATATTTCCCTTTAGCATTAACATACCAATATTCTTTGTGTTTAAAGGTGCTTCTAATTAACTGCCTACAGCTGTATAATTTCACGTGCATAATTTTATAACAGAATGTCTAAAATAACACCCAAAGCTGAAATTTTTGTACTCGTGCATGTGAGTGTGTGTGTCTTATATCTTGTAAATCACATAAAAATGTAACCTCAGTATCAACATCTCTTCTTTTCAATATTTTCAACTTCAACTAGACTACGGTGTTGGCGGTGGTGGTGGTGATGTTGCTGTTGGTATTGGTGAGGCAACAATTTTCACAAAAATTATACTACGCGTTGAATGAGTGCAATACTGAAATAAACTTCTTCTACGCGTAAAAGATTTATTATTATGCATCACACAACGCCCGTGTAAAAAAAAGTTTTTCAGCGTTTTTTCGCCTTTTTGTATTTGTGTTTGTGTTTTCGGTTTTATTTTGTGTGTGGCATATGGCATCGCACTCATATGCAAGTTAAACAATTTTCAGAGCAGAAAAAATGTTCAGCTGAACTTTTTATTATTATTTTATACATTTTACTTTATAACTTTTTATTTATCAGATAAACGCTTATTTAGTTTGTATTGTAGTGTATGTAAGTACATATGTATGTATGCAATATGTGCACATTACACGCTTGTCGTAGAACTTAATACGCGTATGCACTTTCAATGAAATTTTCGACTTTCGCATCTTGTAAAAGTTTTTCTGCAATCTGAGTCTCTCATGGAATGTTATTTCATAATAAAATTAAAGTAGATTATGTTTTCCTAGCACTGGCAATCGCAAGAATAAGTTTTGTATAAGTAAATTAGCAAACGAATTTGTTAAAAGCTTAGGTTTGTAAACTATTCCAAGACGTCTAATTATTAAACTGTGTATGCTTCCAGACTTCCAAAAGTTTTGTAGAGCTATTGAATCGGATGTATTCTACGGTCCTTAGTTAGCTACTCTCAAATTGTTCAATGTTTTTAGGGTATTCGTGTTCCGGAAACTACGAAGAATCAGTTAAAATTTGAATATCTTGCATTAAAAACGTAAAACTTGAATGGCTGTGAAAGCATTCAGTTTCAAATTGAGCACTTAAAGCTTTTGTGGCAACTCTACACGTAACTATACGAAATTTATAACTTAGTTATATTAACGTGACATGAGCTTATAAATTAAATTAAATTGCTTTAGAATCAAAGTGTAAATACTGAGGATATTTCAATATGAAAAATAAAATTCACACAATTACTCTGAGAAAATCACAGAAATGTTTAAACAAATTTACAACAATGCAAAAAAAAAAAAAAAAAATAGAAAATATTAATATAGTAGAGGTTATTAGTTTATTCATTCAAGCTAATCTTTCGCAATTGACAGCTGTCACTGTATGGAAAGAAATACATTTTTTCCTTTACAAATTGTTAAAAAAAAAAAAAAAAACACAATAGCAAACAAACTTTAATACCTTGGGAATATTTTATATTATGTGCCTGCATATGTATAGTAACTATTTATTATTAAGCTCTTTAATATAATATTTTGCTTTTTACTTATTTTTTTCAGACATGGCATAAAACATGTTTTAAATGCACAGAATGCGGAATGACTTTGAATATGAAAACGTACAAAGGCTTCAATAAATTGCCATATTGTGAAGCGTAAGTATAAAATTTTTATCTACATAGTACATAGTTTTTGTGCATTTATTAATAACTAATAATAATTCATCGTAAATGACAATGTGTGATAAAAAAAATCGATATTTACTTGCATAATCTTATCTGCATTGTGTATGGAATGTCAGAAACATATTGCACCATGTAAATCTGATTACACTGCGCTTCAGAAAAAAAATCTTTTATATAGCATAATCATTCATAATAATTCATTGAAGTACAAAATTTCGAAAATTATTGTGTGACAAATATTTTTATAAATTTGAAGTCCACCCTAATCAAATCTTAACTAGCATCTTTTGAGACGTAAAGACGTAACGTGCTATCGAAGTTGATCTAACGTCTTCAGGGGTACGTCTGTTTTAAATAATAATTTTTAAAGTCTTTTGTACGAAAATAGAGCTATTGTGTTGATAAAAATTCGTAAAATTTTTTATGATTATTTTAAGGCTACAATAAATTTTATTACATCTCGAAATGTAACTTATACATATATACTATACTAAGGTTAACGACAGTGAAAAAAAACAATCAGAGTTGACTTGAATCCAAAATATGTTTCCGAGAACTATTGACAATCTATTACATTTTAGTTCTATACGGACATCAACCAAAAAATTAAATACATTTTTTTTTAAAACATTCTTTGCAAATTCATTTCCTGTAATGATGATGGTTTCCAGTTTTTACACTTTTCCGATAGCTTTTAATTGTTCACTTGATTCCTGATTTGTTAAAGTAAAGGTTTCCTCCGCTAACCAATGCAATCCATCTACATCGAACTCCTTTAAGTTAAATTAAACTCCTTTATTCATTTACGTCAAAATTTGTAACTCCCTTCTTTTTTTTAAAATAAAAGTACTTGGAATTAAAAAATACTAGTCGGTAAGGCCCCAGTAACTGGGTCTATTTTTTTGCTTAAGAAATCTCTTTATGAAAAAAATATCAAAAGAGAACCAAACTACTCGGTATTTGTTTTGTTATTTGTGTATGCAGATAATTCGTTAGATAATTCTGAGAGATGCAGTTACTCATGTCTTTTCTCTCTCTTTTATTTATTAATTACTTCCGCTTAAGCAATGATTTCTACAACGACGAATGCTATGTTTTGTTCAATGAGTGAATTTTAAAGAGCTTCCGACTCTAATATTTTGGAATTGGCTAAACCGATTTTAAATCTGGTAACCTACTCGTCAAGCTCTTTAAATTAATATAATATGATAGTATAGCACTTCTGGATCTTCTGGAATAAAAATGTAGTTGCAATAATAAATGTATAGAATTTTGATCCAAGCCGAGTGAGCACTAATAAGAAAACTTTTCCTTCTTTCTCACTCTCGGGACTCGAGCTCTATACCGAATTACTCTCTAAAAATTAAAGAATATATATTGAAATCTCGCCGGTTTGACCATGCATCTGCATATCTATTTATGTATAACATACTACGAGTATACTGTAATAATTTGTCATGTTGTAAAGTGTACTTTGTAAAGCTTTTCCTATTTCTGCGCTATTATTTTAATATTTATGTTGAAAGCGCGCACGCATGAAAGGCACGTTAAAAATATAAAAATAATCTTATTAAGTTTATTATCTTTTGGTATTATATTTACTTTTCTGTTTTTTGTTTTTTTTTTTTTATAATAACGATTGCAACAAAACGTTTTTTGTTTTTATTACATTCTTTTCTCACTCAATAACAATGAAATTAATATACAATATAAAAGAAATATCATCACTTGGATACGTTGTATTTGAAAATTGAGGAAGAAAAATAGGGAGCAGTCAAATAGGGGCCAGATGCAACGGAAAATGCTCCAATACTTCCGCGCAGTTGTTGTTGTGGTTGAGGTAAAAATGTGTGTCAGAAATGTCAGATGTATACAATGCAAACATGCATGTATGTGTAACTTATGTATATACAAAACACAAACGCATACTCACAATATCTCTCCATAGTGCAACTACAACAGCAGGATGTTGCTGTTGCTGCAAGAGTCATTGTTCTTACAATTTAGGTACAATACTCGTACTCTATTTGTTCAGATATATTGTGTTCATATTTGCGTAAAGTCAGTGAATATTTTGTTTTCGTTATTGTTGACAATGTCACACCTCATTGAAGATGATGTTGAAATATAAACACATACACACACATACAATTTGTTGGTTTTTGTTGAAATTTTTATTATGACGTGAAACATACAGACAGACGGACGTATAAATACGAGCATATGTAAGTAAAGGAAATGCAGCAAAAGCTTATGGGCAAAAGAAAATATGTAAATGAGTTTTGTGCTGAATATGAAAGTCAACACAGAGACAGACAGTCTGACAGATAGATGGTGTAAATGTTTGAAATTCTACGTGATAGCTTTCTCTTACCATCAACTACTCCAAGTGCATCCATCATTTGTTTCTCAATGATTTATTCAACAAATATTTGTGCATGTTTTTTTTTTTGAATATTTTACTTACATTCATCTAATTGAATTGAAAAGAATATAAACTTTCTCCTTGCGATTCCTCTAGAAAATAAGTGGGCTAGAATAAGAACATGATTAAATTTACATTGCTCATGTAAACAATTAAATCTAAATAAAAATCGTAAAGTAGATAGCGATTAATGTTTCAGTATTTACATATTTATTCAAGAATTGTATAAGTTAACCGATTTCCAGCGGCTGACAAACCCATGGACCGAAAGCACCCAAAAAAAGAAATGTATTTTTATCAATTAAATAACGAGTATTTTATTAATTAACAATAACCTGTTTTTGAATTAATAACATTGTGCAAAAACCAAAACCCAACATTCCATTCTTTCCTATTTCACTGTTGAAGTGAGAAAATTCGATGGATCGAATGATCTGTTTGTGTACACGATATCTCGAAAAATTTAAGCTTTTGCAACTCAACTTGGAGCAGAAATTTCTTATAACCAGAAAAGGGTTAAATTCTGAAATGGCATCAAATGTTTTTATTTTTTTTTTGGTCAAATGAATTGTATGCACCTAAAAATGGACGGTCATCTTTGTAATGCAGGCTAAACACGAAACAACATGTTGTACAATGCGTTGGACGATGAGTTGAAATACTTTTTCATACACACTTTCCAACATGTTGTACAATGCGTCGTACAATTTCATTATTACTTTATTCTTCGTGTTGCAAACAACCTAGTGGAAAATGTATGAATTGAATGAGATAAGAAGGCAACTAAATATCATGGAGAAATTATAGTGAGTCGAAATACTATAAGCTGGGGATATACAAATTTCATCCGCTCAGCACTACTTTTTCTTTTGCTTTCATCACTTTTTTTTGTTTAATTCTCTTCTATACGTTGTTTCATTATATTCCATTAATGACTTTTTGCCACTCTTTTGTTCAAAACAATAGAAATTGATTAAACAATGAAACGAGAACGATTGAAGTTGTACAACCTCGCTACAAACGATGCAACTCGTTGTACAATCTTTAACTCCGCCCACCAAAAATTAAAATATTTTGATTTTCATCCAACCGTTGGACCAACTTAAAAATCTATCGTAAAACCATAATACATACTATACAACGCGTTGTACAACATGGCCATGTTGTATCGTGTGTAGCTTGAATAAGAGTTGAGTTTTAATTCGTAAAGAAGCGTTTTAACGCAACACAAATTTCTAGTCATTGAGTTCTGGACATATTCTAGGAAGAAAAATAAATTATCCGCAATTTTAGTACTACCTGAAAAAATTAAAAACCACAAAGGGCCAACCACCCTTTCGCTCTGGCGTTTTTCTCTAGTTTATACTTTCTACTGACAGCACAGTTGAAAAAGGATTTTTGACTGCGAATAAGGGAAAATCCGAAAACAGTACAAAAAAAAAAAAAAAAAAATGTACCTTGACTCATTTGTATCTAAAGTTCGGGTTATAAATTATAATTTCCCCAAAACTACGTCATATACTTTTTTTTTTTTTGCAAAATATAATCGAAATTAATTTTACGAGTACTCAATGAGTCTCAGAAAGATTTATGAAAAGAATGTATTGGGGGAATGTATCACGTGTGATACATTTGTACCATGATGTATACAAAAAAAATGGTTTCTGGCTTACCCCAAGAAAATAACGTGACCAGGTGTAAAAAAAACTAAAAATATTTCTGCGACACATCATGAGAAATAAGTATTCCCTGGGATCAAATGTATTTAACACAGTACTTTAGAAGTTATTATAAGTTAAAAACAGAAAATGTACATTTTAATTGAATTTTGACTATATCTCCATACATTTTGTTTACAATAGTTTGGTCAGCTGTAGCCTCAGAAAAATATATCAGGACCTATTAAGTTATAATTTCCACATCAAGTTTGTTCTTTTATCTAGGCGAATTTCTCATCTCAATGCAAAATAATTAATTTTACTATTTTTTGTTGATTTTCAAAACCATCTTCCAAAAAAGTATGTCGTTCACCTGGCCTTGAAGTCAGGTGAAATACAACATTTTTCAATTATTTAAATGTTATTTTAAAATCAGTACATATAGAAATATGTATTAAACAGTGATTACCTCTGGGAAAAACTTATAAATGTATTTTTGACGAATTTTCAAAGTTGCTGTTCGATTAGTCGAACGTTGGGACGATATGAGTTAATACATGACAATAAACTGCTATAAGTGAACTATATAAATAAATAAGTAAATTAACTTAAAGTTCTGTTTGGTTTATCTTCTTCCCCTACCGACTTTAATATCGTGAACTTGATAAATAAATACCATACCATTCATCTCATTTGCATTAACAGAGCAAACAGAGAATATGCTCTCTTGCAAGTTGAAAAGAATGAGTCCAAGTTTATGTAGAAAATATGGCCGGCCATTGCGTTTCGTTTCTTTAAAGTTTGCTCTACGAATATACTCATATTTTTACGGAACATACGATTTTGATGTAACCAATTGCACGAGAATATCGAATATGTGATGCTTTCAAATTCCAATTCCAAATAGGTCCCATAATAACAACATGGAAATATCTCCATGGGTAAGGCACTCAAGTACACGGTATAGAACACCAAAAAGTAGAAGCCATCATCCAAAAAGAATACAATATAGACGATTAGAACACACAAATTGACACCAAAGATAATTGTCTGAAGGAACATGATCCAAGTGATGCTGCTGACGACTACGTTGTGAAATCTGTATTGATGATGAAAATAGAAAATTTTATTAAATTTCTATTCGCTTCGATTCGTTTCGACACACTTACTCAAGCAACTTCTTGTAATCTTGAATGCATTGCAATAAATGCAGATTATTTTGTTCCTGCGTCTTGGCTGTATCGTAACCAATTTTAGATACACGCATACCCAAAAGATGAACTTGTGCTGCCACCATTGATAGACCCATGCCGCCATATGTGTCAGTGAGAAGATTTTGCAAACATGCAATCGCCAACCCAATGAGCTGATAAGAATGTGCTATGACATAATTGAAAGTGGAGGCATAAGCATCGAATGGAAAATATGCGTCGTACATGAGGCGCCATTCCTTGAACAATCCCGCAATGAGTATGCTTGTTTCGAAGGTGATCCAAATAGCCACACATGTCCCATATATAATGTAGAACACACGCCTTGATGCTGGAATCCCAACCTTTTTATAATAATCGATTTCATCCGCCTCAACAACCCGTTCATCCATTTGTTTTATTGTCTGAATAACTTTTCGCAATTGCGGTTGCTTCCACCATATAATGAAAGTTTTAATGCTAGCCACTGGAATCGTAACGCTAATTGCTAGATTCTTAAACACGTCACCTTTTGTTTTAGCGTAGAGCAGCGTAGTCATCATATGTATGGGAAAGCCAATGCATATCAGAATATTCAAAACAATTGAATATATTCTATATAGGAATTTATAATTTTCTGGTGGCACTTGTCCCAGAATTGACAACAATTGGAAATGTGCATGGAATACTTTGCTACCGTCGATAGTTTCTGACATTTTTGCTAATATCAAATTTAAACGTTCTAGTTGGTTCCGTTCAAGTGGCAAAATGCGACAAACATAATTGACACTTTTATATTTGCTGTACATTTTATTTGGAAGGGAAATTATTAAATATTCGGTATGGTAGCAGCGTGATTTTAATGGGTGGACCATTCTTTGACGCCTCCATATCCTTAAATACTTTATTAATAGTAAATGAGAACGGTTAAAATTTGTTTTTTACAGAAGTTTTCTTTCAGCATTTGGTAATTGTAATTGTGTCCTGAAAGTTAAATCTTAAATCATATAGTTATAGTGCGCGTTTTTGTTATACAATTATGTTTTAGGATAATATAGCAATATAAAAGAGGTTATACAACTCCTATGCAAAGCCATATTTATTCTTATTCTTATTTAGTCTTATTTATTCTTCTAATTGCTTTGAATATTCCTTCGAACTAATAAATTTCTCTAAAATACTGTCTTTTTAGTAAACTGCTTACTGCGTCTTACATTTCAGCTTCCTGTGTCCACAAATTTGTTTAACCCTCTCTGGATTTCCGTACACATATCGCTCATTTACTAAAAGACTATCATAAGTCAAAAAACACGATTTTTGAGTTAATGGTGCAGAATTGTTCATTATGTCACGCTTCATATTGTGTAAAAATTTAATATTAATATCTTGTATACTCAGCGCGTGAGAACTGTAAGATTTCTTCTTTTTTCTGCAAAGTGGGAGTCAATTGAAAACTTTGAACGCGTTTTCTGCAAAATCGCGTTTTTTGAGTTATAACAGTCTTTTAGTAAATGAGCGATATGTGGACGTGAATTTGAAAATTTTTCCTGACTTTGATTTAAATGCCAACCAAACGATTTTAGTATTGACGCTTTTGTTGTTTGGCACCAATTTTGTTACATTCGAGGCATAATTGCGAAAACTACTTTTTTTTGCCTTTCAAATTCGTCGATTCGTCTCATCGCCAATCGTCACTTGAAACAACAATGATATCAAATGCGTCCACTTGCTATCCACATATGCTGGAATTGGGCAAACAGCAAAAAAAAAAAAAAAAAAAAAACGTTAAAAGAAACGCTTTATTGTCGTCGGCCGACCGGAAATCATGAGAACGATGGATGGCGTAAATCTCAAGATCTCGCAGATGACCTTATATCAAAATTATCCAACAGTTGATATAACCGTATCTTCTACCACATGTTGCTCGTTTGTACTGTAAACGCATGGATTATATGAAAAGAGAAGCATCCTGAGGGCGAAAAAACTGTTGGGATACAAAAGCGATATCGCCAATGCTTTAATTTACATCGGAGCTGATATAAAATAGAAAAAAAAGTAGGAAGTACACTTACTCCTGAGAGGGTTAAATCGAAGTCGTTAATAACACTGTACAACGTCCAAAAAAGCTCAAGAATTTTGAAAGTTAATCTTATATAATTCGAGTATGCTGAACATGATGGCGTTTTTAGTTTTTCTCTATAACGTCTAATTTCTTTTTTATAACGGTTTAAAAAAATCATATATGTATAGAAACACTGCACAATGGAATTGACCAAAAAGAAAAGCTCAAGAGTTTTGGAAGTGTACGCGGAACATAATGGAACATAATTTTTAGTTTTTCTCTATAACGTCTAATTTTTTTATAATGGGTTAAAAAGAAACGTCCATACAAAAATTGTTTATAGATTTTCAAACCAAATAAAAATCTACAAACAATATTTTTTGTGTACGATTTTTTTTTTCAACCCGTTATAAAATAATTAGAAACTATTATTTTCCGCGGACTCAAATTATATAAGATCCACTTTCAAAACTCTTGAGCTTTTTTTTTTGGGAAAGTCCGTTGTGCAGTGTAATTTAATTGTCTTGACGCTAAATGTAAATCGGAGAAAATAAATTTGAAATTCGTAATCTCAGGAATACGAGTCCTGAAAAATCACGCCAGAAGAACCCGAGGGCCCATGCAAATGTATTGATACTGAATTAATGAAGTTATTTTCCAGAAGAATCATAGTTTCTTTAAGAGCAAATAATAATAATTATTTTTCCAAAGTACCACACCGTTACATTTTAGAAAAAGTTACGGCAGAAATCACCAAGTGGCCCACAATTTTGGAGTCTTTAGTTTTTTATTATTATTCGAAAAGCGGATCATTGTATTTAAATTCAGATCATTCTAGATTTTTATGACTCATCAACTAATTTACTATTGAAACCATTAATTCATTATCTATTATTACCTTGCAGTTGCTGCTCTAAATCAGCCAACAATTTAGAGCACAGCAAATATTTCAACGTTTCATTCATTTCTGAAAGTAAAAAAGTAAAACAGTAAAAAAAAAATTTTGTGGCTTACATATTAGCATAAAAACTCAGTGAACCAAATAAAATGGAAATATTTCAAATATTTTTATTTTGTTGTTGACTTTTACTTTCAATGATGGTGATTGCAATATACGTATGTATTTTATTTCGTGTGATCTCATGTAACAAATATGTATGTATGTGCACATGAAATGATACTCGTACATACATAGTTACATAAAAAAGCTGAAAAAAAAGATTAAAAAAGAGAACGAACCGATTAGAAAAAAAAAATTAAATAAAAAACTCTTTTCAATTACCAAAACTGTTCTAATTTTTATACTCTATTCTTTTTTACACTACAATTTTTTAATGGCACATGAAATTGCGCTTTGGTGGTAAAATACTTGTACATTAGTTCATCTGCACTTATATCTGTGCCCAGCCTGTAAAGTCAGCGCAATGTGTGTAATTTGGTTTGGTTGGTGTATAACTGTAAGGAAAGGAGTGTCATGTCATTCATCATCACAATCTCTAAAAATGTTTAGAATTTTATAGTCTATATTCATAAACTACGAGTATATACCTACATACATATATAGACAAACATATTTATATTTTCGAATATGAATACAAAGCATGAATAAAACCGCATGAAATCAAAAACTAAAACTACACATTGTTTTACATTGATTACCTTCCGACAAAACGTTTTAAAGTGTGAATTGATTTTTTGTTTTGTTTTTGATGTACGAGCAAAGCGCAAGGGTCGGAAAGATGGCAAGAGAAAAACAGAAGACTAACGATTTTATGACATAGTTAAACTTTTTTTTTTACAATCAGTTGTATGTACTTGTAAATATCTGAGTATGTATTGGTGATTCCCACTTGGAAATAGTGTTTATCATGTTTCGTTCTTTTCTTATTTCAATGCGCGACAAGAGAAAACTGCTGAATTGTTACTTGCATCGACATTTCTACTTTGTTTACAATTGATACTTTTTTCTATACAATTCTTAAGGATAATATAGCAATATAAAATTCATTATCGAAATCTAATGTAAGAAAATGTGTAGGAACAGGAAAATGTAATTTTTCTTATTTAAAAAAAATTATTTACTGTATATAAAAGTCAGAAGAATATTTTATAAATTTTATTTATAGTCAAATTGTTTAACAATTATTGTATCACACATTGTTTTTCATTCATTTGGCTAATTATTCTTTCCCATATGGCCAATAAATTTTGATTTGAGGTTTGACTCAAGTACTTTATCCCAATATTATATTTGTCTTGAAAAATCTTTGAAATCTTGTTAAATTCACAAATTTATAACCATAACTTAACCTTTAAACTCTGGGACAATTTGGAAAATAAATTATGAGGTTACTGCTGCTAATTCCTGTGGTTGAGATCATTCCGTTTTTCTCTTAGGGCACATTTAGACGACAGAACCATACGTGTAGTGCTTCACAGTGGATTGCAGCCCTTGGTTAAACAAGTTAAACTTGGATTTGTCAGGAAATATAACATATTCTCAGTCATCTGAGTTCAAATTTTAGAGTCGATATTTTCGTTTTGGGACGACCATGATAGTAACCCATTCTTATTCAGCGTTCTATTGAATTTTACTTTTAATTTTTATGCCGAAATAAATCTGCCTGCCTGCAAGGCATAAGACCTTTATTTTTTTTTTTTAGTAACCATCACTTTTGGGCCATTCTACGGCACATTTCTATGATCAAAGGCAATAAACTCTTAAGTCGACTTAAGACAGAATTGAGTTATAAATGCTATCGTTTTCTACTTATTCCAATGCGCATGTAAGTGAAATCCCCTAGATCTATGTTTTTTAAAACAAAAGTTATAAAAAAAGAAACGTATTTGCTTACATAGAGTGGCAATGAATCACATTAACTTCAAACCGTGTTTACTCGAAATCAGATTTTCAGACTTAAGCGCTTTTTGCTTTTGATCACAGATTTGTTAAGAATCTGTGAGCAACATTCTGCACCCAATACGACGTGCAATGCGAATGTTTAAATAAAATCAAATAAATCCAAGGGCTTTTCCACGCCTCCTTTAGTAAAATGATTTCTGGAGTTCGTAAAATACATATGAGCGATATGCTGCAAGACTCATAATCCAAAAAAGAAAGCTTAAGTTAAGTATACAGAAGTAATGGTTTTTTAATCCTTAATCTTGTGTAAACAAAAATCATAACAGTATTTTATAAACTATGCTCGTGAGAGAAGTATTTGCCGTTATTGCGTTTTACGAAGTAGTAATTCATTCAAAACTTTAAATGGAATTTTCTCAAAAAAACTAAAAACGCCAATTTTTCAACTTGTCCCTAATGTTTTGCATTAAGTATTCATGAGCGAATCTACTAATCGTTACTGCTGACCAGACTGGGGGGTAGTTAACTACTTTTTTTTCAACTATCACTTAGTTGTAGTTGAAATAATTTCAACTAATTTAGTTGTAGGTGAAAATTTTCAACTATATTTTAATTATTTTAGTTGTAGTTGGAAAAATCTCAACTACATTTCAACTATTTCAGTTGTAGTTGAAAAAATATCAACTACATTTCAACTATTTCAATTGTAGTTGAATGCATAGTTAACTGATTATTTAGTTAACTACCCCCCAGTCTGCTGCTGACAATTCCGAAGACAAAACTTTAAGAAAGTTAATATTGAACTCTTAAGTGCATCATTAGAAACATTTAACATATAAAAGTTTTACCGAAGATAAAAAATAAATAAATTATTTGGGAGCATTTTCTGTAATCAGAACTCAATGACATTTCCTACTTGGAGTTTATAATTTAAACTATCGATTTATGTACGAAAATACATACATACAAGTGTGTAAAAGTTAAACAATAAATAAGTAAAGAAAAAGAGTCAACAAGCAAAACACATTTTTATTGGCCATTATTGGCAATTCATGTTGCTGCTGCTGCTGCTTTCGCTCGATACCGCACCATGATAGAAAAGTGCAATTGTTGTCATAAAAAATATGTAAAAAATAAAGAATATCTCAACATTATAGTGGAAGTTAAACAATTGTTTTGCAAATAATTAAAATGTTGTGAAAAACAAGAATATAAGGGAAAATTGTGTAAGTATATAGTAAAATGAAGCATTATTATTGTGTGCAACCCATATGTGTGGCTCCATGTGTGGTGGTCATTAAACGGCCTTGTGCCACTGTGCCATAGCGCCAATTTATGCCATCGTATATGTAGTTACAAATGCTTGAGTGTAGTACTTGTAGTATCTGGCAATATCTTTACTGCTGCTGCTACCACTCTTGTTTGTTTGGGTCTGCTGTTGTCTTCTGCTCTGTTTTAGTTTGTGCTTTGTCTCCTCTTGCTGTTGCTGTGTTGCTGCTAACGACAACTACTAACAACTACCGCAACATACATAATAACAATTGACGTTAACAACTGTCAGTGTATGTATGTATGTATGTACCAGCACTTGTGGTGTGATCACACATACACACACAGAGCACAAGGGATTTCCATGTACTATAAACGCGACTACGTTTATTTTTTTTTATATATATATATATTTTTTTGCTTTTTGAAACCGACAAAAGTTTTTTCCTTCTGCGCGCGAGTTCAAATAATAAATTATTTATATTTAAATTGCTTGCAATTGGTTGGGTATTTCTTGAATTTGTATATCATGTGGATATAGTACGGAGGTTATATGTTCATTGAACTTAAGCGTACATAGCTACCAAGTTGTTTAAAACAAAACACACATTTTCTCCAGAATCAACAGAAGGTCTTTAACTCCTTTTGAAGTCATTTAAAGTTGGGCATATCTGCAATTTTTGTTTTAATTAATCTATTGTGTTCATTCTCATCATCATTCTCCTCCTTAGAATGCATCAACGAATTTTTAACTTTTATCGATCCCGAAGCGGTAATTCTAAGGAAACAAGCTCAACTCATATCGATTTGTAATAAGTAAAAGAGGTGGCATTGAAAAAACAATAAACAATATGTATGTAAAATTACTTAGCACTCACATGATTACTTGAGCTAACATAAAAATCGGAAAGAATTTCAAGTTGCGAGTATGTATTGTAAATTAATTTGTAAAAAGTTGAACGGTTCTGTAAGTTAATCTTATCGTTTGATTATATTAAGTTTGTTAGCAAAAAAAAAAAATAATAATAATAATAATAAATGTAATCAGTAATCAACTTATCAATGCGGACATCATTACTTGTATGTACATTAGGGCAGGGTAAATTGTTCGGCCGTTAAAAATTTGCCAGGACATATAGAATTGATTCTAACTAAATTTTCGCAAGAAATTATAAGTCTGAAATCAATTTCGAGCCTTCTCATTTTCACAAAACAAAAATAAATAAAAATATGCGTTTATTTTCACAAAAACCACTATATGACGGTGACAATTGAAAGCCAAAAGAGCTGGCAAAGATGATTAAAGTTCGCACTAAAATTAAAATTTTTTTCTACAAATTTATAAAGTGTTGACGATTTTGTTCTTTCTTTCTATGGGTACAAGGTTAAAAATTTGGGTTTAAATTTGAAACTTTCGTGGACTACATATATGACCAAATAAAATTTAGTTCAACATTTAAACCTTAAAATAGAGAATTGGGCTTAAATTTTAAACTTTTTGGTTTAAATTTTAAACTTTTTGGTTTAAATTTTAACAGTTTTCTATAATGGATATTAAATTAACAATGAGGAATTATATTAAAATTTCAAATAACTCATGAAAATGAAACAATTTTTTTCTTTGTCATTTGTTCCTTGTTTCAAATCAAACGGCTTCTTATTCTCTTGTGGCACTTCGCTGCCACGCGCAGTTTGAAACAAAAAGATACTTCCAATGTTGTAGCTTATTATAAAATCAATGAAAAAACCTACCAGTTTCTTCTATACAAATTTTGTCATAAATTTTTGGTTGTTCTAAACAACTCGAATTTCAAAAGCAAACAATTTGAATCATTGTTTTTTTTTTTAAGTTACCAGAATGAATCCTAAAGTTTTTATGGCTAGTCGCTTGCAACTTCAATACAAAGTTAAAGAAAATATAGACATTTGTTCAAGGCAACCATTATAGTAAGCTCGCTTATCGACAATGAAATGTCATAATGTTTCTGTATCGCTCTTCTGAAGTAACTTCTAGATTTTAAACTTGAACTAAATTCTAAAACTGTTGACTAGTTTAAATCTTTATCCAAAAAAGTTTAAAAAGTGCTTTAGTCCAACGTTTGGTTAAAAAAATAAAGCCAAATTTTTTACCGTGTAGAGTTACCAAAACCTATTTCTAAAAATGCGCTCGATTTTAGAGATATAGGTTCTTAGGTAAAATTTCTTAGGAAATACGCTTTGTGGGCAAACATTTTCATGAGTACTAATGCTCTTATATGTATAAACCTTTGAAATTCGCTGTTTGTCGTGCGACGTCATTGAATTCGATTTGATTTTGTTTCTTTATGCATAAAGCCGTAAATGATTCGTAATGTTATCACATCAACTCATTAAACACTTCCGCTATCTGTCCCCCACTCTTCCCCATTTTGTGTTTTATTTGTCTATTGTTTACAAAAAACAAAAAGTAATTTTCAGCTTATTGAAATATACGGGCACTTATGCGAAAACTTAGCAAGATTTGGCAGCAATTAGTTTCCCTCCCCTCGTTTTGTCACTTATTTACATCATAGCTTTGTTATCTTTGCGATAAGATTTTCTACTAATAATAATTTGTTTATTTAGAGTTTTACGTAAACGTTTTTCGGGTTTTCAGTTTTGCTGTTTGTTTGTTTTAATTATAGCCTCTTTGGGATTATGTTGGTATTGCATTTCTCTTTATAATAAAACATGAAAGCGTACATTTTTTCTTATTTTTTAAATGGGAAATATTATTAGCCAGTCAATTGTAGGTTTCATACCTGCAACACCTTCAAATTGCATGGATATATTTGAAAGTTATTTCATGTTTCTGTAAAAAACAGTAACAGATTATTACAGTAAAATCGTAATATGCAATTATTATCTATTGTTTTTACATATTCACCTTAAAGTTATGAAATTCTATTAATCAATACTCATACTTATGTGTCTGAAGTTTATGAGCAAATCATTTCATTACAGTCATTAAAATCGTTACGTTTCGATTTCAATTTTAGGAAAAATGAGTTACCAGGATTTTGTTGTATATTTTCTAAAGATAACACTCTGTGACAGTGATCTTGCACTTTTATGGAGACCTAGCACAAATTGTAGGTCTAGTTATGCTAGGAAAAATGGTAAGGCGGAAATTTCCCATACACCCCCAAAATCTCGTTTTATGGTCAAAAAACCGTTTTTAGGTAGGTTCATGTAAACTATAATCGCTGATAACTTTGCTAATTTTTATCCGATTTACAATTTTTGTTCTTAGTTTGAAAGGGAAAAATAGTCCGTTCTGACCATGTATTGTTTATTTTCATAAATTGAAAACTGACGGGACTGCAGTTGAACGTAGTTGCGATTTTTCGATTTTGTTAATCATTTTTTCGACTTGGAGGATGTTTTTACGATATTATCCGGTCTTGGAGATTTTTTGCGACAAAACACTTTCAAAGTAAATTTTTTAATGAAATTGGATGAAAATTGACGGAGTTGTGTGAATTTTAAGATTTTAAGAACATTTTATTTATAATCATCCATAGTTCACTATGGGATCAAATCCGTTTTTAGCCGTCCAAAATTCTGAAATTTAGTTTGTTGGCTCATGAGGTCATTAAAAACTACTGTGTGAAAAATTATAGCGATCGGACTATTACCACGCCTACCTCCCATACAAATAAAACCGCGAAAAGGATATAACTTGGTATATATAATAGATATGATCATGAAATTTGGTGTACTTATAGACATTAATATTGCCATATATTATTGCAAAAATGGGTTAGATTGGATTATTACCATTAGATATAATTGTAAATCGGATAAAAATTAGCAAAGTTATGAGCGATTGTTTACATGAACCTACCCAAAAATGGTTTTTTGACCATAAAACCAGAATTTGGAGGTGTATGTGAAATTTCCGCCATACCATTTTTCTTAGCATTACTAGACCTACAATTCGTGCTAGGTCTCCATAAAAGTGCCTGCAATTTTTTTTTGTCACACAGTGGAATGCTTCAACTAATATGCGAAATTCGGGGGATAATTGACATTATAGAACCATATAACTAGAAATTTTTCTACCACATTTCAATTTCTGACACAACTTCAAGGTATCATCCCCGGAAAGAATCATTTAGGAACAGAGAATATCATGGCTCCACGACAGACGAAGGGTTTGGGGCAAAACCGTGGAAATCTTTATGTGTGAAACAAAAACTTCAGTATACGATGGACAGCAGAGCTGCTCTCATTCTACTAATCATTTAAGAAATGAACTAGTTTGGGCTGGTTCTAACAAAACTAGCATCTAATCTAAATGCTGGATAGATAGTTTTAATGGGTTAAAATATGTACTGCAACCACTTGGGTCTATTGTATCCACAGGCATTAAGACAGCCCGATTCCACTGAAGAATTTGTGATGCCTGAGCTCTTTGGTCGATAATAAGAGTGAGTGCCTCATAGTGCAGGAGGATGTGCTCCGGCGTCTCATTGAGTTGATTTTTGTTAATCTTTAAAGAAAGAGCTTTGAGTTATAGTCCCCAATTAGTAGCTCAGCCTTAGGGATATGCACCCAGTAGTTTGAACTACCGATTATTTTTGCTCTCTTAGTTCTTCTTTTATAGTATTTCTTCCTACTCTTAGAAAGGGCTCGGGACCAATATAATATATATATAATTAAATCCTCACAAGGAATGATCTATAAACTTAACTTCTTTTAATCGGGAGCAATACAATATAACTTAACTGGTCGCAGTGGTCAAGGAACATCTAATTCAAAATAGGCAAACAAAAGTAAAAATAATTATTTAAAAAAATTTTAGAATTTTAAGTTTAACTTTTTTCCATTCGACTGCATTCATTAATATTCTTGTATTTATTTTTCTTTTTTGCAGTCACATTCCAAAGGCCAAGGCAACAGCAATTTCAGATACGCCCGAAATGAAAAGAATGGCAGAGAATACAAAAATCCAATCGAATGTAAAATACCATGAAGATTTTGAAAAGGCTAAAGGCAAATTTACACAGGTCAGTAGATAGAAGTGGGTGTGAGTTGCACACGCACACACACACACACTCAGAAGCATTGAGAAACACACAGGCTTGCATAGCTACGACGGTCTGTCTGCTTGTTTCTTTCTGCGAATTCTAAAATTGTTGTTTATTTTTTTCTTTCTTTTGAATTTTCAATAACCAATTCCACCTTTTCATTTCATCTTTCTAACAACACAACGATGACAACTACAATTTCAACAATAACCGCCAACAGGTCGCTGACGATCCCGAAACATTGCGAATCAAGCAAAATACAAAGATCATATCGAATGTTGCCTATCATGGTGATTTGGAGAAAAAAGCCGCAATGGAAAAACAACGCGAAACTGCCGAAATTGCCGATATTCGTGGTGAGTCTTAAGTGATGTTCACCGAATCAATTATATGCTTTTATTTTGTTTATTTAATTGTCCGAAAATTGCGCTTAAATCATTTTCAAGTATTTTTAGCTTGTGAAATCATTTTCTATTGTGCTCATACTTAAATCAAATATGTAAAATGATTTTCATTTGTTTTCATTTCTACCTACAAATGTTTTTTTTTTTATATAATTTTTTTCTTTTACTGTCGGTGTTTTATGATTTTTCTCTTATTTATTGTTAGATTTTTGTTTATTTTTTCATGCTAATATTAAACTTTACTTATGTTTTTTTTTTTTTTTTTTGTAAAAAAACCAACTAATTAAAAAAAAAGAATTGTAAATGGTTTGTTAAACATTAGCGCTTTAAGTTCTGTTTTTAAGTTGTTAGTTGTAATTAAAATGCCTAATGCACTCAGAGGAGACGTTTATAAGTTTGGACAGCAGATATTTGATATTTAGAATCATGGAAGAATAACTAAATAAAAATGGTTTCAAAATGCTTTAAAAATATCGTTTCGCATTCAGAGAAAACTGCAGTAGTTTTAAAAGATAAAGGAACTAGAATCAAAACGACAAGCTTTGATGTGTTAGTGCTTTGCTCTACGAATAAGCCGCTTTCAAATTAATCTTTGTTTAGTTTTATTTATCAATTTTAGAAATGATAATGATTTAATAGTTGATTCCGTTGCAAACCTCAATGGCGGGAATATATTTATTTAGTAAAAACTTTTTTTTTTTAATTCAGTGGTGACATTTCGCACTTGACATTTTTCTACAGAACCTTGTTCCTTGTTTTATATCTACCCTGTTATTTTTGCAATACTTTTTCGCTGAGTGTAATAACCAACGTTAACAATATATTTACACATACACACATTCCAATACGTTCGCATTAATGTTTGTTTTATTTTATTTTAATTCCATTAATTTGTTATGTAACACCACAAACACCACCACTGTATTCGTATGCGCCTTGAACTCTCACCTCATCGTCAACGTTATCATTCTTTCAATTCTCTCATCATTCAACACTATCATCATCATTAAAAATAACAACAATCACACTTTCATCACTATATCACAACACTCTCATCAAATACGAAAATTCAGAGGAAACGGAATATTTCTCTGAAACATTGGCGGCGGAACAATTCTCACAATATGCTCCCTCCTCCTCTACACCCGCAGCAGCAGCGGCGGCGGCAGCAGCTGTAACAACAACGACAACAGCACAAACACAAATGCACGCACAACACCAACATCAACAACAACAACAACTCCTTCAACATCACCATCAACAATATCAGCAACAGCAACAACAAACTACACTACCACCGCCACCCATACAACATCAACAACATAATATGGCAGCAATTATTCCAAGTAGTCAAGCGGCAGCTGCAACAACACAGCAGCAGCAACAACAACAACAACAAATATACAATCAACCGCAAAATCACAGGCAGCAATATCCCCAACAACACCAACAACAACCACAACAATATGAACATTATCAACAACCCCAAGCAATAATTAAACAAGCATCACATTTATATCCTTCTTCAACAGCTGCAGCAACACATTTGCAGCAACAAAGCTCAAACTACCAACAGCCCACCAGCAATTACAGTCAATTGCGTACGGCCATTTTGCAGAATTCACATCACCCGACCGGTGCAATGCAACCGCTGATGAATAACGAACAGCAGCAGCAGCCACCATTGTCAGGTCAACTGTCCGCTCCTCCTTCTTCTACTTCATCATCATATGCTTACGATCAGTATGATAACTATGCGCGCTCAAATCCCACTGCAGCAGCCACTGTCTATAGCAACAACAATAATAATGGTTTATATCAGCAGCAGCAACCACATCATAAGCAGCTACTAGTAACGCAGCAACAGCCAGCAACGAAGCCAACATCATATAACAATCACACAAGCACAGCGAGCAACAATCATCAACAACCATCAACACAGCAATTGTTTGCTAGCAACAATTACAATAGCCAATACTCATCAACAACATCATTGGGTGGAGGTGGAGGCGGCGGCAGCGGTACAAATCTGCAAACAACAGCATCACATCATAGTAATATCAGCAACACCAATAGCAATGGCCTTGCAGCCAGCGTTAGTGGCGGTGTACTGCAGAATAATGGTGGTGGTGGAGCAGGTGGCGGCGGTGGGAGTGCTGCTAACAATATTGGCAAAATCGCCGATTATGATCCATTAACCGATGGTCCCCGCCCTATGCCCAATACTGCTAGAAACAGTACCACGCTCATTTATAGCTCAGATAGTCGCGGTTCCGGTGAGTTTTGTGTGTAGTCTGTAGTTGTGCTATACAAAAAAAAAAAAAAAAAAAAAAAAAAAAAAAATTGCTGTCTTTAGTTTTGTTTGGTTATGCGTACTTGTATGTATGTATGTAATTGTAAAAAGTCCTTTTCCTTGTTCAAACAATCAATCGATCAATCAATCAATTTGTAAATTTGTCATAAAAAATTCAGTCATGGCAGCTTAGCAGCACTGGTTTCATTAATTTTGATTCAAAACTTTCTTTATTTCACCTCCTACACAGTGGGCAACGCATATGCAAAACGAATTGGATCAGTTGCCGATATTGATCCTGCTAATGGTATTTATGGCTCTTTAACTGCTGAAAATAATAGTGGGTCCTCGGCACACCATCACCACAATCCACAGCAGCAACAACAACAATATTATCAACAAATACAGATGATGCAACAGCAGCAGCAAATGGCACAACATGAACAACAAATGAGACAGCAACATCAGCAACAGGTGCCACAAACACAACCACACCATAATATGCAACAGAAACTATCGAAACAAAGTTTGGTAAGTGAAAAGGGCGCATTTTTTTAATTTAATTTATTGATATTAATATATTTGTTCTTTTGCAGCGGGTCTATCGTGCACTCTACGATTACGAAGCTCAAGATACCGACGAGGTGAGCTTCCGTGAAGGCGATGTCATTTTCGAAGTTGAATCCATCGATTCCGGCTGGATGACTGGACGTGTTGAACGCACCGGAATGACAGGAATGCTACCCGCCAACTATGTTGAGCAAGCAGTTATATAATAGGGAATGTTTTATTATTGTTGTTGTCATCAATTTGTTGTAATACTAATTTGTATTCTTTATTTAATATTTGTATTAATATTTTTTATTAACATACTTTTAGCGGATAACAATGATAATAATATTATAAATGGTAGTAATGGTAATATTGTTGATGGAAGATCAAAGAACTTTCACAATCACCATAATCATCATGATCACAATCACAATCCTAGAGATGATAAAAGCAACAATAAGCAAAATAGCAATCAACCACAATTTGAGCAAGATTTCTATTATTATTTCAACCATGTTTTTAAGTAATACATACACACATTCAAAACAAAACAAACAAACAAACCAACCAACAAACGTTTAACTGTAATAATTATTTTTCTTCTTTTTTTTTTTTTTTGATTATAAATTTTTATTTTTAAATTATAAAAGAGGAATTAATGACAAATGTTATAATACAATTTAACTATATATAATACTTATATACAACTGGATTAATGTAATTTACATATATTGAATTAATAATGTTTGAAATCAATTAAGAATTCAATAAAAATAAACACAAACAAACCAACATACAAAACAAAACCAACAAAAAAGATTGATTTAAACGAATTTTAAACATGGCCTCTCACACATGCACGCACTTAGTGAGAGGAGAGTGATCAAAGACCAGCACTGACATTTTCCATGGGAGAGCGGGAGAGTAGGACTTTTGAGAGAGAATCTTGAGCGTGGTGTGTTTGAACCAGAGCATTTACAACATAAATATTCATAGCATTTTATAGCATTTTACAGCGATTAATAATATAATAAACTAAAAAGCTAAAAATATTTAGATGAATATTTCCTACAATAAATTTACAAATTTTCTTAATATAAATTAGTAAAAATATCAAATGCTTCTTATGAAAATATACATACACATACTACACACATACATACTCACTCGTATGTGAATATGAAATAACAATTTTGAAATAGTCTTTTTGAAAACTAATCTTTAATATCTTTACTAAAACAATTTTTGATAGATTTTTATAATAGTTTATTCATTATTCATTTGTATAGTTTTATGTTTGTTTTACTATCCCAAAGTGCCTTTTATTTGCGAGATTTTTAAAATATAAAAATACATATTAACAATTATGAACTAATATCGAACTATAGCAATCCTAGAAACAACCAATAAAGAAATAACATCATTAAATAAAAAAGTATTTTCAAATGTTTCTATATTAAATAATGAAATTAACTCGCATATCGTTTTCTTAATATAGAAAGTCTCGAAATCAAATGAATTCAACATAAATATGATTTTGATTGATATAAGAAACTTTCTAAATTATGGTAACGATATACAAAATTTTAATATGTGATTATTGTAGAAGAGCAATGATAAATATTGCATTTCAAATTCTATTCTATTAAAACTGAGAATTGAAAAATACGCAACGATACGTTGCCTTTTTCAAATTCATCAAAGAAATGACAATTCCCTTCGCTGAGCTCAATTAATTTCGAGGTCGCCATGGAAGAATTTCAAGACTGCAATTTCTATTTGTTTTTTTTTTAATTGTTTTGGCGATGTTTGAACTTACTCATATTTTTCGAAGTTCTTCTTTTCTACTGTAAATTTCATTTCCTAGTTGATGCTTACACATATCAAATTTTTCATTAAAGTATCCTGATTGAAGTTTAAATATTTCACAGTCAAAAATAAAATGTACTTATTTCGGCCATAAATCCAGACAAATCAGAAGTTGTTGCAACAAAGTATCCTTGTTGGTGTCAGCCAACCTACAATGATATAATGCAAAAATTGACGCTTTTCCGTGGGCAGTTAGCAAATCCTTTATGAAGGAGTTGTGATCCCAGTTTTCAAAATAAAGCCATTTATTTTCTACATGGACCTCAAATGTATTCTTTAACTACTTAATATTGCCCAAACCCAGATGATTTTCCTAGTTTTTTTTTTCACAAATATTTAACGATAAAAATGTAATTAGTCCAAAGTACCCGCAGCAAAAAGTATTGGTTAGCCCCTAGAATATGTTCATGACTTAACATTGCAACGAATGACAACTTAACTTTTCCATCAGTCAACTTTTATATGAAGTTCATCTCGAATTGGTTTGGACGTGGATCTAGTGGATAGTAACAAATTATGGAACTTGTAACAGAATTTATGGCAAGACTAAGCGTTTTAATTTACTAAAGTATGCTCTAATGTCACGCATTTCTTATGGTATTAAGGTATATTTTAGTTGTAGTAAACTTTATTATATAATTTAGTGAAATTTCACCCTACTAAGTATTTTTCTTTCACTCATTTGATTCTTAACGATCAACGATCTTAAGCGGTGATCACATTAGAAACTTTGTTCGAGTTGAAAAATTTCATATTTGCCTATAGAAACAACATAAAAAATTATAAGCATTTATAGATAATAGAAATTGATAAATAAATAAATTAATAATATGCAAACTAATAAGGAATACTTTCTCAAATAAAATTAGCCACTATAATTGTTATTGTGCAACATTAAAATAAAAACTATATTATGAACAAATTAACAAAAAAAAAAAACAAAAAAAAAAAGCAAAAAGAAGCAAACGAGATTTTCTGTATTAAGAGGAAATTTAAATAAATTTGTAAATCAATTGAATATGTATACACGTCAAAGATGTGGTGTGCAATTAAAAGCAAAACTAAGCAAAAAAAAAAAAACTTGAGAGCAACTTATGCAACATTTAAATAAAGAATTGTATTAAAAATATAATAATAAAAATAATTGTTTTATTTGGCAATTTCACACATACAATTTGGAGCGAGAGTATGTCGCGTTGTGGCAATCTTAAAAGAACAGGTATATGGGTCTGCATTTAAATTCAAGTTGTAAAAAAAGAAAGATTTCCAGTTGCAGTTCCTAACAATACAACTCAATTTTAAAGCAAACAGACATGCAATCAAATTCTCTTTTGCTGGAAATTGAAATTGCAACGGCACGAATTGCCTGGTTCGGATTTCCAATTTCAAATAACAGTGAATTTCAGAGCATGCCTTAATCGCGGGGCAGTAATAAGTTGCGTGCCAAAATTAACATTCAGAAAATTACTAAAAAATATATAAACCATTTTCTTCGAAGTAAAAAATTATTTTCAGAGATAAAGCGTAAACTATTATTGAAACTTCAATGCATCTTCGTCGTTGCCATGCTCTACATGCGAACGAGTATTGCCTGTTTTGTGACTCATTATCGTATCTAAAATGATACTCTTTGAACTGATGATAATATCTTCAAAAGTTTTGGCATCGTTTTGTTTCTCCTCAGCCAAGTGTGAGATTTTTTCTTCCAGCATTGTTATCTTTTCAGTAGCGAATTCCAGTCTGTAATTAAATACTGACTTGGACCATAATACATAAATAAGAATTGTAAAAACTTACTGATGCTTCATATCAGCTAATTGGGCATTGGTCATCTCTTCGACTGGCGTAGAATTCACACTGCACAACGATGAGTTCTCAAAAACAAACGAGCCCACAGAATTGCTGAACGAATGCTGTGAACTCACGCTGTTCACATACTCCGCTATGCGCTGTGTGCGCTTTTTACGTTCTGCTTGCAATTCAATTTCCTTTTCTAGTTCGCCTATTAAAATGAAAAATTGTCAGGTAGTCAAATGTAAATTATTAAGCAATTGAATGACTTCGCCCGACTAGTTTATCTTCATCCCTTCTTAAGACGCTTGAGTGACTAATAGATACATGATATTTAAGTCTATCATAATCTGAAGGAGAAAGGGGGAGCTTCTATTAATGAATTCCTCTACGTAAGATATTAATAGGTTTTATATAGCCCTTGCTTACAAACATAGTTATGAATCGCGTTCGTATATAGGATTGGTCTTGCAAATAGCCAAGGTATTCAGGCATGATATCCTTATTGAAGTTACTCTTAGGTTTTTTGAGACAGGAAACTAATCTGAGAAGTTAATCAGGGCGCCACTGTAGCCTTTTATTCATGTAAGGAAACAGTTGACAAAAGATGTGTGAAACCACGCAGTGCTCACTGGTTTAACACTCCAATTTTTAGATCAATTCCATTGTATGCTACAATCCTTTAGTGAAGAGCTCTTCAAAAAGAAACACACAAGATAGTATTGAGCAAGATTCAAAAAACACCATCTTTGTTGATTACAGGTATCTTAAAAACAATACCTTCTTTAGCCATGAATACTGTTATATTCTTAACTCTAGTAGATCTCTTTGAGTAGCAGGTTGGGGTCAACTCAGCTCTCAAGCTAAATTCAGTTAGAACTTGGTCTGAACCTTTCATGGGACATTCCTTTTTATATAGAACCTTTAATGGACAGCTACTTTATCATTTTCATTTTTACGAGACCGGTGAATAAAGCTTGATGCTTGTAGGGAATGTGGTGTATTTCTACGCCGATGGTTCTAAATTGTATGAAAGCGTAGGCAGAGGTAGAGGGGTATTATCTGAGGTTAAGCTTATCCATTCTATACCGGAAATAGCGAGCTGGCTGAAATATAATTAGATATTGGTCGTTGATGTATTAATTTGCAGGGAATTAATTAATCTGGTCAATTAGTTAGATTTGGTACAATGTCAAGTTGGGATGATATATTGAACCCAGAAGTACAATTACTAAGCAAATATGATAATATCATTACGTATTTTTGCCTCCAAACGAGAACAGCGAATTTTCTGCTTTGCCGCCTGCTCCATGAGCGTTTCGTTCTTTGAGCGCTCCTGTTCCGTACGTTCATTCAGATTTTTATTGTGCTCGACGAGTAGGTTTTTTTCCGACTCCAGCGAGTCCAAAATTGCAATAAATTCTTCTTTTCGCAATTCTCGACACGAGAATAAGAAGCCACCGCATACCGCTTTTAAATCGACTTCCAACTTTTTGATCTTATCTTTCAGCTCATCGATGTAAATGTTTTTCTTATCCAACATGGCCTCCATATTTTCCAATTTAATGCGCATTTCCTCTTCACGGAATTCGGCATCGTCACGCTTGCGCGCTACTTCAGCAATCTGACGAGACATTTGCTCGATGCGGTTTTCATATTGATATTTTTGGACATTAATTTTTTCATTCATCGACGCTAAATTCAGGCCATTGAAATCGGTTTGCTCCTCGAGAGAGTTTGCTTTCACTTTGTATTTAACCACATCGTCGTTGAGAGTTTTGTTGCGGACTTTCAGCGCCAGTATTTTACCACGTTGATCCTCTATTTGCGCCTTTAGTGAAGTGATTTCTTTCTCCAGCGCTTCCACTTTAGCACGATGTACAATTTCAGTTTTACGCACACCTGGTGAAAAACGATCGAACGATGTATTGCTAGCGGTTGAAGGCATTGCTCCTTGGTTGTTGTTGGTGCCAGAGTGGTCTTGTTGCTTTGAATTTTGCAAACTGGCTGCCCCCGCTGTGCTGTCACTGCCATAACTGGTAACACGTCCAGCTGCTGTACTATTCTCGCATATATCCAAGCGCTCTCTTAGTTCGTGCACCTTTTGCTGCAGATGCAGTATTTGTTGTGCTCGTCCGCGCCAATTCGAATTTAACGGTTGCGCCGCTAAAATATTTAAATTGAAGCTTTCACCAACCTCCTGTTGGATGCATTTCTGTGCTAGTTTCAATTGATTTTGTAATTCGACATTTTTATTCCGACTTTCGAAGAGCTTTTGTTGCATTGCACTCAATTTGGTTTGTAGGTCGTCAATGGCCGAGGGAGTCTATTGTATAAAAAAATTCAACTATTTTCTAATGTATATTCTTTTTATCCCTACTTACCTCCTTGCGCGTCTCATCGATATCGAGATGGAACTTTTCTTCCAACAGCTTCAGTTCTCGTTCAAGTTTGAGTATCTGCATCTCTTTCTTGCTCACCCGATTTTTGGTTGTTTCCAACTCAGCGCGCAGTGTGCGATTTTTCTTGCTGAGCTCAATTATTTTTGAGCTTGCTATGGAGGAATTACAGCGAAGCTCATCAATAGGCACTGAATTGAGTACATCATTCAATGACTGCACCGAACGCTTCAAGTCAGCGATTTCAGAATTTTTATCCTCAATCGCCTTAGCCAATGTTTCATTCTCCTCCGAAACTTCCATCAGCTTCTTTTTTAAACGTTTTGTAACCGGCTCCTTTTTTTCCGGCAGGATCTGAGCGTCGGTGCTATTGGAATCCCTCTCGATGGCGACTCCAGTCTCATGAGCGATGGGTTTTTCTCTTATTCTTTCATTATCCTTTTCTCTTGTTCTTCGTTTTACCTTGGGCTTTTCTGTGAGTGTGGCACGATCATGCTTTAAAATAAAGTCCATCTTTAATCTATATCAATATATATAGTTTACGCATATACAAATATGTCTATAAGAGAAATAGAAAATTTAATTTAAATTTAACGTCAAAAGAACAGCGCCATCTTTTGTAATCGACGGCAGTACCTCATCCGCAATGTTGGAAAAGAACGCACGGAAAAATATGGAATTAGGTAACACTGTATAAAGTTGACGTGTAATTGAGTTGTCAAAAAATTTCTAACAACACCGCAGCATCGAAATGGACGGATTTATGGTAAATTTATATGAAATTAGAAATTAAACTATAAATAATTACAAAATGTATTGATTTGAACATGAAGGAACCCACTTTGAACATCATCAAAGGCATGTGCATCATGGACAATGATGGCAATCGCATACTGGCCAAATACTACGATAAAAATGTACTGCCCACCGTCAAAGAGCAAAAGGCTTTTGAGAAGAATCTCTTCAATAAGACGCACCGCTCCAACACAGAGATCATTATGCTAGATGGTCTGACCTGCGTCTATAAGAGCAATGTAGATTTATTCTTCTATGTTATGGGCAGTGCCTATGAAAACGAACTGATTCTGTTGTCAGTGCTGAATTGCTTATATGATTCGATTAGTTTGATACTGAAAAAGAACGTAGAGAAACGTTTGGTCTTGGATAACCTGGAGATTATAATGTTGGCTTTCGATGAGATATGCGATGGCGGGTGAGTATAAATGCAGTTGTACAACTTCTGCCTTGTATGACCTCATTATTCTCAATGTTGTCATGATCGAAAACGGAGCTCAAAAACTGACACTGAACGTGCTTGCAGTCATACATCGCAGTCATGTTGTTTACACTTTATTGATACAAAATTTCAATGCATTAATTTTTTCAGAATTATACTGGATGCTGATCCGTCGTCAGTGGTAAAACGTGTCGACATGCGCAATGATGACATTCCAATTGCAGAGCAAACCGTCGCGCAGGTAACTAACACTTTAAATGGGCTCTTTTGGTAGATTTATGCGATTCTTTAAAGCGAGAAAACTCGTATGACGCAACATGAACAAATTCTATGTAGGAAATGTGTTTAATTTTTAGTTAGTTAGTTGCATGTAGTTTTTTAAATTATGCTAGAAAAAGCATTTCAACAAAAAAAAAAAAAAAAAAAACAAACCTTAAATGATTCTTAATATTGGTTTATAATTAGATTTTAATTTTGATGCATAAATTTAATTTATGTAAATTTCCTTAAATATTATTTCGAATGTATTTAATTTCATTAAATTAATAGCGCACACATCACATTAAATTTAATTCACTCTTGTACTTCTAATATATTTTAAAATTACAATTAGTACTTAAATTCATTACGAAAGCAATGCTATTCATTTGTTTATTATATGTTTTCTAAAATGAATCTACTTTATGACTATTTATTTGTTTTGTTTTTTATTTTATTTTTTCTAAAATGCAAAAGTGGAAAAATTATATACGAAATAGTTTTTTGTGTGCGTGTGTATGTTTTCTCGAAACTTTCATATCGTCAATAAAAATTATAAAATAAAAACTTGATTGAATATTAGTAAAGCGTAAGAAAATGCATTTTTTAATCGTATATCAATCGTATTCTTGCAGGTTTTACAGTCGGCGCGTGAACAGCTCAAATGGTCCATACTTAAGTGAAAATTAAACAAAATTATTTAAAAATAGAACACATCAATCTTGTTTTTCAAATCGCAATACATTCGATTTCTATCAATATTATATATGATTAATTAATGTATAAAAACATAGTATGCTGTTTGTTTTTCTTTTTACTAATTTGATAATGTAATAGCGCATTTTATTCATAAGAGTTTCTGTTTTATTTTATACATATGAAGGAAAACGTTTATTGAAATTTAAGTTTCATCTAAAACTGCAAAAAATATACAAAAAAAGAATGCATTTTATTTGAATTGACTCGTCAATTATGAGAGTTTATTGTCTATTTTTTTTCTTTTGGTACAAGAACCGTATGACATTCGTGGATAACTTGTTGCAACTTGTACGATAATGTTTGCAGTTCAACGCCTTCAATTTTTTTTATGCATTTATAAAAGTACATTGAACTTTACATCGGTGCCCATCGAACTTGATATGTGTGTCAATTTTGTAGCAATTGCATGTGTCGCACCATGTGCATGGGCAATAAAAATGATCTGAGAAAATATATAAAATTTATATACACTGGCGGTCACGAAAACTTCACCATCCAAATTATTGATATTTGTTTAAAACAAAAAAATATTTCTAAAATTTACACACCTATTATTTTTGGCCAGAAATGTATTACAACCATTATCTTTGATGACACGGAATCAACCAAAACTTGTAGGATTTCTTCGCTTATAACATCATACCAAACCTTATCTTACAAAACTGTAAATTAATAACATGTAAAAGTCAAGCAAAAGATGACATCCAAGATTTATCAGTTTGGTATGGTCTGGAAATTCGTACCCGTAGTGCAGGATAAATGCTCTTCAAGGGTCAGTATCTTGTTCTCTATTATAGGTTGGTAGCTTGACGACCTCGATAGTCTAGAGTTTAGTGCACTAGATTTTAATCCGGGATGTTCGAGTTCGATTCCCGTCTTCGTCTGGTGGTTAATTTTCATAACTTTCTTATATTCACTATCAATATGAAGTGTATGAGAATTATAAGATAGTGTACAAGTACACACATTGGTTGGTAATGGCGAAACCACCACTCCGCTGTTCGGAATCGGCGTTAAACTGTTGGTCCCACTATGTGGTATCACAATGGGCCGTTTAGGCCTAAGTGTGTCTCTCGACAGCCACTCCAACCAATCTCTTTTATAAGTTGCTCGTATTTTACATAATTCTTTCTAAATTGTGCAAAGAACCACGAATGTAGTATGAAAAGCAGCCCTAGATCATCTGGTTTTGTGGGAATTCAACAGTTTTGACAACGCAGTTTTTTTATATCGTTCCCTATCGGAGCAACGCACGTACGGAAAATTTGCTCTCATCTGATCAAATGGCATTTCGCCACTGCTCAAATGTCCAGTTTTTACGAAATTTTTTAATTTTTTGGTTTAATAGTTCATTTAGATGATACCTTCCGGACAATACAGCTTTTCGAAGCCTCCTGCGTATAGTTTGCACACTAACATTTACGTTAAGATAGTTTTCTAGCTTGGAGCCAGCATATTGGCAATACTTTAAAACGGGGAATCCCTTTTATCGAATCAAAACAAAAAATGCGTAAATTTGTACATATAAAAGCAGTGTTCCCAGTGGTGTGGTTTTCTTGGCAGCCAGTGTATGCACATATATTTAGCTCTTAGAAGTATTAAGAGATTGCATCTTTCATAAATTTGTTATTTCAGTTTATCATTATTTAGATTATTGCTTAATTCATACACTTCTTTCTTTCGCAAAAATAAAGGGTCTCCTTGCCTCTTCGTGCACACATACGATGACATTGTTATTAAGAATTTCGGCCAATAACGTCAATAAAAAAAAACAGCAAATCAGACTGTGATAACAATTATTTTATTGTTTAATCAGCGCTATTAGTATTAGACTAAATGGTCGCGTATAAAAGTCACATGAATGCTTCTTATGGTTTCTGCATAGCAATCAACTTAAAAAAGAAATAAAGCGAAAAGAAATTAATCGCAATATTCATAAAATAATAAAACAAATTAAGTTATACAAAAAAGCAGCACTTTATGCTCCTATACTAATTTTTTTTGGCTGTTTGGTTTTTTGTATTTAATTACCAATGTTTCTTAGTCATGTGTCAAAATCACAATATATGGTATATGAAATTCACGATAAATTACTTATTTCAATTAATTAATCCCAAAAATTATGTAAAAATTTATGAGTTTATCTTTATTAAATTATTTATTGACACTTTGTTATGAATTGAAATCGGGCAAGCGAACTTATTTAAGTTGAGGAGAATTGTAAATTATGGAAATCAATGGTTAACATTTAATCAAGTAGTTATACATATTTATTATATTTACTATATTTATTATATGATAAATATTAAAAATAGAAATACTAACGCATTTAACAAAAGGAATTTCCTTGATTCCAGTTTAGAAAAAATATGAATGTTATCTTTACCCTTGGTTAAGTTCGAAATAGTTGTAAATTATCAAATCAATCTTCAAATATTTAGTATGAGCACATTTTTCTGTTTAGGAAAGCCTCCTCTGTGAGTTGGGCAATAATTTATAATTTTAACAACAAAAAACTTGATTCAACATTTTCGGCGCCATTAATTTAAAATTTAACACAATCGACAAAAAGCAATGTTATAATGATTTGTGGCGTATGAAAAATGTTATTGTATTCTATTATGGAATTACATAGACAATACAGGGTGTTTCAGTGACGATATATGCAACTATGTATATATATCTTTCATATTCTCCCACTTTAATATTGAAGCGAGAGTTGTACCAGCAGCCCTTAAGTTTCCGTACTCAAGTATCGGTACTGAACATTTCAGTTCCAAATGCTTTTAGTATGAAAGTATAAATATTACATATATAACATATGCAATAAAAAACAACGGAAATTGTTTGGGATGAACTAGGACGATAACCTTAAGCAAATCATACCTTAGCAATCCTCGGAGAACTATGTGCAATATGCACGAACGGCTTAACAAACCTCCCAAACCTATCTGGGTGAATACAATCTTCTCGGAAGGACAAAAAACACTTGAACCACCAATCAACCGATTAATCATTAAAAATTATTCTCATTTTTATTTTCAACTAAATAATTTCGCTGATTTTGTAGCTCTACAAACACGTGTACGTACATATTTCCGAAACTTGTTGCTTTTTAACCGGCTCCAAAAATGTTAGAAAAAGAAAATGATAGGTAGCATACAAAAATAGACTACTTTTCCTTTGAAACTATGTACACAGCTGAACATTTCCACATCATACACGTTTTCACGTTTTATCATCGTGTAAAATCTCTTATCAATAAAAAATTATACAAAAAAGAAAAAATATCAATCTGACAAACTAGTGATAAAATTTGAAACACTTAAATTGCATTTTCGCAACAATACAATAAAAAAAAACTTTCTTTTCTTTTAAAAAAGAAACCGATGAGACTTCATTCTTTCTTTTGTACAAATATATTTAATTATATACTAAGATATACAGTCCATTTCATAGCTATATCACCACGCTTTTATTTGGAATTTTATAGAAGATTTTTTAAAGTTAACACATCCTCTTCTTTTTTTTTTTTATAAAATTTTCATGTCAGCATATTTTATTCCAAATTAAAAAATGAAAATTCTTCATTTAACTTACATAATTGAAGAAATGTGTTTTCCTGTGTTTCATAAGTGCTTAGAAGTTCGTTGAACCACTTTTTTCTTTGAATAAAGCGTAAAGTCTGTTTGGCGTACTCCTCACCTTTTTTTTATTAAGGTCCTTCGAAATTTTAGACCGACCGAAACCAATTAATATGGAATATAATTCGTTAAATATGGAAGATAATGCTTCAACTGAAATAAATAAGCCACTCGTATCGTTTATAGAAACTGAAAACAGAATAAGAGATTACTTTCAGTAAATGTTTTCTAATAATTTACAAATAAACAAGTTTCGCTTCTACCGTGAACGCTTGCATACACACAGTTTTTTTTTTATTATAAGAGGAATAATATTACCTACTTCACTACAATTCATTTTTTTTAACAAACAAATTTTTTTAAATTAATTTTAAATACAAAAAAAAAAAAAAATCTTTTTAAGAAATTTATTAAGTTAATTCAACTTCTCCGAAAAATATTTTTGAAAATGTCAAAAAAAAACCGAAAATCAATAAAATTAACGGCCTCCTGACGTAGTACCAGTAGGTGCCCTAGAAGGGTTACACTGTTCTGGCATCGAGGTAGTTTATTGAGTAGAAGTTTCACACCACCAGTCGCTTTCGATGCTTCCTCCTTGTATATAAAAAAGTTATTACAATATATTGAAATACAGGGTATTGTTTCTGAAACAGAAATCTTCAAAAAAAAACATTTTTTGTTGTTCATTTAAATAATCATTTATTTTAGTTAAAGATTTGTTCCAGCTAATTTTTAGAAAATGATATGGCGCAAATGGCCACTTTTGGCCTTGACGGCCAAATGTGCTCTTTTTCCGCATTTCCCATCGGTTTGGCCAATGATTCGACCAATATGTCGGCTATTTCTTATTAAGTTCATCTAGGGTCCTTGGTTTGTTGGTATAAACCTTTGACTACAGCTAGGCCTAGAGGAAAAAGTCCGGCGGACTAAAATCGAGCTGTGTGAGATGGTGCGCCGTCTTCTTTAAACCAGAAGTACTAATGCCATTATGCCGATCTGACAGCGCTGTCAAAAGTTATAGGGTTTCCCGATATTTCCAAATTATTTAAAATTATTTAAATGGCCCTCTCTTTCAATTTGTTCGCGCTTAAAATGAATATGCAACCACGTAAACAAAGAAATGTTTTTCAATAAAAGTTTTCTGGCTATGAGAAAAATATTTTTGACTCATAATTGTTATGACGTAAAAAGAGTAACGTAAAAAATATTTGTCACAAAATAAAAGTTGCCAGCAACGTAAAAAATTATTCTTATTCATAATACTTATTTATCAATGTAAAAAATATTCTTATGAAATAATAGTTATCGATAACAAATAAAATTGTTCTTGCTCATAATTATTATGAAGCAATTTTTATAAAAATTTGTTAGTTTTGGGCAACTTTTTCCGTTACAAAATATTTCATAACAGTTATTTTCCGTCCCTGATTTTTATAATTTCTGATTTTAGTGATTTCTGCTTGAACGCCGACGATATGTACATTAGACTGCATCGAATTTTTCGAGTAGCCCGATTTTTTGGCGGCTTTTGTGTGAAACATCAGCTTATCTTATAAAAAGAAACGACGCGAAGTAAGAGGTTTGAGAAGCAATATTTAGAGGTCGCGCATCGGGTTTTTATGTTTCCCATATAAATAACGCGTAGATTTTGTTAAAAAAGTATAATTTTCTTTTCTCTACCTAAATATCTTGTGAGTTCCATATTTTTTCCAAAACTGTTCATAACGCAACGAATTTTGAGGACACGATGAATGGACAATAATATTAACAAATCGAAAAAGCTTGTAAGTTTTTAGAAACTTAACAAAAATTGTATGAAAAGTATAAATTATAGTCGAAACTTCTAAGCTTTAAACCTCTTGCGGCCCCAGTAAACATTGTCCGCTTTAAAAAATTATTTTGGCATAATATTTGTATGTTATAGATAGCAAAAGCCGATCGGTAAAATTTAAAAAAATTGTGGGCCAAAAAATTATAAAAATTGTAATTTATGGTAAAAATTTCAAGATACTAATACCCAAAGATTTGTTTCCAAATTTGTTTATCCGGTTGTGTAGAAACTTAACTATATTGTTACTTTTCGATTTGCCAACATTAAAGGCTATTCATCATGTCCAAAATTTGTTGCATTATGAACAATTTTGTAAGTCACTGTGCATATATCTCCATGACTCAGAGTTTTTACTTGCCCTGCAAGGAATGTAGAAACTCCGTAAAATTCATTGACGGCTTCTATTCATTACTTACCCCCACTAGTTTTGAAGTGGCCATGTTTCTTATTAAGTGCACCTGTTTGAATGATGGATTATTATATTTAAAGCGATCTATCAAGAAACTGATAATTTGCAGAATTTGTGATAAAAATTTCATTTACTTACTTTTTGAAAAAAAAAAAAAACTATTTGAGACATATCAAAGTCGTTCAATTGCGTTAGTATGGAGCGGAAAAATTTTATTTCAATGATCACTCGAGAATATTTTTACAGCAAATGTTTAGCACTAAAAAATTCGTAAATTTATATTTTTAATTATAGTACAGCAGTTACACAATTTTCATTCTATCTAGAGAGTATTTTTAAAATAATTTGACATAGTTTGATGCGGAATCTGAATAATGATATTAAAGTTCTAAACACAATTCTATCGTACGACGGTAAAGCGGTCGACGCAATTGTGTTTATAGCTTTAGAATTAGGAGACTTAACTCTCTAGTTCCTAAGCCTGCCTCTGGACGGTATTCATCAAAAGGGGTGGAATTACTGTTGCTGTACTGTTGATGTATTTATCATATCGTTTAGGGAATTTCCCAAGATCCCAAACGCATTGGTTATGAGTTGTGTTACGTATCACAGACGTTAGCGGCAGTCGATGACAAAAATTTGTGAAAAACAGGAAAATTAATTATTTTTATTGAATTTGAGAACCTAAGTTAAGAATAAAAAAAAATAAATAAAATACTTCCCGTCATATTAGCCAGATAAAAAAAACTAGCTGGGAATTTGAATTTTTATGTGAAATATTTAATTACTTAAAACAAATTGATTTATGATTTTGACACCAATATAAAATCATTCCAATTTTTTAAATATTTTAGTTTTAATACGACTATGACTTAAAACCTTACGCTAAGCGCACAACAAAATCTTTGCTTTAATTTCTTAAATATTACATATAATGTAGAAACAAGTTCTTTGTCCTTGTCTGGATTATCGCACTCTATTGTGTAAAAATTGATATACACCCAATTGTATCTGTTTTTCCCGAAATTCCCCAATGACATTTTAATTGTAATTAATGCGATTATTAATTAATGTCATTAATTATTAAATAAGTTGATAAGCACTCCAAGTGCTTTTAACTCATGCTGCTTACACAAGCTTAAATATATAATAGATTCATCGATTTTTTTTCGAATCGACATTTGTTTACTTACATAGTGATAAAGCAAAAAATCGCCAACTTTCGAATTGATTTTTGTTTACTTACATAGTGATAATGCAAAATATCGTACTCTCTACTACTAATACAAGTCAAGTACTCGATGTACTAGCGATGATAATGAATAATAACAACTTTGAGAATGATGTTTTGCATAACCTAACAATTTTCAACAAAACCAAAACCAATTTTCTCTTGTGCGATTAAATACACAAACATACATACACATGTTTGTAGATATATATCTATTAAAATTGGTATTTTCAAGATTACGAAAATATTTGATTTAACCTAATAGTATTTACTTCTAGCACTTTATCACTGGCACTTATCACTGCAAAGAAGTGCGAGCAAATCTTTCAAGCGAATTTGATTTGTGTTTAATTATGCGCAAATTATTGCGAATTTTTTTTAAATAATTATCACCTTTATTGAATCGTATTTTTTGCCGTAGCAAATAAAAACATAAAGCGATAAACGATAAAAATTGATTTCCAAAAATTTAATTTATTAACAAAAACATCCGCAAACGCCCGAACGCATTTCAATTTGCAGTTCTGAAGTATTTATATATGTATTCCTTGTGATTTTTAACTGTACACTCGAAAAGCGAGTGACCAATGTTTGTTTAATATTTTTGTTTACAGAAATTGTTGAAATTCCTTTGCAATTAAAATTCCTAGCCTGTTTTTCATCTAATAAATACATACCTACATAAATAAATTAATCACTTCCGAACTCAATCACGGAGTTTCCAATATTTTGACATATTGTTTTATTTTTTATCTTTGAAGAGGTATTTCTGTAGAATGCTTTCATAAAATCGAGAATTTATTGACCTAGAAATTCATACTGACTTAACTGAATAATAATGTAATAATTTTGGCAAGCAATACATTTGTAAATTATTCTTGAGTGCATGTTTTTGAATCAAAATTTCATGATATCAAATGAAACAACAACAAGGTAATAAACGACTTTTATACATCAAATCAAAACTTTATCATTACCTCAAAAACTGTGTTATCGTTTTTAATACTTTATCACTCATCAATACAATAATAAGGCGAGTGCCGTTTATCCAAAAAAAATTTATGATCTCTTCAAAAGCCACTGAAATGGTAAATAAATGAAATAAAAATCAATTGCTTTCTTTTTTCATACACGCTACACCATGTGATGCAGAATTGTCACGGATGATGGAATGGAAATAAATTATAATTGTTTTGATATTTCTTTGGTCTATAGAACAATTTAATGTGAAAGTCATATTTCACACAAAAATCAAAATTTATTGAGAAGGAGGATATAGTTATTATAGTTTCAGTTTAATTATTTTGCTCATACATACGCTCGTATCTATACAGTTTTTCGCGGTAGTATATAGTTTATTCAACTCCAAAACCGCATACCGCTTTTTTTTACCAAAATACCGCGTTTATACTAAGAAAAAAATATACAATTTTTGAACGCTAGGAAATTCAAATTTATCAATCGCAATGCAAAACGTCTGAGAGAATAGTGGCAACTCGTTGCGAGTATACTTTTGATAGAAGTGGAAACATTGAAGGCGATTCTTATCGTCAAAAGTAACTTGAAATATCCATGCGTTGATTTCTATAAATACCTCATAGCAAAGCCGGAATCGCTTCGTGAAATTTCTTCTAACCACAAATTCAATACAACTACAGAAGGAGATATGAAAATGGAGAACGAAGACGATGTAGATGATGAATAAATTGCTTTCCTTGATAATTCTTATTGAAAAAAATTCATACCGCGAAATATACAGTTTTTTTCAAATCGATTTACAGTTTTTAAAAGTTTTTGGTAGAAATATACAGTTTTTGGTCCGAAAAAAAGATACGAGCGTTACTCATACATAAAAATTAGTAAATTAAAGAATCAACTGTAGAGCGCAATCTGATGTAGGTGAACCAAGCACATATCAGGAAGCGTTATCACCAACGCCAATCGTTTAAGCTTCAAATATAAATTTCCAAGATACCCAATCCCAAAGCTCAATTTTTATAATAGGCTGTCTTTTAAAATCGATTAAGGTGGCTCCATCAGATGAAGAGTCCACCAGCGAGTCCAAAGATGAGAGATGTCAAAAACTATTAAGGAAATTGAGAGCTAAAAACATTTGATAACCGTGCGCACAATAACAAAGGCATGTGACGTTTTGAGTTGTTTGCTTCGAAAAAAAAAAAAAAAATAAAAATTCCCGAGCAAGAAAATAACTTTTATTCTCAAACAAAAAAAAAAAAAAAATAAAAATTGTAAATTAATTTTTTCGATTGAGCAAAAACTTAAAAAATCGAAATGCTTATAATGATTACGGTTCCAGTTTATTAAGGGCTTCACGCATTCTATGAAAATCGTACTCTTTTGAACATGTTTTCTTCGATATATTTTTATTAAAAAATATTGTTGTTAATGCAAATCTAGATACTCCGCAGATCAATAATTCATATCATTCTGGAATAGTGTATATAGAGTAGTTCCTTCTTTTATTCTACCGATACAAATATTTTTTGCAAAATTTTTTATTCACCCATAATGGAGAAACGTGACGGAAATTTTTTAAGAGAAATTCATTAAAATTTGTTTATGACTTCTCAGTATAAAGTATACTAACACGCCTACCAACCGAGACAGTAATTAGTAATAAAGGTAATAATTTTATGATAAGACATTAAAAAGAGGCAAAGCATTTTTAATTATTAAAAAACAACTCATTAATTGCGAACTTCTTGTAGAGAAATGTGATTAAGCTAATTAATTTTTGTTTGTAAATACAATATCATTATATTTTTAATATAACCTATTTATTGTCTGGTATATTTACATGTCTTTAGCTGGACAATAAACTGAATAATTATTATTATTACGGTGCATAATACTTCAAGCCAATGAGGTTTACTTACTTCTTAACTTTCAAGTAGTTACTACTAAGTATAAAATAGTCGGATCAACACATAAAAACTAACTCACGTATACCAATTCTATTTCAAGTAGGGATTGAACCTCCTATTCGGGAGATGACAGAAAAGAATTCTACCCACCTATTATTTCTATTATGTTTCCTGTATTTTTTTTGTAATTGTACAAGAAATGAAACCACATTTTCTCAGAAATGTATTCAAACTTTAAGATATATGATAATGATTAACATTTTATCCTTGAATGAAAGAAAAGAACCTTTAAAGTTTGCTTACATGGGTAGAACAGTTATCTTCTCGTAGGCTGTTCTCCTACTGGAGGCAACGAAATGTCAATGAAAAACGTTGCTATTCTTTGAGAGCGATTAGCATTGCCAGTCGCCGCTTTGTGTCGGATCGCAGCTGCGTTGCCTTCAGTGGGAGAATGGCCTTAGACTCCTCTCTTAAACGACCATGAACCGCATTGTAATTAGTTTTGCTGTTCTTCTTACTTTCATTCTTTTTTGTTTGGTTATTGCCTTCATTAGTAACTAAGAACGCATTCATTCACCCATTGGAGGTAAGCTAGAGTAAAAAAAAAATGTGTCATACTTACACTTTAAAAACGTTATCAGAACTTGTAAAAAAAATAGCAAAACAAAAAAAAAAATTGTTGTTTTTCAATAAAATGCCTTTGATTGCTCTGTTGTTGTCATTAGAAGCAATTATGTTCTATTGCAACTATTGCTAAGTTTTATTAGCAAAAAAGTTACTTCTAACATGATTGTACCTCATGTGTGTTAAACATACAGAAATTCTAGAAAATTATAACAAAAAAATGAAATACAAGTAACAAATTGCGACAAAATGAAATTAATGTAGCAGCAGAAGTGTTGGGGTGTTGGTGCTGAAGCTGGTCAACTACTCTACAGCGATGCATGACACGTTTCCACGAGGAATTCATATGAAATCACTTCACGTTAAAGTGTAGAAAATATTTCAATAATTTTTTTTTATTTTTTTTTTATTGTAAACATTGCATATTGTTATCTTCCTTTTTGTGCGCTATTGTTATTATCTAGTATTGTTTGTTAATTGTACAATTTTGTTGTAATTGCAAATGTTATTTTGAAATTTCCAATTGAACAAAACTATGTGTTAAGTATAAATAAATAAAGAAGCATTAAAATTATACTTTCTGTAAAATTTTGCATGTTTACTGTTTCAGAGCTAGGACGCACTTTTTCGATTTTGAGCTTCTTCGTTGTACATTATACTCTGTTCTTCGCAATATATGGCCAATTTTGGATATTTCTCGTTGATCCTTAAATAAGGCTTTTCTCAGCAAGACTTGCTAAACTGGGAAAGCTTTCTTTAAATACCTGGAAAAATTTCCAGGTGTAGCCAGGAGCGCTTTCATCCTTCATCAACCATACGAGGTGGATCTGTCCTAATTGGGTCTAAGAAGGAATCGATGCCACCCCTAAAACAATCAACCCAACTTGTTAAATATTTTTTCTAGTAACTTAAGTCTTTAGTTAAAAGTTCATTTACATGGAAAATAATATCATGTAGATAAACTATTTTGAATTCTCTTTTCTAATTTGAGGGGGATAGACGAATTTTATGATAAACGACCACAAAATTTAGTTTTTGTTATATCATAATTGGAGCTTCTACTTTACTTTTTTGAGTTTCGACAAAATTTGTGGCTTCGCCATTTAAATTTTTCAAAAAGTACCAGAAAAGCAACAATTTTCGTCTTTCCAGTAATTTTTTACTTTTATTGAATTTTAGACAATATAATGTTACAAATACTGTTACAAAAACAAGACTGTATAGTCTATAATTATCGTCTATGTTCGTTAGTTTCGAGTTTCGACTTTCAATTTTAAAATCATTATTCTGACGAATTTAAGAGGAACGATTTCTGATCGTTGCTCCCCAAGTCTCTGAATTTGTCTGGTATTTTAATACAAATTCCATATTCGCCAGTCAACGACTTTTTAATAAAAATTTAACTTATAATAACTGCTGGCAATTTACGTTTCCGATTTCATTGAAATGCCTACTTTTCGACACAAATTGCTTGTAGAGAAAGGTAAGAAATGTAAATAAAGTAAAAATGATGAATCAATGGTAAGCAAGCAACCAAGGCCGTATTTAGGGGGGAGGTTTTGGGGCTTCTGACCCCCCCCGAAATGTGGAAACTTTATTCTAATTTTTGAGATTAATTTCCAATGGTTGGAAAAAAGTCAAAATAAAATTTATTTAACGACATGAAACGCAAAAACTCCGTCTTATTAGCAAAACCCATGCAGTTTTAGGAGACAATCTTAAAATGTAATTAATTTTTTAACCCATAATTTCTCAGAGCACCCCGACTAGAAAAATCTCTTTCAATGCTGTGACTTCACGAATTTAGGGAATGTAAGCCAACCTCATCCGGGTTCCTTATCATTGATAATGGCCCAAATTCCCAATGATGATCATTTGAAAAAAATGAGCCTCTACTAGTTTTGGTAATTTTTTTGAGGTTGGGTACATCATCAGCAGTGGGAAGTCAATGAGTTAACGAAATAATTTTTATTTAAAAAAAATTTTATTTGATTATTCTGTGAATTTTTTGTCACTTATGGCCATTTTTTTTCTTCGAATGAAACCCCCCCACGGCTACGGCCCTGCAAGCAACTGTCAAAATAACACCCCAATAGTATTTAGAAAACGACCTCTGCTCAGCAACATGTTGAGCTGAAGTATCAGAAAAATAATACGCTCAATGAAATGACGGCTGCTCAATATAGTTTTTGCTGATCATAAAGTGATCAATTTGCGTTCATAAGACACACAGGTAGCAGTTACGGAGCAGGGGCGTCTTTTGAACGTGACCAATATAAGATATTGATAGTAGTTTGACAATTCTACTTCCAATTAAAATGCATTTATCCGGATACGAACAGTAAAAATTTGCTACAGATTAAGGGGAATGCAGTTTCGGGTATCTACATTTTCAGCGGCTCTTTTTTTTTAATTATATGTAGGTGAGCTCGCGTATTTTTCCAGCACAAAACTCGCTCACAAAGAGAACATCAAATGCTAAAAAATATTAAAACTATTCGATATGGAAAAGAAGACAAAACTTGATGTAAAATGTTCAAATGATTTCCAGTAAAAAGTTATGGGTGAAAGAAAGCTTTTCGGACAAAACTGGTGATAATTTATACAAATTTGTCGTACACAAACAGACCTAATGGCTGCTGATCTTTGCTTATATTTGATATTTTGGACAAAACCATTTGCCGGTTGGGTGAAACAAAGTGGGCATGGTACCTCATACGCTAAACCGTTTGAGTGAACTGTTAAATTAATGTAGACGTCGATAACAAAAATTGAACTCCCCACATTCAGAAATGAATACTCATTATTCGAATTGACGAAAACTCAAACAAAAAATTTCAAATTGACTAATTTTGTCTAAGTTGCGTAACTAACTTTTTTTTTTAATATGTAGCTATTCAGTCAATCTCGCACATAGCCTAATAATTTCAGAACTGTGTTAAAATGTGAATCTTCAAGTCTACTTCTCTTTTAGGATAGAATTACTTTGACACCTTTAACACAAGTGTTTATTATTTTCGTAGTTTCTGTGCTGTAAAAAATTCAAGGTTCCTGTTTTTTTGATATGCTAACTAAATCACACATAGTAATTAGAGCAACGTGCCTCTATTTGAAAATACGGCAAGTAAGATAAAATAAATGTAACACTTTTTTCAACAAACGATTTATGAACATGTTTACAACAAAAGTTCTGACTGGCAACAGAATATTTACACAATCAGCTAAAAATCACAAAATCACAAAATACGTAAACAATTGTGAGAGAAGTTGTAATAAAAGTACGAAAACAAAGTGCATCAAATACATAAAAAAAAGTAAAATCTCTGAAACAAAATTGGACATTATCGCAATTGCAACGATGATATTAAGTATCTGCGAATGTTTGTAAGTATGCAATATGATTCAGTAGAACGATATTAACAATTATCACTAACATCTCAAGAGCGATCGTCTTTTGTGGCTATCGTAGTTTCATAAGCACACACAGGCATACCTACATAAGTACCTGAATAATTCAATTTAAACAACAACAAAGATTCTACAGTGAAAAAAGACTTCGTTCACACTTCATGTACTGTGCATCAATTGTGTTTGTTTGTGTGTGTGTGTGTGTGTATGTATATATAATTGTTGTTGTTGTTGCTAGTGATATTCTTAATCTTATCAGTTAGCATTATAAATTGATCAGGTGTACAAGCAATTTGCGAGCGCACGATACAGTGAGTTTGATAAGAGTGAATATGGTATCAGCAACGGCAGCAGAAGCAGAAAAAACAACAACATTACGTTGTACATTTAAGTAAATGTACAATTCAAAATTACTTTCAGTATTGCAAGACTATAAATTGAAAGCAGACGTGTTTACGGAAGTTGAACCAACTTTAAGGTTTTTGTTTTAGTGATATATACTTACCTACTTTACATATAGAGGCTACAAAAACAAAAACTTCTTAAAAAGTGAATTTAAACCATAAGTGAAAAAAAAAAAAAATAATAAAAACAATAAAGACATTGAAAAATGTGATCTTTGTATCAAAAACATTATTTTAAAAGGTGTATTGAACTCTGTTACTTATTCGCCTTCTCTCCGGCTACTCCTCAAGAAAGATTATCAAAGTCTTCAATAATAAATTAAAAAACATTGCAAATAAAAAGTTATAAAAGTTAGTATTACTTCAAAAGTGCTATAAATATTACATTGAAAATTTGTTCGATAACGTTTGCCAACATGAAGTTAAGGTAAGATTTTTATTTTGGCTTAAATAAACAATCGTTGCTATGTTGTAAAATCTTGTAAATACAAAATTTAGGAATTTTTTGCTTTGGCATTGATACATAAATGTGTAACTTACTATTAAGATTACATACTTTTGAGTGATAATTGTGTCAAAGATATGGTTTATCTAGCTTCCTATACACGTTTTTATAACAAATACCTGAACAAATACTAGAAACTAATTTATGGTTTAGATTTCGGGTATAATTTTTATTTAAAATGAAATGATTGTTGTTGTGATGAATAACAAAATTCAGAACTAATAGTAGCTTACTACCACAACAATCCGCTGCGGATCTGGACAGAGGTTTTGCTTCCATTCGCATTGCGCGTGATAAATTTGCACATGAATGGAAAGGACCTAAGTGAAGCGAAGTGAAAACTTCTCTTGGAGAGTTTTTGCGATTATGCCGTGTATTGAAACCAGACATTCAGGACAGCAGTTCACTAAACACCTCAACCTATTCATAGTTTACATAAAAAAATACAATGGGCATTAACCCCAAACTACATATTAAGGATCGTGATTTAGTCGATTCACAGATCATAGCAAATCATAGATTGGGAACTACCCCATAATCCAATCGCACTAGTCTCGGAAATAGACATTTTTTTTTTTGGTTTTTTATAAAGATTTAACTTAAATATGTTAAGTACGAATTCTATGAATGCAAAGAAAGACAGAATCGATGCCAGTACCATGATAAGCATTTTGATATCACAGAAATATTAAAATGGCGGTTGGTGGTGAGATATAAAACTGGGCACTCTCTTACTCTCTCAGGCACATATACATGCATACGGTCACGGTAGAATTTAAATTATTTTATTGTTGCTTCTAGTGTATTTGTATTTGTGGTTATCATAAATATTTTTAATATTCATTTACACTTTGCCTTTTTATGAATGACTTTTGCAAAAGTTAAAGATAAAATATTTGGACTTTATATCACATGTTAAATTAATTTTCATAAAAATATAATCATATGTACCGGAGGCGTCTCTACGGGGAGCGTATATTAAAATTCAACCTCTCCCCCATGGATCCTCAAAATTTTTCATAGCAAACCCCATATTGGATTATTTTTTAATGCGCCTCTGCTATGAATATATATATGCACATACAAGGATTCATATTTGTGATAAGTCACTGACTAATTTTAAGTACTTTAAAGAATTTTTGAATTGATAAATAATACATGAATATGTACATATAACTTTTAGTATTATCTGAATTTTATTTTGAAAAAAGCAAAAAAAATGTGTTAAAAAAATTAAGGTGTATACAAAAAAAAACTTTCCATTCTCAAATCATACATATGTAGATAAAAGTGTGATTTTGTCGAATATAGAAATTCTTTACTTGAATGCCTATAAGAATATAATAAGAAAGTGGTGACTTTAATCACATGTTACACGAAAATGCATACATAAATACTATAATACATACATCCAAAATATTCAAGAAAATGTGTGAAAATCCATATAAAAAAAAAAATAGCTGGGTACATTTCTATCGCTGAATATGGTGACTCAGGCTAAATGTAAGATTCATTAACCCGATTCGCGGGGCTTAGTCCGCTTTGTGATAAGTTTTTCTACTATCACACTTGGTGTTAACCTAATCAAAAAGATTTGAGACACAATAGATGCATATCATTATCGCATTATTCCCGCTTCAGATCTGAACAAACAAATTCACCTTTAATTTCGATGTATGACGCATGTTCTTTGTATATTTCAAAAACAAATAAAAAATCTTTTTCATTTTCGTGCTAATTGTTTATTATTTACTTTAGTGATCTTTAGTTTTAATCCAAATTATATTTTCATTAATGTAGTTTTTTATTAACTCTTTGTTTTCCTTGTCTATTGTGTATGGCACACATTGTTTCTTGTTTATTATTTACTTTAGTGATCTTTAGTTTTAATCCAAATTATATTTTCATTAATGTAGTTTTTTATTAACTCTTTGTTTTCCTTGTCTATTGTGTATGGCACACATTGTTTCTTGTGTGTACAACATTTTTTTGCAATTAAAAATTTAATTTTCTTGTACTTCCCGAAACTTAACTGAGCTTACTATAATAAATACTGCAAATGTATAAATGTATCTTGTATCTTATCATATGTTTCAATTAACTTTTTAATTAAGCCCGAACTTTGTGCTGTTATTTTTTGTAATTCTTTTTCATTAGAAATTAAATTAAGATCTTTGAGATGAGACGACGAATAAATATTTGCAGTTCTTATTAAAAATGTTATAAATAGAAATATTTCCTAACTTATGAGATTTTATTCTTTTGAATAATTGCAGAATGTTGCGTTGTTTACGACATTCAAAGCATCACACCGATGATATACACGCGGATCATCATCAGCTAACTGAACAATTCACTGAAGTACATAAAAACTTTCAGGAAGCTGTTAAAATATTATTGCTAGGCACTGCCGAATCTGGGAAAACTACAATAATAAAACAGATGCGCATACTCCATATCAATGGATATACCGATGAGTAAGTAAACAAAATAGATTACAAATAAAATCGATTGTTGGAATAATTATTATTATTTATTAATTTACTATGTATGTATTTTGGTTTCATTAAATAGTGAACGGCGTGATAAAATTCCGGAAATCTATCAGAACATTCATGAATCAATTTATCAATTAGTTCAACAAATGTCAATTTTGGGATTAGCGTATAAAAGTTGTGCCAGTCAAGAGAGTGCCGAATATATATTATCATTGGGCGCTGATAATGCACCGGAATATATGAATGAGGTATGTATATTCCATTTGGGTTTTTTGCTACTTATTTATAAATATGGTAGTATACCTACATACATACACATATAAATATTAAATAAGTGGGAAACGTCGTTTTTATTTGGTTTTATATTTAGAGTTTTTTCAAATTGCTTCTTATCCACAAGCAATACTAAATACCAATACTAGTATTAAATGTAAAGAAATTGGAAAGAAAAAACACTTAAACGTGTGTCGTTTATGATATACTGCCATATATCAAAGAATAAATTGTTCAATTGTTCATATTTGCGCGATATTATAAATCACTAGTATGAAGATTTTGTTTCGTTTAATGGGCACATAAGAAACCATATTCGAGTAAAATACACATTATAAATATTCATGGCAGTTTCCGCTGAACTCAACTGAGTTCAACAAAAATCAAAAGTTTTTGCAGACTTCGAAGTCGTAGATGTTTCAATTTGCCATTTCGAACAAATGGCAAAACTGCTCAAGAATCTGTTTATAATAGTTATTGATATATGGAAGAATGAAAATTTACTGAAGGCTATCGTTTAAGAGTTTTGATTACTGAAGATTGAGCCCAAAACGTAAATGTTTCAGTTTGAAGTGCGTATAATTAATTCACTTTTCAATTTGGAGCTCTTTCAATTTGGATCTGTCTACTGACTGACCGATATTTAGAACTATCTGTAAATGGAATAACAAATTTAACATACGCAAACTTTTCAAAAGAACGTTTTTTCTTGGTCCCATCTCTGCTTAAATTTACGCAATACCTATTATTTGTGGATTACGCAATCTAGCTAAATTGTGATAGAGAAAAAAACATATCAAATTGGATTGAGTCATATGGCACCCGAGATTTTCTTTGAGTTAAAAATTAAATTCATGCTTATTTAAAGTATTCTTCTTCTTTTATGACACAACAGCCGTGCCGTGCTGTGTAGAAACAGTTTTATTTTCTAGTTTTGATATTTGACTGTGCCGAGTAATGAAACCGGACAGCCTGCATAGTAATCCAGGACACTAACCACTAGGCTATGGTGACCACCTTAGGTTTCTGTACCTTGGCTTATTTGAAGCCTAATGTTTATAAACAAAGGCCTCAACAAATACACTAAAATTCATATTTCAAAACCAGTAATTAGTAGTACTATGTTTTAGATTTGCTATAGATAGAGATATCAACTAGAAAGACATATCAAAGGACTAGATAAGCAACGATGAACTGTTATTTTGGTCATAGGAAGTGAAAGAAAGTGACGTCAGCAACTCGATTGTATTTTTTAAATTTAAGCAATTAGAAATACATGGTCTTATAATCGATTCAAGATTATGAATATTTTCAAATAAAAGTTGGAAGTTCTTGAATATATATGTATATCTAATCAATTCACATAAAAGTCAAGCTGTCTTATATTATTCGTAATATTATTAAATTACTGAAGGGGTACTTATAACGTCTGTGATAAACTATTTAAAACATACATATGCAATGATTGAATAATAAAAATTCTATTACTTTTTCTTTTTTGCAGGAATATTGCGATCACGTTATGACACTATGGAATGATGTAGGAATACGTTCTTGTTATGACAGATCAAATGAATTTCCCCTGCTTGACAGCACTAAGTAGTAAGTATCAAACATTCCATTACATAACTAATTTACTGATAAGTTATTTTAAATTTTTTATATTTTATCATCAAAATGTTTGACGATTCTCTGGCGTAATCATCTCAATATTCACTCAGTAATTTCTCTCTCTCTTTCTCGTTTGCAGCTTCCTCGATAACTTTGAAAGAATATCTGACTATGAATACATTCCTACAACTGAAGATATTCTACATAGTCGAAGAATTACCACCGGCATACATCAGATCTCTTTTCGCGTTAAGATCCCCAAATCAATGGGTGGTGGCGAGCAGGAGTTCCGTATGTTCGATGTGGGTGGACAGCGTGATCAGCGCAACAAATGGATACAGGTATTTGAAGGTATCCAAGCGGTATTATTCCTGATCTCATGCGGTGATTTCGATCAAACCTTACGCGAAGATACACGTCAGAACCGTTTGCAAGAGGCCTTAAATCTTTTCCGCGGTGTTTGGCAGAATCGTTTTCTATCCTCGGCCGGTTTGATTGTCTTCCTCAATAAACAAGATATAATGGAACGGAAGATACGTGCGGGGAAACATATTGTCGATTATTTTCCAGAATTTGAAGATTTTCGCAATAGTCCACAAGCAGAGAGTTTGTTTGATGAATGTGATTGGACGAAAAAGTTTATTAAACAAAAACTGGTGGATATCACGCAGGAGCCAATTAAGCGTAATTCTCGAAATAATACCGATTACACAAGACGTGAGTGTTATTATCATTTTACCATCGCCACTGACACCAGTTGTATACGAAAAGTATTCAATGATGTTCATCAAATGATTTTACATCAAAATATGCTGCAAGTTGGACTGCTGTGAGCAGTTTCAAGAGTCTCGGATCCAATATGTGATCAAAATTATTTAGAGGAAAGTTCTATCTGTGATCTGTTTGCTATATTTTAGCAAATATGTATTTAGAAATAGAATTACATTTAATTTCGGAGATTTATTCGGAAAAGTATTATAATTTAGATTATATAATGGATGTAGAGTATAAGATGATTGATGTTATTTATATGCATTGGTATTATTTATTTTAAGAAAATTATATTTACGTACAAGAAATTCAATTGAAAATATATAAACTAATAAATTCAATGAAATATAAACTAATTGGCTATTTTTGAAAACAGGCTATTCAAAGCTTAAATTGATTTGGAAATGTTTTCCAATAGTAACATGTCAAGCAAACTATAAAGGTATGTAAAGGGTATTCATTTAAGGTAAAACTTATTTCCTGTTTTTGTAATCGGTAGTCATCTTTTCTGATATTCGTTATCCCAGCAAACCGTGTGAGAGTGGAACTACGAACTGGTCATGTCCTCTTCCTATATATGATATGGCGCAGATGGTAGAGGGTTACTCATAATTGTAGGCATATGACCTTCATAAATTACTCTACAACAAGGCGCACAGTGTAACATCGCATAAAATTTTAACACAGAGCGATAAAAATTTGCACATAAGGCTATTTTGTCTTTAAAAACATATGGTCAAAAAATTAACTTAATCCGACCACGGCCACGCCCACCTCCTTTATAAACAGAAAAATTATAAAGCTACATCTTCCAACATATGTGAAATATAGCGATGCAATTTTGCACATATGAGTTTTTTGGCTATAAAAACATATGGTGCAAAAATAAACCTAGTCCCACCACTGCCACGCCCACCTCCCTTATAAACTTATATATTAAAACGCTATAATTTAAACATTATGTGGGATATGACTATAAAAATCTGTTGTTATTTGGATATTTTATTTTATACTTATCACCATTGTAAAAAGTAGGTGTAACCCGATTACTGCCACGCCCATTTTCCACACAAACTTGTAAAAAAAATACGATAAACAATGATAAGCATGTTTCTTTTTTGTGGGCACATATTTATTTCATTATACATTAAATAATTTCATTCACTTTCATCTTATGACTTTCTTGAAACAAAATATTCCAAGTCTATATCCGAGTCATAACTAATTTCTGCTGCCTTTGTGTCGTCTCGTTAAGCAAATCTAGTAAATTAACTTTAGCCGAGACTTCTGAAGTAACAATTGGGTATAGAAGTAATTCCTTTTTTTGCTTTCTTCAGTCTGTTGTAGCTTGGAAAGCAATTAGGGTGAATTAAATTTACAGCTGATCATAAAACGTTGTATTTTCTTACCGATAAATCTAAATCATAGAACAAAGCCAGTACTTGGTTAATTGAGAAAGACTCGTTCGTATTATTTTTGTTTTGCGTTTGTACTTCTTTTGCAGCAATTGTTATTTCCTCATTCGGATATGCACGGAGTAAGTTTTTCATTCGCCGACGTTTTGTTCTTTCAAATGCGTCTTCATACCGAACTTTATGCCTGCCGCCGCTTGTACTTAGTTTCTATAGAACCAGCAATTTATACATTAAGAAATTAAAAAAAAAAAGAATTTAACGTCATCCAAATCCAAGTAAAAATTTGAGTTAAGTCAAACATGATACTTTTCCTCGAACCTCTTTTTCACCCTTCCAGCTTTAGACCACTTTTCAAACATTTTGCTAATTATATGTTTCAGATCTTTTTTTATGGTATCGCTTTTATTTGATAATGCTATATTTTTTAAATAAATTTTTCAACAGCAGCAAGCCTGTTTGTTTGTTGCTGTTGCTTAGTCAAACGTTGAAAATTTCTTTTATTTTTAATGAAGGTGCCACTAGAAAAAGTTTAATAAAACTAAATTGAGCTGATAGAAGCAGCTAAAATTTTTAACTATTATTTTACATACTTGCGTTAATACTTTCGTTCGAATAACAAAGGGGGCTTTTTGGGGTTTTTGTTTTTATTCTACCAAACTTTTTAGTTACAAATCAAAGCTCAACTAACCTAGCAAATAAAAATGAAAAAATAGCATGTTAGTAATTTTTTCAAATAAAGTTCCGAGTTTAAAAGCGTCGTGTGGCCGTATTAATCAAAATTTTAAATTTTTTTTGTATTGTCTTAGTCAACAATTTTACTTTAAAATTGCATTATTACTTTTTTAAAATTATGTCTTAATTTTTTATCGATTTTGGCCGCACTCGTCACACTGTGTGGCGCAGCACTTGAGCTAATTTACGCGACCAGAGCTCAATACGTTGGCTTTAGATATAAAATCCTGCACAACGGAAAACACGTTCAACAGATCGAGTCCAAGTCAGGGGTGCATCAAGGTTGCCAACTGTTCGATACAGTTCTTAATTATAGTTAGCCTTGATCATCTAATATTGGCTGCTTCAAAATTAGAAAACAAGAAATTCGAAGAGTTCTATTAAATTACTTATTTGAGCAGCTGTTGCAAGTGAAATCAATAAGATAAAGGCTTCTTTTCTGCCAATATCACCGTAATTCTAATGTAAAATCAATATCGATATAAGTCTCCGAAACCTGCCTGAATAACAATGGACTTAGAAATCCTGGAATCGGAGATTAGATTAGAGATGTTTGAAGAAGATGGCCAATGACCGATCATGATGAGAGAATTTTGTTTATGTTTCGTGAATCTGTAGTGCTTTAAATTAACTTATTTTGAACGACTCCCGAAAGTTCAAATATTCACTTATTTTCTTTAATTATATATAATATCGTCGTCGTTCAAGCAGCAATCACTAAGTTCAAACACATTTTTTAATGATCCAGTTGAAACGTATACTAATGTGTATATCAATCTGTTGACTTCTTCAGTTTTGCTAGTGTTCGTAGCGCACCATGCACTGCGTAAACTAACTTCATCTTAGAAATCAAAGAAATGGACTTAGAGAATTCTGCCAGAACGCCGACGATATATGAAATTTATAGTGAAAAGAGAAAATAAATGAAAATGTTAAGTTGTGGGAGTTGTTAAATTACAAATTCTATTGACAAAAATTTGATGAATTTAAATTTTCTGGAAACCATTTACTTTGTAAAAACGTATATCTCTCTCTGTGTTATTTCAAATATAAATATTTTCCACTAACACCTCCGTTCTATTTTCACTTGTTCCTTTCATTTCATATTTTATTTCACTTTGTGCTTGACATTCGCCAAATGCACACAGCAAAATGGAAACGAACCATGGTAATAAAAAAATGAAATCGGAATTTGTCAGTTTCAGTTTGACACAATCCGCCGGCACGAAAACGTCAGAAAAATACGGTGAAGAGAAAATAGTTTGAAGAAGGAAACAAATTCAAGTGAAAAGTGCGTTGAAAAGGAAAAAGTGGTTTTCTATTTTGCCACAAAGTAAATATTAGTAGTTTTGTGTTTAGACATTTCAATTAAAGTACAAATAAAACAAAGTAAATAACATGACGAACCAACCAAAATACTAGAAAGGAAAACAGTGAAATAGGATAATAAAATTGCGATTAGGAGAGAGAAACTTTCCACCAAACTGACGTTCTTATGCTTCTCCACATGTACGAATATCGATTACGCGAAAACATGAAAATGGAAAAAATAGATAAGAGATAAATAAAACAGAAATACGAAAATAGATGAAAACAATTAAAAACACACACGTTTACATACATTTCGCACTATTTTTTCAAGTTTTTACAAAATAATTTTTTGGAGGGGAAATATAAATTTTGTGAATTAAAAAATTTCTCCAAATTCGTAAGCAACTGTTTTATTAGTTCTACGTTCCCCCATCCACCTGCTCCACCTTCCTCTTGTTCGGTTTATGGTCCGCTTCAGTGCCACCGCCAGCATAACCACCGACTTTTGTTTTTGTAGCCAACACTTGCTCTTTCTCACGTTACATGCTGATAAATTTAAAAAGCAGCGACAACGACGACGCAGGCAGTGAGTAACTGAAATACAAAACAATAATGAAAACCGGATATTTCACTAAAGCTAGTTACTTATTTTTCGTACAAATTCAAAGCTTTAATAATCAAAAAAATATTAAGCAAACAGCAACAACTACATATGGAGCAGCCAAATTGTTGCACAGGCAGACAAACAGACGGACGAATGAACAAACAAAAATTGAAAAAAATAAAATCAAAATATTTTCGTCAGTTTTAGTTTAAAGTAATGCGAATTTTTTCCTTTTTGGTTATACTTTCTTTTATTATTTATTTTTGGTTTAAAATTAAATTTTGATTTGTGCTTTTTTTTAATTCGCAACAACCTTTCATAATTTTATACTAGATAAATATGTACGTGAGAAAGAAGCAGCATCGCGTGCATGTTTTGCATTTATATTAAATCGAAAAAGTATTAAATACTGATTTCATCTGTTTTTTTTAATTTATGTTCATTCATTTTCTTAGCTTTAGCGTTTCTCCTTTCCTTCTGCCAATTCTATTTCTCATACTTAAAAATGTTGTAGCTATGTATGTAATCTTTGTTGTTGTATACTATTTTCTTTTTCATTGCCCGCTTATTTCAACTTTGTGTGAGCACGAGACTGACATCGACCATGCTTCTCCTCATATACCCCACTCCCCACTGCTCCGTAGTAGCAAGCAGCCATCATCAGTTCACACATTCATATATACATACACATAAATTGGTTGCAACAACAAAATGATATCCCAGTGAACGCATGAATGTGAAGGAGAAGTGAAGCACGACGAAAGGAATCGAAACTCATTCAGAAAATTCGCAATATTGCAACAAAAAACACATTGCATAGTTTTTGTTTGTTTATTATATGACAACAAAGATTCCCATTAAGGAGGCGTTCCTCTGCCCTTGTAAGGTGGTTGGGTATAGCATGGCGTTGCGGCGCAGAGCAATATAGTCAGAAATTTATTGTTTGGACATTTTTTGGGCTTAAGTTTCTCTACTATTCATTAGCAAGATTTACATTGCAGAAGCATGCACAGGACAGAAAAACACATATGTATATATGCATATATGTATACACAATATGTATGTATATTGTGTTTTCAAGGTCGCTCCTTCAGCGAGATAATTTTGATCATATCGATTAGAAAAGTTGAAAGAACATTGAACGATACAAACTTGTACTTTTTTTATAGTTTACAGGAATCTGAAATTCGAGAGGTAAAAAGTGGCATTATTGGAATTTATTGTTTGCGTAAGAAATCTGAAATGGTGTCATAAAACTCGAAATATAATGCTGTAGCGGGCAAATAAACAATCTAAGTCCTAACTACTATTGAATCATTTGGATATTTAGCAAATATGTTATGTTGAAATAATAAGCAAAGAAAGACGTTACAAAATCTCTAAAGAAATATATGAGATCTGATAGGAAATTGAGTTGTTCAAGCTCCTTTAACATTCACAAGAACTCAAATAACGCCAATTTTAACTCTCCAGTATCAGTACCTCATATGAAGGTACTGTCCAATGCCCGAGATTTTTGGAAATTTGTTTAAAAAGTTTTACCTTACATTTTTTGTTTGTTTTTAACGTTTCTCTTTCCATTTAATTTATAAAACTTTGATTAGTTTCCTGAAGCTAAACATATTTCCTTCATAATTTCATTACTTTTAGCAGAAACACGAAAACTATTCTAAAATTGCAGCAACAACAAGAGGGCAATTTACCTATATAATTCTAGAAAAAATAGCAACGGTAAAACAATTCAACAGATATAATTATGATCAATATGGATATTAGCGTAACGCCAAATTATTCTTACATTTTCGATTTTGAAAATGATTTCATACATCAACGCACACGCAAATGGATGGTGGAAAATTGGACATGGGTCTTTTATTATTGTGGCATTTATATGTTGGTGATATTTGGCGGGCAACATTTTATGCAAAATCGTCTCAGGTAAGTTTAAAATAATATATATATATTTATCGGATAAAAATAGTTGAAAATCAGCGCAGACACTAATGCATTAGAGTAGATCACCGAAAATGAACTTCAAACAATAAACTTTTCAAATCTGCGCTTACAAAGCGTACAAATTACTATGTACATGGGCTTATATGAACTTTTCCTCGCTCGTGTCTTGAGAATAATTCAACATTGCCTAATGATCATTTTTTAATTCTTTCAACTTAAATACAAAAATTGTATGCACGTGTTAGAAAAAACATTCAACTATAGACACAATATTTCAAACATATCGATTTAAACTGTTTGCCATATTGTAGATTAAATTGAAACCGGTTACTGCCGGTTATTTGGTTACCGGCTACAGAGCATACATAACCTTAAACACCAAATAGTTACATAAAAACAAGTTTAAAAAAACTTTTGCAAACTTCCATGGGTTAGAATCTTTCTCACATTCTTAAAAAGAAAAAAAAAATTAAGAAAAGGTGGAAATGAAAAGACGAAATAATAATAATTCTACAGTCGTATGATTTTTAATATAGCCGTAAAATCAATGTCAAATATTTAGATTTAATTGATTGCTGATTGGTTTGTTGTACAAATTTAAATTTTTTTGTTGCTTCGTTATGAACGTGTTGCAAATGCTATACAAAGAATATTAAATGCTTTAATATTTTAAAATACCCATTCGACATTTAACAGTAACTGTCGAAACTTGCTATATACATAAACTATCTGCCTCCTTCTCCTCTATCTAGCAGTTATTCATTCCTATTGATCATATTCCCATTGTCACCTTCGCAAATTCAGTCAGACATTTAAAATGGTGTTAATTACAGCAGCAATTATCTAACTATTAAATAGTTAATAATTAAAATTGTAAAATACAAACGTTTTTCGAGGGTTTGTACAATTGTTATAAATCTCATCTTTCATAAAGGATTTGTCCAATCGAAAGTATAAACATTAGAGCGCCAATTTAAAAGACGCAAAAAAACAGTGAAGAAGATGGCGAATATTGATGGCACAAGTATATTTCGTTTTCATCGCTTTTTCTGGAAATTGCTAGGACAAGTTCCTCCAACTCAAAACCATTTTCGAATTCCGTATATCATTTACTCAGTAATTCTTAATATTATCGTGACAGTTGCATATCCTTTGCATTTGATTATTGGTTTATTCAATAGTGAATCAAAACCTGACATGTTTAAAAATCTCGCCATCAATTTTACATGCCTTGCAAGCAGCATAAAAACTTTTTCTATATGGTGGAAACTGCATGAAGTTCGCAAGATAATGCAGATTATTAAAAAATTAGATGAACGTATCGCCGCTGAGGATGAAGTAAAATACTACAAAGTCACTGTTATACGATCAGTAAAACTGATTTTCAATATAATTTTATTTATCGGTCTGGGTGCGGCTGTGACCTCGGAAGTTGCTGTACTCATTACTGTTATCCTGCGTGAATGGGATCTCATGTATCCGGCATACTTTCCCTTTAATCCATATGGCTCTACAACGAATTACATCATTGCTCACTTATATCAGTTCTTAGGTGTCACTGTACAAATTTTTCAAAATCTATTGAACGATACGTTTCCCGCAATGGGATTAGCTATGCTGGCCGGGCATGTACATCTGCTGGGTATGCGTATTGCAAAAATTGGGATGAATGTAAAAAGCTCGTTGGAACAAAATAATGTTGAACTTGTTGAATGTATACGAGATTACGACGATCTACTTGAGTATGGATAACAATGGAATATTTGATTGTATTTTTAATATTTAAGTTTATATTTCATCAATAGCTTTCGTGAGGTAATGGAACGTATCATATCCTTGAGTATATTCGTGCAGATATTAATCACTGGTTTCAACATGTGCATCGCTATCATTTATCTAATGTTCTATGTTAATGATGCTTCAGCGTACTTATATTATACATTCTATTTAATTGCCATGCCTGCAGAGATATTTCCGGTCTGTTATTATGGTACCTATTGTCAGATGGAGTTTGAGAAACTGACCTACACAATGTTCTCCAACAATTGGATGAATCAAAATAAGAATTTCAAGCAGAATTTGCGAATATTTGTAGAACAGAGTTTGAAAAAACGAAACGTGAAGGCTGGCGGCATGTTCCACATTGATTTGGATTCATTCTTTGCCACCTGCAAAGGAGCATATTCTTTATTTGCTGTGGTCATGCAAATGCGATAAAGGGAAATAATTTGTCAACGTTGTTAAGGATTTTAACTTCTATATTTTCAATTACTAATTTTTGAAAGATGCGTTGCTTAGAACTTGATCTTGATATAGATTTTATTATTAATTTGTTATCTCGCTTGCAATTTCTATTTATTAAGTTAAATGAATGATAATTCAGTATGACTAAAAAAAGTTCTCAAAGTTGTTGGTGTTTTATTAGTTTTTGAAAATACCCGAATTGATTGATTGACGATTTTTAATATTACAATATTTGAGGCGAGAAAAAATAAAATTACTGATGAAAGATTGGAAGGAAATCACACTTTTTGTCATTCTTTACCGATTTCGATATCAACTCAACCCAGTACAAATTTTTCACGAATGCAAAAATGTATATGGAGTAAATTGTGTCTGTTTTCAAATGGTTTCGAAGAAGCAGTTCATGGTATAGAGCCCAAAATGTCCAAATCCACCCATTAAAAAAACCTCAAACTTCAACTCAAATGCGGAAATAACAGGCCTACAACTTTTTAGATGATTGAAAATAACCAGTGCTTTCTTATGCATGTTTATTTGTGCTCTGAATCCGAATCGGAATACAGAATTCTTCTATCACGTCAGAATTTCAAGAAATCTTGAAACAAATATACTATTAGAAAATTAAAATGTTTCCCTTTTGGCGCATACTAGGCTAAATCAAAGGATCCGATCTTTAAAATCATGAGAATTTTGAAAAATTACAACTTAAAAATGTAAAATGTCTCAGAAACAAATTTGTTTCTTTAATTAAAATGTGAAAAATCGCATAAGAAAATATATTAGTTTGTTGGTCCTTTTAACTACTACTAAATAAATTCATTGGTTCACAATTACTCGCACTGTCCTGTCCTGGGACTCAACTTATGTGCAACTTACTTTATTTGTTTTTCTTTAAGATAGTAAGAGACACCTGGCATTTCAGTTGTCATATGTGTTTTCTTCTTTTTCCTCTAACCATAAACTACACTAACTTCACTATACCTGCCGCGAATAATTTAGAATGAAATTTAATTGATGTTAATTTCTAAAATAATTACTTTGAATGAATAATGAATGAATACTAAAGGTGTTAGAATACTTAAAATCGACTCATCTGACTTATATAACTCAACTAAAAATTGTGCTAGCTATTATAAAAGGATTAGCATTGTTTTAAGGACATTCACTTACAAAGTATTTATTCTTCAATCTACTCCATCTGAAAGCAAGCAAAATGTGTCAATTTGTAGATGGAACCAGTGTATTTCGTTTTCATCTCTTATGTTATAAATGGTTGGGTCAAATTCCAACTAAAAATCATCGTATTCGGTATTACATTTACTCTTTCGCATTGAATTTCATCGTGACCATCGGATTTCCTTTGCACTTGTGTTCTCTGCTTAATAGAGAATCCAAATACGTGTTTGAAATTCTTCCTTTTAGTTTTGAATCGACTGTGTCCAGCATAAAAACTTTTCTCATCTGGTGGAAATTGCATGAAGTTCGAAAAATAACGCAAATCATTGAGAAATTGGATAAACGTATCGTAGCAGCGGATGAAGTGAAATATTACAAAGTCACTGTGATTTCAGGAGCAAAAAGAATCGTGTATATAATTGGTTTTATTAGTATGAGTGCATCACTGGCTTCTGAAGGTGGTGTCCTCGTTACTGGGATTTTGCTTGAGTGGCGTCTCATGTTTCAGTCATATTTTCCATTCGATGTTTACAGCAATCCATTCAATTATTTGGTTGCACATTTATATCAGTTTTTATGCGGATCTGCTCAAATTTTGCAAAATATTTTAAATGCTACTCTTGGCCCGGTTGGCCTGATTATGTTGGGAGGACATGTGCATCTCCTGGGCATGCGTGTATCTAAAATTGGTACCGATATAGGAAAGTCATCGAAACAAAATAATATTGAACTTGTAAAATGCATACAAGACTATGACGATTTACTTAAGTGCGTATATGATACATATTTGATTTGATTGATTAATTTCTATTTGTATCTAAATTCCAATATTAGCTTTCGCAATGCAATGGAATGCATCATCTCCATGAGCACGTTCGTGCAGATATTATTCACTGGTTTCCACATTTGTGCTGCTCTCATCTATCTGATTTTTAATGTTCATGATGTATTATCCTTTATTTATTACATGTTTTATTTACTTGCCATGCCTGCTGAAATATTTCCAGTTTGTTATTATGGCACATATTTTTCTATAGAATTTGAAAAACTAACTTACACCATGTTCTCCAATAATTGGATGGATCAGAGCACTGACTTTAAGCGGAATCTACGGATATTTGCTGAACAGAGTTTAACAAACAGAGACGTGTTGGCTGGGGGCATGTTTCGTTTCGCATCGAATTGGATTCGTTCTTTACTACGATGAAGGGTGCATATTCTTTATTGACTATTATTATTCAAATGCGATAAATGGCGCTGGATTTAATTCAGATTTCCAGCTCTAATTCTAGAATACACAAGCATTACGAAATTTTTAATTAATAATTCTTGCATCTTATGAAAGTGTAGAGCATTTGGCGTATTATATATAGAAATGTCCCGATAATCAAAATCGTTCTTTTTTTTTTTTTTTTTTTTTTTTTGTTATCGAATATTAAGTAAGGTTAGCCACGAGTTTCTTATATCAAATTTGTTAAGATGCAGTGTTCGTTGAGTGAACTACTCAATAAATTAAACGGGTCTGTGTGATTTGTAGTGTCTAAATTGAATTCATAATTGAATCTTAAAATTAACTTAGCCACAAATTTATAATGGAAATAACTATACATGTTTATTTATGCTCTGAATCCGAATCGGCATGCAGGATTTCAAGAAATCTTGAAACAAAAATACCAAAAAGTCAGATTTTGTTTAGTTTCGGTAAAAAATCAAAATGTTTTCCTTTTGGCGCATATCTCATTTTTCCACACATTTCTCCATACATTACATTTGCTCCAAGAATTGTAATCGAAAAATAATTAAAGGACGCATTCCTGTAAGAAATAAGCTCTAAGTCATTACTTTCTATAGTTTTTCCACATTTTTTTGTCGATAGTACCGTTGTGGCAAACCTTCAAAATGCAAATTGCCTAAAAAAAAGTTTTTAACTTCGCCGTTCGAATTCGGTTTAAACCTGTTGGTCCTTGCCATTCGATCCGCGCCCTCCATGGGCTGTTGTGCCATAAAGTAAAAAAAGATATGCACTGTTTTTGGTAGTTCAATAAAAAATCTATAATCAAATCTTATTGATATAATTTTTTGGAATATTCAGTCAGTAGACGCAACCTTCATTAAAGTAACGATTAGTTCATACACAGTTCATAATTTTTTTATATTCCATTTATTATAAGCACCTCTCTAGTGTTTAGCTATATTTAAAAGTGTAGGAGTTTTAAGCGCAACAATTACGCTGGTGATATCATAAAATAAAAACTTATGATTATTGGCTCTCATGTGTGGGCACGTTAGCTTTTTACTTTTATTCTTTCGGGTTTGTTGTTTACTATTTGCCGGTTTTTTTTTGTTTTTTTGTTGGGGTTTCTCTTCCAATTTTCATACAATAAACAAACACAAAAGATATTTTCTAATATTCTAAAAATTCCCAGTTTCATAATTTTATTACGTCATTGCAATTGCGTGGCTGTCGAATTCTTTCAAGCTTGGAAACCTTATTGCCATGTGAATTAACTAGCTCGCCTGTTTGTCTGTTTCCTACTGTTTTTCATTAAACTTGATTCTTTTTTATTACCTACATATTATTTTGTGGAATATTTAATTTTGTCGCCATTGATTGCTTTCAAAAGTAAGTAAGACAAAGAAAATGTGTGTCGCGTTTTTTGTTTTGTAGATATTATATTGATTTGAAAAGCTCCGAGAGAAAAGTCACACATGTTGAAAAATTTATTGGTTTATTTTATGAATTTTTTTATTCAATTGTATTTAGAGTGCACATGTGCTTAGTCCGTTTTTTCTTAATTTTTCAGAAGAAACAAAAAACTTCCTAACAGTCTTTACTGTAAATATTGCTAAAATATAAAATTTATGCGAAAAATTAAGCAGCAATACGAGGTCGCGATTGAAATGAACAATTTGTTGTTTTTTATGTGACTTAGCGTGAGCTTTTTGAGAGCTATAGACTTATCACTTTTGCGTATCAATGTCTAACAACAAGTAAAAATAAAATAAGAACTTAATTCTTTTTGCAAACGATGTATTTTTAACTTAATTTTAATAAGAGCAATAAAGCATTTCTTTTATTATATGAATAGTTATGTAAAAGACAATGATATGCAATTTATTCCAGGTTTAAGTTAAATGTAGCTATCCAGCAATGAAAGTTGGAGGAGAGAATTGAAAACGTTTTGACAAACGCAATATCAGATTAAAGATTGAACCTTTTTCTAAAAATAACTGATGTCAAAATTTTTTCCCCTTCTTGATCTACATTTATTTTTATAGTTCTGAATTATTTGAATTTATTGGGCAATATTTCGTAAATTATGAGAAAGCAGTCAACACTTCTCACTGTTAAATTTACTTGCTTATTACGATTTCAATAACGTTTACATTTTCTGGTAATATTTAATACCGAATATCTCGGAGACCTTACGTGATATCCTACCTGAAATTCTTTATTCCTATTATTTTATTACCTGTAAATTAACCCTCGGATTAGTGGTAAGATTTTTTCATTAAAAAAGTGACAAGTTCCGTAGGGACCAATGAACAATTGTATGGAAATTTTATATGACTACATTAATTTATGCTCATTTAAAGCACTCAAATCATTGCTGACAATTCAATTATCAGTAAAAAGACGAATATTTTTGTTTGTTTATTGTGTTTATACATTATTTTATTAAAAAAATTAAATTTTAAACTGAATTGTCCTTGTAATAGTTTCCTGCTTGTGATAACTACTCCAAAAAACATCATAGCATTTGTGATGTGAGGAAAACGTGTTATGCGGGCGTTCGTGGCCCTGTCTCCAATATTTTTTGTTGCCAATTGCATGATGAATAAATGCAGGATAAATTTTGTGAGTCATTGTATATATAGGTTTATTTTTAGGGGTTACCTATGTTCAGCAAAATTGAGCCAGGTAAAAAAAGAACATGTTTATTGTTTACACTTAAACGAATTTGCATTTAGTCTCAAATCCCATACCCTGTGCTAACTTTTTAATGCTACAGTGCTGAGCAATATTGAGGACCTGTTTTAGAGACCCAATTTTGCCGAAAACATCAATACAAAATTTCTCGTAGTTTATGAGTTAAGCGAACTTATATTTATGACCTCTGTCTAAAAAATCGCTTATTTGACCTAAAGTAGCAAAACTCATTGGCAATATTATTAAGTGGGCCTAGCGCTATTAGAAACCGTTGAGAGATTTGGATTCATATTATAGGTGGCGCACAGTGTTATGATAGGTCCCAGCGGACCTTATCACTAATCCAGACTTTAACACATAAAACCGCCATAAAATCCGAACCAATCCACTAATCGCTTTATAAATGGTTTTGAACAAAGCGTAATAATATATACTTGGAATACACTGTCGGTCCAGGGTACCTTACCTTGGCCGAAATATAAGCAATTTTCAATCAAAAAGCTCCCCAGGGGCCTTACCACTAAACCGAGGGTTAAAAGTTATTTTTAAAATTACATAATTTTGCAATAAAGAATAGTCACATATCGTTTTTTCTTTTGAAAAATAAATAAAACACTATTTTATTGCTAAACAAATATTGAATAAAACACACGAGCAGAGCAACACACGCACATGCACTCGGCCATCGCAACAGTCACAAACATGAGATCATCATTACTGCAATTTTCCTAGAAAAAAAAAACACACAAAAATTACGCTTGCATCAAAGTGCGAAAGCATTCAAAACTAAATTATTGAATTTGTTTAACTTTTTTGTGTGCATGTTCTCCTCTAATATATCCGAGTCAGACAAAGATTTGCCTCGCCCATTATGCGATGACGTTAGCTTATCTTGTTTTTTCGTTCTCACAAATTCTGAATTTGCGAGACATAAATTGACAGTAATAGCAAGCAAATTACAAAACTAACAAAATTATATAAACTCCTCAAGTAATCGTTAAAAAATAAATACAATTATTGTCAACGTAAATTCTAATACTTATTTAGTATGTACTTAAATTGGCAATACAAATTAACTGTTTCGTGAGATTTCTTGCAGTTGCAACTAAATATATTATGGGTATTCACGGGTTGATGCAGCATGCCCTTTCGACTTTGCGAAAGTGCGAATTGCGAAAGTTTGACACCTTTCTACCTTTAAATTCGTAAGAAGAATCCAAAATATTTTCATTATTTTTCAATGAGAAGATAATATTTTGACAGTTAAACTGTTTCGCATCTCCAATATTTGCATTGAACGCTCTCATCTTAGTGCTTTAAGTCGCACTTTCGCAATTTCGCACTTTTGCATCAACGCGTGAATACCCATATTAATTAACGATGGCAATTCTAACCATATTTACATGTGCATATAGGAAAATATTAGACACAGTGGCTACGTGTGATTTTTATTCATTTATTGCTTATAATTAAGTGAAGAGAGGCACCGCTTATAGTTCATTTTGAATTATGTACTTTACATCACATATTTATATTGTAAAAAACTCATTTCAACAAAGAGTTTCCTATGTATACTTACCGTGCACATATGTATACGATATTAAATTATATATATATATATATAAATTTTTTTTTTGAATGAATGCAATTCTTTTTCAATGCCATTCTTTACTCTTGGATCATGGGAAACCTTCCGGGATAGTTTCTTGTTTCTTAGTTATTATTCGAATAGTTGCCAGACTTGGTTAGACCCACTAACCTGTCTAGAAAGGGGGATTAAGGATAAAAAACTCTCTTAACCCCTTTCCGATAAATATCTCAGCCGTTATGTTTATTGCTACTGAACTAGAAGCATCTGCTAGTAGTAGGTCTAATATGATATAGAAAAACGATTAAAATTTATCACAGTCAACACATAAACTCTTCAATGCCTCGTAAACCTTGTAGACTATATAAGCACGTAAACTTACTGTTGAATTTCATATACATTTTGACAAGTTTACACACTTTACAAGTTTACGAGGCAGTTACGAGTTTATTTTAATTATTTTTTATTTATTTGTTCAGTCTACAGAAATTTCTTACAGACTATATTTCAATTGAACATTGTAAACAAGTTAAGCATAAATCTATTTATATTAACATTAAAATCTATAACACTTGAGTACTTATTACACAATCGAATACCTCTTGTGATGGGTTCATTATAAGCATAAAGAGTGCTATGTGTTGAAACGATTAATATTCTTATGTGTCTTAAATCACGAGGTGGAACGTAAAAATTAAACAAATTAGATAGTTCTTAACAATTTAATTTGCCATTAATGATATTAAATGCAAAAATCAGCGAAAGATAAGTTATTCTGTCTTTCAAAGACTGTAGACCAAGCAATTTACGTCTACCGATGTAAGATGGAAGGCCGTCTGTCCAATGCAGCTTATATAGAGCGAATCTCGTAAACATTTTTTGAACTCTTCAATGTTATTGGAATGAATTTCAAATGAAGGATTCCAAATTAGTGAATAGCAATAGTCTAAGCGACTTTTTACTGACGATAAATAAAGATATTTTAGAGTTAGTGGATCTTTGAAGTTTTCACAGTTTCTCAACATGTTTAGAAAACGTGAGTTTGGAGATGAAAATTACACCTAGATTTTTTATTTCGTCATTACGATTTAATACACAATTTTGTAAAATATAGTTGAAAACTATTATACCTGGTTTTTTAGAATAAGACACAACGCAGCATTTGTTGATATTTAAGTATAGAGGGTTAGCTATGCACCATTCTTCAAGTACCCTTAGATCATTTTGTAGATTAGAACAGTCTGATATATTACAGACTCTTGAAAAGAGTTTATATGAATCCGCTTATCTTGAACACCTCAGACTCCTAAGAAGATATCGGGTGGGGATTCTTTGGAAATAGTTCTTAGTATTAGGCAGTCTGCGAAACGTGAATGGGAAGAGTCCGTAGAGAATCTCAGTTACAATTTAGGAAACAATATCCTTTGAATATCGATCTTTTCAAGGAGAAATATTTTTGTGCGAGTCAATATCTTGTGAGTTAGACCAGCAAGATTATGTGAGAATTGTTTGAATTAAGATTTGTCTACACCACAAAAGGGTTCAAAACCAAAGATAGAGAACTTAATTCCTCCCCTTCTTTCTTGGCATAGATCTCAGTCATTATGATTGCTGCTACTGAATTAATAGACTTTTTGAAGGAACAAATAAAATCACACTTCCACAATCTATAGATCCAATAGTGGTTTTCAAATTTGATTATTTTAAGCTATTTTTCACTTGAAATTAAAGTCTTCCTTGCCGAAGATTATGATCCGTAGCCTTCGCATCAGTAGAAGGAGCAATCAGTAACGGGCACACTACAATGTTTCTCCGGCATTGAGCCTCAAATCAAATACTGATCTCTTCGAATATCAGAGGCATGTTTTTAAAGTGAATACATACCGCATACAGTTTTTTGTTGTTTCTATAAGTAAAAAAGCAAATATTTGCAAAAAATACCCACACATTGATCAATAGTATACTAATTTCCGCTTGTGTTAAGTTACAATAAATATTTATAAATTACTTTTTTAAACGCAAGGTGCGAAATACATACACATATGTATGTATGTATTAAGGTGCCTCAAGTCTCACACAAAAAAAAGTGGTTTTGTACCTTCTCCTAAAAATTAATAATAAGCTGACGTGAACTGAAACGTTGCAAAAACCTCTAAAAATCAGATTAATTTTAGCTAAATAAAAATTTACACATAATATAAATTCTAAAATACTTACTAGAAAACCATTGCACAATAACTCAGGATAATAATGCAATATCCATTAGTTCGATAAAAATTTAAAATAAACTATAGCCTATCCATAAGAGCCATAGATCTCTCGAATCAGACAGAAATCAAAGATTATGTGAAAAACTGACCGAAAAAAACAAAATATGCCGAGATTCAATTTTAGAGGAAGGAAGAAAGGAAGTTAGCACCACAAAAATTTTGTTGTGATGAAAAAATTAGGGCCCCCCACTTAAGAAATCTTTGGATCCACTTTTTTACGCCAGGCACCTTAAAGTGCATACATATTTAATGAATATAACTATTATATTTGCAGGTACCTACAAGAATTTATTGGATATTTTCTTGTTTTATTGTAATGCGCAGTTAATTCTAATGTACTCTAATATTATTTATTATAATTTTATGTTATTTCAATTTCATTCATATTCATATATTATGGGCAATAATTAAATAATATTTAAAATGTTTAAATTATCACGTGTTCCAATCACGAACATTTATTAAAAATAATTTGCAGTAATTCTGTAGCAATTTAAAATGTTTCAATGATTGCGGTAAGATCGATAGGACGTCATCAAACACGGTGGGCAGAAAGACAGATAGGCAGGCAACAGCGACGATGTCAACTTCACAGCTCAGCTGCAGTTACACGATATCATTCAACTGATGCAATGATGAATAATATTAAAATATTTCCATTTTTAACTTAAATTATTAAAAACGAAAACGGTTATTCAATTTTATTTTTATCAAATAACAAGCATTCCCCACTTGTGAGTATTACTCACTCTGATTCTTTTACGATAAGCCGTAGACATAGTACATACAACTGAATATTTTTCAACATTATAAAAAAGTGAAAAAAGAAATTAATAATATTTATCGCTCATGTGAGCTTTTGTGTATTTCTACACTAATTCCGATAAATTTTATATGACGCATTGTCCTCATCACCCATCGACGTCGACGAGTGTGTACAAATGTAACTATTGTGTGTGTATGCATGCACCTATACTTGTGCGCTAGAGTGTATTTATCATGAGGTCTTTAATATTGTTTTGCTATAATTATTTAGTTCTTTAAAAATTTAGTTATTTATTAGCCTTGTTCTTTGATTGATTTATATAGATCATTAATTGAGAATTACCATGTTCTAGTATCTAATTTCTGGGTTTAAATGTAGACTCCAAAATAATAAGCTTGAAACTTGAATCGCTATTACGAATTTCGACCTTAGCCACTATGAAAATAGTCGCTGTGAATGAAGTCTTGATCTCTCTATGCGATTCGTGTAAAGCCTTAACACGTGGAGTGCCGGCATGCAAATTCAATAGGTCCTAATAAATGATAACAAGTATAAATTAATCTATAGAGATATGTATAAAAAAAATTTTGTGAAAAAACAATAATGTCATTTAGGATCTTTCTAAATATTGATGACGATATGTGTTATTAAGTCGTTATATTATGTGACAGTCGACGGTGCACGCGGCAAACAGATATTTCATTATTTTATGTTTTTATTAAATTTTTGTTACTTTAAAATTTTAGTTGCCAAAATATTGCATTGACTTTACATCTAACAGTTCATCGTCGGCACGCAACGTGTTAATTAGTCCAAGAATCTAAAAACTCTATCAATAAAAAATGTGAAACTTTAAATGTCCTATTCATAGAATTTAAATGTTTAAAAATCGATTTTTTCCAAACCAAATTTACATGCTCAATTTATTACCATAAATGGGTTGTTTTTTTCGTGCACGTGCTAACGTTAATTGTTGCTACATAGTATAGCATTTTTCACAGCAACATGTTTATTAAATAACTTTAATTTTTCACGTTATTCCAAAAAAGAGCAAAATAAAATGCTCAAAAGAAAAAAAATTAATTTTTCTTTGTAAAAATTAATAATTCACATGCAAAAAAGGGGTGTGTTTTGTATGTATGTACGTATGTTCTGTGGCGCTATGGCACCCACATCCACAAATTTATAAAGTTTAGATACCCCATGGGGTGACGCTAAGCGAACATGCCATTACAGGTTGAGCATGCCACATTGTTTTTTTGTTTCATAAACAATGATGAAAAAGGAATCATAAAGAAGGTGCTGATGACATTATATTAAGTTGCTGTCATCAATAAACTATTTCAGTAAACTTGCTGAAAGATAAGTCCAAAATCTACTTTTATATTGGCGAAGAAATTCAAAATAATTATAAAGTGGCATCATTGTTCATGTTTCTCTTGCAATTATTGCACAAGAACGAAGGCATTAGTAATTCATACTTGGTATACTAAGTACTATATGTAAATATATAAATGGACATACATATCGCTCATTTACGAAAAAGACTGTCATAACTCAAAAAACGCGGTTTTGCAGAAAACGCGTTTAAGTTTTCAATTGACTTCCACTTTGCAGGTAAAAGAAGAAATATTATAATTCGAACGCGCAGAGTATACAAGATATTAATATGAAATTTTTACACAATATGAAGCGTGATATAATGAATAATTCTGCATCATTAACTCAAAATTCATGTTTTTTGACTTATGACAGTCTTTTAGTAAGTGAGCGATATGTACATGAATATAACTAATATCGTCATCGTTCAAGCAGAAATCACTAAGTCCAAATTCATTTTTTTGATTGGATCCATATTAATTAGCTTCTATAATTCGAATGACATAATAAATTCGATTTTTGATGATTTAGTTATAACGTATACTAATGTGTGTACCAATCTGTTAACTTTTCAAGTTTTGCCAGTGTTCGTAGGGCGCCATGCACTGCATAAACTAACTTCATCTCAGAAATTAAAAAAATGGACTTAGTGGATTCTGCCAGAACGGCGACGATATCTAAACAATAAAACCACATATCTTACTTTAAATAAATGTCATTTGCAAAAACAGAGACTGAAAAAAATTTTGAAAAATTAATGATGATGACTCTGTGGCACGGTTCATTGTTTAATTCTATATTTAGATAAATATCCAGCAAATACATACGCTAACGGATCCTAGGGGCGGGGCAAGAGGGTTTTGGGGTTAAATCTTCCCCTCCTTATCGTTGAAAAGTTCATACATTTTGATCATTGTTCATAAATGACAAAAAAAAAACAACGAAAAAATTACACTCTCGGAAAAGTCTCTTGATTCACTAACGCATATACATATGTATATACATATATGTTTTTATTTATGTTCTTTTAATGAGTATTTTTTAATGAGTTCTACATTAAATTATGGACAGTTTTTGTGCAAGTTTGTACTTTTTTATGCACATGATATACATGTGCATGAGCTTCTCACTTACATGATATAATCAAATTATAATCGTAAATACTTTCCGCGAAAGTAAAATTATACATTTATTTATATTTACATACGTAATTTTAACTTTCAAAATAATGTAATAAAATTACAAACACAAATACAACAATATTAAAGAAGTTGTTAATACTTAAATTTATAAAGGGAATGTGCATGACACACGCCTATGCACACGCTGATTTTAAAGCCCCCAAAAAAAAGTTTATTAAAAGTGTAAATAACACAAGTAGATGAAAAATATGTATGTGATAGTCGTATATGCACGTACAGTCAGTTGATCTGTCTATCCGTCTATTCATTTCATTCTCATGTGCATTTTATCGAAATGAAGTTTCAAAGTGTAAATATTGAAATAATAAAATTTTCTCTTAATTTTAGCCCTCATTAATAAAACATCAAAACAATAATATTTAATTTTGTGAATTTGTTCGCAAAAAGAGATTAAAAGTGGGAAACAGTTTCTTTTTCTAACTAAAAGTAACACAATTATATACCAAAAAATTACTTTTTAATGTGGTACGAACACTTTTCTTTAGTACATCCGGGAAAGTTCGTTAAGTTGGGTGATTTGAAAAATCATCAATTTTTAGAATTTTTTTTATGGGTAGATCCACCGTTTGAAACATACCAAATTTTTTTTTTTTTTTTAATTTCTCAATTTTGATATAAATTGCATTATTAATTATTACTACTGAAGACTATTTCTCCGAATTTTTTATTTTTATTTTTTTTTGCTATTTCTGAAAACAACCCGAAATCAGATTGCCCTACATCTAGGGCAGTTAAAATTTTTGCTCTGATGCAGTAAATCAACATCAATCGATCGGTAAAATTGCACCGTTTGGGCTCCAGTTCATGGTAAACTGGTGTTTGGTTTCTGAGTTGCACTTACAAACCAAGCTTCGTTATCTATTAGGATTTTATTATTTTCCCATTTTGCAAGAAAATGTTGAATATGTACAATAATACAATAATTACAATCATGTTACTATAGTATAATATTTAAATAAATTGTAATAATTGGAAATATAACAAATAAAACAGTCGTCTAAAGTCAGCCGAAAACTAGACACACTAGAAACCACTTGAAAACAGTCACAAGAAACGGCCCATTCACTCCATATGCATTTAGGTGTAAATTGACGCAGGAATCCGTAGAGAATAACAAATCGAATATCCCCCAGTGTTGGCGGTGGAATTTCTGCTGACCTTACATTAGTAATTTTACTTTTTTTCGCCTAAATTTTCACCGATCTTCCTGAAATTTAATACAACTAGTTTATTAACTTTGGATTTTTCAAAAACTAATAATATACCACTAACCTTATATAATAAGTGTGTCTATGTTAATTTTTGAAACTATTAGCCATCTAGATCCTGATCTAGAATCCACCTAGATCCTGATCACAGTTCCTATGTGCCACATATGTCTATATACCACCTTGATCAAAAAGTTCCCGGAATTTATTCAGAAAATTAAAAATACAAGTTTATTCATCTAAATCTAGATTGCAACACACTTATGCCAGCGCTTGATCCAATCCCCGAAACATTTTTTATATTCGGTTTTCGCGTTGCCCGTAATGATTTTTTAACTCAATTGAACAGAAAAAAATCATAGGGAGCCAAATCAGGTGAATTCGGTGGCTGTTGGATGGTATTTGTTGCATTTTTCGTCAAAAAACTACGAATAATGATGGAAACGCAAACGCCTCATAACGCCCAAATAATACTCTCTGATGGTTAATTTGCGGTTATTGACCGAAATTTCGATGGTCAGCCACTGCGTTCATCATCTTCGATTGACTCACAACCACTTTTGAACCGCTCGTGCCACTGGAAAATGACCGTTCTCTTTAGAGAATCGTTGCCGAAACACTTTTCCAACATTTCCAACGTTCACGCACCATTAAATCCGTTTTTTACGCAAAATTTAATACAATACAGTTTAATAAAATTGTAAAAAATTGCCAACACACACAGAGATAGATGTACTCTTGGCTACGTAACTTTTGCAAATGTCAAGCTATGACGCTAAGAGGGAATATCAACAACAAATGTGTCAACTTAACAAAAAAAAAAACAGAACTCAAATCGGAACGATGGGAGCGCCACACGGTGGTTATTCCGGGAACTTTTTGATCAAGGTAGTATTTTGGACTTAAGCTTATGCGATCACATTAAAATAGCTTAATATAAAATTAGTTATGCTTACTAGGTACTTATTGAGTTTAAATATTTAACTATGTGAGTCTATAAATAACTGTGTGTATATATGTCAAAAAAAATAGGAACGAAAACAAGCCAGTGAATGACTGAATCAATGAATGATAACGCTCGCATGGGTTGGTAATGAGCTTGTAAACAAAACTGAGTAATAATAGTAAAGAAAAAAATCACTAAGAAACTGAAAAGTTTCACTTTTATTTCTTTTTTAATTTTTTTTTTTTGCCTTGCTTGCTTTATTTATTATGTCTGTCTGCCCGTCTGTACATATTTACCTTCGGTTTTGGGTATCAGCTTTTTAAAATGCGTGGAAACCATTAAGTTGTTGTTGTTGCTTCTTTTCGATGTACCTTCAACATTCATAATTTTTTTATTTAGGTTTTTTTATATCTGCTCTTTTTTTGCAAGAAAAAAAAAACTCTTTGTTTCTGTTGGCGGTTGAGATGTTATAACATATTTGCGCGTATACTTACAGTACGACTACGATAAATGCAACAAACGATAATAGGAAGTTACTTAATGGTAAAATTTAAGCTAAAAACCCTTATGCATGACATGAAATGTTAAAATAATTACATTTATTGTTTATATTCTTAGTTTATATTCATAGATTCATTCACTGCTGTGTACTAGTGTCAAAACTCTCTAGAAAAATTAAGTACCAAATGAAACTGTGTTTGGCTGAAAATTGAGTATGTATCATAGGTTTGGTTTAATCACCGTTCGTCGCACTGTGCGAATAATTACTAAACAAAAAATAAAACAAATTAATAATTTGCTGTCAATCGTAATTGCAAATGGCAACGATAATGTCACAAATTTGTTTGTTTGCCGTATAAGCACACACACACACAGTTGAGGTTTTAAATTCACATTGTTAAATTTAAAAATTATAATATTGTGCAATTTTTTACAAATTTTAACTTTACCTAATTAATCACTAGTTCTCTGGCGCCATAGTTCTTAGTACAGGTATATGGATAGAGGTATTTAGTTACAGTTCCCGGTGTTCTCAATGAGCCTTTTCAATAAAATTCCTAAAATGATGGAGTGGTAGAGAAAACTAAATTCTTCTCATCTCTGAAATTATTGAAGAAAACTTTGGAGGAAAGTCTAATGTTTTTGTACTAAAAAAAAGGTTGGCATTGAATTATACTTAGTATTGAAAACATAATATTATTTTGAATAAAACTATTTTTGAAAAAAAAATCAATCAATAAAAAAAGATGCCAACCTTCTTGTTTTTCTCCCAAAAACTCATGGGTTAAATAATCGCATTCGCAATATGCAAAACTTACGCATAATTTTGACATTCGCATTCGTAATTTTTTTTTTTGCGAATTTTTTCAATTAAATTATGTTTGTGAACATGTTTGCTCAGTTCCTTGTAAAACAAATAAAGCAGCAGAACTACTTTTTTTTTTAAATATAATTTACCACTACTGAACTTAAAACTTTTTCTTCGAAGTTAATACAAATATTTGGTTTAAAAATTACTATAATGTGAAATTGAATTTTGTAGGTGTAATTTTCTCAGTAAAGTAAATACATTGAAAATGTAAATTTGTTATTAATTTTTTCCCCCCTCTTTCGCATCCGCATTCATATTTACATTCGCGAATCTCATCTTTTCACATTCGGACCCGCACCCGCTAAATTGACATCACTAGTTTAAATATGCAATTGTTTGATAAATATTTGTTGGCCAACAATTCATAGAAATCCCAAGAACTTTGATGATACAAACTGTTCGCGTATTTGGTTAATGAATATACATTTTTGGCAATCGATCGAATGAATTGAAATCAAAACAAAAACATATTTGTTTTCTTTTTGTATTTTTCCAAATATGCCAAAATTTGATAACGTATGCAAAAGTGTAGCAAAACACAAACTTGACAGACAAACAAACACACGAAATTACGAAAGTGCGTCCCTAAAACATGAAAACAACAAATTTGAGTTCAAGGTTTAAAATGTGTACATATTTTGTTTTTTGTTGTGGCGTTGTGTTTTTCTGCTTTTATGCAAAAATCAATGCAATAAAAGAAAAACACCAAAATAAGAATAAAAACCAAATAAAAAACATTATAGTTAAAGCGTTTTTTCGGTTTGCCATATACCAAACAAAGTTAAACATTTGTGAACGCATTAACAAAAAAGAAACTAGAACTAAAAGATGAAACTTTATAGCGTATGCAAAAACTTTGAAAATTACAAATAACCACGAAAAATAAATAAAAATAATGCATAAATTTTATTGTTTAAATAACTATGAATATGCAATAAAATGCAAACGCAACTATTTTTCTTATGAGCCAACAAACAGTATTCAGCATTGAATAAGTGTCTAAGCGCAAATATGTGTGTGTGTGTGTGTGTGTGAGTTTCCCGCCACAATTGTGTTCATAGTTGGTTGCAATAACAGTTAAAGCCAAGTAAAAACTATTCAAGTAATTTGCGAATTGCACATTTGTAGTTGCATGCTATTGTTTCTTTTTGTTTCGTTTTAGTGACAGGGGGTAGAGGGGGTAATAGGGGACTTTAGGTTCGTACTTAGCTGCAATGAAAAACCCAACGCCATCAAGTAAATAAATGTGAGCTACACACACACACCATGTGCTTTATAAAACGCAGTTAAAGCAACTTTACAAAACCAAAATAAAAACAAAAACACAAAACAAACTCAACCAATATGAGAAATTTTTCAAGCCAGAAACCAAAACAAAAAAAAACTTAAACCAAAACGAAACGAAACAGCTAAAAAAAGTCAGCCAACTATTGAGTTGGCCAAGAGTTAGTGATGGTGCTGTTGTTGTTGTTGTTGTTGTTACTGTTGCTGTCGGTTGTTGGCATAAGTTGGCAGGTTGCATAAGCTTTTCAGTGTCTTTTCTTGTGTGTAAGTGTGTTTGCGCCTTTGCAAAGAAATTGCAAATCAGGTTTGTTGCTTGCAACGGTTGCTGGTTGCTCTGGTGACGTCTTTTCTTTTTAATGCAATGCAAATGTTATTTACGTATTTTTTGAAGTTACTCTCTCTTTTTTTTGGTTGTTTAATTGATGCTGCATATTTTTTGAATAAAAAATCAAAACCTGGTCTCATCGATTTTGTGTGATCTCCGATTTATACATACATATAGCCGGTTTGTGTATGGCTGCACGTCTTTCAGTCTGCCTGCCTGTCAGTCGGACGCAGCGTCCGTCAATCGCTGTTACCTGTTAAAGAAAGTGTGTTATTATGTCAACACGTTTACCCACCCAAAAATACATAAATATGTATATATATATAAATACGGGTATGTATTTATATCTACCCGTGAATGTTGGCAAAATATTGTTTTTTTTTTTTTTTTTTAATAAATCGTTGCAGACACAAAAGAAAATACGAAGCAATTTTGCAAAACTGTTTCTTGTCTTTAGTTATTAACATTTTTAATAAGTTGCGCTTGATTGCCATTCATTTATTATATTTTGAGGTTAGAGGGTCGACACACACACAATCGTAGCAGTTATACAATAGTCGTTTATTTTCTTACACATCAAAAATGTCAATCCTAAATAAATTGAGGGCGATAAATAATTGTGTAATTGTAACAAAATGTTTGTTGGCTGTGAAATAAAATCAAGGCTGCACTGTCATTGTTTCTCAATAAATATTTTTATTGTCTCCAGAATAGTGATGGCCACCTGAGCTGTTTTTCTATGGAAATGAGCCCTGCTCGTGTGAAAGTTGTTATGTTCTTGTGCATGTGTGCTACTCTTTGGCCAGCACTACTCTATAATTTGTATTTCTAATATCCAATCAAATAAAAAAGGATGAGTTTCCAAACACTTTTTCTAGACAATTTTAAAGCTGGAACGTCCAAATGTTGGCGTAACTAATTGCCTGAGTATTAATGTTATTACGTCAGATGTTATATTTATTGTTATTGCCAAATATTTCCATTAATATTAATTTTTAAAGCAGTGCTTTTTCCCTCAGATATTTTTTTACTTACTGCGTGTTCATTTTGACTTTCGCTTATGTGTAATAAAAGAGCAAATTACAAGGATGCGTTAGGGCTCAATCCTTTCAAAGAATCGGCTCATTTACTTGTTAAAAGTTATGACCGAGTATATAGTACTAAGATTTATATTAAATATGGTTTAAAATGCCCAGAATGTTGTTTCCACACATATGAACTTCCTCATGGCACATTAATAATAAAATAACTAATATGGACGTATACCAAAAATTTAATTAAATATAATATAGAATCTGTTTTATGGTCACATAAAAGTTGTGATAATATTCATATTATGATATTAATAGGTACATGCCTACTCCTTCTATTGGAAGAGTTCAATTAGCTCAATAAATATTTATAAATATAAAGGTTAAAACTTTTACCACAAATGCACTGGCGGATCCAGAGATTTCCAAAGAAGGGGCTTAATTTTTTTTAATTCATGACCTACGGCAGAGACTCCTATAAGTAACTCCCCACGTGTTTTAGGGATTTTAGTGTTTTTTGAAATTAGGACTTTCACACACACACAGATTCCAACAAAACCCTTTTCCCAGGTTAAGTATAAAAAATTTGTTTAGATAGGTTCACAGCAAAATTATAACAGATGGCGTTGGCAGTAAAACTGTCACCTTCTTCTATTTTTCTAAGAAAATCTTAACTGTCAAATGCCAGTATTTACGTCAGCTGGTTTAAAAATTTAACATTCTTTTGTAATATTCTCTTGTAAGTCTTCCATATATAGATCCGAGCAGGATTACCGTTGGGTGACTAAAGTAGCATATTCCTATTATTTTGACTGTCAAACACCCAAATCCCCCACTTTTCTAAAATTCCTCTAATTTCCCCCCTTTTTTTTACCATTTTTTAAAGAAATTCAAAGAATTTTTTTTTCTTTATTTTAAATAACCATGGGTTTTGACGGTCTTTGTAGTTATACAAATCTTTTATTTTTTCATCTTAATTTAAGACAACTATCAAAATACAAAGAAGAAATCATCATTGGAAGCAGTAATTTTACTAGCAAATCAGAGAATTATTTCGAAACTCGTTACGATAATACCCAAACTATGCAAATGCATACAAAAATATCGTGTTAACTGATCGCATAACAAAATACTCTCAAATATCGTTACAGGCAGATTGAATGTTCTGAATCTAAAATCTCATTTGACCTTTTTCTGTTACCAAATCCCATAGCCCCTCTCTTTTTGGAAATTGCCTTAGTTTTACAATTTTTTAAATCATTAACGTCGATATTTTGCCTAATTTACATTTTCATATTTTCGAACTAAAAATAAGCATAAGATTTTAGTTTTTTTTTTAACAATTTTCAAGTTCCACCAATCAATCTATTAACCAGTGTGGCCAACTTTTATTTCTCACAATCCGCTGAAATGAAGAATAAAACGCGTATTTTCTTTAAAAAAGTGCTAGTTTTTGTTCTCAATACATTCAAACTTTTTCACTAATACACGCACACATTTGCTACTTCTAGCCAATGAAAATTTCTCTGATTTTTCGAAGATAATACATATTCTCAACTTACTGCAGTTTACTTGAATGTTTATGTTGTAAAATGAAAAAACAATGTTTCGATTAAAATTTTGTTAGAATTATTCAGGATATGGATTATTTATTTTAAATTGAGAAAAACGCGCTGACCGCTAAATCACTTTTTTCCGCGTTTTAATTTTCAAAAAGCACTAAATTTAGCGGGAAAAACGTTGAACGTTAACACTGCTGTTAACGTTTCAAATTAATTCCATATAGGGCAGATCGCTTCACCCAAACTCTACAGCTCGAAAAAGTAGTGAGCTCATGAATTCAAAGGGACGACCTGTTGCCCATTCAAAAATTTACGCTTCACGAGGTCACAAGAACCCCATTGCCTTGAAGCAGTGAGCCAAGCGATCAGCAAGGTTAATAGTTTTCCTTACTCATTAGTTTTAGGCACGAAGTGTACAGTGCCAAGCAAACGCTATTTGAGTGTACAAATTTATAAACATGTTGAGAATTATGAGCGGGGTTGTTTTTGTGCTGTCGAATGAAAATAAATAAAAGAGCTTAAAGCTCTTTTTACTATAACAATAAAAATGTGAAAGCTTTTATAATTGCTTTCAATGTTCAGGATGTTTTTATTTTCTTTTATGGGCGCAATCTTTTATCACGTATTTTTTGAAATAAATAAATAAACTCAGCATAAAACATAATTTACCTTTAAATTATATCGGAATTTTTGTTTTGTGTTTTCACAACACAAGGAAGAAAAAAAGTGGAATATATAATAAACAACCATTTAATTAAAACTACACATATGTAGTTAGAATACTGTAGTAAAAAATTAACTAAAATTGAAACTAAAGCAATTTCAAAGTCATTAAAAACGAATTTGCATTGCTAGTGTTTCAGAATAATTCGCTGTGGAATTACTCATTCATATAGAAAGAACATTTTATTAATGTGCATATGTATGTACGATACATTGCTACATATTTACAACCCGTCGAATTTGAGTTATTTCTCAGCGTTTTTTTTTTACTACAAAATTCGTAAAACACGCTTTGGATTGAAATATGAGAGCGTGGATTGCGTATCGTGTTGTTTTGTTTGTCAGCGATAAAAAAATGAGCAACGTCGAGTATCGTAAGAATTTAGATACACATGAATGTATGTAATGCAAATATGTAGGTGTCATCATCACTAAATAACTTTGAAAATCGCTCACTGTCGTCATCACACTTTTTTCTTTATGGTTAACACGTGCTCAATTATAAGTAAAATTCTTTTTGAACTGACTTTAATAACTTTTTTTTAAACTTTTACTATATATTATTTTGCTAATTAGATCAAGTCCATGACTTATGGAAGTATTAAGCATTTCATTTAAAATTTAAACATTTAAAAACATTCCAGAAATCAGGAACGTTCGCAAAACAAATAGAACATTTATTAAGATAAGGTTTACAGATTTTCGTCATGTTGTTTACAAAAATATTTATAGAAAATTTTCTAATGCTCATTATTTTTCTACGGGGTCTGTCGCGGGTGTTACATAAAATTTTGAATTGTTCCAAATTAAAAGTATATGTTGTGAATAGATTATAAATAGATATACAATACATACTTGTATAAAGCACTGTTTGGAATATTCTTGCTGTTTCTCAGCTATCAGTTAAACAAAATAGCATTATTTTTATTAATTTTAATATTAACGATCCCATATGCGTATGTGTGCTTGAAACAAATTTGTATATGTGGAGAGTAAAATAGGGCACTAGTGAATACAAAGGGGAAGGGATTTGGGATTAAATTCTCCCTTAAATAAAAAAAATTGTAGGGATCGAAAGAATTAAACCCCCGGCACCACCTTAGGAAATGCCTGGATCCGCTAGTGAAGTAGAGTATAGATGATACAACATGTGGTTAAGTTGCATTGTGTAGAGGTGTAACATTTGTGGAAGTGTATATCGAGGTTCGATTCATGCCAAGTGTCCACACTCCATTATTATTTTATGTGTTACATCAATTTCATGCGAATAAAAATCATTAAAGCGAATAAAAAGTTTCACTTAAAAAAAGCTAATGCTTACAGTCACTGAAGTTATTATGCAAATGTTCGATCACAACAATATTTTGTTTATTTACTATAACTAGTAAATGGGAAATTTCTACACTTTAATTACACTGCGAAAATAAACTTATTTTTAGGTGATTGAGAAACGTTAGTAATTGCACTTTTTATGATAAATGGTTGAAAAAAGAAATTTTTTCTCTTTTGAATTATGATTTCTCGCAAACTTTCGAGTAATAGAAGTCGATGTGGATGCAGCGCAAAAAATTTTATAAGAAATCGCTCTTTATTTTTACAATTTTAAATCTTGACCCAGTAATGCCTAGCGGTGCCATATGGCACCTTGTCGCTGAGCCGTTCCTGAGCCAGATTCAAAAACAGTTTTTTTCTCAAGTTACTTTCTTGATAAATCTACTTTGGTTCCCGTTCGTCCTTAATGAGTTAAAGATCTGCAGTATTCTTTTTGAATTCACAATGATGATGAGCTAATGATTTTTTAATTTGTAGCTTTAGTTTGAAAACCATTTGGATATTTACTTCACCTATCCATGTATCGCGTTACACAGAACAATCCGGACTGTGTATGTTTCGGGCACCGATTTGTTCGCTATGCGGATGATGCACCCTTCGTGAGCCCGCTGGGATTCTTCGAAAAAAAAAACAAGAAACCAAAACTTAAAAGGTTCTGAAAGTGAATTCTTATAGAATTTAGTTAACTAAGTTTTCATAGCTTTGTACCAAATAGTTTAAAAAAGATAAATCCGCTATAACGCCGGGATGAGTATAATTTAGCTTCATCTGAATCCACTTTAGGACCTCGTTATTTTTGAATAAAATTATTTTTGATGGACAATGTTTTAGATCACTCTTGAACAATTTTGGTTCTCCATAGGTGTTTGGCCTGAGAGTGATTTGGGTCTTTTGTACAAATTTCTTGAAAAGCAATATTTGCTAAAACGTGCCATTTAAAAAAAAAAGTTTCACAATTTCCTGGAAAACTTTGTTGTTATTTATGAAAAAACTTTTTATAAATTGAAAACACTGTAAAAAAGTGTCAAAATATTATTTACTTTAGAGCGATACCAACTTTGTGTATAAGCAAAAAACAATACATCTGAAGCGCAGAGAATTCGAGTATCGCTGTGCATAAAAATGGAATTCTTAATAGTTTGAACAAGTAATTCGATACTAATAAATAATAGTTAATAGTTTTGACCCTTTTCGTTTATGTTTTTATGTAGATATGTACTAGTGTGTACCAATATATACTCGAACAAGTATATTTACTTATACTTGAAATCTTTTATAAAGAGGTCACACTAGAGACATGTTGAAATTACTTAATGCACTTAGAATTCAGCGTACACTTCAAACTAACTAGATTTTTGTCTTATGAAAAACTTACTTTTATAGGATACTCATGTATGCTATAAAAATGGCGATCTTGAAACAAAATTGTATTTCCAACGCATGAGATTAAGAATAATTTTTGGCATTAAAGGTCATAAGTGTGTCGTCTGTCTTGCTATTTCTTGTTTGCGCACGCTTTAGGTAATAGTGATAACCTCCAAAAAAAAGTGTACATGGCCGATCTTAGCTAAATCACATCAACATCACAACATATCATTATGCAAATATGAAATACCCGTCGTTGTCATACACTTTCGGCGCTTTTCGCTTCTCCAATACTATTTTTTAAAAATGTGATAAGAACAAATATTTTTAGTGCCACACTATAATACTTAAAAAAAAAACCTTAACAAAAAAATATGCTATCACATTTGCAAGTCATAATCACAATTTATACCTTTTATTCAAATGGTTTTGCTAGTAAAATTTTCTCAAGTTACATTATAATTAAAAATCTTGGAAAATTATTGCAAGCAGCTTTGTAGTGGCGGCAGCAACACATGGTCAGAGCTTGAAATAATAGATGCAGTCAAAAAGGGCACGCTATTATATTTTTAATTGTGTTTTTACGATAATGTTCCCTTCTCTGCTGAAAGTAGTATAACGTTCAGGCGACTCAGTCATTTCAATTTAGATAAGTAATTTTTGAGTATGTTGATATGTAGTTAAATTTTCGATTTATTTTTTTTATGGGTATGAGTATTACACGCAGGTGTGCTTCCCATTCGCATTGACTCATATTTTTCTTTTTAATTGTTTATAATTTATCACAGAACTACAAAACAGTTAATTACCTTAAGAGTTTATCTTTGTGTTTTTTGGTCAAAGTTTACTATTAATTTAATAAAGTATATGTATAATTACGCCCTCATTGAATTATTCTACGAAAATATTGGAAAATTTTCAATTAGATACGAATAAACTTTGTAATAATAAAATTCTACGTTTAATAAGCAGACATAGATTATGGGTTATATTAAAGTATAGTTTGTATTGAATTTTCTGAAGGAATATTATTACATTAGAATTGTATAGTAGTTGTTAATTTGAGAGAATATAATTAAAAGCGCTTTTGTGAAGTATTAACAATTTTAAACGACAATGTATAAAATTGCCTACGCAATAGAAAAAATATCAATTGAAAAATTTTAAAGTTTATTTCCTTTTAAATAAAATATGTACATATATTTTGCCTTGACTCAAAGGTAAAAATGCCTTTTGGTTTCGATACTATGATGGTAGCTGGCCATAGAAGTTTTTTCCTAATTCACCTATTTAATGTTTTAATATGTAAATTATATCGATATATGTATACATACATAGGAGTGCGGGGTAAAAAAAGGGCACTATTTTTGTATTCAGTATTTATTGATTTTATAATAATTTTAATTATATTTAGATATTTCTTCTTTTTTCATTGATGTTTTTTAAACATATGTTTTCGATTTTACCTGAGAAATGATACACACCTTCTAGTTGTTTACGTATACCCCATATACCCAATGTAGAATTGTTGATAAGAATGACCAAATGTAAAATATTGTGTTAAGGTCACACAATATCGTCAAAGTGTATCGGAATTGAATGAAGGAACAAGATTTCTCTATGAATTAAATCTTTACTTTTGCTGTCTTTTACTAGAAATTGTCGTGGATAGTGCCTTAAAGTGCCTAAGGATTTATTTTCTGGCCAAAATGACTCCAAATTTTTATTTATTTGTTTATTTACTTAGTCTATGAATACAATGTTCTTACAGACTAGTTAGACTAGTTTAAGATAGATACGCAAAAAATAATAAAATTTCAAAAAGAATTACAATTAAAAAATTTTACAAAACTTTTGAATTGAGTATAATCTTAAAAATATGCCTAGACAAAGTAAAATCAATATCAAAAGAATTTGAGATACTGTTGAATTCAATTAACGTTCTAACAACGGGGGCATTTAAGGCGTAATTTTGTTTTATAGCGGTCAACATAAAATAATTTAAATTGCCTTAGGTTTTTAGCTGGGATATTGAAATTAATCCGACCAAGAAGTGTGGGACAATCCATATTACCACAGATAATACCAAAAATTAAGGTCATAGATAGAATGAATCTTCCACTTTGAAGAGTTTTTAAGTTTAAAAGCAAACAGAGAGAATTGTAGGGGGAATCGGTTCAGGGAAATTCAGTGAACGAAGCGTAAATCGCAGAAAGGCTTTTTGAATACGTTCAAGGCGATTAATATAGCAGGCATGATACGGTCTCCAAATAAAGGCGGCATACTCTAAAACCGAGCGAACAAAGGGAGTAAACAGTAATTTAACAGTATAAGGATCAGAAAAGTCTGAACAATTACCACGGACAAAGGCAAGCATGGAGTAAGCTTTCGAAACTATGTAGTTAAGATGGCACCTAACACCTAAGTCTTTAATTTCAGTAACTGATTTTAAGTGACAAATTTTAAAACATTTATTAATGTTCAGGGATAAGAGACATCATCAATAACTACAGCGCAACAACGATTGCTTAAGTACGAGCTGATCCATTCCAAGAAGACAGAGTGAAAACCCAAGTTTTTTAACTTGTGGATTAAAATATCATGGCTTACCCTATCAAAGGCCTTAGAGAAATCTGTATAGATTGCATCAACTTGGAAACCGTCATGAAAGGAAAAAATGAAGTCGTCCGTAAAGATCGCAAGAAACAAATCCATGCTGATTTACACAAACCAAACTTTTTACAGCGAAATACATTTTTTCTTTTAAATATTTTTTAAATATTGGAGAAAAAGAAGCAAGTTTCCATGCATCAATAAATACCCCTGCAGCAAGTGATTTATTGAAAATGATCAAGAGAAGGGATACAAGTGATGGGCAATTTTTAAAGAAAGAAGCACAGACACCATCTATATTCGGTTTGTGAGAATATTTGAGCTCAATAATAGCATTAAACACATCATCAGACAATAGAGAACGCGATCCAAAATAAATGAATGCAATAGAATTAGGGTCAGCAAAAACATCTGAATCACCGTCATCGACAAAATTAGAGAGAAAAAATTCAGCAAAAAGATTGGCAGCTTCAGCCGTAGAATTGGGGCGTTTCTCTTTATAAAATAAAGAAGATGGTACTTGAAGATGTTTTCTTGGAATTAATAAACCTCCAGAAAACTTTAGGGTTTGCCTTTATTTCGGCCTCAAATTTCAAAATATGGTTTCTATTTAAAAATTTGTCAAGGCAGTTAAACTTTTTAACATAATGTTTGTATTTGGCCAGATGCACAGGATTCTTAGAAGTCTTGAATTTATTGTAAAACTTGTTTCTCAAATTCATCAGTTTTTTTAAGGATTTGGTATACCACGAAAGTTTATACACTTTCTTTGTGAAATATTGTTGGTACAAATATCAAAAATTGTTGATTTGAAAATACCAAAGCAAGAAGCAGTATCCAAATCAGAGAACAAAACATCCCAATTGATATTGAGAAGTAAACGATTTATCTTCGGAAAATCATATATTTTAAAATTGAAACAAGAAATCTGATTATCATGACTCAAAGTTAAAAATTCATAAAAATCCAGCTCGAGAATTGAAGAAACATGGTGCATTTCACAAGAAGAAAGAGGGGAGACACATTGCAATAAATCAAAATTTACATTGTTGCTAATAAAAACTAAATCTAAGATTCTTCTGAGGCTATTCATTAATTTATTAATCTGAAGCAAATCAAGACTTAAAAGAGAATCTTCTACATAAATTTCAGAAGGAGTTGGTGTTGAAAACAACTGTTGGATTGTGTGTCTGTCTCGTGACGCAACCAAGTTCTAAACTTTTTGAGTACAGTGATACTGTAATTTAGCGGAGCTAACGAGTCCTTCATGAAATTTCATTCCTTTTTTGACGACGAACTCCCCACCAATGGGCCATTACAACCAAGGAGCGTATCCGCTTAATGTGAGGATCGATGGCCGATACAATCACAATCCGGGCTGCATTGCTTTACTCGAAAAAGGTGAAATTTATTGCATTTATCCCAATCGGTATTCAATATAACTGCAAATATGAAATCATCAGATAGTTATTAGATTGATAAATTTTTACCAATGTTATATGGTTTCCGACAAAAGCTTCTTAGTGCAAAGAGAAGCAATTATTTTTAGACCGGCTCAATATTATTTACGTTGCAATCATATTCCGGATTCTAAATGGGAGATGCATACTTTGAACAGTTCTAACAGGTGAAGTTAATAGCGTTTTTGTGATGTAATGGTCATTAAATTGTTTTGCTTAATTTGAAGTCCATGGAGACGCCCAAAATAGCAAATAATATTATATGATTCAGAGTATGAGCACTTGCTTCCTATGCCAATGTCATAAATTTATAAATAAATTGTCAAGATTAACAAGGATTAAGTTTGAACAGAACTATTTCCTGCTTGAATTCGAACTGATTAAAAAGTTTTTCATACTTTGTAAACTTTTCGACAAACACCGATAAATCTCTACAAAACCGTTTCTAGTTGTGTTACAGCTTTCTTCTTGAGCCGATCTACACTTTAAATAAAGCCAGTGAAAATCGCGTTTATCATTTATGTGTAATGTCCGCAATTATTCCTTCAGTTAAAATGATCAAAACCATCACGGGACACCTGGTGCTCGCACTCATTTTTAACCTTTTGACTTTGACTCTTGAATTTTTTCCAGGGAGAAAAAAAATGTTTTGTTCAGTTTTGTGTTTCATGGGAACACTGTAATGCAGTAAATTTAAAAAAAAATAAATAAAAGCGTTTTCCAAGAATGATGCAGTTGCAATATCCGCATTTGTTGGCAAACGTAGTCACCTAAAGTAGCAGGTGATTGAGCAAATTTTAACATTCGTTTCCTTTTATTTAGATCCTTTTATAAAATAATTTACATGAAACTTTTGGTAATACATAAAAATATTACATGGAGAAAAAAAAAATAACTTACCGATTTATTTTTATAAATTTAACACATGAAAACATGCTAAAAAATATTATGTTTTCCACACAACAGAAAAATGCGAGGAAATGATAAACAATTTGATCAATTTGAAAGAAACTCTTAGAAAAGAGTTTGCAAGAAAAACAGTTCACAGTTCTGAGTATGCTCTTCTAGAGTATATACGCAATTGCGTACATCAAGAGTCAAAGGGTTAAGGAAAAAATTCGGAAATAAATTACATAAGTCATTATTTTAATTTTTTAAATAAATGGAATTTCAAATGTTAAACAGCTTCAATATAATGCGCGGAAATAAAAAATTAAACAAACAAAGATAACCAAATTTTTAAAAAAAATTTTTATAAGATTATCTAACCAAGACATGGTTATGAACTTTTTAGTTTAAGTTGTGCAGTTTAGTGAACTAACTAGGGAATTTTTTACTTAAAATGAAAAGCCCGTTTTTGAAATAGCAAACCCCCTCCGCCCCTTAAACCCGCTGTTGCTTCGTTTTTGCGGAAATCATTCTAGAAGCTTAACTCCTACTGTGCACCTACTTTTATAAACTCTAATTAAAAACCTTTTTCTTTTAATTTTGCCTACAATTTGTGCAATTAAATTAAAATAATTTTATTCAAAACACGTTTAAATTTTTAATGTCTTTTATTTACTTACTTAGTTATATTATTTGCCAAACAAAATCGTAATTCATATCGTAAACTTGAGTGTATATTTATGTGTATTAATGTAGATATTTTGTTGTTAAGAAATTTATAACGCAATCTTCGCGATTATTTTGGAATTTTTATGCAAATTCTTATTCATAAAACTGACGAAATTTCTAGCTTTTGGTTGTTTATAATAAATAAGTGGTTTACCTATTTTTGCTTGTTTTGTTTATTTTTTACACAATTTCGGTAAGAAGCCAATTACCGTTTACGGTTTACAAAAAGTTTTCCATAGTAGCTGGTCATAGAAGTTTTTTCCTAATTCACCTATTTAATGTTTTAATATGTAAATTATATCGATATATGTATACATACATAGGAGTGCGGGTATTCAGTATTTATTGATTTTATAATAATTTTAATTATATTTAGATATTCCTTCTTTTTTTCATTGTTGTATTTTAAACATATGTTTTTGATTTTACCTGAGAAATGACACACACCTTCTAGTTGTTTACGTATACCCCGTATACCCAATGGATATGACGATATTGTGTCAAGGTCACACAATATCGTCAAAGTATATCGGAATTGAACGAAGGAAGTTAATAGAATTGGAATTGAATAGATTTCACTATGAATTAAATCTTTACTTTTGCTGTCTTTAACTAGCGTTAAACTACGAAGGATTTATTTTCTAGCCAACGTGACTCCAAATATTGAAAACTACTGTTGGCTTGTGTGTCTGTCTCGTGACGCAACTTTGTTTAATGCTTTTTGAGTATAGTCATACTACAATTTAACCTATTTATTTATTCAGAGCTTGTTTAAATATTCCAGAAATTGTTCGGTCTTTGTAAGTTCAATACTGCAATTTACATTTTACACATATTGTAATTTTTACAACTTACATTTATAATATAAGTATGTACTCATTAAAAAAATTAAAAAATTCCGCTTTTGAACTATGAAATGTCATAATTTGCAAATAGAGAATGTAAGTAAATCTAAATTTGCGCGTAAATATTAACATTTTGTTTAATTTAAACATCCACTTAACTTTGCAGTTACGTACGTTTCATGCAAATAAAAAACGCATTGACTTTTTATTTTTAAATTCAACAACACTTTTATGAAATGCGCATATTTGTTATATTGTAAATACTTAGTACATTTAATCAAATAGCTTTGTCCTTCCTTACAATACCCTCAATATTAACCCTTAAAATATATAAATCGATCAGTTAAAATATTTAAAATATAATTTTAACAAAATACCCACAAAAATAAAAAATAATAATAATCATAATTTTTGGAATTAAAACGAAAAGGTTTCATTCATAAAATTAGTTTAATACTTGGTAGTACTTAAAGCCAGCTATGACTGATTATCGGTAGTTGAGCCAGGGAGTAGATAGATAGATTAGAAGATTAGAAAGGGTGTGATGTACTGCGACCTTAATAGATCTATTGTACCCCAAAAGGGTACCAGGGAGTAACAGTTTTTTATTTTATTCTAGACCAAATGTAAAATTTCAAATACCCTGGACATTTAGTGATGTCATCCTATTGAAAGAAGTAAAGTTTATAGCTTCCTTATGAAAAATTTGATTATCTATTTAAGAGAGCTATTGTACGATTGAATATAAGTATAGCTTAAGTAGCGAAGCTGATTCCTCATTAGACCCTTAGTTCAGTTCGATTCTTCCCTAAAGTACATATTCAGTTTATTGAATAAGTTCAAGTCTGTGCTGTAAAAGAAGAAAAAAATTTATAATATCGTTTGCTTCCCTAATTTTTCTCAATGGATTTATTTATGATTTTTTTTCTTACAGATTTCAATTGCGTGGCCCTTTAATAATATGGAATACAATGCTCGCAATGTTCAGTATTATGGGAGCGTTTCGAACGGCTCCCGAACTTTTGCATGTTTTACGTCATTATGGACTTTTCCATTCTGTTTGCGTTCCTAGGTAAGTGTTCAATCAAATTTGAAATGTTTCGTTTTTCTACTTAAACGCAAATGTAAACGAAATTGAAATGTAGGGAAGTTGTGTAAACTTGTTAGCCATGGTGGCTGACGTGAACTACTTGACCTTGGACATGATTTTCTTGCTATGCTTGTGCAGCTAAAGCTTTTTTATGATGCTTTAAAAATTTTGCAAAGTTTTCCTGTCGAAAAGTAGAAAACCGGTTTCTTTTTTTGCAATTCTTTGTAACTGTTGATTTAGAATGAGCAACAACAACAATAACAAGAAAACGCTCGAAGCTTCTTTAGCATATTTTTGTAACAAAAAAGCTCAGTTTTTTTTTTTTTTTTTTTTTTGGTTTATTGAACTATTCGTCTTTGTTGTTATTGTTCTTCTTTTTGCATTCTGTGACACATTGAACCTCAAAAAGTTAATTTGTATACAAAAATATTGAAAGAAATTAGCATTAATTATTATTTAGCAGCAAACCTTGTCCAGCTACTTTTACACTTTTGTGCACATATATGGTGTGGAATTTTGTGAGGTCGACGGAAATTTTAAAATAGTCCGAATACTAAAAACAATAACAATCAGCACACTTGGAAACATTTCAATTTTGGCAAACATTTCCTTTTTTGAATTTTTACTAATGATTTCCTTCTACCCTGCAGCTACATCGAACAAGATCGCGTTTGCGGTTTTTGGACCTGGCTGTTTGTTCTTTCTAAATTGCCCGAACTGGGTGACACCATATTCATTGTGCTGCGCAAACAGCCGCTCATATTCCTGCACTGGTACCACCACATCACTGTGCTCATCTACTCGTGGTTCTCCTACACCGAGTACACCTCATCCGCACGCTGGTTCATTGTGATGAATTATTGCGTACACTCTGTGATGTATACATACTATGCGTTGAAGGCAGCGCGCTTCAATCCACCACGATTCATCGCCATGATCATAACGTCGCTGCAGTTGACCCAAATGATTGTCGGCTGTGCCATAAATGTATGGGCGAATGGTTACCTCAAATCGCATGGTCGTAATGCTTGCAACATTTCCCAAACGAATATCAATCTCTCGATTGCAATGTACTTCAGTTATTTCGTGCTGTTCGCGCGCTTCTTCTACAAAACGTACTTGTCAACGGACGGCAAGAAGACACGACGTATGGCTGCATCGCTGGCTGCGCAAAATTCAGCCAAATTGCAGAACCTGCCATCATCCAATTCGGAAGCAGTTGCTTCAGAAAAACTTATTGGAGTAAATGGTGGTGCAACTGGCATTGCCGATTTGCGCAAGAGAGTGGTGCAGTAAAGTAAGTTCTCTCGGAGTGTTATGCGTGCAGAATCAGTAAGAGAGAACGAAAGGGAGAAGGGGAAAGAGAATAGACGAAAGATATTTACATCTCTGGTTTTTCTCTTTGTTGTAACTATTATACTAAAGACGAATTAATTTAAATTGCAATCGAAAGAAAAGTGGAATATTGGTGAATTTTTATTTGGTTTTTTGGTTTTTGCTACGAGCGCTAAAGTGAAAAAGTGTATTAAGCCAGCAGCACAATAGCATCAAAGCAGAAGCAAGGAGAATGAGGGCAATGCAAATTAAATGCCATAATGAAAGAGTGCGACAAAGTATCTACAATTTTTTCAGAGAGTCTTAACAAAATAAAATCCCAACGGGCATCAAAGACATTTTATATCTAAAAATCTTTACACGGAAGAGAGAAAAATTCGGGCAATTGTTTTTCAACCGGAACGCTGCTGTTCTACGAGATAGTCGCTTCAATTGTTCTTTCTCCATGTGAAAAAAGTAAAAGTATAAAAGTTGTTGGTTATCGCTCTGATTGTGTTGCAACTCCTTAGTTTTAGAGTGGTACAAATGCAATTTGTATTTTCCTTACATAGTAAACAAATATCTGAAACTTGATTTGATAATTTTCTATAATGCAGACAAATAATATATACAATTGCAGTTGTATCTTCATAAAACTGGCAACAAATTGCAAATGTGTGATAAGCGCTGAATGTTTTCCAAGTTATGAAAAGTTTTTTGGTGTGCGAATTGAGAATCACTTTGCCAATCCTTAACTATAGATTGATTTCCAACGAAGTAGCCAAGTCTCCCAAGTTTTTATAACAATAGAAATATTATATTGTATAATTAGGCAAGGAATTATACAAAATGTATGCCCCGATAAAATAAAGAGTTTTGACTACATGATTTATCTAAACGATGGTGAAATTCTCTCTCTCCTTCTCTCTGCCGTGCTTGTCTGCTCGTTTTTCGTAGTTCTTAATTAGCATTAAAAATAACAAATTAAAAACAAAAAGTTGATTTAATAATTTTAAAAAGTTTTAACAAAAACCAATAAATTTTGGCTGATGCCATTTTGTATTGAATTTGGAATTCAAATATATGTTAAGCAACTGACTTTTTTGTTGGTGTGTTTGCGTACTACACACTGAGATGTTAAAAATGTGTTAACTTTAAATAAACACTCTGGTCTAATGTATTGTTTTTTAAACTTGAACTTTAATTATGTAATATATAGGATTATTGGGTTATAAACTGAGTTCATTATACGTACAATCACCACACAAAATAAAAATAAATCGTGAATTTGTTAGAGCTCTTGATTTTTAGAGAAAATTGCTTCGGAGTAAACGACAGCCTGTAGATCACAGATTAAAACAAAACAGATCTGGAGAGCTCTGTTATTAATTTTCACGTTTACGCATGACGTTTCCTATTTTCTTTATATTTTTTTGTTGTTGTTAATTCTTTACGACTTACGCTTGAATTTTGTTATATATTTCTTCATTTTTTTTTTATTTAATTTTATGCTAAAAATTCCACAAAAATGACATTGGTTTCCTTTTTTTTTAAATCCTAACTGCTTTCTTTCTTATTTTTAACTTATTTTGTATACGAATACAAATTAATAAATGTGGGTGGGTCACAAATTAAATAAATTTTATATATGTTAAGAACTGTATTTATAATCTAATTAAAACAAAAAAAATAAAAATAAAAACACACATTGAAAAGCGCAAATTTAATAAAAATCAACACAATAAGTTTAAATTTGATGCATTTCTTTCTATTTGTATATAAACATTAACATTCTTTTATTAAATGACAAACTGCGCTTAGTTTTTCGTTTTTATTAAGCTCGAATTTCTCCTTATGCTCAAAACAAATAGAAAAATAATGAAAGAGTTCAGCGTACATAACCTCAAATTTAGTGGCACGTACTAGTCCAGAAATATATTAATGATTGAATCAGAAAACAGGAAAATCATTGCTGTTACAAAAAACAAAAGAAATATGAAGTTATACTAGAAGCTTTTAGATTTTTAATTGTTCAAATTTTGTTGAATTCATTTTTGGGGTTGTGTGCTTGAGTAACTCTGACAAACAAACAAACAAAAAGAAACACCGCCGCCGCGCCGCCATTTTGTTGTTCATTTCATTTAATTAATGCTTTACATTAAAAAACAAAAACGGTTCAATGTATTACAAATCGAAACAAAAAAAGCAAGAAACAAATAAAAAATTAATTGCATGATACTAAAAAGTGTTGCATGATATAATGCAAAGACAACAAATTTATTTATATACGTACATACATACATGGTGTATTTGTTTATTTTTTAGTTTATTGAATAAATTCAATTGAAATTTGTACTTGTAAATGAAATTAGTAAAACAAACCAAGAAGAAGATTAAAAATAATAAAGATTTATTTTGAAATTGATGAATTAATTTTATAAATTAAGTAATGTTCAATTGATTTGAAATTGATTGCAACAAGAACAGACAGAAGAAAAATCTATATTTGAAGAAATAGAAGTTATTCTAATAAAAAAGTTAAAAAACAAAAAGGAACATTTGTTTTGATTTTAATGAAATAGAAGGTAAAAGGAGTTAAAACCTTGTGAAGAAATGACTTCGAAACTTGCAGCTTGAAGCACTAGTAACGAAAAATATGAAATTGTCACCTTTTTTTAAATTTTTGGTTCTTGTTTTTTTTTTATTATTGTTAGAGTTACAAGACAAGATTACATTTTTTGTTTTGAATATTTATTTAAAATTTTAATAATATTTTACGAATGGTCAGTTTTAAAGTTTTCACTATTTAATTCATCTAAATTAAATAAACATAATTTTTGCTGATTTGCTGCATTGAAAAAAAAAAAAAAATCTGCATTTAAATTTTTACAATTTTCATAATATGTATATAGTTGTTCTACAGATCTGGGCAGCTGTTGAGAAACCGAACATTCAGCCCAGGGATCTCATTTCGATAATATTTAGAATAAGTCTGAATGAGTTTTATCTGAACTTATTAACTATGATAAAATGAGGTATAAACCTACTTGAAATTCAAGGACGCTTATTAATGTGAAGCAGCCAAATGGTGTCAAATTTTGGGGGAAGTTTGCACACGGGGTAAGGTGGCATTTGGCTTTTTCCCTGGGATACTCTAGCAGAAAATCAAATTAGACAAGTTTCCATGTTATCGTTATTGATGTCCTTTATACTTTTTTTTTTTAATTTTCAAGTATGTGAAGTGACTATTTTTCAACATTTTCCCAAGGTGCAATTGCATTTAAATCAGCCTTTTTTCTAGTTTTCAATGGTGAAATCAGTTTTTCAGTTACTTTTTTCTTATATTTGCACTTTTTTGGTTTAAATTCCCACTTTTTGTGCTTGACAATAAAATCACAATTAAATTTTTTAAAATATTACTATTTAAATTTATTGAATTACTAATCATTTTTAGAAAATTTTCAAAATCAGTGTCAACTTACCATATTTCAACTTTTTCGAAAATAGCTATAAAAATTATTTCTTATTCAGAAACTGGTTTCGGCAAAAAGTTGCCTTATAAAATTTCCCACAATAACTCATATTCTTTTTTTTTCAAATTCAACTCGGTACAAATTTTATAGCCGAAACAGAAGTGATATGTCAACTTCCCCCACAGCCCCCTACATATTAAATTGATCCGTATTTTAAAATAATTTTTGGGATTATTTCAAGCATGGTCGTCTCTAAAATTAAACATAGAGTCGTTTGAAACAAAGCTATAGTTTCTATATTAATATTTCTGAAGCTGTTATTCATTTTTATCGCAGATACATAAAACACAAAGGTATGTGAATGTGTGTTACCGCTTACCACAAGGACCGTTCAACTGATTGAGATGAAACTTCCAAAAATTGATATGTATGAATTCTTAATTAAAAGTGAGCGTGGCACCTCCCATACAAATCTTATGCTTTTTTGAGTATGTCTCCGGAACAAAGTACTTACAGTACAGTACTTTAATTTCGTACAAGGGCGTTGGTTGACAATTCTCTGCTACAGAAAAGATGTGGATGAGCTTGGAAAAGGTGGTACGGCGTCTCTGGAAAATCTCATGAACGACTTGTGATACGCTCCTAAGGTTTTGTATGGAAGTATTTTTAGTCAATGACATTCTGTAGAAAAAATTAAAGTTAAGGTTTGGTATTAGTTTGTGCAACACTTCCAGTGCAACGACGATTTTGTACACAGTATATCTTCGAAACCATTTACAGCTCAGTAAATAGATTTGGTACAAAGACTATGTCAGGGTCAGTTCTGAACAGAACAGCACAGAGAACTTGGCCAGCCAGAAGTTTTAGAAATATAGAAGCTTTTCTGTTTCCAAATTGAAAAAGAAGCAGACGCGGAAACGTCTTAAATGCTAATGGATTAATATTTAGCACAAGAAAAGTCTCAAGCAAACAAAGTACCTGATTTGATAATATGGGAGACTTTTACAGCAAAAGGGTAGAGCTGCAGTTGCCCCCATTATAGAGAAGGCGAATGAGCTAATGTGCACTGGTTTTCCGGAATAATGCCTTTGATGGTTGCATTTAGGTGGAATTTTCACAAACCAAAAATTTATTTTCTGAGCCTTATGGGTTTTGTTTCCTGATGCGTTAACATTGATATGAGCCCTATATTTACAAAAATCGCTCTTTGCACAAATTAAGTGAAAATTTACTTAATATATGAATATAATACTTTTTTTTTGGGGATCTTTTATAGCCGAATTCCAGTTTTATACGACGGGCAGATCAATTGAAATCAGTTTTTTTTATCGAATATCTCGAAATCACATGGGATGCAAAGAGTGAAGTGTTGCAAATATGGGGCTGTTATGAAAGCGTGTTAAAGGCTGAAGTTTCGATATGCATCAAAGTAGTCGGATAATTGATGTCATTGTGCCTAGGGGAAATATCAAAAGAAACCTTGTCAGGCTAAGACAAAAATTTTACTCCACTTATTTGGATTCCTGGATGTCACAGTCGGAGCAAGTTCTCACTCCCTTAAAAAGAAACAACCACATAACTTATATGAAATTGTAATTTCATCTTCAGTTTCGATCAATATCGATTCATGATGGTTTTTTTCGCATTTGTTATATCTCCAACTTAAAATAGTCGTTATAAATCTTATTTAGGTTGCAACCTGCAGACTCCATTTACTATTTCCTGTTCCTTTTTATATACATATTTGAATTTTATCCAACTTGTTTAACATTAGATACATCGCTTTCCATTCAACTGCTGATGGATTTTCTTTTCACATATGAAATCAAAACTTATTCTTTTTAGTGATATCTTAAAATTGTGAGGGCTTATTTTCATATCCTCCAGCACATAGAAAGAGCAATTCGGTGAAGTTCTGCACTGATTTCAATTTAAAAAAGACAAATTGAATTTTTGACTTAATCTTTTATTTTTAAACCATAAAACATTTATTATTGTTATTGTTAATTATATATATATATATATATATATATATATATATTGATAAATTATATTTCTTTACTTTCTTCATTTTTTGTTTTGGTTGTTCAACTGCACAAGGAAGAGTTTAGATTTAAAATTGCTTAAATGCGGATTATATTCTTAAATGTATGTCTGTAATTATTGTGTTTTATTTGATTATGTATAGTAGGTATGCGCATAAACTTCGGAACAGAAATGTGATTAGCAAATGGGTAAACTTTCTGTGCTGAGAGTAATTCTGAATTGAATGAAAACCCAAACACAAATTGAGTATAATTCAGTGCTTAAAATGTAGTGGTGGCAGTGATTTGGAGAAAAACAAAACAAAAATTATTTGCATTGATTCAAATATTTATTTCTTCATTAAAAATAATAATTTATTTAAATAAAACGAGAAATGAAAACAAAAACAATGACTGTGATAAAAGCATCAATAAACGTGAAATGAAAATTTTTTCATAATTTCTTAGAAATCATCATTTGTTTTTGTGTTTGCAATAGTTGTTTTTTGTCATCGTGTTTAATGAAATGTTGCTTTCCATATTATAAACATGATATTAGTATTTTCTTTAATATTTGACAAATAGTAATAATGAAATTGTTGTTTGTTATGGTTTTTTGTAAAAATCGATATATTTGCAATTTGATTTTTTTTTTTTTAGTTTTTAAGTTTTCTTTCTATGTTAGCATAAATTGTAAATTTTAAAATGTATGTATATATCGTAATTTTAATGACTGCTGTCTGGTTTGATTAGCCGCTTTCTTGCAGCTACAAATTCGCATGCAGAAAATTAAATAAATCACACACACAAAATAAAAATAAAGAGAAGGCAGAGAATAATAATTTCCTCTTCCTCTCCTCCGTTTCCATAATCAGTTTTGTCAAATTAAAAAAAAAGAAAAGGTATATATCGCATCGCAGCCTCCCGATAATTATTTACGCTTGCTGCTGCTGGCGGCGTTGAAATTATTTACATTCGATTTTGTTGTAGTTGTTGTCGTACCAACACCGTCACCAGCAGCTGCATTAACTTCTCATTTCTTAACGGGAGGCGGAACGCAAGCTTGGCCACGATCTTTTCCACGCAATTTTATCCCAATGACGCGTTCGATTTTACCCAAGATCAAGTTGTTAGGAATGCCGCGTCCGGCTTCGTAGTCGGTGACGATTTGTTGTTTTTCGCAGATTTTCTGGAGAGCAAGAGAAAGAAAATAATTTTGTTGGAAATAAGAGCAAAGAAAGAGTAGATCAAATTTCTCACAGTTGCCAAATCCTTTTGACTGAGACCCTTCGATTGACGTCCTTGCATAATCAATTTGCCCACATCTAGCGGAATCTTGTCATGCTTCAACTCTTCAGTCTCACGATCTAATTTGGCAGTATTCTTTGTGGTTACGTGTTGCTTATTGGTGCCAGCACCATCTACAAATAAAAAAAATGGCAAAAATTTAAGCTAGGTGTGAATTGAGGTAGAAATAATAGACAAATACACAGTATTCTAATTGCCGATAGAGCTAGAACTCCAATGTGACTCAAGAGAGATAAATAAGTCTTCAAAGAGTAAAGTGGAGCATACATAAATAGAAAAGTAACATAATAATGATATGCCCGTTTTTCTTTTAGTTTTAAAAATATAGCACAGATTTCTTAGTCTTCTTTTATGCCTCAACAGCCCATGAAGGACCTAGATTAGCGTGACAATCTATCCTTCCTTAGGGGATACTATTCCTCATTTGGATTTGGCAATCTCCCGTATCCCCCAAAAAACACACCTTTTTCCATGATTTTCTACTATTCTTGCTTTTAAAAAATTATAATTTCATTCTATTTTATTTCGTTTCATTTTATTTCATTCTATTTCGTTTCATCTCATTTAGTTTCATATCAAAAAAAAAAAGTAGTCACCCTAGCCTAGGCCAAACTCATTCGCTTCCATTCATGTGTTGTGAGTTTTTTTTGTATATAAATGGAGGGGACCTACAGTTTTATGCTGAACCCGATCGACGAAGTGAAAAGCTTTTTACAGCCAATTTTTAGTTTTGAAGGTTTGCCATTGCCAGCCAAAAGGTGGTGTATGTAGAAAATTTGAATTTTCTATTTCTAATTTCTGACTGTGCCGAGCATTGAACCCGGGCAGTCCAGCACCCTATCCACTAGGCTACGGCGACTAAATTATTTCAATTTACTGTAAAGAAAATTGAAATTTATCCACTATAAAAAATCAAACAACTTTAATTGGAAATTTCAATTTGTGATGAAAATCATAAAGTTGTGAAATTGTTTTTTTGATAACCAAAACAAAGGAAGAGGTCGAGTGTATCACCACCAAACGTCATAACAACCAAAACAAACAACAACAGAGCCATTGCCACGCATTTCCAGCCAGTGGATTTCCTCCAACATTCCTCCCTTCTGCCTTTACTTACACACGTTCTCTTTCTTAGCGAATTTGCGGCAACCTGAACTAATATACACACGTTTCTCGTTCCAAAAAAATCCACATCTAATCGACTCCACTAAATAATCATTCCCTTGGCTTCACTTACACTTTTGTTGAGTATCAACTGCAACTCCATGCCGTCTGGCAGAATTCACTGCTGATTCCGATTTGAGCGTTGAAGCCTTTGGAGCCTTTTTTCGCAGCACAGTCACAGTATCCCAATCGGACATATTTATTCTTTTTTTGTTATTTTATTGCAAAAGCCGATGCAGATTTAATGTAGTAGAAAGTGCTGCAAAAGACAAAAAATACATTAAAATTTGCTGGAATATTATTTTTTTTAGCTGAAGCTTACAATTTTTATAGGAAATTAAATGTTTTTATGATAAAATTTCTTTTAAAATTAATTGCAAAGTATTTTTTCGATTCCAGAAAAATCCGAGTACTACGTGCGACACTTTGAGAATACGTTCCACAATTCTTCCACACGAATATCTTCTACAATGGCACATGGCAGATAAGTTGGCTGTGCTTTTATGTGATTTTGGTACCACAGAGTTGCAGAATATATAGTAGTCTAAAAAAGAATGCGGGTGATGGCGAAATTATAACGTTTTTGAGAGATTTCGACACTGATGTAAGCATAAACGCCTGTATGGAAGAAAAGTGGAAAATCAGGTGGTAAAAAAGGGATGTTAAAACTGCTCTGATTTGGTAGTTCTTACAAGTTGAAAAGGCCGTTCTTCCATAAAAGGAAACGCAAAATGTTCTTCCTGAAATCTAATAAATGTTCTTAGGTATATCTAATACGTTAATTTCAAAATTGAAAACCGTTTTGAGTCATAATCTCCGGCTAGAAACTACTCCTTTCCACGTCCAAGAGCAGACTAAAAGCTACAACATTCACTTTGTTTTATTTTACACACGAGCCACAATTTTCCTATAATTCGCTGATTATTTTGCAATCAGCGGTAAAATTCGTTTTTGGACTTATCAAAAGAAGCCGGCAATATGAAAAATATTGGGCTGATCACTACACAGCTACACCAATTATATTCAGAAAATTTCGGTATTTCGTGATCAAACGATAAAACTGATAGCCCCACATAATTGTCTTCCTTCATATCATATTATTGTTGGATGAACTCAATATTTCTTTTGAGGTGTAAAAACTTTTAAAAACTTTTGTAATATTTCTAAACCATAACTTCATAAAGTTAATTTGTCATAAACTTCAAAGTGGTTTATACGCAAAACAAAACTGAGTATTGTTAATTTTTTTAATTATAAAAAAAATATATATCAATTTCCATCTCTAATAAAAAATTCACCACTTTAACCAATTTAACAAAAAAAATTTCGTCGATTAAATATTAGTTAAAGTGGAAATTAAAAAAATTGTCTGGCAACACGATTTCACTGTTTGTTTGACATTTGCTTGAAAAAAGAGACAAATATGTATTAGTTTTACGAAATGTTGAGCAAAAGAAGACATGAAGGGAAAAATGCCAGACGACAAAAACCGACGAGTGAGTGCGGAATGTAATTTTCTTGAGTGCGGTTTTAATAATAAATAAATAAATAGAATAGTAAAATTAATAAATAGGGAGGAAATTTATGAATTCAGTAAAAGCAAAAATCACTTTGCGTTGATTTTTGTAAATTATCGTTGTCCTTTTAGCCAAGTGGAAAAGTGCAGAAAAAAGGTAGGAATTTGAATCATAAAGGATACCAAGAAAATGGAGGAAAATTGTTCAAAAATTAGAAAGAAAATGTAAAAAATAAAACAAGAAATTGTAAAAAAATCTGAGGAAACCTTGTGTAAAGGAAAAGGAGGTGCGGCTCCAATATAGACAAAGTGCATTTTAGGGCGTGTTTCCCCCATATTTGTCTCCTCATTTTTTTTCTGTGAGTTGCAAGAAAGAAAAAGTAGCAACGAAGTGTAGTTGAAAAGGGAGACACAAAAATCGTAGTGTAAAAAAAAGAAGTATATGAATGTGTATGTAAAGCAAAAAAAGAAGAAGTATAATATGTAAATCGAATACGAAAGTGAAAAAGTTGCTAATTTTTCAAGCAGTTTCAAACAAGAAAATAAGTAGAAGGAGATTCTAAAATTAAATAACAATCAACAACCACCCGCCCCCGTATTCCAAAGTGCATTCGTTGCATTGTATTTTGGTGTACGAATGTGTGAGTGACTGAGTGAGTGCGTATGGCAGCACTTGGAATCCGTCCTCTGGCCGTGATCGTTCGTTGTCTCAATTGTCTATCTAGTGCGTCAGTTGCCGTGAAATATATCTTGTATTAAAGTGGTACAAAGAACAGCGAAATAGAAAACGAAACATAAAGATATAAAAGAAACAAAAAAAAAAAAATTACCCCCACCCACCAAGACGACGTCTTTGTTGGGTTTGTTTATTTTCGCCGTTGCTGTTTGCTGCTGCTGCTTCCTTTTCTCTCGACTTGAATTTGCTTCTCTCAACAATTGAGACAAGATGGGCGCTCAGCAGGGCAAGGAGCGTGGCTCACATTCGAGCGGTGGCCATGGTGCCACTGCTAGCTGTATTGGCGTCTCCAGTAGCAGCCCTGTCGGCTCCTCTGCTCACGGCATTAGTGTTAGCAGTGTGAATGCACTGGGCGCAGGCTCAACGCTACGCGGTTCGCGCATTAAATCGTCCGCCACCCCGTCAGCAGTTAGTGGTGGCTCACATCGTTCGGCGGCTGCTTCATCTTCTAGCGGTGGTGGTGTTGGCGGCGGGTCTCACGCTTCGAAGGATAATCGCTGTAATGCCGGCATCGGATTAAACATTTTCACCGAGCATAATGGTGAGTATTTTGCACCCGTTGTAGTAAAATTGTAATTGTGGATGAAATGAAGGTGGAACTGAAGTGAAGCAATGGGGCACACAATATGATTGTGCACAAAAACGGGGATGATTTCTTTGTGTAATTTGTTTTTCATGTTTTTTTTCGTTTTTATTTGGATGTATAAGAGATTCTTTTAAGTAAATTACTAAAAATAATTCAAAATTGATCAAAAATTGCGCTGTCATATGTGAACGGCCCCATATATAAAAAAATTTGCATGCTAGAATTCGTAAGTAAAATAATTGCTTACTTAACAAAATATATTTAGCAACCTTAACAGAGATTGTCCGTCGTCTCTTTAAAATGTTTATAAATTTACACAATTCATTACGATTACTGTTGTCGCACTTTAATGAATATTTGAAGAGAAAATACAACGTTGGATTAACATACTCAATACAATAAATAAAAATAGTTTTAATGCAAAACATCCATAAATCGAAAAATTGCGAGGTAAAGAGTGTTACGAAAGCCAGGCGGTGTTTGCAACATACTCAAAACCCTGCAATTATGAATACTTTTGATTGAAACATTCTTTGCTGTTTTCATACCGGAAATGCTTTTTAATTTTTCGCAGTATATTACAAACAAAATGAGATTACAACATAAATATTTGCTTATGAATGATGCTTGTGAAATTTATTAACATAATTTACACATATTGCAATATCAAAATGAAAGCGAGCAAAATTAGAAGTTATGCGCAACTCATATTCAATTTCGTTGATATGTGGGCTTTAAGCACGAAAGTCTAGGCTCGCCATATTTTGTAACCAAAAGTTTTTTTTTTTTGTGAAAAACTAAGATTTTCTTTGAACTCTTTTATTTTTTTGATATGTTAACAATACCGCTTTCACAGATTTTTCATTCCTCCGAAGATGATAATCTAGTAAGCCTCAATATTTTTCTATTAACCTAAAAGTCATGTTTTTATTTCAAAAGAGAGACCCATCATAGTTTAAACAGATAATTTCAACCCGAAGGGTACCAAATGCTATAACTTCAATGAGTTTAGGAAAATGGCAATACTTCTTTACTCCTCTTAAGAATAAAGAATATGTGGTAAAAAAAATTTGTGCCCAGTTTTGAATCACCTTGTAAAAATATTAAAAAATATTAAATAATAAAAGCCAATAGACTTAAGTTCAATGACTACTCTGGCAAACGTAAACTTTCTTCTTTTAAGTCTTTCCTTAAATCATGTCTCTAGTTTGATGTTACACTTTGAAAATAATTTGTTTGAAAAATAAAAAAAAATGTGCTATTTGGCGTTAGAAATATCTCTAATATTAATCAAAATAGTGGCAAATTCGTAACATAAATTTAAAAAAAGGGAGTAGGTACAAAAGAGAAAACCCAGAAAATAATGTGTTCTCTTCTATAGAGTACGGTTGGTAACCATCCTTTTTCGTAGTTCATTTATTCATTTTTTTTTTCGTTCATTTAAAACGCTATCAACCTTAAAACATTTTTCTTTGGGTAAATATCTTTATCATATTTTATAATTTCGAATAATTGTAAAAATCCTACATATATTTTACAATAGCTAAACAATTTTTTCTTTTTTGAATTAAAACTAGAAAAAGTTCCCACAATTTAAATTATGTATTTCTCTTTCGTTGTGTTTGATTATACATAAAATTTCAAACAAAAGATTGCAAACAATTTTAATTGTTACGCGGAAAAAATGACTCAAAAGCAACAACATCAATAACAAAAAGCTTATCCGGTTAATATCATTTGAAACACATACATGCAAACATACATATGTATAAAATATTTACTAATGATAATGACAACAAATCAGAAACAAATAATTAATATGTATGTAAATCAGAGAAGAAAAAAAGACTAAAATAAAAATGGAACGAAATGGAATGAAACTAAAGGAAACCACTTCAAACAAAAAATTCGTATGATGACAATTATCACAATGTAAAACTTCTTGAATAACTAATTTAAAAAACAACACAAATAAGAGAAAATACAGTATTATAGTTTCTAATTCAAATGGGAGATAAGTAAATAAATAAAAACAACAACAATAATAATGCTTTACCTCACTTTCTACTTTCATTCCCTCCTCTTGTCTATACAATTGAAATTCGCAAAAATATATAATAAATATATACTTGTTTACTATGTGCATATAAATACTTATTTTAATATTATAGCGTTGAAGCAGAAAGTCAAAAGCTTATTTAGTGCAAATAAATAGAAATAAATTGCGCTCAAGGTCTGAATGTGAGTTTAGCAACAACAAAAAATTAGTGGCTCAGCCATGATACAGTGCACTTCGGTACACTTTATCAGCACCTATACAAACATACATACACGCTACCTAGAGAGTAAAGTAGTGGGTAGTAGACCAAAGACTACCATTCATATGGATGAAAGAGCGAGTAAAAAGAGAAAAGTTTCTCATAAGACCAACAATACAGTTTTGTAATATGTAAACTGCATTAAATATGGAGTCAAAAAAAAAAGTGAGAAAACTAGTTGGGCTTCTTTCCGTGGGAAAATGTTAAGTTCGATCGCGGCCAAACTTTATGTACGGTACACAATCTAAAAAAACACACCCATTTGCATTTAATGGTATGTGGGCGTGGTTATTACGCGATTTTGATATTATTTGCATGAAGTATTATATTAATAGTCATAACTTTATACCAAACCTTGTTGATTTTAACCAATATTTAATTTTTTAATATTCGTTGAAGATGCCATATGGGAGGTAGGCGTGGCTATTGCCCGATATCTATATACGAGGTGCCCACTTAACTGAATTGCCCAATTTCCAAACTTAACCTCGAAATTGTGCAACTTTTACTAGAGTTACATGTTCACGGACAGACAGACAAGTCTAAATCGGCTTCGCTATGCACGCCTAATTATGGGCGCTACAAACAACAGTTACTTTATCAAAACTAATATACCCTGTACACAGTGTGTAGGTTATTAAAAAAAAGATTAAAGCTGCAACTAAATTTATTTTGTTACACATGTATTTAACATGGAAACCAATACGATAATTGACATGAAACTTTCGTCGTACACTGGTGAAATATAAAATTTATAATTTGTGTACAAATCGTTAAAGTCAGCTCTTCATTATTAAAATTTCAATTTAAAATTTCCCTTAGTTCAGCCCATGATTTAGCTTAATTTCTAAATTGTTTCAACTTCATCGAACATACCACAATCCCGCTTAATTGATTTAAATAAAAATCATGGATATTAAGTAGAAATTTAATTGCGGTAGGTTAAACCGCTTTTAGAAATGTCTCAATTTATCATCTATGAAACGGAATGAAGTGAAGTACAAAATTAAGAAGCTTTCTACGCAGCATCATTAAAGCCAATTAAAAGCAATCGAGACAACTCAAACACATAGATACACAGATTCACAGGCACGAAGTGCTCTAAGTGAATCTATGGGTTTCTGTATACATTCATATTTAAATAATGCCAATAATTTTTATGATGCTGCTGCAGTGTTGCTGGTGGTGGTTGATGATAGCCATACTGCTGACGTGTTGATGTTGACGACATTAATGATAGCAGCAAAGTTGAATGTTGTTGCTTCTCATTGCTTTCAGTAATAAATAAATTGGAAGAAAAGGAAACAGGCGACAAAAATGCGTAAATGCGTAAAATGCCTTCCTGTGTTTGCATGTTTGTTTGATTGTGTATGTGTCAATTTGTGTATGCACATAACTCACAAGTGAAACATTTTTAATTTTTCATCCCTTCCAAATCATAAAGAAGAAAGAAGTTATTGCTGCAGGCGACATTTACGCTTTTTCTTCTAATAATTTTATACCCTCATCATCAATAAGTAAAAACTTTTGTATAGATAATTTAAATGTAATTTCCATCAAAGTGCACCCCACCCACGTTTAAAGATACGCACACACATACACATACATAAATACATATATGTACATAAGAATCAATGTAAGTAAGTAGAAAGAATAACGTGTATATAATAAAAATGTTTTGTATATATGTATACTTTAAAGATATAATAGAAGGTATTAGTGGAAATAACAATATAGCCGTCATATACATATAAATATATATATATGTATATGTATATACATAAATGTCTTTTCAATGTGTTGGCTGACATGCGTTCTAGCAACAACAATTACAATAATAGGAACGACATAGCTACAAGTGCAAAGTAAACATGCCGAGTCCTCAAGTCAACTTAATTCAGAGAACAGAACAAAAATGAATTCACAAAATACATAAAGGGGGTTTTTTCTTAGCAGAAGAAGGCGAATTATTAATTTAAATATATCGTTGAGAAATAACAACGATCAATGAAGTTTGTTATTATTTATTTAATTTTATTTGAGTGGCATTTACTCAATTTATAGATATATTGTATATACCTTCATACATACATACATACATACATAAATAACTAAGGACTTGATTTATAAGATTTCCAGCTGACATTTGAGTCTGACAGTAGCTGTCGAAATGTTTTTAAAAATTATAAAAATTTAGTTTCCTTAAACATTCATACAGTAATTTTACAATTTCCTTCTTTTTTTTTTTGGATTTACGGAAAATATTTATGTTCATGCCGTTTTTCGGAAAATTAATCAAAAAAATACTTTAGTCACATAATTTGTTTTTTCATTGCATTTTTAAAATGATGTTCATGCTATGTTGTTGCCAGTAAACTGGACAATGCGACTTATTTATATTAAATCGAAAGTATACTCAAATTATATAAAGGATAAATTGAGCTCAAGAAATCTAAAATCGTGCAGAATTTTGTGAAAGTACTGAATAAACTGGGCGCTTTTAATGCACTAAACATTTAAAATATTGTGAGGTTGTACATATAATATAACAATAAATACACAACAGTATTTCAATACTTTCATTCACCTTTATTATGCTCGACAGCTATCAATCGGTATCACTGTAGTCGAGAGTCGATTAAGTAATCTATTACAAATCGGTATTTTGAGAGTCGATTAAATTTCTGTGATCGACAGCTACTGAAAAATGAATTTTTCATGTAAAAGCTTGGGAAAAGAATATAAAACAACAATGAAAGTAATAATTGTAAATCAGTTTGAAGCATTGGTGGCACATATGCAGAAAAATGTGCCAATGGCTGGGAATTTCAGTAAGGGCTTAGAAAAAGTAGACATGAAGCGAGAGTGGGCTTTAATCGCTACCAAGCTAAACAGTTTGGGTCCTCCGGTGCGTGAAGGCGATGGATGGCATAAGGTAAAAAATGGATTAATCAATTCAGTTAAAAATTTTGTAAGAATTATTATATGTCACAGCAAACGTGAATCGCAACCTACGGGCGGAAGCATTTTTAATAAAAAACAATTATATCGTCGTTGGAAGAATGTGTAGCCAATCATGTTCTTCGATGAAATGATAAGTCCAGCTGGGTGATGGGTGCCACTATATACTCAGCCGGCAAAGAACTATTGCCTGACCCAGAACCGATTCCGTATACGCATCCAATCACATACTGCATCGCTTCTGCTTTTCTTATAGAAACCTCTTAAAAATTGAGGAAACGGTGGTCTGCGCAAGAAGCGCATGCGTGGTTTTGTGAAAGTTATGGATAAATCTAGAATACAATAAGAGAATTTAAGAACTTACGAACCTCATTGATTTATTTATATCTTTCCTTACTCAGTATCTGACAGTGTAAAATATTGAAGCAGCTCTGAATATTGCGGCCCAACCGCGACAAATTTTCTACTGCAGCACTTTGCTCCTCGCAAGGAAAAAAACATGGCGATACTGCCCATTTGCAGAATATTTCTCAAAATTTAGAAAAATGAATTTTTTAAAATAAATTAAACTTCAAAATGTTGTTTTTTCTTCTTTTTTTCATTCACAGTAGCGTTTTCCGCTCGTTATAATCTATTACAAATATTGTAGAGTCGGTTAAGTTTCACAATTCCGATTTCAAGTCGACTTGACAGTCGAATAGCTCGACAACCATAATAGGGGTGGTTATTTTTAAAAGTGACTCTATTTTATTGTCCTACGAATGTAGTCGGTATTCTTAAATTTTTACTTTGTAAAAGAAAATAGTTATTATTTTGTTCCCAACCCTAATTATAAAACTATAATGACGGAATAAAATTATTTTGATTTTTAGTTTCAATTATCACTAGTTCTCGGATTTTTGTAAATCTAACCTTATTTTATTGTCCGTGACTGTATGTAAATGGGCACAATATATTTATTGCAAATGGGATTTGACCCAAAAATTCGAAAATTTGTCCAACGATTGCTAGTTAGTCGAGATATATAAATTTTGAATAATTCATATTAGAGAGGTTATTATTGATTGTACTGCGACCTGTAAGACCTATTGTTAAGTCATATTATTGAAGTTTTCGAACCGAACTCAAACCCACTACTGTTTAAACCTGAACCCGAACCAGGTTGTTAACAGGTTCGGGTGAAATTCGTTTTCAGAAGAATTTTAAACCAGAGCACAAGAAAAATCGCATAAAACACAAGTTAAAAATGCACAAAACGTACTAGAAAATACAACATTGTTTCATTTTAACAAAATTTCGTGGGCTCTAGACCAGGGTGCACCTATTTATTTAAAACTAGTGTGGAGTTGTGAAACCTTTTTTTATATAAATGCAAAAATATAAAAATTACTCATTGAATAATTGTAAAGATACCATAATTATAAAATAACAAAAACCTATTTATCTCATACTATTACTTTGTGATGTTGTAAAATTTCAACACGAATAAATAATTATTATAAAAAAAAACATACATGTAACTGAAATTCATACAATTACAACAACAAATACTCCAATGCCCATTTTGATAATCCACTCACGATTGTTTTACAACAAAAACGACTAGTGAATAGTTGTTGCTAGTAGTTAACAACTCTCGCAACAACACAGTTGTTGTCTCTCAAAGTTGTGTCTACTATCTAAATCGAAGACAGTTGCGACAAATGTAATTAGATACATTTGGCAAAAAGCAAATAAGCGTAACATAAGCTTTGGACCATGGGAAAAATGGTAAAAACGAAAAATTTTTCAGCTTTTCTGTCGTTACATTTTCAGTAGCTTCCTTGATTTTGAGGAAAGGCAAAAAAAAAAGAAAAAATCGAATTTGTAATATTTTTTTTGGGTTGTTTAAAAGTGAATTATCTCCAGCAAAAGTTTTTGTTTTGCAGTCTTTGAACTTCAACTTTTAAAGTGTGTTTGCTTGGAAATTTTGACATTTGTTGAAACCTTTTTAATGTGTAAATTTCATTATTTCATTTAGAACAATTTAAGAACCGACCGAATGCCACTCTTCTGACAGTCAAATTGGAGGTCCATTGTAGGAATTTTTACTGACAGTTCTGAGAAAAATCGATATCCGAGAATGGAGCCAAAGTGATAAAACTACAGGACATTTAATTTCTTGACAAGAAAAGTTGTTGCCAAACTGGATCCATTGTATACTATTTAAATTTACAAAGTTTCCAGATATTTTAAGATTTTGAAAGTATTTGAAATCTAATTATTATGGGTTATTGACTTTACTGTTTAAGTTTTTTTATTATATAATAAAATCAGTAATAGTCTGTTGTTGCAAGAGAATATACAGAGAATGGGCAGTTCTCTCACCTGCCGCATGCTGCAGGAGCATACGAAGACCTGGAAATTGCAAAAACAATTGAAATTACGAATGCACGACTGAAAATTACATAAACAATTACACATGTAAATTGAATGCGTTACGAATGCTACCACACGCGATAGGAGTAATTTTCTACTTACCCGAAGGACGTTTTAAATTCAGAGTCCATTCTCAGTGTCTTCTCTGGTTGTTATTCACAAGATCGTACAAATGCTGAATTGGTCATTTAAGTCAAAAAAGTAAATTTTCAATAAATCTTTTATATATATGGAGGTAGTTATTACCTATAATATTTATAATAAATGAATAAGTCATTGTATACCTACATATGTAATTTTGAAGGCAAAATCATTTGTGAAAATGTTTTACATAATAATATTCAGTACATATTAAATACCGATTTCAATGGCTTATAAAATTATGTATTTATTTCCTTATCATAAATCGATAAAAAAAAAATATCTTAAAATTGTACTACACACATATAAATTCTTTTTTTTTTGCTGCTGGTTACGCTTCATCAAAATTATCAACATCTTGAAAATGAAACCATATTTCAATATTGGATTACATTATTATGCAATCAAATGTTAGTCCAATATCTAACAAGCTCATATGTAGTTATGCGAAGCCACATTAATAATGTAAGAGGAAGATATGTATATTTACATAGATATATATCTAGGGGGTAGCAGTACATTACTCGTATTCACTAAACCATGAAAATGTCAATACAATCAAGTAAAGTGTAGAATCATGTTGAAAATGTGTAAGGTAAATTTGTATAGGTGCTTGTATCTATAAGTCTATGTATGTGTACTCACTTAAAATATAATTGTAAATGCATTTACTTATGTGCTAATTTATGTACATCCACACACACACACACTTATGGGTTTTTAAGGATCTTCAGTTTATGTAATATTTATAAGGATATGCCATTGTACTGTAGTGAATTCATTTGCTATAAGAATTTCTTTGCTCTTATGAAAATCTATTGATATTTTTTCATTCTGTTTATAGTTTTCTAGAAAATCGTTTGAATAGAACGCATTTGTATAGCTAGTTAGGCAACTAGTTATCAACTTATTGACGTAAGTGCCTACCTACATTATTTGTGTACTTCCCTTCAGTTTTTTGCTTTGTATGCTCGTGAGCTTATTTCTTTTACTTCAACTTTACTGCTGATAAATACTTGCATTAATATTTCCTTTCCTGCTGCTACTCCAAATGCAATAAGCTTCTCAATTGTTTGCCATTGCACTCTTACTTCATGTCGTAAAGTGTACGTATCCATATCGCTGTCAAAATTACTTCAAGTGTCATAATTCTCAAACTCTCTGCATCGTCACTTCATAATATATTTTCTCATTTCTTTCTTGTTTTATTTTCCTTTAAAATATTAAGCAAATATTTTTTTATATATTTTTTACGAACGTTCACATGTAATATAATATGAGCTTTTCAAATAAGCAAACTGAGCGGCAGCATGGCCAAGAGGAAGCAAAACTCATTGTAGTTACGTTATTTAAAGAAGCAACCCAGTCGGAAGTAATAGCAATCGGTGGCTATACCACATAATTGACATAAAAGATCCCATCTCGGTTAAGTCGGTACTACATACAATTTTTTGCAATCACTGAAGATGTTGAGAAAAAAACTTGCTTTAAATTGAAAATCTTTTTTGATTCTTTAACGAATATTATTCCAAGAAGCACAACACTGTAATTAAATTTAAAACATAAAATCGATTTGTTTTGTTACAAAGCTAGTCATTACTATCTAATCAAAAGAAATACCATTGAGATTGGTCTTTTTTCATTCCTGGCATTTTTGAGTTAATTTCCAACTGGGAATTTTATTTGGTGAACGGCAGAGAACTCGAAGGCAAACGCAAACAAACGTAAGGAAATTAAAAGGCAAATGAACTTCACAACTAATGAGCCGGAGATTTCTAAAAATTAACAAACTTGAAGTAGTGAAAAAGAGTAAATGGGGAAGTAAAGGGCGAGGAAGTGCCCTCGTAGACATGATGTTTGTTGAAGAAAGGTGTTAAATTTCTTATAAATGCGTAGAACAAAATTCGGTAGCAAGGGAAAACTATATAAATATAGAAACAGAAAAAAAACGAATGTTTCACGCGGCGCTTCCTCCTCCACAGAAGAGGAGGAAGTGTAAAGAAAAATATTAGATAATTTTGAAGAATTAAAGAAACTTCAAGTTCAAAGCATTAAATGAAAATTATAATATATTCACAATTTCATTTAAATGGAATTTTATAAAACGTATAGAATAATTCTACATTTGTGAATACCAAATATCCAAATACTTACACTGCACCACGACTATTTATATTTTTAAATGTCTGAAATTTTAAACGCACTCAAATTTGTTCAAGGAACATATGTGCAGCCATAAAGAATTTTGGCGGCAGTCAGACGACTCTGTTTCTCGCTTCTTTTGGCATTTACTTCTGCCAAAGCGTGAAGCATGGAATGAAACTTCAAAACACTTTACGAGTGTGTACAACATAGTCTAAAATTAGTCACTTGCTGATTTCCACTATATACCTACTCCATTGCTATTCCAAGTCACTTCGCTTCACTTCATGTTGGCTGGTTGTTCGTTGCTTGATAAGTTTTTGTTTTGGGCAGCATTTCGATTTTCGGTTTTTTATTTTAAGTCTTTGGGGAACGTAAATGCCGCCAGACGTTGACGTTTTTGTTTCTTTTCTCTGCTTTTCAATTTTTCTTATGTGCATAAATTAATGAATACGATTTCTACTCCTCACTTTTTATGGTAAAAAATTTAAAATGATTAAAATTAAATTACATAGGAAAAATAATTATTAAGCACAATGACACATTGGATAATCACATGATATATTCATATTTGATAGAAGAAGTTTGGTGGGGGAAGGCAATTTTCCCTCTGTGAACTCTAAAATTATTTTCTGAACTCTCGAGGTTACTTGAAATTAAATTTAATTATTTCTTTCTGTTTTAAATTAAGTTTGACTGGGTGAGCACAAAAAGGAAATGAAAAGGACGAGTAGTTGATAAACTGAAACATAGAAAATGCGAAATGTGATACTATACAAGAATACAAAAGGCAACCAAGTTTAATGGGAGATCTAAGCGCCAAACAGAAAAAGTAAGACCGAGGGCAAAACGAAGATCAATAACGATTTTCTCTGCAAATTTCCAATAAATTTGATGTGCTTTGAGTTTTTTCCAAGTACTGTCCAGCATCAATAAGCCGAACTTGCACCTATGCTATTTTCAAGTTTCCAATTTCTACAGTTTTCTTGCAGTAGCTTCGAAGGTTGAATATGTGAGAGTGAATGTAGATTTAGATTTTCCTATACTCATATATCTTAATGCTAACAATTTATTAAAAGTAATTAGTTTTTATGAATGGAAGAAAACAAAACATTTGCCTTTGAAACATTTTTTCATACAATGTACATCACTTTTGATATGCGCCCACAAAGTTTGTGTTAGACAAACAAGCAAACAAACAGTTTTTTTTAATTTTTTTTTTGCTACGTAGACGAATTTTGAAAAACGAGAGCTTTTAAATAAGCACACATACACATAAACAGAAGTATAACAACAACTATGTCAACAAAATTTCAACCCAGTGGGGGCAACATCAACATCATCACACAACTACCGTAGCATTTGTTTATTTGAACAAATTATACAGACGCTGATAAATATGTAGATTTCTGCTATTGTTTTTACTAACTACAGTAACAGTTTTGTGTGTGTTTTTTGAAATACAAATGAGAGCCGTTAACAAGCTAACAAGGTCGAAAGCATTAAAACATATGGCAAACTAGAACTAGCCCCCAAACATCATTAGTAAATGCAACAAATACAGTACACAAAAAAGCGAGAAATGGATCATTTTACAGTTGATTAAACCTGTTAAACAATTATTTTGCATTATGCTTTTCATACCTACATTGATTAGAAATAACCGTTCTTTCTACTTTTTTCGCTATGAGCGCTTTAACCTTATTTTATAATTTCACAGCTTACCTTTAGACCATCTCACCTTCAAAAGCATTCATACCTACATACATTGTATCTAAGCTTAACATCAAGAACATTTTGTGTTCGACTCGTATGCTATGATTTCTTTTTTCAAGAACAAACACACACACACACAGTGAGTATCTTTATGTACATACATATTTGTATAATATATCTGTATTTCATTTAGTTTGTGTGCAGATGTATATATGTGTATAATGAAAGATAGCAGTTGAATTAGCTTCTGCTGCCGTAACCATAAACTGAATTAGTTCAATGCGCGTAAATCACGTTCATAATCAAATCACCGTAAGTATTTTGCACGCTCATATCGCACGTAGTTAGACCTTGACCTCCGCTAGTCGCCGCCACCAATTGAAATTAACATATCTACTCATTTGTGTGATGAAAGGGGAACACTTACTAGCCCCCTATTTCCCCGGTTATGTGTTTCGTTATTGTTTAGGAATTTTATTTTTGTTTTTTTTTTTTCAAGAAATCATCATACAATATTTTTATTTATTTTGTTTGTTTTTTTCTGTGTTGTTTGGAATAATCAACTAGAAAAATACTTGAGTGATTAATTGGAAAAAACAATCATTTATTTACTCATTCGAAATTACATCGAAATTTGAAAATGCCGAACAATAAAAATATTTATGTTGAGCAAAACTGTGATGCTCAAAGTGGAATGTGAATATGACTTGATCGTGCTTTATTTCAAAGTTCTACTTACAATTCTAAGATAATTATTTTTTTATAATCACAGAATTCGTGAATCCAATCAGGATGGAAATCAACTCTAAACCGAACCATATGCAATTTGAGCCCGTCGAACCATTTTTGTTCTATTTCAATTGTTGGTCGATCTAAGTAGGTCCGTCTGACTTTCTGCACGAAAACTTGAAAAATCTTAAATTTAAGAATAAGTTCTGAAATTCTATAGCCAAACCAGCGGTTCCAAGGTGCGGAAGAACCGATTTTTTAGCCAAACCTGCGATTCAGAGATACCGTGAACCACTGAATCAAACCAAACTGCGAAGTACGCTTGGTTCACTTCCCTGATTCCAATTGTAATCATTTAAGATGTACAATCTATCCGTACTGTCTCTGAAAAATGCACACTTTTTAAAGCAGTCAACTCTTGAATGTTTATACCAGAATTTTTATAAGTAGGCAACAATTTGAAATTATTTGCAGTACATTTCATTTGAATTTCAGAATACTCAAATGTTTTTCAAATTATTCCAAATTGATTTCAGATTATTACAAATGTATTTTATACAATTTCAAATGTGCTTTAAAGTTCCGTCTGAAGTATGGGAGTGTAACCGGGTATGAGACAGCACCAGGTATGAGACAGTCGATTTTTTTGTGGTAACACTGGAATGAATAGACTTATTGCTTGTATCAGCTGCAAACATCGTGTGTGAAAATCGATCACGAAAACCTTTTTTGATTTTTTTCAAAGTGATATATTTTCGAGTGAATTAACTGAAAAAGGTGAGTGTAATGCATTAGCATTTAGAGTTTTACGTATATTTTGCGATCCAATTTTGGATTAGGCTAATATATGGTTGGAAACAATTTTTTTTTTATTATTCTCAAAATAGCATTGTTTTCCGGGTATGAGACAACACTTAACTACTGTTTTGATTAATTTTTTTTTTTATATTTGTAGCCATGCCAACCCCAAAAAATAAAATCGTCCTTCAAATGCATTACATGCTAGCGGACTGTTCATTTAAACTGTGCAAACATTGTGATAGAGATTTGGATGCAGAAGACGATGACTAAGAGGGAGATGATGAATAAAAATTTCTATTTCTTTTTATCTTAGCCACTGAAGGCCTACAAATTAAATAAATTTTTATTTGTAAATAGTTTTGGGTTTCTTACTTCATATTTCCTAATTTTTAGTGGATTTTTGTAGGTGTTCATACCCGGGTACAAATTTTTTTTAGCAAAAATACACATCCTCAGAAAATCGGTCATACAATTTTGCATGTCAATGGAATCACTATACTTTCTTTAGATAAATATTGCATATTTTCATTACCCTTCCGACAATATAGAAAACACCCGATTTGGTTTAACCAGTGAAAATTTATGGCTCAAAAACAAAACCCGTCTCATACCCGGGAACACTCCCTTACATTTGATATTTTGTAAAGTACTTACAAATAAAGTTTTCTGAAGTTCAGTTTGAATATTATGAAATCTGAATGAATTCTAAAAGAAACTTATTCAATTCGTGTCAAATTTTTGTGGTCTTTAGCTTATTTAAAGTGCTCCAAATTTTTCGATATTTTTTAGTATTTTGTTGAGATTTTCTTTTGTTATAAAATGATTTACTTTCAGATATTTAGACAATTATAGTAGAAAGTTCCTAAAACTTATAGTTATTAACTTTGACTCTTTTTATATGTAATACGCAGTTTAACTTTTATTCATTTATTTTAAGTTCAATTGTTCATTCTGTGGTGTAGCCACTTTCCAGCAGTTTGTACGGATATTTCTTCAATGTCATTGTCATTATTCATTCATTAAAATAATGAGATACTTAAACTTTTCTCATTTTGCTTGTTCTTCAACTTTTTAGTTTTGTCATTACAATTGATAATTTCCCCTTGAGCCATTTGCAGCAGTAGCCAGAAGCAAAAAAAAAAAACAAACAACAACAGCAACAGACTCAAGAAAGTCAGCAACATTTTGGGAAGTTTTTTTGTTTTGTGTATTGTTGTTTGCTTCCTATTTTATTTTCTCTTAAAATCTATTTTTTCTAATGTCTTGAAGAAAAGAAAAAAAAACTACATGAATGACAAAGTGTTTTGTGTTCGCCAACAGCAATAAGAAAAACAACAACTGCAATAGCAGCAGCGGCATGATGCTGCTATAGAAAGAAAATCATAAATAAATTTCATATTTTTTTGTTTTGTGTGAAATTCAATTACCTACTTAATTGCAATTTAATTGCGTTTAATTATGAAACATTTTTTTTTTCGATAATAAATTTTAAACATGTTTTTTCTTTTTTCCAGTTTTCAAAACTAAGTTTTATACTTTCTACTTAATTTTTTTTTTTTTTTTTTTTGTGCAGCTTATCAAAAACACCGTATTTGACACCGCTGCCGCTTTAGGTTAGCATTTAATTTAGTTTTCAAAATGAAAGTGTTGCTTGGTTTGTGCATTAAAGTTAAGTGAACAAAGATATAATTTAATTAACTATTTAAAAATAAATAAGTGCTTTTTCACAATTCAAATAAGTAAATTTGAGACATGAAATATATTTATTAGGGTGCCTCACCGAAAAAGGTTGGTGTTACCTCCTCCTCAAAATGAACGTTGGTTTAATTTATAAAGATTCCTAAAATTTTTCGGTTCTAGTGATAAACTGTTATGAGCGGAATCGTTTTACAAAAAGCTCTAAAAATGAGAATTAAAGTTCACACACTATAGAACCTCAAAAATTTTTATTTTATTTTTTTTATTTACTTTTTATTCATTTTTAATTGAATCGGTTAAAATACGGTTATGAATAAAATTATTAAAATTACGTTAAATTGTACGGAAATCGCATAAAATACTATCACTAAACTTTCCAAAACTTTTGGTGCAAAACTTTATCATTTTTGGATTTCTATTATTTTTGGCCTTTTTTTCTGGCCAAAAGTAACCAAAAAATACTGTTTCTAAACAAAATAGTTTTCTTTTCCAAAACTATTCAGGTTATGGCAGCTCATCGCTAGAACCGAAATATTTTGGTTATCATTATAAATTATAAATCAAATTTTTTTTTTTTTTGTATGGAACTGGAAACACCTTAATATTTATGTGTGTGTTTTAATAATTCTCTTAATTTGTATATGTTTGTGTTAAACATGCATCGTCATCCTCAACAAGCATTGTCGTTGCCGATGGTCGCCTGTCGCCTGCCGTCTGACTTATTCCAAAGTTATATTTTTAATTCCCGTATACTGCTCTGGAGAAAACCCTTTTGCTTGTTTCGTTCTTTTTCTTTTCTTCTATTTTCTTCAAGTCTTTTTCCTGTTACGTTTGCAATTTTATATATGCACAAATTACACTTGTTTCCAAGTAACAGAAAATTGAAATTCTCATGTGCTTGAGTCAATTGCATTATTTGCCTGCTGCGTTTGCTTGATGTATGTAGAAACGTGACCAGAGTTGCCAATTGTTATTTGTATGCATATATGGGATTCTTCAACTAATGTTTTGCAACTAACTATATGATATTCTTATTCAACTCAAGGTGGTACGTGGTTCGCTTTCCATACATACATATGTATAGCTAAAAGTAGCCTACGGTACACACCTATTCTTGTGTTGCCAATGTCGCTGTTGTTGTTGCTGTAGTTGCCGTTGCTGTTGCATATTTCAACCAACAACAATGGCTTATATTATATATGCTACATTAAAGTGTTTATTTTCTCACAATTTTTTAATAGTTTTTGTTTGTATTTTTTTTTTTTTTTTGTTTCGATTTCAAATCATAAAAAAGTAAAAGGCGCAACGCAAATTTTAACTACAAAAACACATTAAAGAGCCCTCTACTCTGCTGACTGTTGTTTTCTTTAGCTGCAGTTTGTATTTATTTTTAAATACATTTATTTATAAGCAATGAAGTTTTGTGATTATACTGTTTTCATTTCCTCCAACTCAAGTTTAAATGTATAATTTTATATAGCCACGCTTCATTCAACTTAAATAAAGGAAACAGCCACAAACTTTGATCTCAATCAACGTCAAGGCAAATAGATTAAAAGAGAAAAATTTCATTCTCATAGTGCTCAAGTCGATATTAATGGGCTTATTAATCAGCTTCTATCCACCTAAAGCTCATAGTAATGGCTCCAATCAATCTACAATCCAATGATTTGCATATATTTGGGTTTCATTATACACTGAAAAATTACTTGTTAGACGACCTAGTGGGTAGTGAACTTGACTTTCAGCCGGGAAATTGTGGATTCGATTCCCATCTTATTACCTTCTTATATTCACAATCGATAAATCGATATAAAGTGAATGAATTAGTAGGTAAAAGCAAAACTACCAAGTGATAACAAATCGCACTGAAAAATAAAAACATCGACGTTCGGAACCGGCGTTAAACTGTAGGTCCTACCATGTGGTATCACAATGGTCCTTTCAGGGGTAAGTGTTTCGCTAGACAGTCAATCCAACCCAACCTCAAACTTGACAAACAAAAAAATACTGAGAATATCAAAAGAAAAACCGAGGTTTCAACTAAAGTTTTCTTTGAAAATTAATTATGGTAAATATAATTTCTAAAAGATCTTATGTACATATTAGGGTGGTCCTTAATTTTTAAGTTTGGAATATTTTTCCATTCGCCCACTAATTTTGTTCTTTTATGCTAATAATGCAAGCTGCAAAAGTTTCAGACAAAAATATTTATATTTAAACGTGCCTCCTCGGCTTCAAAAAATGTGCTATGTATGTATATATTATGCTGCTTGTTTATTTAAATTATTATTTTTATTATTATATATATTGGTTTTTCCATCTATTATACCGCCACTAACAATTACTGAAAAAAAAAATCTCAATTCAATTATTATGAACTTTTGGTGGATTTTTTACTTTACCGACTGGACTATTTGATAACACGAGAGTGTTTTTCACATATAAACTTTGAGTCCGAGGAGGCACGTTTAAATTTAAATATTTTTGCCTGAAACTTTCACAGTTTACATTTTTCACACAAAGGAACAAAATTAGGGGGCATAACTGTCATAACTCAAAAAAACGCGTTTAAAGCTTTCAATTGACTCTCACCTTGCAGAAAAAAGAAGAAATCTTATAATTCTCACGCGCAGAGTATACAAGATATTAATATGAAATTTTTACACAATTTGAAGTTTGATATAATGAATAATTCTGCATCATTAACTCAAAAATCGTGTTTTTTGACTTATGACAGTCTTTTAGTAAATGAGCGATATGTTTATAGTAGGGATAGCTAACATGTCAATTATTATCGCTAAGGAGTGATATCGGAATGTATCGATAACTTTTTTTGTTACCGAAAAAATTTGTGTACTACGTACTACATTTTTTGTGCCACTCGATGCAACACTGCCATCCAATCAAATCTAATTTGTTCTCCTTTCTTTTTTTTTGGTATTGTGTCTGCTTGTGTATTATTTGTATTTGGTGTTTATTTTTAGTCGCTGCTACTATTTGCATTCTAAATATTTTTCTCAATAAAACAAACCGAAAAGTTGGAAAAAATTCGTTTGCCTTCAAGCTATTGTCCATTTTAACAATTATTGTGAAGAAGATATTATTTCTCACGGTTGACATTCTAGAATTTTGACCAAATTATTCTACTTGCGAAGATTTAAAAGCAACTACCCTATTTGATAATTTCGCCAACGTTAGAATCATCCGAGAAAGGCGAGTCGAGGCCAATATGCATAATCGATGAACACGTCGGAGCTTATTCAATTTCGAGAAAAAACAATTGCCTGTCGTAATTTTGGATTCAAGGACGTCAGAGCCTGAACCACAATAATTTTTTAGGGAATATTCCTCCTTAAGTTTTAGAAAATCTCTAATGATTATGAAATCTACATGTTCGAGCTAGATAGAAAAATAAATTTTTTCTGACGGCTTTTTAATAGAAATTACATTCTTGGGCTCTAGACTTATTAAGAAGTGTTCAATTCGCTCAAGAATTCCATTGCTTCGCCTTAAATTTTTGTTTGACATCTATCAGATAATTTTTTACCAAAAACAACGCTATGATCTCCGTAAGTAACTCAGATTACATAGAATAATTTCCAGTATAAACGCGCATACTTATACAATTCCCAAACAGAATTCAACATTATCATTTAATAATGTGAGAAATTCTTTGAAGAATTTCTACTATTTATTCTTTTGTTTAATTTTGTTGTTGTTGCACTCCGAAGGAATATGCTATAATTTTTACAATTGCATTCCGCGTTGAAATGGAATGTTGATTTGTTTGAATGTTGTTGTTGTGGTTTAAAAGCATTTCATCATTATCATAACAGCTAGCAGAGGAAGAAGAAGGCTATGATGATTGCATGTTGCATGAACCTCTATTGTTTGAACTCTGCTTTAGCCACTTTGTAACCAAATTGCCAACTTGCTACTTTGTGTGGCGTGTTATTTCCTTTTCCTCTGTTTTTTTTTTTTGTGCATTTTTCCAAACATCAAAGTCCATTGCAAAAATCATTGAACTCTTTCACTGTGAACGTTGTCGAAGTTGAATTTAAAACACAACTTCGTTCATTCATATCATACAAAAAACTATTTATATATTTATATTAAAAAATTCCTTGAAAACACATGTTCTCAGTTTTTCAATAATTTATCAGCAACTTTATTTATATGACTCACTTTTGTTGATGGCGGGGGGTTAAATTGAAACTAAACGAAATTATTTCATCGAGATACCAAATGCGATAACAAAGAAAAAAAATAACAAAAACAAACAAGTTAATATCAGTTCATGAAAAAATAAAGTAGATTTTGCATGCAATGTTAATTTTTTTATTTTTAATTTATATGAAAATATACCAAAATTGTTTCTGCTTGATTGCAATTACTGAAGCGTACAATTACATCGATACATACATCGAGTTGAGTGCAAGTGGATACACTTATGTATTTAATACAGTGGAGTGCAAATAGTAACAATAATAATAATGCTACTTCAATAACGTCAAATTTGATACAATAATTTTAATGATTGTCAATGTCAATATGAGGTTAATTTTACACTGGGTAACAAAACAAATAATTAATACACTCCACTCCTCTATAGGGGCCATTCAAATTATGGAAACTATTTGGAAATGGTAATTTCCTAAATTCGATTTTCGATGGAATCTACGGCTGTATCTCGACTTTGAATTATGGTTTAAAAAAAACTTCGTTGTGGATTTATAGTTGTCAATAAGAGAAGTTTTCTGAAATAAATAAAGTCTAGATCTCTCAAACTGAGTCCTATAAATGTTAGATTACCAATATCTTCTTTTCATGGAGTTTGGAACTGCGTCAATTCATTTGAATTGCCTACCAGTAACTACAAAAGTGAGACGACCTCGATAGTCTTGTGGATAGTTCACTAGACTCCAGAAGGTTGTGGGTTCGATTCCCGTCTTGGTCTGGTGGTTAATTCTCATAAACTTCTGATATTCACTATCGATATGAAGTGGATGAGAATTATAAGAATGTGTACAAGTACACACCTTGGTTGGTAATGGCAAAATCACCGAGCTGATAAAAAATTGCCACATAGCCGTTCTGAATCGGCGTTAAACTGCAGGTCCTACCATCACCTTTGTGGTCTAGTGGGAGAGTGCCAGACTCTTGTCTGGAGACCCGAATTCGATTCTCAGCTTGGGTATGCTTCTTATCTATCTTTCTTTCTCTCTTCCTTTCTTTCTTGGGTCTTTGGTACAATATATCTTATAGGTCGCAATGCCTGACTTTCGAGTCGTCCTTCCTTCAAATAATAATAATAAAAAAACTACAAAAGTGAATTGAAATGTACACCAACAGTTTTAGCAAAATAAAAATTTTTCGTTGGAGAAAATTCCCTGCTGCTTAGTGTTATTAATAAAATAATGTAGATATTGAAAACAAAGAAATAAAAATTGCAGTTTTTGGAGTTTTTATTGTATACAAATGCAAGTTTATTGAATTTCTTAAGAGTTTATTACTCGCTTGTAAAAACATTTGCAAAACCAAAACAAAAGAAAAAAACTGGTTTTTGTTTTGCTTTCCTTTGCTGTTGATTTGTATACAAAACGTGCATGATTGATTAATTTTATAAAATTACAATTTTAATTAAAATTAATGTTAGACTTTTGACATTTAAATTTGCATGTACTTAAATGTGATACACTTAGAGAAACAGTATGACAAACTTTGTAATTTTTATATACAAAATAAAAAACAAGTTTTTCTGTTTCCCTTATTTCGAATGAAATCTATTCGCTTCAAAGTTTATTAGTTTCTTTTGATGAGTATAGTTGAAAAAATATGCATAATTCTAAAGGATTCTTGGAATTTGGAAAACCAAATTGCAATCTGACTTATTTTTTTAAGACTTGATCACTATCGAAATTTTTATTACGATTTAATTTTTAACATAAACACCGTCCACCGAAGTCCATTTCGAATTCTCCAAATCCGAATCAACTTCGAATCTTCGATTTAAAATAATACAATTTTGAATTGAGGGTTAAAAGGAGTAAAATTTTTGATTAAAAAAAGACAGTTCAAGATTGTTCAAGTTAAAAACTAGTGTTGTCCAATATGTTTTTTGTGAGTGTGTTTAGTATGCAAATTAATTTTTCCTGTAATTTTGTTTTATTTAATTTCTCTGTGCAGATGTTCTTCCTGTTGACTTTGATTTTATTGTTGTTCTCTGATTCCTTGTTCTTGTTTATTTTACCCTCAGATTCAAAGGAAGTAGGTACAATCGGATGTCTTTATGTACGTATGTAATATTAATAAAACACCACCAGCAGTAAATGCTACAAAATAAAATTAGTTTTGCTTTTCTTTTTCATTTCTCTTTCACACTTATTTCTTCTGCGGGCTAGCAACATAAAGTCTCAAATCTATATGAGATTTAGCTTTAACTTCTTCTGCTACGGAATAAAACATCAGCAGGAGCTAGATTAAGAGCAAAAAGTTACATCCCACTGATTTCAAAAGGTATTCCGCATATCATGTCACGACATGCCGAATCCAGTTTACACATGTTCGCTTTTCGTGCCCTTTCTTGAAAATTTGTTGTTGTTTATATACTCCCCCTCGAATTTTTATTAGTATGATTCCTACTTTGAAGTAATTTAATTGCATATATTTCGAGCTGTAATATTTGTGTATCTTGTAGCAACATACATATTGCAATTAATTGCAAAAGTGAAAATTGTTGAGGTATTTCCTGCGCGTATCTAGTTTTTTTTTTTTTTTTTTGACACTCTTTGCTTTTTGTGCTAATTATACTTTGTTTATTAATTACTACTAATAATAATTAGTACTCATATTGTGTATCGCTAATGATAAATACTTTAACTTGTAAATATGTATGACACGAATCTTTAACAATAAAATTTTCTTTTGCGGTTGTGCATATTCGCCTACATACATACACAGATATATTCATGTGGGTTTTTTAGTTTTTACCCAGTTGAACTTAGGATCATCTATAGAGTAATCATCGAAAGCTTTAAACCGGGAAGCAGATTACTCTTTATTGCTCAAGAGCCTTTGCATTTTGTACTCCTTTTTAACATTGCATATCTTAGATCATGACGTAGTCGTATAACCAGCCTCCAAAAGAAGTAATGCTCTTCTGTTACAAGCAAGAGCAATCCTCTCTCTCTCTCTCTCTTTTTCTTGTCTTTTCAGGTGACTGACGTGAGCACAGAAAACAAAAAGTAAATAAATTCAGCTAAAAATTCTCATTTTGACGAGTTGTTGATTCAAAGAGAAACTAACTGTTGCTCTTAGACGTTTTAATTCAGGTGGATTCACCGACCGAGTGCCGCATTCTCTTTTAGTTTTTTATTAAAAGTTGTTATGGTCTCAATTTAAGAGAATGTTTATTACCTTTTGAGAATGAATCTATAACTCCGCAACTGGGTAATCAGATTCTATTATCATTAGAAACACTTCTTCTCTATGTACACATGACTACATATTTCAATGAACATAAATACTATGTACGAAGGTGCCAAAAATTGTGCTTACCTATAAATATTTACTATAAAGTCAGTATTGACACTTGTCATTGTCTTTGTTTCTTCGACACTCTCACCTTTTCTTTCTACTTCTTCTTTGTGTTTACATCATTTGTAAAGGTATTTTACGATATTTTACTTTTGACAGCATCATTTTTGTTGAAGACTTCATTATGTAAATTGTAAATTGTGTTTTGTTTGAAAATATCACCACCATCATCATTTCATCTCTTTATGTTTGTTTGACGTAAAAACAAACAAAATTTATGAGAAATCTCATTTACAAATATGGATGCTTCCTTAAACAATTTTTGTATTGTTAAATATATGCAATAATGAATGTAACCTGCCCACAAAATTTAAACTTTCATATCAACTTGTCGAATTATCTGCTTTTGCTTTACATACACATTTTTTGTTCATATATTTAAATTGTATTAATTTTGTACAATTTTATACAGCAGTTAGATAATAGGTTTCTAACATATGTACATATCGCTCATTTACTAATAGACTGTCATAACTAAAAAAACACGATTTTGCAGAATACGCGTTTAAAGTTTTCAATTGATTCCCACATTGCAGAAAAAAGAAGAAATCTTATAATTCTCACGCGCAGAGTGTACAAGATATTAATATAAAATTTTTACACAAAATGAAGCGTGACATAATGAACAATTCTGCATCTTTAACTCAAAAATCGTGTTTTTTGACTTATGACAGTCTTTTAGTAAATGAGCGATATATCTGAAAGTATCGTTTTTAGATCAGTATTACTTTCTATTACCGATTTCGATTCAAATTATTTTTTATACCAACCAAGGCCATGAGGGTCCGAATCGAGTTTCTACGACAGCGTTAGGCGCATTCAGCTTTCTAAAATATAAAAGCTTCTATAATTCTCCGACTTTCTAAAATTCTTTAAGACTGATTCTGTTGGTATTAAAATAATAAAATAAATTTTTTTTAGATCCGTGAATTGAACTTGGGATCTTTCTAACCTGGCAACCACGTGCCTGGGAGTTTAACCGGAAGAACTGAAGAAATTACCTTGATACTTTTATCAAATTTGTATATTGATTTGAATGCTTTTAAGCGTTAATTTTCAGTAAATTTAGTTTGTTTTTTTTTTCTTCAACATTTATTCACACTTTCTTGCAATTCACCCATAAAATCATAAAACATTTCATAATAATAAACAGTGCTTAAACTTTAAGGCAGCCAGCTAACCACTTCACATTTAATTAACACTCATTATAAAAGTGTTTTTGTTTTTTCAGGTTACTCTTTGTTAACTGCATCTTTCAGAGTTTTTTTTTATATATATATATATAAATCAAACTTGAAATTTTTCACATAATATAATACGTTTACTTATTAAGAAAATTTTGCCTGACTTGACTGCTTTCATTGTTATGCATTTAAAAAGCAGCTAAACAAAAAACAAAAAAATAATAATAATTAACTTGGTGAAAATTTCATTTCACTTTTTTACACAATACTTAACTATTTCTCTTGCGTTTTTCTTCTTGCCTTTTGTATATAGTATTTTGTTAACTTGTTAACACTTGATTTTTAATGTAATTGGCTAATACTGTATTGAACGAACGAGTTAAGAAAAATTCCACACAAGTAAAAGTGTAAAATAAAATGAAAAAAACATAAACCGAGTGAAGTTGTGGGTTTTCGTCTTCAATGGCAACGATGACGGCGGCATTTTTCACGCATATTTCATTTTAACAACAATCAACCACGAGCGAACGAACGGCGACTTTAAGGCGTTCGAACTCATTGAAAAAGAAGACATTTTATATATTTATAAGTGAAACCATTGAAAAGTGAGTGCAATACACTCTGAATCTAAGCAACACGATATTCGATTAATATTGTAAAGTAGAAAATTTAAAAAAAAAAACGAGTAGAAAAGGCACGAAAAAGAAAAAATTTTCCATGGCGATGTAAAAACTGAAAAGAAAATCTTAAACATGGAAACATCACTTGAAATATTTCTCAAATTTTCATTCATACATTCATTCAAGTTGTTGTTTGCTTGCTGTGTGGTGATAATGAAAAATCATAACTTGAATAAATTCTTTAGAATATACTTACTACATTTTTAAGTGGGTGCGGTTTATAAGAGCAGCAGGTAAAGGGAATGAGATAAGCGTTGCAGGCGCAGCGCACCTACACTCAATTGGAGACTCGAGAAAAGATAAAGAATTCTATCAAAAAGTATTAAGTTTCATACTTTTATTTGTTATATTTATTAGCAGGTATAATTCACAATTCACTTCAAAGTAAAGGAGTAAACTCAATGATTTTCTTTGAAAATTTTTCTAAAATAGAAAAGTCTTCGAGCATAGAAGAAACCACGACCATATTGAACACTTCAATATCACACACCCACTTAAATTTCCATTCATTTATTCAAATGCTTTCGGTGAAAAAAGCAAGAAATTTATTTTCTTTTTCTACTTTTTTATAACCCGTATACACATTTCTACTCGTATTTTATGTATGGTTTGCAGTATATATACAATGAATAATCAATAAATCAACTCTTCTATAGTAAATATACTGCGGGAAAGGTCAATAATTTAATTAATATACGAGTATGTATGTGTATGGTATATTTTTAAATAAATATGTATTAAACAAATTTTAATAATGTTATATTGCCAACTCAAAGTCAGTTGTGTCAGGCAGTCCGATAGATAAACATTTCAATAGCTTTTTGTTATTATTGCTGCCGTTTAAACAAGTTGTTGTTGTTGATGAACTTTTTTTTTTTGGTTTTTCTTTGTTACGTTTACATTCATTTGGCAATCTGCCTGTAGTCTACTTTTTGCTTTGATAGCCAATTAAATGCCAATTTCATTCTATGCATACAAACAGTTTGCCGCTCGATATATTGAGTTTTTTGTGTTTATTCGATAGCCTAATATGTTTATTTATACCTACATGTTTGTATTTAGACCTAATCTATCTACATATAAGCACAAGCGGATCCTTATAGCCTTTGACGATAAACCCCGTTATCTAACATTCTAACTCCCCAGTCCGCCTCTAGATGGACTTTATATAACGTGCTATAACATACACCGGTTTATTTTGTTCGAGACAAGCGTTAAATATGTTTGAAGTTGAAATGTGTATGTATGTATGTGCTGCTATGCTTGGCGTCGCTGAGCCACCTGTATTTTAAAAGTTATATCAGTTGAAAATGAAAATTGTCCAAAATAAGTCATTCCATCATTATCGTCATTATTTCGTCAAAAACATATGTAATTTGAAAAATTTAAATTAAACCAAATTCAAATCCTATCGCGTTAAAAAAAATGGTCGGTGCATTACAAAAACTATTTTCTTTCGAATTGCATTGTGAATGATTTTCTACAAAGCATTTAGATGGCCAGGTCCGCCTAGAGGGAATCACTATTTCAACCCCACAGGTTAAAAACTACAATTAACCGAAATTCTGAAACGACAGATATTTATTTTTTATTTTTCTAACCCTAATTTGGGATTGTGAGCGAAATCAAAAATTGGAGTGTTAGAGGGTTAACGTTAAAAATCTCGTTGATGACGAATAAAAACACAATTTTGAAGAGTTTAAAAAAAATTCGGAAATGTCTGAATCCGCTGGTGCGTACTATTGTTTCTTTATCCAGCTAGCGTTTTCGATCACGGAAGATCTGTGGCGATACACCAAGATAAGTTTTCAATTGCTAACCAAGGAAATCTGTGGAAAATTTGTTTGAAAGAGTTAAAGACTTGTGAGGAAGGTTAAGTGTCGATTGCCTTATTAAAACTAAATAATAAATGTGAAAACTTAAAAAAGTATCTACTGCCACGGAATAATATATTACATATGCACATGTGAAAATATTATTTGAGGTTAGATCGTTTTCAAAAATTTTGGCTCAATAACTTTTTCCATGATTCATTTCTTAGTAAGCGTTCTGGGGCCGTGTGTTTTCTTGGTTCTGTGAAAAATATCTAGTTAGTGTTATTAATAAGAGCCAGGGATGGGGTTTGGTTTAGTTTATCTGAAATAAAAAAAATACGGTTCAGGCCACTCAAATTGTGAATGGTTCGCCCAAAACTGATTTCTATCCCTGGTTAGAGCACAACACAAAAACGTTCCTGCAATTGGAACTGTTTCAATTCCATGTTTCGAAAAACTGTAAATCTTTCAATCTTTACACACTTCGAAAACACAAGTGAGCACACACTGTGTGTATTCACACATTGAACACAGTGCGACAGTGAGTACTAACGTGTGAGCGTTCAAATAGTTTAACTGTCAAAAAATTACCACCTCATTGAAAAATAATGAAAATATTTTTAATTCTTCTTACGAAATTAAAGGGGAAAAGATGTCAAATTTCCGCAATCCGCACTTTTGCCACGTCGCACAGTGTAACGAATTCAAAAAAGTCAAGTTCGAATATTGATAATATTTGAATGCAGTTCAATTGAAAATACTTCAATTAGATGAGCTTAAAAAGGATTTTGGAAATTAATTTTATTTTGCTACAAAAAAAAACGTATTGAAAGTCAAGCATTTGCAACAATGAAATTTTTTTTGCAGCCAATACTATTTTGGTAGGTTCACTTCTAACTCCTGTAACTTTTTTTCTTTCGGAGGATGCTTTAGAAGCAAGACACAAGGAGTTTAGAAAGTGTCGATTAGAAAATAGAAGAAAAACTTCTAGAGAAGCGTGTAATAGGGATTTGTTAGCGCGGTTATTACTATCTTCTGAGCCACTTATTTCTGCTATGCGAATAATTTGCAATAAAAAACAAATGAATGAAAAAGATATTAGCCAGTTCATTTTCTTAGAAACAGAAAATAGTGGCCAAGATATAGATTTAGAAATTGTTTTCTCATCTAATTCTTCGTCAGACTATGAAGGAGGAAATGAAAGAGAATAAATTTTAAGCAATTTATTTCATTTTAGTAGAAATTATAAGTTTATATATTTAAAAAATTGTATTAACTAATGAGTGAAATAAAATAGTTTGATAATACCTAATTATTTATGTATATTACATCAATTGAATGAATTACACAAAAATCATTAAAAAATATAGATAATCATATGCAGCATTAATATATACCGTAAAATACTTTGACCATATTGGACATGCCACGCCTACTTTTTCGATTTAGATAGTTTTTATAAATTGTTATCGTACTCCAATTTTCAAGGCATGAGATTGGGTTCTACGGCAATTTTGAGCCAAAAAACTGATTTAGGCGTTTGTTTTGTATGAGACGAGCCACGCCTTTATTTCCAATCTTAACCATTTTTGTTTTAAGAAATGCTTACAGTAGCCACTGCACAAAAATTCAAGTTTATGACTTCAAAAATTTTTGAGATATTGTAATTTTTTGATTCAGCTTATATGGGAAGTGGGCGTGTCCGTTAACCGATTTAGTTGAAATTCGCAATATTTCTTAATATTTACCTAAAAAATATCTGAGCAAAATTTCATTGGCCTACCACTACTCCTTCTATTTTTGTCCACCGGTTGTATGGAGACGCTACATTGTGCGTCGCAAGGGCTTGTCGCTAAAACTTGTGAATATCCATATTATTGTGATTATTTCGCGTGAAAATTGCAATAAATGATTTTCGTTTTATTTCTTTCTGCCCCAAATTTTATCTCTTTACTTTATATTTTTGTATCCTTCGTGAGAAACGCCGACTTTTTTTTTTATTTGATGGACACATTCCACTTTCAAGACGTTAAATGAATGAATTGTGAATGTTGGTGAGAAAAAAAAAACATTTCGTCAAAATGTATGTATGTATGTATTCACTGACTCACCAAAAGTCAAAATCGAAATCTAGGCATTTTGTCAGCGTAACTCTCGCTCTTCCAATAATCATCGAAATAATAGCTGTTCATTTGTTTCATCAAACTTCACTTTTTTCGCTTGTATTATTCAGTTTTCAATATAAGAGTAATTTACTTTTCACTTTTGCAATTTCCATTAAATTGTTTTGCGACTCTTTCTATTAGTAAATACAAGTATCTCAATTTTATTATACGTTTTTCGTTTCGCTTTTATAATTGAAAAATTATGGGTAATTATTGGAAAATGTTTTATTTGCATAAAGTGTTTGAAATTAAATACACTCAGAAATCGCGAATGAAAATTAAACGAAAATGTTAGGAAATTTCAACGTAATCAGCTTTTTGTGATTTCTTCACAGAAATAGGGGGTAAAATAATATTTAAATTGAGGCCAAAATTGTTGCATAGGGTCGACCCAATAAAACATAATTCTCTAAATACCTTGTCTTTTAAAAATATTTCTGTTATATATAAAAGCAAAATAATATTCAAAAAATAAAAATTATAAAAAATTACAGGTTTAAAGTAACATTCAGTTGTTATATTTTAAAAATTTTTTTGTTCAGTGTAACTGAACTTACCCATACATTTTTTGCTCTTAAATTACTATATTTATTAAAGAAAAAAAAGTTCCACTTCAAATGCAAGTTTTCTTTTATATAATTTAAACCAAAACTCCAAAAACTTCATACAAAAGAAAGCTTAACTTAATTTTTAAAGATGTAATTAAATATAATTATGTTGAACTTTGTATTCATTCATTCGTTGATTCGTTGATGTTTAATATTTCCATATTTTTCTCTTCTCATTACAGGTAAATATATATTCAACTTAAACTTTGGCTTTAATGTGTTGTTTATGTTTTTCATCCAATTCCAAAGTGTATTCGTGAGTATCATCATTATCATCAGTAGCATTGTTTTTTGAACTTACTGCTGCTCTATAATTATCTCACCTAGTCAACAAAATTAAAATAGCATTATATACCTGTATATGTCCAACTTCATAGCCTGAAACTTAATTTTCATTTCCATACACAAGCAAAATTATTTTCACTGTGCGTCATCATTAATATCTACCTAAATGTTTTTTTTTTTCTTTATATCAACTTAAAAAATACAAGTGGGTATCATGAGTTCGAGTTCACTTTTGAATAGCTAGATATGACTTTTTAGAATTTCTTGCCACAAAATGTGTACGTACAAACATCCAGACATAATCAATTTGTCATATGTTGTAGATTATGAGCTCCCAACCCTTGTAAAACGTGCACGAAAGTTTGCTGCCAACTCGGAGATCAGCTCAACGATAGTAAGAGTGAGTAATGTCTGGACAAATAGTTTGAACTTTGCTGCACCGTCGCATATTTCATTTTGTTTATTGACTCTTTCAGTGTTTTTCTTGTAGCCAAAGTGCAAAGCAAATAGTTCCAAGAATCCAAAGTATTTATGGATTCGACCAGTGAATATTCTGTTCTTCTCCTCCCTTGTATTAGTATTTCTGACTTCAACTTTCGCCTTCGTTATACTCGCAGCGAACCAGATAGCAGCTTTGTTATGCATATTTTCTTTTTCCAATGTAAACATTACATAAATATTTTTTTTTTTTTTATGTAGCAAAGCATTTGGTTTTACTGTCCAGACTGGCAATCTTCCAAAGTGAAATGAATAGCTACAAATAAAGAATACATACATATGTATGCTTTGATGCTATACATATTCCCTAGTGTATTTGTGAGGAAAAAACTAAATATTTTGTAATTTAATGTTTTTACAAGAACAAATACAGTACAAAAACCATGAACCCACATATATAATAAATTTTAACGACAGTGAGTTCTTTTTTTTTATAATATTTAAAAACAATCTTCAATTAGTATTGAGCACAAGTATCTTTCCCACAAAAAAATCTCCACATGTTTTCTAAACTAAAAATAGGGGACAAAAATATTCCAAGGGGGCTCTATTGCAAAAATCAGGGATAAGTGGAATTTTTCCTTATACTAAAAAGCCATTTATGGACCTCTTGATTTTTCGCAATTTTTTTTTTCTTTTGGCCAAAGAATTTATTTTTAACCCCTATTTTGATACAGAAAATATTCTTAAGAGGGCTCCAGACAAAAGTTAGTAAAATTTTTATAGAAATAAAAATGCTTCTTCTCAAAAAAACGCTGTCATAATAAAGGTTACAAAATCTATCCACTCTTATGTATATTAAAGCGCCTCCCGAAAAAAGTTGTACACTCCTAAAAAGGAACCTGAGTTTATTTTCTGCTGTTTCCTAAAATATTTCAGCTCTAACGATTACCATCTTGAAAAGCCTCTAAAGATCGACTTTTGTACCGAAAAATTCTTGGTAGGCTACTTTTGGCCAAAAGTTCAAAAATAATAAACTTTTTTTTAATCTACTAGCAGACTCGAGATAATGCGATTTTAAGATTTTTTTTTTAATGGTACAACTCACGAACGGTAATCGCTAGAGCTGAAATATTTTGGAAACCATCATAAAATGAACCGAGGTTTATTTTTAGAGGTGTACAACTAAACCGATTTTTTATGTATGAGACTCGAGGCACTTTAATGTATAAGTGAGTATGCGTTGAGTTTCCGATTTTTGTTCTTCTGGAAACTTGTAATCTTCTCCATACTGAATGTAATCGTACAAACGCATCTCTGGCTTTGTTGAACCTTTTGTCGGGATCCTCATCTGTTACATTGTTTGCCCACATCTTCAGCAAGCTAATTTAATTGTGGCTGCGGCTGACATTGTTGATTCTCATATCTTTGGTATTCTTGATGTTGATCTTGAGATCAAACTAGGGCATTGCTCTGATCAGTTATCGCCTGTATATCGGTGATTTTGAATGAAAGTCGGCATATATCGTAGTCTTTGAAGTTCAAGTCTTCGACTTGACTAGTGAGACTTCTTATTGTGACGTTTGTCCCGAATAATTACGAAGATATATCTATCCCTATCTAACCCACATTAATGTTTTGACATCCCCAGACTCTTAAGAATCTATATAGTGTTTCTATCGCCGCGGGAAAGATGCCAAATGTATGTTGCGGTTAACTTATTTGTGTTCTCAATATGTGTGGTCTAAGGTCAAGCTCAGAATACTAATAATTAAACCTATGGCACCAAAAGGATAGAAATACAATTTTTCATTTTAAAAATATGAGATCTTGAAGGAGGAACAAATAGTCATGCTTTTCATTTTAAGTACGTAGTATGTTTCAATTGTGGCTTTCCTTTCATCATTTATTCATTCATTATAACCTTAAATTTCGGTGTAGTAAGGACAAGGACATATGGTATTGCGCCTTCTTTTTTATTTTTCAGTGTTTTTTTTTCATTCTTGAGCCAGCACATACATACATACACATCGCATAAAAATCAATGAGTAGCGTAATTTTGCAATTCTTTAGCTGTCGACAAAAACACAATATTATACTCTTCCATATATTAATTTTCGCCAATTGTGGGTTTTTGTTTTTGCAAATAGTAGCATCGTCCTCGTCATCATCAGCCGCACAGGCAGCAGGAGCAATACTAGCAGCATCACATTTTTCGTGTGTCCTTTATTATTATTCATCTCAATGGAATTGTTTTTATGTTTTTGGGCTCATTTTTTTTTTTTTTGTCGTTCTTTTGGATTGTAATGTCTGAAAAATTGCACAAGATGAGAGGAGATTTCATGTCATGTATTTCGTTGTAGTTGCTGGTTTTGTTGTGCATAGTACTACAAAATTATCGTAGTTATTCGTTGTTGCCGTATATCGATTTTTATGCTTTCACTCATTACATTTATTTCCTCTTGCTTTTTTCTACGCTGCTTCTGGTTTCTTTTGTTTTTATTTTTACTGTTTGTAATCAGAATATTTTCAACATATGTGCGGAAGGCAGAAGGAAGGACTAAAAACAACAGCAACAACAACAGACGGCATCAACTAATGTCGTTGTAATTGCTGCTCCGTCTGTGCGGGTTGTCGGGTGTATATAGCAGAATCCTTATAAGAGAAAACCTCGCTGCTTTTCGTTCTTGTATTTGCCGGCAGCACCATCCGTTGAGGGTGGTTTATATTTATTTATTTACTTCTGTTTTTACAGTTATACTCACATTGCACTTCTTTTTTTTTTTGTGGAATTTCACTCTGGTTATTATGAAAAATTTGCACTTTTAGGGTTCCTCTATAGAAACATAAGCTGCCCATACACAGATATATGCGCTTATATCCTTCTACTCGTATTTTTATATCCAACTATGAAAAATGTTTTTATAAAAGCAAAAACGTGTTTTTTTTTCAATTCATTCTTTATTTGATTTGAGCTGTACGCTCTTTGTTGTTTTTTTTTGTTGCTATTCATTAATTTTTCCGGCTCTTATTTGTTCTTTATATTCTTCGCTCCATACTATTATCTACCTAATATTTTCTTTTCGACTCTTCAAATATTTAATATTATGGTGGTCGCCGTATAAACATGAACCCCCTCACACTTGAAATATTTACCTCCTTGTTGATTCAGGATTTTATTTGATCATGTTATTTATTTCGTGTGCACAACTTTTTTTTTGTCGTTTGGAAATAGCATATTAAAGTAATATATTTCTTTTAATAAATATTTTGTGGAATATTGCTGTAGTCTTTCAGGAAACAATAAAAATGTTGGTAGCAAAATAGGGACATGAGAACTGAAGGCCACAAAAACAGTCACAAAAATTGTATTCACGCTTATTTCCTTCCGGTAGTCTATAATACAATTTTTTTATTCTGTTTTTCTTTTCAATCTGTGCCTGGACGTTTTACCATATAGAAATGGACAGAAGGATCAACCTGGAAATATAATTAGAATTGTAAATGCCCAACAATGTGCCAACATTCAGTATGAGTAAAACTCCATTACCACTAAACCTTTAGTGGTAGTACAAATCAAAACCAACTACCTCTAAATGTTTAGTGGTTGTGCAAATTAGAAACCCTAAACTAAACGTTTAGTCGTAGTGGGGTTTGATTTCCATTTTAATAGTGATGATTTTAATTTTTTAATTTCCGAAAGCTCTTATTTCTAAAGCCAATAAAAATTATGTTTAAAAGTTACATGTAAAACCGAGCTGTTCATATCAATATTCATAGCTTATTCTGGAGGTAAAAATATATAAAATGAAAAAAAAGAAGAAGTAATTAAAAAAAATTTATTTTGCACTTCCACTAAGTTGTCAATTTAACTTTGTCCCCCTTATCATTAAACGTTGGATTTGGTTTCCACTACCACTAAACGTTAAGTATCAGTTAGTTTTGATTTCTAATTCCACTTAAGTTTTAGTGGTAGTGAAAACTAAAATGCAATTTTTTTAATGCATTCATAAAATTTATAAAATATTCATTAAAAAAAAAAACATTTAAGTTCTATAACCCAAACTTCAAACTTCTGGACCTTTTTTAAAATCTACTATTCATATTCTGTTTTGACTTCTTGCAAAACTTACGCACTTTTTGCTCAACTTCTTGCGTGACTTTTGGTTCAAATTCACATTTAAATCCATGTTCGACTTCTTATTTATCTTCAAAGTTTTGCTAAACTTTCTTTTCGTTTTCTGGTTGAACTTTTCATTTATTTTCTTATTGAACTTCGTGTGGAACTTGCTATTTTTGTTTAACTGAGCGAAATTCAGCTTCTTCCTCAAGCTCTGGTTCAACTACTGTTTACCACTTCAAAACTTTGTTCAACTTATTCAATTTTCTATTTAAATTCTGTTTTAATTTATTGTTCAGGTGTTGCTCAGCTTTTTGACTAGCTTCTTGTTAATGGAAATTTAAAATAGGTAGTTTCCTCAATGAGAAATAGAAGCGATTTAGAAGATCTTCCGAAATGCTTTTACATCAGCAAAATATTCTCTTCTGTTTAAATTACAGGGTGACAATCGTAAAGTGACGCACACATTTCAGCAGTTATTTTCAAAAGGACGTACTTCCATTAAGTACAATTAAGTGTTAACATTGTTGAATGTATAAGCATTCATTTGAACCCCACCTCATTCAATATAACCTCCTTTAGCCTGCACACATGCCTTCAATCGATCCGGAAATCGTAGGACTGTTCGCCGCAGGACTTCCTGATCAATTTCAGTCCAGGCTTTCTCTAATGAATTTGTCAGCGACTCCAGACTGTGGTGTTGAGATGCACAAGCCTTACTCTCTAAAATACTCCAAATAGAGTAGTCCATTGGATTTAAGTCTGGGGAGTATGGTGGCCATTCTTGAGATGTTATGAATCCAGAAAAATTGTCTTTTATCCATGTTTGCGTTAATTTTGCCATGTGGGAAGGTGCAGAATCTTGCTGGAAAGTCCAGTTTTCATTTCCAAATGTATCTTGGGCCCAGGGAAGAACATGTTCATTTAAAATGCTCCGATAAACAACCTGGTCAATTTTAACACCCTCTTCAACGAATATTAGAGGGGTTCTGGCATTAGCGGAAACTCTAGCCCATACCATAACGGAAGCTGGCTTTTGAACTCGGCCAACAGTCCTATTTTGTTGCGATATGATGTTAGCCACATTCGGTCATTTTGCGCATTGAAATGTTGTTCAACCGTGAACATTTTTTCATCTGTAAACAAGATATTTTCAACATTTTTTAACACGGAGGAGCGTAGCAACGCCTTGCATCTTTGCAGTCGCAAATCTTTCTTTTTTTGTGTCAGATCTTGAGCTTTTCGGAGCTTGTACGGCTTAAGATTAAGCTTTGACTTTCACGGTTTACTCCCACTTCCTTAACGATTTTTCTCATTGAGCGCCTTGGATTTCGCTTGATTCGTTTACGAATTTTTTCTGTTAAACCAGTAGTGGAAACTGTTGAAAATTTTCCCCCGGTCTCTATCTCCAAAACCCCCAGTTTCATTATATCGAATAATAGCTCGGTCTACCGTACGACTTGATAAATTTAAAGCCTTTGCAATTTGACGGCTACTATAATTTGCCAAATGAAATTACATAATTTCACGACGAATATTTTCCTTGTCCATTTTTATGGAAATTTCAAAATGTAATAACAAAAATTCAAATGAAATTAAAAGCAAAGCCAATGATGAATGAATTTGCTTTTTAAATTAAAGTAATGGTAAATGGCAAAGCTTGCTGCAGAGTATTAAACTTGCGTCACTTTACAATTGTCACCCTGTAGAGTACAATTTCAATAAAATTAAAGTTTTCACGAGAATTCCTTTTTAATTTCAACACAAGAAAAAACCGAAAAAAAAAAATTTACGAGACTGAATGAATGAATTGAAATGAAATATACTGAATGAATGAATCAAAGAACAAGTAAATGTAAGAGTATATGTGAAACAGACTTCACAGACGCTAATGCAACTTGGATGGTATACATACATAATATATAAGTAGAAGGCAGACAAAGTACGAATTGGATGAAGCTCATTTGCTTGAGACAGGAAAAAGTTGATTCGGCTGATGGTGATGGCGAAAGTTCTCGAGACTTGTTTTTGTTTTTTGTCTTAAATTTAGCGAAGCAACTTAAATGCAAACAAATTTCAGCCAGATCAAATATTGGTATTTATGGTTTTTCATTTCCTTTTTTGGAGCATAAGTTCGTTCAGTTATTTTCTTTTCTTTATTCTTTTTTTTTCAATATATTTGATGAAATTGAGACACGAGACCAATTATCAAGAGAGGACATTAAAAATACTACATACATATAGGTATGAACATCGGATCAGTGGAATTCAGCTCAATTAAAATAACTTCAGGGAGTTTAAAAGAATCGTAATTATGTAAACTTTCGAAAAAAAACTAAAATTGATTATTTTCGAAAAAATTGTTACTACTTGACTAAACTTATTTGTACTAATTTAGTTTCTTTGAAATTCACCGTTCTACATAATTCTACAACTAGCAGCCGTAGCAGCAACAAGAATATCATTGTCTATCAAGTGGCTCACAAAAAGCGTATAAAACGCGCGTTTGTATTTTTTTCCGACTGCCATAACAATAGAACTCAATCACCAAGGGCATCGTCCAACGTTGTGAGGACGCTGAACAACAATAACCATCATTAAAATATTCTTGAATAAATTTACCATTTGCGGTTTTCATTTGCTATTCATTTCTTGAATGTAATTTCTAGTTTTACATTTGTTATTCTACATAAATGACCTACATTTGAATGGGAAAATTGCAATTGAAACTATTGATTGTGATAAGAAAAGAGTTCTGCTGCATTAAGAACACAAAGCAAACTGAAATGACTTTTTTGAATTTTCTTTTCTTTTGTAATTTATAACAATGCAGAAATACAAAATTAGCATTTTGTTGAATCAACAAAGAAGAGTCTCTCTTTGTTTTGTTGACTCAACAAAATCAACTTGAACAAAAATTGAAATTATCGTCATAATAATAAAATATGACAGACATACAGACACACACACATACACATGCAATAATATAAAAACTCGTAAAGTTATTTGATCGCCACACTTTACAATTCACACAATATTAATTTTGTTTCTTTTCCATAAAATGGAATTTAAAAGTAATAAAACTAAAAAGTGGCCAAGGAATTTCTTCCCCTAAAGCACTGAAGCACTAAATAAATGTGTACATTCATACATTTCTTCGTTAACTTGGGTCCACTGAATTTCGTAGTAAGTTCTTTGAACTGGGGATATTTTCATTCACATACATATATATACGTATACGTATAGAATACGTATGTATGTGTGTGTATGAATAACAGAAGTAACCCCTTTTTGGTGCATAATGACAAGAAACACAAAAAAAAAAACCGAAAGGAAATGAAATAGAAACTCCACCATAGCAGAAACAACAGCAAAAACAACATTAGACAACAATGAACAGAAAAAATCAATTTATTATTTTACGGTCTTTCTTTCTTGCTTTCTGCATTTTTTCACAGAATAAGGAATGAAAAGGAATACAGAAAACGAAAAAAATATCCTACAGTCTTAAGTCTTCTTCGGTCGATAATAAACGATGAAGTCGTCGTCGAGTGAATGGCACCAGAAGGAGCTTCTACTGCAGCCACCAGTCACCGCTTGCATGCTATGAATATTTTTAAACCCAGTGCTAAATTAAAAAATTAAAAAATCAAAAAAAAATTTTTTTTTGTTTGATGAAAAAAAATATGAACTGCATTTTTAATTTTTTTTTTTTTCAATTTTAAAAATGTTGATGTCAATAAAAAAAAATTGTGATGTAGCAGAGCAAAACAGACCACAGATTCGGACTCAGCCACCCGCCATTACCCTAAGTACACTTGTCCTGTATCTGCTCATTTTTGGCTGTTGAACAGTGTAATCTTTTTGCTTGTTCAAATACAATGGCCGCCGATCAGTAATCACCAAACAGTTTTTAATGGCGTTCGGCGAGGGTTGCCACAAGACTACTAAGTCTATTGTACCCATAATTGGAACTTAATTATAAGCATTTAGATGTCTAATCTCAGTGAAGAATCTCAGTAAGTATTTTGGCTCCACGGATGTGATGTGTCAACTATCGAGGCAGTAAACCTGTAATTATTCTAAGATTTTTTTTATCTTAAGACATAGGGCTGTTTTTTTTGGGTTCAAGTTCCCGATTACTAGCTTTGAGTGTCTAAGTTTGGTGATTTAAGCCCAGTAGTGTTTTATAGTGTATTAGTGTAGTGTAGTGTAGTAGTGTATTATAGTGTGAGCTCTTAGACCTAGAAAAGATTCGGGATCAATGTAATTCTTAGCCGCTGCCTTCCTTGTCAAACAATCGGCTATCCCACGAATTTCTGTATGCCCAGGGGCCTAGAATATGGTTGTTTTGTAAGTCTTGCTTAATCTATTCAGTAGCTCTTGACATTCCCAGGTTTAACTTTTTCGACTTTTTAAAATTTCGTTTTGATTTATGACCAACTATCAAAATTCCATCGGTAAGACGGGGGTGAGAAGGTTTCAACGTTAAACCCCCTTCTGGCGTCCGATATTCCATTATTATTACAATTGAAGTGACAAGCGTTGCAGAACTTTTTTAGTTGCCATTTTTGTCCTTTTTAATACAACTGTACAACATTTAAAATGGAAAATTCAATACCTTACCAATTTTAAACAAAAAACAACCAAAGTGAAATTGATAACAGTGTGGCTGGTGAATGCAGAGTGAACAAATTTTAGCAGAAACATATCATATTTATTGCGTTGTTGATTAAAATTATTCTCTCAATCTCTTTCTTTCGTGTTTTAATCTTATATAGGAAGCAAGAACAATTCTGTCTCCTCGGCGACAACTGTTCCCAATGTGATACCACCCTTATCGGTATTTTAGCACAATTGAAAGATGATGTGTTACTTTCATATTATTGATTTGTGTTTGAATTTGGTTTTTAAATTTTTGTTTAATATTTGATTTATCGAGTAACTGATAATTAAGTTTTCACTGGGTATAAATAGTTGCACTACTTGCTTGTTCAAATATTCTCCACACATTTATTTTTGCTCCTTTTTTTCCATTCACTTTTTTTGTTTGCTTATTTCTTCTTCCCATTTCTCTGCACGTACTGATTGTAATAGTTAAGGGCATTTTCGGTACGCTCTGAGCTCGTATAACCTGAGAGCAAGGCAAAAAATAATGAAAAATTGCATAAAACTCTTTATGCAATAAAGCATATGCCACACAAAGGCAAACTCACAAGAACACCTATACACACATTTGTTGTAGTAAATATATATGTATGTATGTTTGAATTACATTGAAGCTTACGTTGGTGACTACAATCCACCATTGTTGACTAGTTATTCATCAAGTGGATTTTTTTGGGGTGTATATATGACGCTAAATTCTACACATTTACTTTACTACGTCGTCTGTTGTTGCATACTCGACAACAATTCGCATACACATACATTTACTACTATCATGCTACTGCAATTGTGACGTATGTATGTCTGTATGTATATCCACTACACTCCCCCATAAATTTTATTTCTCTTATTGCAATTAATATTTCAAGGACTAAGTAACGAGACAAAGCACTCAACTAAACTAAAACTATATGTACCATGCCCAGGTTCACGCCCACAGCCACATCATCTTTGCTCTGTTTGCATAACTGCAACGAATAGCTGCAGCCAACTTTCTAAATATCCTTTTTTGGCTTGGCTTTACTTCCCTTGTTTTTTGTTTTTATTTCTTAAATGTCACGCGCATATTTTCTATTTTCTCCATGAAAAATGTTTTTGCTTGTGCAGCTTCTTCTGTGCTAAACTTTGACATTTAGTTAAAAGTATAGTAGGTATAAAATCTTATGCTGTAGCCGCTATAGATGATGTACACAGCACATAGCTCAACATTAAAAATTGTTCGTTTTAGATTAAGTCAAATTTGGAAATTCACATATTGTGTTTTTTTTTTATCACAAAAGTAAACCTTCTGTTAGTGAGGAGCAACGACGGAAATCTAAGTATCGCTGCAGTATTTCAACATCAAACATTTTTCAGCTTTCTTCCTTTTTTTTATCATCACTTATCTCTTTTGTCATGGCAATAATCTCATCCTTATCGTATATCCTTCTGCATATTGTCGAAGAACAATTGCTTCACATTTTAACAATATACATGGAGCTTACAGAGCGTTACATGCACTTGTTTTTGGCTCACTCTTATAGTCGCTTGTTGAATTTATCTCAAATTTATGCAAGTATATATATACAGTGACTCACAAAACTGATCACACAAAGGGATATTTTTGGGATACGAGAATCATCCAGATGAACAGAAGTAGCAACAAATTTTTGAAATCCGATAGTATCTTCAAGTTCCAATATAAATTTTTTTTTGCGTTATGTTTGTATTTGTAAATGCTAATAACAGAGCTGTGGAATCTGAAAAAATTGTTGGACAAAAAATTTTAAAAAATCTAAATTTATGGTCAAAACTTCGGGACTTTCCAGACCCTTTTGGAACCTGAAGATATTATCTGATTTCAACAATTTGTTTCCACTTATGCTAGTCTGGATAAGCAGAAGCTTAACTTTTTTTAATTTGACTACCAGTTTTGTGAGTCACTGTATACAACAATAAAATTTCATATAAAATTTCGAAGCCAAAATGAGTGAATGCTAGTTTGTCTTGCAGCAGTGACTGTGTCTTTATCATGCACAATGTGCCACATATTTTTTTTTTTTTTGTATAGTTTTCTATAGATTTTCCATAAGCAAAAGATGCTTGGTGTTCGCCTTTAACCTTAGAAAAATGTCACTCATACAAACAAATAGATATATACATATGTATGTATATATACTGGGTGATCCCGTCTCAATGGTCAACATGAAAGGAGGTGATTGGGAAGATCAAGTGAAATAAAATTTCATATGGGCTGGGGTGAGGCTATTTTCACCTCCATATAAACTGAAAATTCTAATTTTAAAATATTTTTTATTAGAATTTTATGTGATTATTTCGTTTTTATGTAAAGAATAGTTTATTGTTAATGAACTTATAAATTTTCAGCATCAAGGCATGCAATAGAGCAAAAGTTAAAGGTAAAGGAACAAAAATATAATTTCAAATTAAACGTAATTTTATCATACTCATTTTAAGAATAAGAAAATAATCAGTTGGTTTGATTATACTCTTAGATTAGTGTTAGGCGTCCGTCAAATAATAATTAATAGGAACTCATAAAAAAATATAATTTTATTTGCTTTTAAATGGGAAATAAGAAAATAGACCCCACCCAAACAATTTCTAACTTGTCCTGACCTCGGCTTTAACTTCATTTCGTGTAAGTTCGTTAATGCAGTACTGGAGCCCACCAAGGTGGAATCACCCTGTATGTACATACATGTGTATATGTATATGCACATTAAGAGATCCTCTTGCAAATGTCACATTAAAAAAAGCAAAATTATTGAATGACCTTCTCCTTATGACATATTTACGCTACTGATTATGTGCAAACTACTAAGTTCAATTAAATTTATAAAATTTGCTTCTTTTTCAAAAGTATTTGAGGATGTTTTATCGTAACGATATCAGAAGTACTGAGGATTTTTTCCTTTTTTAGAGGGTGAAAAATATTATTGAGTTGGTATACATAACTGAGTATGAAATTAATCAAATTTAAAGATGAGTTAATAGGGGAGAATTTATATAAAAGTTGTTAATTACTTGGCGAAAAAAGTAGCAATATTCTTTGGAATTACATATGAAGAGGAAACCTAATTCTGCACTTAAAAGTTGCTGGTCCAGATGGCATTGTTATTATTTTTATTAAACATGCTTTGCTTTTAACACAATTCTAAATTAAAACTACTGATGAATCTAAAAGGTGTGGTCGTTTTAACGCCACATATCTCAGAAGGCCTCTGGAGTCCGTTTCCGGGGTTAAGCAGCCGGGTATCCTCACTACGTATTTTGCTGTTTCAGTGTTGTATAGTTAACAGAAATCGTATTGCGATAAACCCAATTTCTTAAAATGATATTTAAGGAGACAGCGATGGACCTGTAAGAAATCCCGTGAGGGTACGAATTTCTGTTCTATTTAATTCGGTTAAGTGTATGAAATTAATGGCGATTAGGGTAATTAGTCGTTTAGCGTGTCGGATACATTTAAGCCTAATACAGCCTTTGAGAACTTTTCTTTCCCAATCTCTTATTATTGTTTAGGATCTTCTGGCCCTATGAGGGACCTAAGTGTCCTTCTTTTCGCTAAACTATCCGCCCTTTCATTTCCATCAAATCCTCTATGACACGGGATCACAGCCAGTATAACTTTATTCTTGTCGAAAGAAGCTCAAACCAAACCTATAAATTTTTGGATTTTCTAACATATAAGTTCAGAGCTTTTAGAGCTGATTGACTGACTATCCGAGAAAATGCAATAGTGGACACCCTTTATTCTCTATGGATATCTATGGCATGAACTCCTGCTATAAATATAAAGGGTATTTTTCACATTTCTACTGTTTCTGAAATTTTGGTTCGTAGATTCCATCCCACCACTGTCATATTCCATTTTAGGCCCATTATTATGAAATTTTCATTCTTTCAAACTTTCTCGAGAATACGTGTATTTTACTCACAGAGCCAGTGATTTTCAGGCAAGGACTATACTACTTTTGAAAAAAAATCTAAGGGCAATCAAACTGGCTTCCTTTTTTACAGTCAAGTGCAATAGGGGAAGTCCAAATATTGCCCCAATTGCAGCATTACACCAATAATACCTAGAATTAATCAAATTATGAATGAACATTTTTTCCAAATCGTTTGATTAGGCAAAACTGCGAATGATTTGTGCTTTTTCCCCTAGCTAGAAAATTATTCGAGGTGGGTTATTTGGTGGGCAAGCCTTTGGCTAAAAGGAAATTAAAAGATACTGATAATTATTCCTGGTACCTTTATAAATATATCTTGAGACCGTCAGGCTCACTTGTAAAGATTAGAATCAATCATACACAACCTGCCAAAAATGGCAGAGTGTCTGAAGGAGCATGAAAATACTGAAATATTCTTTGTGATTCTATGGATGGCCCTATGCATGAGTTTTCACCCGGAGCGTACTGCGAAACGATACCGTCATAGATGTTGTCTTGGTATTGGGACACAAGTAGCCTAGCTTCAGTGCTAAGTCGCTAGTGCTTAATTATTTCGCCAGCCTGTGTAATTGATTATGAAAATTCCATTGATGTTTATTTTTCTTAACGAGAACTTCCTCAATTTGACGTTTCGCTATTTCGCCAACATTTTTGCATGCCATGCGCGCGATAAAGTTATGCACACATTATTGTATTTTTTCTTTTGCTTTTTTGTACTTACTTTCTTCTTCTTTTCTATCCATCCGTTGCTATTTCGAGTTGAATGTCATATCCATTTCCACCACCGGTACTAGTTACTGCTGGTACTATTGTTGCTGGTGCTTGATGGTACTGCAACAACTTAACTTATAGTTAAATACATAATACCATTGGACGGATGGACAGATGATATATGTATGTACATGGAGTACATACATAAACTGAAATCTATTACTGCCGTTGTTGTTTCTGCAGTTGCTGGACGTTGTTTTTATAGTTTTTCTGTTCATTTATTTTGTTGATGCATTATAATTTTTTTTTTTTTTACGATTATATCCACAATTTTAAAAATCTTTTAGTTACTTTTCTGTCATTTGACTGAATGTTTTATGTGTGTTTATGATATACTTATGTGTGTGTGCTTATTATTTTTATGCTTTCAACAAAACACAAAAACAAAAAGTGCGATTTTGTTATTACAATATTATATTATATTATAATAAAATGAGGCCAACGACCTGAAAGAAAAGTCTGAAAATATTTCATGGAACCTTTGTTATTCACTCACTTGATGGCGCACACAATCATCAGTGAGAATTTTCAATGCATGCATACATGGATGGATGGATGAAGTGAAGTAAAGCAAAGTGAAGTGGTAAAGTCGATGTGTTTGTTTGGGGAAGTGTGTGTGTGTTTGTGTCTACGTATTTATACGTGAAAGTTAGTAGCAAGAATTGGAGCAAAATGCACACAGACTTTTTCTGCTGCCGTTGCTGTAATTCTCAAGTTATGAATGAAATAAACAACGTTCAGTTGTTTTTCGTTTTTTCCCTCCTCTCTCGTTTCGTAGGGATTAGGGAGAAATAAATACTGTGCTGTGTTAAGCAAACAAAACAAAAATAAAATTGAAATGAGGCTATAAAAATAGTAGCAGTACATTCGGTCGGTAGGAAGCTTGAAGTGGATTTGAAAAGTGAATGCCTTATGAATGTGGATATTCAAAATTAGGCATAAGTTGAGCTCTAGCATAATACATAATAATAAAGTTTCAGGATTTAACAAGAGATTTATGAGTTATATTTACAAGAATTTTTATGACCTAATTGAAAGCATTTCTTCAACTTTATTAAAGTAGTGGTAAATTTTTAATACTAAGGACAACTCATTAAAATATTTAGCTGCAAGATTTATGCAGTCTTATCTTTGCAAAATACCTTTTTTTCTGGTTGTCATAATTTTTTCGCATTATTTTAATAAAATTACCATTTTCTTTAAGGTTACTTGATCCCTTTTAGAAGCTATTAGAAAAGGTAAATCTCAAAAACCACAAAATGTTTAGCAGTAGCATAAAAGTGGGAAAAAGCATATAACAAAATACCAAAGAGCTAAAAAATGCAAAGTAAACTTAAAAGTAAATTGCAAATTACACTCAGCGAAACAAAGGCTTACTTCAAATCTTTCGCACTTTGCAAACCGAAAATTACATAAAATCAAGCGAATTATGGTGTTATTAGGTGATATCCAATTTTGAAATTGTCGGTTTCGGCTCGTTATTGATATAAATTCCGAATCGTTTTGGCATGCAAAACTTATAAAATAGGCTCTAAATTTACTCCATATCTTTAGCAATCTGTTTGCGATGCTCTTTTCACAGAAAATCCAACTAGAACGTATGCATATAAGTATTTGTAATATGTGTTCCCACCATTCAACGATCATAGGACCACAATAAATTGATTCCATTCTTATCTACTGAGGACTAATCTTTTGGTTTCCGTTTGACTTAGTTGAATTCAATCCTCCTTTGTTTCGAGCAGTCTTCTCCACGTATGCGTAAGACTTACCTTCCTTCCACTTTCCTGTGGTTTTCCAATCAATAGCTGATCGTGGTAGGCGGCTGAAAAAACTCCATTTGCGTTTGGATATGTCTATGTGTAATAGAGTTTGCCCTGTCACTGCTCAAAAGTTTGCATTAGATATCATTTCTGGCCAAAATACTTGGAATATAGATGGCAGTTGGTAAACACCTGGAGTTCATTTAAACCACGTGTTGCAACGTTCTATGTGCCGCATCAATGCAATAGAACCGATTTTAAATTTGAGTTGAATGTACTGATCTTTATTTGTTTTGAGATGTGTTGTTGCGTTCCAGATTGGGTTCTTGTGCCTGCGCTCAACCCTTCTGTGATATTTATTTAAAATGTTTCCGAGATAGCAAAAGACGCCTATGTCTTCCGACGAAGTGTTTTGAATGTACAACGTTTGTGTACTGTATGACTTTATACGCCGCTTCTTCCACTAGTTTTAGCTTGTTCGCCATTTGTATGTAGCTGTGGGTCAACCCTTTGAGATACTCGATGTTAAAGAAAATGAAAAGAGTTACAGAGATTTTATTTGGTTCATAATGTTGCCCACTGAATAAAAAACTTTAAGGTATTAAACTGCGTGACTATGAGTAATTTTAACTTTTCGAGGTGCGTCAAAATATATTTCACCATGCATAAAAAACTAAGCAAAGGGTAGGACAGTTTTTAACCTACCTGACTCTAAAGAGTTAGCAAGCAGATATCATCTGTATTGTCAAAGTCTCTGGTGACGTTTGATACGATTTTCTTATCAGTTTCGAACATGATGTTGAATAGCAAAGCATTCCTGAAGTACATCGGTATCTTATGGGAAGTTTATCTTGGAGCTGAGTTGGTTTTCATGTGGGATTCTGTATTTTGCCCGATCGTGTAAGCATTTTACCTGATGCTTTTACATTCAAGCGCGTTGTCATCATGATCAAATGCCTTTTTGAAGTTTATAAACACAAGCTCTAAAGGTCTTCTCTGTACGATTCTAAGAGCTGCAGATGCAATAACTAAAACACAACCACGCATTCGTCAAACCACTATGGCCATGGTTACATTGAAATTATTTTATTCAGCGAAGGCCATATCCACCTCATATCGAGCACAATGTACCCACTTCAAAGCAAGCAAACCGAACACGAGATGTATGTATGTAACCACGGCCTGCATCAGCTCTTCTAAGGTTGGATAAAATATTTCCTAGAATATCAAGGAAGACTAAAACTGTTTTTTTTTACATTCCCCGATAGAGTACTTAATTGCCCCCCTCTTTAATCTCTCATATGTATGTATGTACTTGTACTATATATTTATCCATCCATTTAATCGTTCATCGCACGAATTCATTTGTGTTTGTCATTGCCCAGAAACATTCTGTAAATTCTAAATCAGGGAATCATCATCAATTGTAATCACCTACATGTGTATCGACGATAATGTTCGTTCATATTAATATCTACTTCCTCATTAAAAATAAAAAATCAGAAAAATAATAAAAATAAATAAATAAATAACCACAAATAAATTTTAAAAAATTTCTTCAACCATTAAACGTTTCTATTTATTCCCGTTATAGGTCCAATGCACAGAACACATCAACGTGATGCAGGAAAATATCAAATTAATTTAGGTAAAATAACAACTTTTTATCTTCTTCTTCTTCTATATGTATGTATGTATGTACAACAAAATAAAGCACAAAGTCATCGTTTATAATAATTCCATCTCTTCACAATTCACATTCAACAACTGTAAATTGAAAATGATAATTTCAGAAAAGCATTTTCAAACACAGTAACATACAATTATATATAACCACAGATCAGATTTCTATTTCTAAAATATGTACATACTCGTAGTTATGTAGCTTCTTGTGTTCTTACACGCTTTGTGAAATTTTCTTCGAAATGTACTCTAAGATCATCTATCTATCATCAACTGTCATAATACAAACGTGTACAAATGTTCAATATATATACATAGATCCAACTTCTGCGTAAATAAATTTCTAAACTTTTTTTTAAAATTTTATTATAACAACTTATCAAACTGCATTCAAGCAAAAAAGTTTATATTTTGATTAATTTTCATATTTCCGCAAAATAGAATATAATAAAAAGAGAAAAATTAATATCAATTTACGCCAGCGGATACGAGCATATTTGCGTAGCGCACATTGAATCCATTGAATACAAACAAACCCATTATGTTGTTGCTGCTGTTGCTGGATTCAATGGATTTAATCGTAATGCTTCATTATGTATAAATTTCAATTATAATAAGCAAATTGGTATATATTGTGTAACCTTTATTTTTTTATTTTTTAATTGCACACTTAATCCATTCATGCGGGGGAAAAGGGTATAATTGTTAATTAGGTCAGAAGTTTTAAAGTTCCTTAAGAAACAGTGACTGATATTTAAGTTTTCTGTTAAGGTCTTCTGACGACGCCCTAGCTAGGTTTATCCTGCCGCTGACGAGGGGAAATTACAGAAGCTCGTAAGAGCCTCATTGATAGTGCAACCTTTTGCCTCACAATACCAAAATTTCGAAGCCTTAACAAGGCATACATACATGCCAGCCACTGACTAACTAAGCACTAGTAATTTCATATTTAAATTATAAAAATTTATTTAAAAACACCATTATGCACTCAAAACATTTTTATATAGAAAAATATCTGCATTTAAAAGTATTTTTATTTGAAATCGCAGTTTTCTTCTTTTTGTTCAGAGTTTTTTTTTAGTCTTTGGCGGATTTCTTGACTGCCTTTTACCAGCCTAAACTTTCGCATTAGGAATCACTTCAGAAAATGCAAGATAACATTTTGTTCTGGATCAGTGGATTTATTTATTATTTTGTTAGTTTTCGCTTGCGACTTTCCAACTAAAACCTTATTAGAGGTACATCATCTTAGATTTCCTCACGAAAAACTATTCAATTGGTAGATAAGTTTATTAGTCTAGTTTATCCTCTACACAGACTAACTACGGCCTCCTTCTGAGTCTGAGTACTTCTACTAAACCAGTGACGATGAAACGTGCATTGTAGTCAAAAAAAAAAAAACTCGTTGACGTTTTTTTCATGCATATTTCAGCGAAAAAACTTTTTGAATACTAATACGTTAGCATTTTGTTACTCAGCTCAGATTTTGAGCTTGAGCTCCCTCTGCCGAGTGAAAAATTCACCAGTTAATGTTTGTGAACACCTCCAATCCACCGAACGTGTTGCGTTGAAGCAGATTTCCACCCATTTTAACTCTTTCAAATAAAAGTTAAAAACACAATATCCTCAAGGCTTCCGGCAGACATGGGAATACTGCATTAGTTTATTTCATTGGCTTTAGACCATATATATTATGATAAGCCAATTAAACTCCATTCCACAAAAATATTCTGTGCTAATCACTTTTGGGGGAAAGCGTATCTTAGGAAGCGATCGAAAAAAAAATGGATTTGGTGTATGAGTCGACTTTTGTACAATAAGTCTGTGAAAATTCATTGTTCTTGCAAAACTGATTTAACAGAGGAGAAGAACGAATCTTTTTCCTTTGATTTTATTCGACAATAAAAATATTCATTATAACATGCCTCTAGGTCAGTTTAAAGGCAAAGCGGGTAGCGCTTGAAATTTTCCTCGATGGCCTGACGAATGTGTGCTAGAATAGAGTTCCAGCTGCCCCAAGTTCGATTCCCAAACGGGGAGTAATTTCTTATACAAATGTAAAAATAATAATTAAAAATAATAAATATAATATCGTCGTTCTGGCAGAATTCACTAAGTCCATTTTTTAAATTTCTGAGGTTAAGTTAGTTTATGCAGTGCATGGTTCGTTACGAGCAATTTAAATGTGAAATCCGTTTTATACTATGGTTCTGAGACTTGAGTCACGTACTCAGACATTTATCAACAAGTGTATGAGACGGATTTTTAAAATTTGGTGGCCACATCGTATCTGTAATGAAGAACTATGGAGCCGCATAAGTCAAGCATCGGCAGTAGGGGAGATTAAAAGACAATGGCTATGGATTGGCCATACTCTCCGTAAGAACCCCAACAGTATTGCTCGCAAAGCTCTACGTTGGAACCCTCGACGTCCTGGTGCACCAGCAAAAACCTGGCGAAGAACTGTTGAAACAGAACTTAACTCTGCCAAATGTAGCTGGATATATACCGTGAAGCACCAAACCGAGTCAGATTCAGATCAATTGTTGAGGCTCTATGTTCCACTAGAAGAAGAGGATTGCAGTAAGTAAGTAAATAAGGTGTCCTATAAAGAGACAACGCTTATTGCTGATATAGAAGCATTCCAATGTAGGGAAAGAAGTGCTTTGGGGTGCTACATTTCCCATTGGGTGGCTGTACAATTGACCTCTTTGAGCTCACGATTCTTTACAAATCTTACAGTTCTCAGACTGGATTTAGTAATTTTGTGCTCCCCGTAAAAAAGTACAGCTTTTTACTTTATTATTTCTATACTCATTGAAATACTCGTTGCTTCAGAATTATGTATGTGATTACATTATTATAATATTTTTTATTATTTTTTTTTTAAATTGTTAAACGCTCAACAGGTTCAAGCAAATAATAAATTAAATTTGTTCACAATCAGCAGATAATTTTAAATGAAAACAAAAAAAAGGATTGGCTAGTTGTTAAGGTGTTTTCTACAAAGTAAACTTTACGATCGTTAGAACAGTAAAGATAATATTTTGATAAAAAATAATATGAAGTAAACAAATAAAGTAAATTATCAAATAATGAATTTTGTGTTTGGTATATTATTTTTTTATTGAAAACGTCTGCTTTGCTTAAGAAAAATGGCAAAATACCTACATATAAAAATGAAAAAGTGAATAAATTATTACAAAACAATAACGTGTGGCACAATAATTTTATAATTTACTCATAATTTCATATATACCTACAATGCTCGTAGGTATGTACAATTCAGTGCTAAGTTTTTTGTTGTGATTTTACAATAAATAACGCACTCCGTCCATTTGAGCCTGTCCGCCTGTCGGACATTATTTCAATACTATCCCATAATTTCCGTTCAAATATATAGGTATTCATATAAATGTGTATCTCTTTTGTGTCTGTATATTTTAAAGTTTAACTCCATTATTAAAGTACATTGATTTAATCTGCCATTATTATTTTTAATGGCAATGTGTACTTTCATTATAGAAAAGCAAAAGTCAGTAATGAATTTTAATTGCCATTTATTTGATTAAAAATGCTGGCTGACGTCTTTATTTAACTACTACGCATATTCATATTAGGAATTACTTTTGCGTATAGATATGTCTATAAACATATAATAATTACTATAAATAGTACAACAATGCATATATATATACCGTTTTGAGGTCTAGGGCAGTATTGTTTATTTAAAAAAATATTTTTATTTTCATTGACTGAAATGTGTTGATTGAGTAAGTTTTACAATATTCGTTTGATTTGTTTTCCTTTCAAATTATTTAAAACAAATTACATACACACTTCCACATATAATTAATCGTTACTCATTTCCGTTTTCAATCCCAGTTTCAATATATTTATATTTGAGGGGCTCCCAACCATTGCGTCGTCCCATTGTCTATGAATAATTTTCATATTTGTAAAAAATTATACTTCTATCCAACAATTTAGCAATCTTCCTTACCTTACTTCTAACTATCACTTATTCATTCTTAATACTTTTCTTCCCGTTCAAAAATCTCATTTACAAAATATTAAAATGAAAAATTAACATTTTGTTTACTTTATTTTGTGTGGTGCGATTTGTTGGAGCATTTAGTTTGTAAACGGTTGCGGTCGATTCGATCTGATCTTTTTGACAGAAATTGTCCGGAAGTTTCCTCTTTAACAATGAAAAAATAAAAATTTAAATTTCTCCATTATTTTTTTTTATCTATATGTAAAAAAAGATTCTCAGAAATATACTCGTATCCATAACTATATAACAAAACAAACTGCACGCACTGTAGAATATTATTTTATATAGTTATGGGCATAGATAGAAAGACCAGATACTTGATTATCTCCACATAAATATTCATAACCGTATTTATGTTTATTTATATGTGCGTGTGAGCGTATCATTGTCGTGGCGATTGTGACAAAAACAAAAATAGAGAGTGGCGGAAAGAAAAAATAAATTTAGAAAAATTAATGATGACACTTCTCGCATTGCATTTGACTGGCGATGCAGTAAATTAATACCAATGGGAGATATGTATGTGCATGACCGAAAAGATAGATAGGACTCAGACGGGCATGCATAAATAGATATACATAAGTATACCATCATTATTGCTGGTCTTGTTCTGAAACACTTTTATGCTCGTATATTGATGGCAATGATGATGTTTTCTGTATTGAAATTTAATTGGATCTTAAATTTTTGATATGTTTATTTATAAGCTATATGTTAAAATTTAAATAAATTCTTGGATAACATTTGTTGAATTGAAATAATTTATAATTTATAAAATGAATAGATTTATATTTTCAAACCTTACCACTATTCAGCGACAATGTTTGATATTGATTTATGTAGTAAATAGATGATCCTCACAATCGACACAATTTCGATAAAAAATAAAATATTTTAAGTTTTTACCTAGATTCTATTATTTCTGAAATATGTATGGTATGCAAATAGTTTTGGACATCGTTTAATGCTTTAAATGTTTTATGAATGGGGTCAAGTGTTCCTTTCCTTTATACAAATGTTAGATATCCTCTAGAGATAGAAGACGCCCTTTAGCAGTAGATACTGAAACTTTTATATTGCTAAAAATCCCAAAAAACTTTTAACTTTAACAAAAATTATTCAAATCTTTTTTGTAGGTTATGTGTTTAAACCGGTCACTTAATAAATTGGTTGCCCTATATTACTATTATTCAGTTTATAATGAGCTCTGAAGGTAATGGTACGAAATCTACACCAGGATTTAACAAGCGCATCGATTGCTGCGTAATTTCGGAAATTTATCTAATTTTTTTTTTAGAAAAATTGCCTTCGCACCAAAAATACCAACAAAAAAAATCCACTAAAAATTAATCACTTTTGAAGTCTGAACACTATAAGGTTCATAGATTACCATGAAATCTCCCTGCATCAGCAGAAAAAATATGACGACATCGAAATCCGAGCCCTAGATATTTTGGGAATAATAAATATAAACCCAGAAAACTTTTTTTGAGACTGAAAAAGTATGAATTTAAATTCAGGCAAAACAAAATGCGAAAAAAAAAAGTTTTGTAAAATATTTTTTTTTTTCACTATACCTAGGTAAAATGAAATTGCAAAACCACACATTATTTTCGCAGCAACGTCTACAACAACAGTCATTACATTGTCCGCAACTGTTTTAACACACCACACTTGTCTTTTGTAGGAATGGATGAATAACATTTTGTACTTTAGTTTTGCCAAAAAGTAAAAAAAATAAATAAAAACAAAAGACAGTAATAAAAAATACTAAATGAAAACAAAAAAAAAACTTCTCTTGCCACACTGCCTCTGCTACTTCAAGCCCAAGCATTGTGAGGAACTCATTTTAGTTGTTTTCCTTTTTTGTTTCCGTTAAGAATTTTTCGTTGAAATAATTAACATTAATACTTTAAACAATTTTTTGTTATTCTTTCTTTCTCAACAATTAAAAATATTAAACCGGATTTTTTCCTATATTATTATGCGAAACTATAAAAAAGTACTTTTATATATATAGTGTGTACCCGTTAAAAAGCAAAAAAGAAAAGGTACTTGTATATTCAGTTTTAAGAGGTTATTCTGGTTTGCACAATTAAGAAAAATCAATTTTTTTTTTTTGCTGAATTTGATGAGAGTAGCTGGACTGTTACGCAGGGCGCCCAGGTTCGATGCTCGGCACGGCCAAAAAAAAAAAAAAAAAATCGAAAATACAAATTTTTCTACACGACATCACCTCTGGGCTAGCAATGGGAAACTCCCAAGCGTAAAATGTTGTCGAAGAAAAATTTTTCACTTCACCGTTCGGATTCGAACAATCATGTACAAATATGGTATAATTCACACATCATGAATGGATACGAAAAGCTTGGCCAAAGGTCTCGATGGGCAGTTATGCCATAAAAGAAGAACAAAAAACTACAATTCTCACTTAAATTTTGTGTAAAGATTTATATTTTTTGGCTTTTGTAGCCATTCTTGTTGTTATACTTCTGCAGCTATTTATATTAAAAAACAAAATTATTGTGATTTTGTCAAAACCTTGAACTAATTATATAATTGCCTTACAATTTTAATTAATTATTTAGAATACATGTTGTGTGACGAATTAACATTTTGTTGATCTGAATATTAAAAATTTTTTGATTGAACAAAATTGTTAACCAAAGACTGCAAAAGCCTTTTTCTCAGAAGTGTGTTCTTCATACTAGTAACCAGGATATTTCACGATCTAAAATCGAAAAATCACTTTTAAAACTCATAGATTATTGAGAATACCTGTAGTTACGGCACACAGTGTAACGAGGCGGCCAAAAATAAGAAAAAGTCTTGTTGAAGATTTTTAAAAATTTTAATGATATGTAAGAGATAATATTTTAAACAAAATGTAACTAAATTTTCTTTCCGATAAACCTATGGGCTCAGGTGACTACCAAAAACTACCGAACTTTTATGAAAACGTTCACTATGCGTGGATAAGGTCATATCTTTTTATTACTAATTTAATTGCCATATTTCACTTATTGACAAATAAATGTAGGCAAAATGCATATGTGAAAAAAATATAAAATCTGCACAATGTAACACTATTTTTTTGGCTCTATGTGTAATGTTTAATCATGTGATTTTTACCGTTATTTGAAAAAAAGTAATTCTTTTTCTGACATTTTAGCAATTTTCTTAAGTAGGCGTAGCAGCACACCCACTTTTTCTTCATTGAACAATTAAGTTCTTATACATCTACACACCAAATTCCATCATTATGCAACAGATATTTAAAAAGTTATTGTAATTTAAGTGTTTGATTTATATGGGAGGTGGGCGTGGCAGTAGTCCAATCGGTGCCATTTTTGGCATACGACTTTAATTAGACTATCTTGACTACCAAATATTATTAATATTAAACAACGCTAACTATTTTTGGCAGTGGTTTGTATGGGATCGTTACACTGTGTGGCAAAACCTTTTGCAAACCAGAATGACGTCATAAGGAGGAATATACAGCTAGACGCGCGAAAGCAGGTAAATTTTTTAAGGAAGCCTATACGAATTGTAGGATTAAATTTTTTCCAAATGAAATGAGTGCCACTTTCAAGACTATATTTGATTTTTTTTTTTATTAAAAAATCTTCAATATTGGCCGAATATTCGTGTCCTCTTTCAACTGCCGCAAAAACAAGGTGATTTGTGGTGGAATCGTCAGAAACAAAAGAACCCAAAAATAATATTGACACTATAATGTAGTCTTTGTAGTGGATGATTTTGAAAATATCTTTGTTTGATAAAATGTTGGGCGTTTGAACTTAACGTAGGGATTTTTAGGCAAAAATTCGTTATTATTTTGCCGATAAAACAAAATCGAAGTCACTAAAAAAATCTACGACAAGGACTAGATAAAATAACAATCGGTTCAGTGGTTGTCGAAATATTTTGGTCACCAATTTGAAAAACATTGTTTCGAGAAAAACTTATATTAAAGTTGAGCAATGGCTTGTACTAACTGCTTGATCTGGCTGCTATAAGTGACGGCATCAAGAAAACACAAAAGTTGAAAAATCGATTTTTTGGACCATTCTAGGTGTATGTTCCCCCTTAATGTTAAATTCCCTCTACGGTCTTCCCACAAAAAATTAAAAATAAATACTATTTTCTTTCAATTTTATATTTCGTAAATTATTTATTTCCTCAATAAAAAGAGGTAGATGTATTTATGCTCGTAGTGTAGCCCTAAGCATACGTACATAAATTGGCTGCATTCTTTTGCAAGCTTGTACCTGCCTCGATTTTTTTTTTTACATACATAAACGCATACTTACAACCTTTTATAGTTTAATTTGACCGGGACTGCATATTTTTTCTACTCTTTTCCCATTTGAAATACTTGAAACAAGTTTTTGTTGCTATTGTTTTTAGTTTTCTTGTGGATGTTCTTATTCTTATGCTAGTGTGTACATTCTATACTCCCTTGATGTATCACCTTGTCTTTGTTGTTTTATCTTGAAGATTTGTTTACTTTGGCCCTACACTGCAAGGTTTCGTTCTCTTTGCGAGCGATTACCTTGAAAGATTTTTTCCAAACACACTTGTTGTTAACCACTTTTGTGTCGAGAGAGAAAAGGGGGAGTAAAGTTTTCTCGCCAAGTGTTTTTCTTTATAATTTTTCTACTTTTTAACTGAAACCTTTTGTTTTTTTTTTTTTTTGTAACATTTACTTTATTTTCATCGATGCTTTTATTAGAAGCTACACAAGCCGACTTATGTGTGACTACTCAAGGTCATTCGATTGTGGTCAAGCCATTGATGAAGTTTTCTTTCTTCTTTGCAAATTCACTTTTCGCTTGAAACTTTCTTTTATTTTTGTAAAAAAAAAACCAATGTTGTTCAATACAACAATTTGAATGGTCTGATTGCTCTGCATTTAAATGCTGCATGATATTCTATGCAAATTGTAAATAAATTCTCTTTTTTTTATAGACATTGTTGTAACTATCGAGTAAAGTTGCTGAGAACTGCAAATGGTATTCGATTTCTTGTGAAACACCAAAAAGGCAAAACGACATTATTGTATGTATTTCTGTAAAACAAATACCATTTTGTCAGCGATAAAAAGATAGATACTATAAAAACCACACCAACAATAGGAAAGGAAATAACTAGAATTATGTGTGGCAGCAATCAGATGTGAGAGCGACGCGAGACAGGCAGCACTGCACATTCAGCAATCATCAATTGCCACTTTATTTAGTCTCTAGATAACATATGGTTGACTTGGTTGGTTTTTTTTTTGTTGCTGCATTGATTGGAGACAACTTCAACGATGCCTGAACGAACGACATTCGAAGCATCCGTAAAAAAGTAATTCTTGCTCAATTGCGAGTCTCCATCGTTAACGTCAACCAACTTAAACGTCACTTCTGTGTCCACATCGTCATCATCGTTTTCATTTGTAGCTCACTACTCTATCCCCATCTCGAAATAAAGTAAAACAGAGCGCAACGATAGATGAAGTGGAACAAAACAGATTTTCACAAATCATGATGCAATATAATAAAATGAGACAAAAGACAACAAAACTTTAGATGTGTAATGAATAGTTTGGAATGAATTACAGCAAAACGATGTACAAACATAACATACAGAGACAGATAGGCAGATAGACAGATGTTCTTTGTTCACCTTGTCTCTGTAGAACATCTTAACTACGTCATTGTTGTTGTTTTTGTATTGCCATGCAATTAAATTAACCAATATTTCGCACACAAAATGGTCGGATCGATGTATGCAAAATTCTTAATCACTTCAAGTCAAGTGAATATAAATAAATAATTTTAAGAATTTGACTAAGGTCGGTCTAAGGTGAACGGAACAGGCGAAATATCTGTAACTTGTTCTGTATAAGAATCTAAATTAGAAAGCTAACACCATATTCTAGGTTTAGAATACCACTATAGTCCTCTACTCATGTAAGGAAGCAGTAGGCAAAATATTGCACTGGCTTAATACTGCAGTTATATTCAATAATATTGTGGTTTAGTGGACAGATTTAAAAAAAAGAGTTCCACAAGAAGGTACTGGGTAGGGTTCAGCAGAAGACATTATTGCTCAGATGTCTAAAACAATCTCTTTTCCATTTTTACAAGACAGGAGGTGTTTAAGAATCGATGTCATCAAAAGGAAGGTTCCAAGCTGGATTGAAAGATAAACGGAGAAATATTTTCTGAGCAATTCGGATTAAATCTATATTATGTCTATCTGGGTATTGTAGTGTTTTTCAAACCGATGTAATGGCTATAAAGGAAAATCAGTCCATGATGTGTTCATTCTCAGTGACAGTCAACCTGGAATCTAGTTAGAGTTTGGGCAATGATGCCGCTAGTATAAAGTTCAAATGGACACAATTCAAATGGATATGTGCAAACAGGCAAAGTGAGATTCCAAGCAGGCATGGCCAGAGTATAACCCAAAACCCTCTAAGAAGCAAATATCATTTGCAATATATAGATAGATAGTGTTCTTTATTGTAACAAAAACTTCTTATATTAATACATTTTTTAAACCCTACAAATAACTTAATTAAAGAACTTACGACATTGACTCTAATGTCGTCTGTCGGTAAAAAGTTAAAAATTACAATAGTTAAAGAATTACATCAAATTACATAAAATCATCAAATTACATAAAATTAAATCGAATTACATAAAGAACAAATTACATAAACAACAGTTTTGATTGTTACATTTATTTACTTATATCACATATTCATCTAAAATTAATTTTCTATAGTTGAAAGCACTATGATGAAGTTAACTAAGCTTTCCCATCCCATTTCCCCATTTAATACGTCAATTATTCCCTTTAATTCTAAAAAGTATTTCCCAAAATATCTATTTCGAATTCTTTTGAATATTGGACATTTTCCCAGAAAGTGTGTGATAATTTCTGTGTCATTCAAGTTGCATATAGTGCAGTTTAAATTTGTATGTCCGCCAAGGTATATTAAATCGCATCTTGCTTTAGAAATCCACATTATTTTAAATAACTTTTATCAATAAAGTGATCGAGGTCCTTACATATACGAGAGCTTTTTAACACCCTTTCCCACACTTTCTCTTTATTTATTCTGTTCAAATTTTCTAATAGCAATCTTACATTACTTTTCCAAATTCTACTATTTCCTATTGCACATTCCCAATTAATATTAAAATTTTTTCCTAAGTCCCATATTGCCTTTGCCCAAAATATTTGTTTTTCTAGTATCATTTTAGTCAGTGTATGTGGTAGAGTTTTGTAAATGTATCCCAAGTGTAGTTCTAGAGTGTACAGGGTGACAATTGTAAAGTGACGCAAGTTTAATACTCTGCAGCAAGCTTTGCCATTTACCGTTACTTTAATTTAAAAAGCAAATTCATTCATCATTGGCTTTGCTTTTAATTTTATTTGAATTTTTGTTATTACATTTTGAAATTTCCATAAAAATGGACAAGGAAAATATTCGTCGTGAAATTATGTAATTTCATTTGGCAAATTATAGTAGCCGTCAAATTGCAAAGGCTTTAAATTTGTCAAGTCGTACGGTAGACCGAGCTATTATTCGATATAATGAAACTGGGGGTTTTGGAGATAGAGACCGGGGGAAAATTTTCAACAGTTTCCACTACTGGTTTAACAGAAAAAATTCGTAAACGAATCAAGCGAAATCCAAGGCGCTCAATGAGAAAAATCGCTAAGGAAGTGGGAGTAAACCGTGAAAGTCAAAGCTTAATCTTAAGCCGTACAAGCTCCGAAAAGCTCAAGATCTGACACAAAAAAAAGAAAGATTTGCGACTGCAAAGATGCAAGGCGTTGCTACGCTCCTCCGTGTTAAAAAATATTGAAAATATCTTGTTTACATATGAAAAAATTTTCACGGTTGAACAACATTTCAATGCGCAAAATGACCGAATGTGGCTAACATCATCATCGCAACAAAATAGGACTGTTGGCCGAGTTCAAAAGCCAGCTTCCGTTATGGTATGGGCTAGAGTTTCCGCTAATGCCAGAACCCCTCTAATATTCGTTGAAGAGGGTGTTAAAATTGACCAGGTTGTTTATCGGAGCATTTTAAATGAACATGTTCTTTCCTGGGCCCAAGATACATTTGGAAATGAAAACTGGACTTTCCAGCAAGATTCTGCACCTTCCCACATGGCAAAATTAACGCAAACATGGATAAAAGACAATTTTTCTGGATTCATAACATCTCAAGAATGGCCACCATACTCCCCAGACTTGAATCCAATGGACTACTCTATTTGGAGTATTTTAGAGAGTAAGGCTTGTGCATCTCAACACCACAGTCTGGAGTCGCTGACAAATTCATTAGAGAAAGCCTGGACTGAAATTGATCAGGAAGTCCTGCGGCGAACAGTCCTACGATTTCCGGATCGATTGAAGGCATGTGTGCAGGCTAAAGGAGGTTATATTGAATGAGGTGGGGTTCAAATGAATGCTTATACATTCAGCAATGTTAACACGTAATTGTAATTAATGGAAGTACGTCCTTTTGAAAATAACTGCTGAAATATGTGCGTCACTTTACGATTGTCACCCTGTATAGATGGTTATTTAGTGTATTTGTTTCTAAAAATATACAGTACGATGGTGTATTGTCAGGAAGACGCAATATTCTTTTTAGGAAATAGGTACATTTGCACTTTGTCGAAATCGTCGAACATTGCAAAACCCCATACCTGCGCAGCAAAGCTTTGAACTGCTCTCACTACAGCTAAAAACAAGTTCCACTTTGCTGAGATTTTTATTTGGTTGTTTGTTAAAATTGATCGCCAGATTGCGTTTATACTATTTTTTGTAAGCTATTTCTATTCTCTAAATGCCTTTTAAAACTTAGTTGTGGTGTTAATATTACTTCCAAATAATTATATTCAGATCTTATTTTTATATTATTTGCTTTAAAAACCCATTTTTCCTTTCCCAAACACCATAATAGCCGATTTTGTAAGATTAACTTCCATATTCCAGTATTTTTCAAGTTTGTTAATTATGATTTGTATATCTTTAACGTCGTCTGATAATATTACTATGTCGTCCGCGTATAGTAGTAGTCGTATATTTAATTCCCCATCATATATCCCTCCTTCTAAACTGTCATACAAGTCATTTAAGTATTTAATTGAAAATAGTAATGGTGACATTAAGCACCCTTGTTTTACACCCGAAGAAATATTAAATTTTTCTTCCGTCCATATTACCGAATTTGTATTAAAATATATTTGTTCAATGAAGTTAACCACTTTTGTTGAAACGCCAAGCATACGTAATTTGTAGGTAAATAGCTGTCTCGGAACTTTATCATAGGCTGCCTTAAAATCCACGAAAAATGCATTCACTTTCTTTTTTCACTGAATTTTTGTGAGCAATTGATGTTAAAATATATATGTTGTCAACAGTACAAAGTTTTTTCTAAAACCTGCTTAGAATTCTGTTATAATGCTATTGCTTTCTGCCCAATTTGTGAGTTTTTCGTTTAAAATTCCCATCCATGTTTCCAACCTCTTACACAGGGTTCAGAAGTTTTTTAAAATATTGTCTAAAATCGTCGAGAGATATTTCAATACCCATATTTGTTTCTTGCCCACGAATTTCTTGTACTAACTACCACCAGTCTTTGCTGTCCTTCACCTCATTTATTTAACGTTCCAAATTTTCATAATATTCTTTCTCTCTTCGTTTATATTCTTCTTTGAATTTATTGTTAGCACTTAAATATTCCAACTTATCCTCAGTGTTTTGTGTTTTATTAAATGTTCTTAGCCACTTAAAGGATAACTTCCCAGCTGCTTGGCATCTCCAATTAAACCATTTTGATTTTGTCACTAGCTGTCCTGTGGTCTGTTTGCAAAACGCTGATGTGGAAATAACGTCCACGTAATCCTCAAGCTCCAAATCGTTTTTTTCCATCTTTTTCTTTTGATGTTATTTATTAGTCGACTATTATATACTTGCACTTGTGTGTTGTCCCACAGTAATTTTGGTAACAGATTATTTTTGTTATTATTATTATCTTTCAAGGTTAGCTTCAATGTTGTAACAATCGGCATATGATCTGACCACGCTTGGTAATCAACTACAAAATCAACCACTAATTTTAATAAGTCCCGTGATACGGAACATATATCGATAACTGATTGACCTACACTGCTAATATAAGTAAACCTTCCAACCTCATCACTATTTGTCATTCCGTTTCAAATTACTAGTCCATTATCCTCACAGAAGTTTACAAAATGCCTACTATTACTTACTTTGTCTTTTGAATTTCTATCTCCAATAATAATACTTTCGAGATTATCTTCTACGTTTACTTGTAACTCTCCAATTCGTATATTTAAGTCTCCGATCACTATTGGGTTAATAAAATCATTTAGCTGAAAACAGCGCTGTACAATCTCAAAATCTTGTGCCCAACTTCTACCATTCAAATACAACATTTGCAATATATATAATATCAATAAGGAAAGTTGAGCCCTAATAGCTGGTCACTATTTTATGGGGGCACACGGGGAATCAAAACGAGTCGACTCTTAGTCTTAGTGTATCCTGGTGGTAAAAATTGAATAAACCTGAAAACCAAAGTTGTAATTACTTTCAAGAGGAAAATCGCTGAAGACATTTTTTTTTTTTGGTTTTTTTGAATGATTCAATAATTCTTAGAAGACTGCAATCTTTTTTGTATAATTATGAGATTCATGATTTCGTGATTTGGTATTTTTGCATGTTAAATAATTTACAAACTATTATTTGCCGTTGCTAATCAAATTCATTGGTAAAATTTGAAAGCACTTGAAAAACGCAGCTTTAATTATATCCATCGTTTGACAAAAGTGCTGACTAAAATGTTTATGACCCGCGGCTATTTTCTATTTATTCGTTTGTTTGTTCGCTCAATGCTTCATCCAAACATTGTGCATAACCAACCAATTATTTGTTTTATCTGTTGGTAATTACCTCTCATTATGAAGGATACGGTTATAGTATGAGTTCATAGTAGTGTGCAGTAGACTTTTACAACGCTCTTTAAACATTCCCATTAATATTAACTTGCTTTTTGGTTTCCTTCTTTTATTTACAGAAGCACTTTTGCAGTCTCGTCCCCTGCCGCACATTCCTCCTGGTACCGCATTGCTAGGTGGCGATCCAGCCGAGCTTCATAATCAAAATCAAGATGGCGTTTCACTGCATACACAAAGTCACAGTCAAGGACATAGTTCCACTACGTCCGGTTTTGAGTCGGCACATCGTTGGACGTCCAAAGAGAATTTACTTGCACCCGGCCCAGAAGAAGATGATCCGCAATTATTTGTGGCTCTGTATGATTTTCAAGCGGGTGGTGAAAATCAATTGAGCTTGAAGAAAGGTGAACAAGTACGTATTTTATCGTATAACAAATCGGGCGAATGGTGTGAGGCTCATTCAGATTCGGGGAATGTTGGTTGGGTGCCATCGAATTATGTAACGCCATTGAATTCACTTGAGAAGCATTCATGGTATCATGGACCGATATCGCGCAATGCGGCCGAGTATTTACTCAGTTCTGGTATTAATGGAAGCTTTTTAGTACGCGAGAGTGAAAGCTCACCGGGACAGAGGAGTATTAGTTTGAGGTGAGCTTATGAAGGAAGAGATTGAGAGATTGATTTGAAAATATTTAAATTTATTTTTGCAATTTTGTTCAGATACGAGGGTCGTGTCTATCACTATCGCATCTCTGAAGACCCGGATGGCAAAGTATTTGTTACAGCTGAAGCCAAATTTAATACACTCGCTGAATTGGTGCACCATCATAGTGTACCACATGAGGGACATGGACTGATTACACCGCTGCTCTATCCAGCGCCAAAACAAAACAAACCAACAGTATTTCCGCTCAGTCCGGAGCCAGACGAATGGGAAATCTGTCGCACCGACATTGTGATGAAACATAAATTGGGTGGCGGTCAATATGGTGAGGTTTATGAGGCCATATGGAAACGTTATGGCAATACAGTGGCTGTGAAGACACTCAAAGAGGACACAATGGCCCTTAAGGATTTTCTCGAAGAAGCTGCCATCATGAAGGAGATGAAACATCCAAATTTAGTGCAACTAATTGGTATGTAATTGAGTTGAGGTGATTGCGCAGTGAAGATAGGCAGATACTTGTAGGTGGGTGAAAGAAGGACAGGGAAATATGTGGGCGGGCGCAAGAAAAATTGAAGCAAATAAAAAAGTTGTGTGTATTCTGTGTGTGTACGGATAGAGTCGTTAGACAACAATGGAAAGGGGAATAATTAAAAGTTATGCTTGAGAAATTTAATTACAGCCGAGAAGTTTTTTGATGATGACAGTTAGGTTAGGAAAAATATAAGAAGAAGAAAGATGTTTAATTTGAAAGGAAAAATAATGAGTTAATATTTTATTAAATTAATTTTATGTATCTTCTTTTGGCAGGTGTTTGTACTCGAGAACCGCCCTTCTATATTATCACCGAATTTATGTCGCACGGCAACTTGTTGGACTTTTTACGTTCGGCAGGTCGTGAAACACTCGATGCCGTCGCATTGCTGTACATGGCCACACAAATCGCATCGGGCATGAGTTATCTGGAATCTCGTAATTATATTCATCGTGATTTGGCCGCACGCAATTGTCTTGTGGGTGATAACAAACTTGTCAAGGTGGCTGATTTTGGTCTGGCACGGCTGATGCGTGATGACACCTATACAGCGCATGCTGGTGCCAAGTTCCCAATTAAGTGGACCGCCCCCGAGGGACTGGCCTATAATAAATTCAGCACCAAATCGGATGTGTGGGCTTTTGGTGTGCTGCTGTGGGAGATAGCCACATATGGCATGTCCCCGTATCCGGGTATTGATCTCACCGATGTATTTCATAAGCTCGAGAAGGGCTATCGTATGGAACGACCGCCTGGTTGCCCGCCGGAAGTATATGATCTAATGCGTCAATGCTGGCAGTGGAATGCAGCGGATCGGCCAACGTTCAAGAGCATACATCATGCTTTGGAGCATATGTTTCAGGTGGGTGAGGTGTGGGATGAAGATGGTGATGAAGATGATAATGATGATGAATATGATATTGATGATGATGACGATGGCATTGAGCTTTGATTTGAACTAGCTGATGATCATGGCTGCTGTGCAGCAAACAATAATATTGTTGCCGGTAATGCTGATACTATCGTTGCTACTGCCGCAGACGTGGTAGCACACAATGATGATCATGCGTCGTCGTTCGATCATGTTAATAATGATGAAAATAATGATAAGAATGATGATGATGAAGATGATGATGTTAATATGAAAATACGTTGTAAGATCACTAATAATAATGGACGACCACGTCTCGTTTTCTTCGATCTGCAGGAATCATCGATAACTGAAGCGGTCGAGAAACAATTGAATGCCACAGCGACAACAACAACGACGACGGCAACACCAGCATCACAGAGTCTAACTCCGCAAATGGGTAAGAAGGGTTTGATGGGAGGAACATCAACAGCACCAGTGAATGCAAGTGGCGGCAGCAGCGGCTGTGGCAGCGGGTTGACATCAGGTGGTCATCACGATCAGCAAGCGAGCACACCAATGTCCGGTAAGAAACCTTAATAAAAACATACTTCTACACAATTATGTACATTATTTTTAACGTTACCATTGCATTTCTATTGTTTCTAGAAACTGGTTCCACATCGACTAAATTGAGCACATTCTCCAGTCAAGGCAAAGGTAATGTGCAAATGCGCCGCACTACCAACAAACAGGGTAAACAGGCACCGGCGCCACCAAAGCGTACGAGGTATTCATTTAAACACAAATACTAAAACGTCCAATTTCATATTATGATTTTGCTAATTTTGCAGTTTACTATCAACAAGTCGAGATTCCACATATCGCGAGGATGATTCACGCAATCTTATTGATGATTTAAACACAAATGGTAGTAGCATATTTTCCATTCTACATGAAGTACAAACACCACCACCACCACAAACTCTTCCCAATAATAATTTTAGTAAATGTTGCAAACCTACTCCTACTCTTCATACTTCTACTCCTCCCACTTACTCTATTAAGAAATCATCCTCTTGCAGTAGTTTTCTTATCGATATACTATTTCGAGGTATTTGTCATCTGAGTAAGATTATTACACGTACATATTTATTATTTTCATACTCTTCTTACGGTTATGGTTTGCTTGAGTTTGCTTTTATTTGCTCATTTATATTTATCGTATATAAATTTCTTCTGTGTGTAATGAACTAACTTTTACTTTAACTTCTTATTCTTTATCACTTCTTATTCCAATTATTCGTCTGGTTAAAGAAATGAGAAGTTTTTATTTGGGATTTCGTAGACACGTTGATGCCAATAGGTAAATAATAAAATCATTTGGAGTCTCAAATACATACTTCTCAGAGGTAGAACTAACGATTTCTGACTATTAACATCTACGTTTTGTATTTTTTGTTATTGTTTTTGCTTTCTATTAACTTGTTTTGTCTTTTTCAAGGAATAATCTTACTTAAATTGAAGGGCATTTCTTCTAATTAAAGGTCAATTACAATATTTGACAAATACTGACCAAATAGTGTGCTGCTGTCTTGCAATGTTTTATGCGATGCATCAATATTTGATTCCATTGATTACAATTTATAACTACAAAATTTACTTATGTCAATACTTATTTTTTATTCTCGATTATTCAGGTCTCACACGTGACATCAACAGTTTGACTCAACGCTACGATTCTGAGAATGACAACAACACTGGGGATCCCGACACAGATGCTACGGGCGATAGTTTAGAACAAAATCTAATGCCTCAACATAAAGTGCAACAGCAGCAACATGCCTTGCATGGGGGTGGCGGCGGCAACCACGGCATTGGGCCACGTTCAGCGCAACAGCACAGCTCATTCAAAAGACCCACGCCTGTGATGGGCAATCGCGGTCTGGAAACACGGCAGAGCAAACGGTCACAACAACAACATCATTCGGTTAGAGAGAATAATGCTCCAGTAAGTGGTGGTGGAATTTCAGCAGCACATCCAGTCACTGTGGGCGCACTCGAAGTAATGAATGTGAAGCGTGTTGTGAATCGCTATGGCACTTTGCCAAAAGTAGCACGCATTGGCGCATATCTTGATAGCTTGGAAGACACAAGTGGCACAGGAACTGTAACGATTCAAACAGCACACATTGCGCCGCCAGTAGCGGCAACCAATGGCCATACATCACATGCATCACGGCAATTGCCTGCCCCACAACCCTGTGCAATTCCACTACCTGTGGTCGCACCAAAGGCTGGAGGTGGTATTACGAATCCACCCGCGCCGCCTCAACAAATGATTCGCAGCAATTCTTCGAGCGGTGTTACTATGCAGAATAATGCCTCAGCCAGTGTTAATAAGCTGCAGCGTCATCGTACTGCAACCGACGGCAGCATGATGACATTCTCTTCCTTCCGTGGCGCATCTTCGAATTCACCAAAACGTGGTTGCCAACAACCTGCTTTGGCTAACTTAGAATTTCCACCGCCACCGTTAGATTTGCCGCCACCACCTGAAGAATTTGAGACGCCACCACCACCACCTCCTCCAGCACCTGTATTAGTGGAAGCTGTAGCCGTAACATCTGCTGCAGCGACAGTAGCACCAGTTATGATCGCACATTTTTTGCCGCCTAAAAGTAGCGCAAACGATGTCTCTAATATTGCACCGAGCGTTGAAGAGGCAAGTTCTAGATTCGGTGTATCGCTACGTAAACGGGAACCATCCACTGATTCGTGCAGCTCGCTGGGCTCTCCACCAGAAGCTGTCGCTCAGGAGCTGACAATGAAAGAAAAGCTGTTGGCCGAGATCAAAGATCGTTCTAAAGAAAACTCTGCAAGCAACGCAAATACACAAAATGGCAATATTTGTACTGGCAGCGGCGTTGATCACGTTTCTCTATTGGTCACTGAACTAGCAGAAAGTATGAATCTACCAAAGCAAAAGTCAATGATAACAGCCATTCAGAAATCTCCAGGCGGAGAATCCTCGACAAGCTCCATTCAAACGAGCACAAATGGCACAAGCACCAATTCCAATACTAACACCTTCAAGGCCCAATTGAAGAAAGTTGAACCAAAGAAGTTGCCCACACCCATCCAAAAGACGGAAAATCAAACTACGATAATTGATTTTAAAGCGCATCTGCGCAAAGTTGATAAAGAACCAAAAGACACTAGCAAAAAGGACGAGGAAAAAACTACAGCGCCACAGAAGGCGTCACAAAATGCAAATTCCACGGGAACACCTAACAGAAAAGACGATAAGAAATTCACCACAACACAAAAGACTGAAATTAAAATTGACGTAGTCAATTCAAGCACAAACAACGCAAGTACTAACAATTCCAACTCAAACAATTCCGATGGCGGCAGTGGTGCCAGCGCCGGCGCAGGTGATTCTTCATCTGGCGGCGGAATCAGTAGTGGCAGTGATACGGATGCTGGCAAAAGGCGCAGTACAGGTAGTATAAGTAGTTTGAAAAAGCTATGGGAGCAACCGGGGGGCGGAGCTGACTACGCAAGCACCAGCACACCCACCACAACTCAATCGATGAACAACAGCACTCAGTTATCCCCTAAATTCGGTTTGAAGCCCACATCCATGAATACCGTAGTCACGCCCACTGCAAATCAAAATAGATTTCCAACAAATAGCACGCAAATCTCACCACGCTCCATAAACTCTTCTTCCTCCATTATAAATAAGCCACCACCGGCGGCACCACCACCACCGCCCCCTACTAGCACCAACACTAATTCCAATACAACAACACCTTCCCAACAACTAACCACTTCTGTTTCCACTCAACTCTTCACAGATAGCAACAACGTTGGCGGACATGGAGCAGGCGAATACAGCAATGCCACTGCCGGAAATGTAACAGCAAGCTCATCAACAGCAACAACTACCACCAACAACGAAATCACAATGACACAATCGCTCTTTTTAGAAAATACCAACACTAACAAACCCATCACCCCATCTAGCGGCAATAATATACTCACCACATCAACCATATCTACCACCACCACCAACATCACTAACACCAACAACTCGAACAATACAAACAATTCAAATAAACCCGCCGTACCGCTCAAACCCACCAAGCTCACAATCTATGCAACGCCCATATCGCAGAAGATCGCTGCCACGAACATCGACGCAGCATTGACCAACTCACCACTTTCATCGCTCAACTCCACACAGATTTCACGCGAAAGTATACTCGAACTGGTGACGCTGCTTGAAGGCTCACTCAAGCATCCAGTCAACGCGATATCCGCCTCACAATGGCTGCAGCTGAGCGACAAACTGAACATACTGCAAAACTCTTGTGTCGTTTTTGCGGACAACGAATCCATGCCACCACATTCGAAATTTCATTTTCGAGAGCTGGTCACACGTGTCGAGACACAGTCGCAGAATCTACGCACTGCGGGCAGCAAAAATGTACAGGACAATGAGCGTTTGGTGAGCGAAGTTGGTCAGTCACTCAAACAGATATCGAATGCGTTGCATAGGTAAATATTAAGGAAGGGGGCGGCGTTAGCGGGAGAAGGGGGTGTTGGGGGAAACTGCAGTGAAGGCGATGCTGGTGGCTTCAAAGTATGGCTGGATGCTGAGGGAAACTTCATAAAAAGAAAATAATGAGTGTATGCTTCTTGCATACACACACACCGATACACACACAACTAATCGTAATCATATCTAAATTACACACATTAATATTAAGATAATTGAATGAAGCTCTCGTACGGTGTATGTTTGCAAAAGAAAAAAGAAAAAAAAGTGTAGCACCACGAACCATTGAAAACTATCGACATATACATACATACATTCTTGCATACAGTCTAAAATAAAAATACTATATATATTTTTCTGCATAAAATTAAAATAATAAACATAAAAATTTAAATCTAGTCATAAAGTTTAAACGAAAAACTCTAAATAATTTTTAAATAAATAATAATAGAGCAAAAACAATTCACGTACATATAAACTTAAGAACAAAAATTGCTTATATTCTTTTGCATCGAATTCTTAAAAATTTTGCATCCTTTTTTGATTTTTTATTTGTAATTATTTACTAATTAGTTTATGGTGTTTGAAAAATGTAATTGTTTAAAGCAAAAACAAATATCTAAACTCAAGCATATACATGTGTATGTCATTATATTCCAAACTAAGGAGAAACCTATTTCAACTGAATGTATTATTCGCGTTTGTAAGTAGCAAACGAGGGAAATTCGTTAGAAAACACATTTTGTATTGTATGTATATCTTTGCAATCAGCTCACATAATTTATATACCATTGGCATGCATGTATTTCTGTTCCATAATTTTTCTGACTGTGATATGATTTTGGAACATTTTTATAATTTTTGTTTGTTGTTTAACCATTTCCCTTTCAAAATATGAGTACGTCGCTTCCAATCTTATTTTCTTTCCAAAAATGTGATCTTTCCAACAACACGTTTTTGAAATCTTTTCATATTTTGTATTTTTATTTAACATAATTTATTCGAAAATTTTCCAAATATTTGTATTTGCTGCATTTTTATTTCCTGAATAGAAAAGACTTAAAATTAGTACTAAATATAAATTTATATTAATTGCTTCAAACTCTCAATTTGTTGTCATTTGTAAAATATATAAATAGCTATATATTTTTTTAAAATCTATTATAATATTGTATTTGTAGTTTAGTATCAACATTATTAATTCTTAAAATTTGAATTTTAACTTATTGCAATAGAGTTTATGTTATTGCGCTCCTTCACAACTATTTTATTTTTAATTTTTTTAGTTTTACAATTGTATATACTGTGCTAAATGTTGTGTTATTGCATTTCAACAAAAACAATAACGAATACGACGACTTGACATGAAAGTCATATATTTAATTAAGCAGGCTTATGTAAATCTCAGATTGTAACGACCGTCGATTATTGCCACCGTAATCATAGATTTTTATAGGTCCAATTCTATCAGTAGCAACAGTGACTCGTATAAAATTTATGATTATTACTGGTTCATTAATTTGAAAGCTATAATGGTCATGAAATAAATTTCAATACCAAGGCGTCGCCTTCCATAGATCCAAGATCCATATGGTTGGTCGGCGATGTCACCCATATCTGTCATATTTTGACTACACGTTTTGTTCCATGTGATCAAACCTACTAGGATGCGAAGATCATTTCTCTCGTTAGTTTTGCGTCATTATCAAGTTTTTCCCTAGAATCGCTGACGATTTTCAATATATCGGCAGGTGTTTTTTAGTGGTGCCTGACTGTTATTGCAGACTCTTGCCCATTTTCTTCCCTAATTGCTTTGATTATCTTACAAGCTCCATTAAAAATGGCAAAAATCTTGTGTGAGACCGTCGTCATTTCTCTTGTAGCGAGTACTTGCTCTTATATTATATTTTATAATACTTTTATAGAAAACATACTTAAAACCCCTACACTATTCCTAACAAAATAAGTAGTTGTTTCATTAATTTCATGCTAGTCGATGAAGTCGTTTTATGAAATGGATAGCGCTCTACTTATTGGGCAAAAAATAAATAAAATAAAAACAATTATAAGTATAACGAAAAATGTTCTAAATCTTTATATATATAGATATATATATATATATATATATATTATTATAAAAATTCATAAAGACCATCAAAAAAAATTCTAAATTTGTTAATATATGTATGTAACTGTTGAGCAAGTAATACATTTTTCTTTAAGATTTGATTTCAAGAACTACAAACTAATCTCATTTACTGATAAATTTTTAAAGGCATAATAACGTTAATATATGTATTTATAAAACTATAAACGTTGATATTCACTTGCAAGTTGAAACCATTATTATTTTTGCCCCCTTTTAAATATTATTTTTAAGCCAAATTGAAGACAAAAAATACCCAAAGATATTAAATATATAGCATTGCATATGTATTCGATTAATTCTACTGGTAGATACGTACATTTTTGATGAACGAAATGATAATTATCAATAATATGAAATTAATGTTAGTTGCAAGGAAAAATATAAACACTTTAAATGCTTTTGGAAACTATTTAAATCAAACAATCTACTCTAAAATTCGGTTTTGAATTTTTATATATACAAATACTATATATATGTACTTTAAGCATACGTAAAATTAATATTGATTTTATTTTTTTTTTTTTTTTTAATTTATCAATATGAAGGAAGTGAGGGTTCTTTTAAATTTGATATTTTATTTAGTAGTAAAACAAATAAAATTTTTTTGCATAAATAGAAAGTAGAAGTACTGTAGTAGTCTATATAATATTTAAATATAATTAATTACAGCAAATAAAGCAAAAAACCAAATAACTTCAAATTATTTTAATATCAAATGCAAAAGAAAAACAAAACAACGCAATTTAAATAAAAAAAAAAAAAAACAATATCAATAACTAAAGTATTGTGTACTTGTATGTGTCACTTAAAATATAGTTATATACCTACATATAAATTAATGACTAAATATTTATAAGTAGTTACATGCGCTAATCAGCTAGGATGATATTGATGTGTTTTGTGTGCGTATTAAGCAATTACTTATTCAATAAAAAAGTCAAAAATAATTAATGCAAATATGATATTTTACTTCTTTTTCTTGACTTCATTTTAGCCTTTAGTATTATTAAAATATGATGATAAAACATATATTCAAACTATAATCATAAAGAAACAAAATATAAGCATAAACATACTTATTATCTATACATAATTATTGCAATATTTCTATAATGATAATAATAACAATACATACATATACATTATTTTATCATATATTATGTTAAATTTATTATTTAAAAGTTCAATGAAAAATTAAATATAAAAATCAATAATTTTGTCATACCAAAAAATGTAAAAACATGTGTTTTATTAACCCTCTAGCGGTCTAGTCCGCCTCTGGGAGCGAGTGCTTAACAGCTTCGACTGCCTAGAAAGGAATAGGAAAAAAAAAATTAATTCCTTTGTGCTCAAGGACCCAGACCATGATGGTGACCTTACTACTCCTGCCTTGTTCATTAAATAGAGTCGACATTCTCTTACTAACTTTAACGATATAAACAAGACCTAGTACAAGTTGTAGGCCTAGTTTAACTCAAAATAACTGTACTATTTACCGACTTTCCTGTTCTTATATATAACGCTGAGACGTGGACGATGACGGCCAATGATGACAGGTTGTTTGGAGCATCTGGAAGGAAGGCAAAATCTACGGTATAATATGCTAGGACGACATGTATCGTAAAAGATGGAACCATGGGCTGAAGAACTATGCCGACACTTGCATAGTCAAGCTCATGGGTAGGAAGTTTTCTATTAGAGTAATGGTGGTAAAACGCGCAGAAGAGGACGATATAACATGCACCTGGTTTCTTTTCTCCGAAAATCCTAAGTTCGAGATTTCAAAAATCCCTCGAAAAATTTTTAAAACAAAATGGTTAATATGATACATTTGTATATGAAAAAGGGACGTTTGCATCAAATACGATTTTTAATTAGTTACAAATCCAGAAAAAATAATTATTTATTTTGAAATCGTTCATAACTTAATATTAAAGTTGTAATATTGTGGAATAAATTAAATACTAGTTGGTAAGGCCCCAGTAACTGGGGCTAGTTTTTTGCGGAAAAAAATATCTAAAGAGAACCAAACTACTCGTTGGTGTTTGTTTTGTTATTTGTGTATGCAGATAATTAGTTAGATAATTCTGAGAGATGCCGTTACTCATGTCTTCTCTCTTTCTCTTATTTACTATTTACTCCCACTTAAGCAATGATTTTTTCAACCATGAATGCAATGCTTTGTTCAATGAGTGAGTTTTAAAAAACTTCCGACGCAAATATTTTGGAATTGGCTTAACCGATTTTAAATCTGATAATTTTTGGCTAACCTACTTTGCAAGCTCTTTAAATTAATATATAATATGATATCGTAGCACTTCTAGATCTTCAAGAATATAATTGTAGTTACACTAATAAATGCATAGATTGTGGAATAAAAAAAACTTCGATAAAATACCATGACTAATTAACAATTTTTGCTTATTTGTAATATTTGCTAGTACTGGTTACAGTTTCTAATATTTAATAAATATTTGTTTAAACAGGTCAAATTAAATAAAATGATTTAAAATAAATAAACACTTCTCTCAGTGTTTGTCAAAAGCAACTAATTTTGCTCACTTTTCGTTTTGTAAGTTAGTTATTTGTCAAAAATACAAATTTTGTATATCATTAGGTCCGAACGTTACGTTTTGCCAACGTGCCTTATTGTTCAGAGGGGTGGAATGGATAATTTTCCCATTTTAAGCCTGTGAGTAATAAAACGTTATTACACACTTTATTTAATTCAACGATATATTTAAACTTTTCTTATGCATTTTAATATAAAGTAAGTGGTTGTTCACACGGGCGCTAGCATGGACGCCTGTCTGAAAAAAAGAGGTATAAAAATAGGTAAAGAGAAAAAGAGAGATAGAAAAAGACTACTACTTGCTACTTTCTATCTTTTTCTTACTACATATTTTTCTACCTCTCTCTTTCAGACAGGTGTTCATGCTTGCACCCATGTGAATAGCCACTAAGATGACAGCCAAGGTGAATTTATACCAGGTGAAGTTACCAGCAAAACATTATTTTTCTTTCTTCGTGGTCAATATCATGGGCATATTTTAAACAAGTTGCTTGTTAGTCATTTGTAAACATTATGAACTAGTCGCAATGTAGAATAAAAGAAAAAAATATCATAGGCTGTCAAAATCATTGTTTGATGACATTTGATTGTTTATTTACGTCTCAATTTTTACATCGGGTGCGTTTCCCGGGTGCAAAATCAGAAAAGCTGCTTCCAAAGTGTTTTATAAACGTGTCGCTGAGTGCTTCTGATTAGCAAAGCGGACGCCATTTTCGTAATCATATTATATATCTGATCTTTCAGGTCAGCACGATTTCTCAGAACTTTGACAGTTGACAAACTCGACACAAATTCGAAATCATCCAAAAATTATATATATATATATATTTTTAGAAGGAAATTAAAACATTTCACAAAGTAGAATTTAGTGATTTTCAAACATTTTTCGTTTCTAAGACGCAAACACTGATTACTGATTTTTGGTTAATCACTTCGAAATCAGCTTTTCTGATTTGCACCTGGGAAACGCACCCATTGTTGTGGTGTACGGCTGATTTTGACATTTAATGGTTTTTGCCATGATGACATTGTTGTAATCTTGCTTAAACATGATTTCACCATGTACATCATTTTGTGCAAGTTTTCATAAGCTCAAGCGGTAACATTTGCATAAAAATTTTACGACTATAGCCAGTAAAAACTTTGTTTTATTTGTTAACGGCGTAGGTGAGTCAGACATCGGCAGCACATTTTCCTTTGAAAATAATCGGCTAGCAATGTCACCAACGCCGTCGCGTAAATGAATCGACTTGGGACTCTAAACTCAACTACACCCAAGACACGGAAAAGTTAAAAAAATTAGGAGAATAAAGAAAAGTAAGCAAACAGATAAACGAAAAAAGAATAAAACTTTTTGCGATTGCCAAAAAGCTAAGGAAATATTCGAACAGCCTCCCATAAATTGATCAGTGAACAGGAAAGGATTACTACTCCGTCAGCAACAGAGGGCAGCAATAACAAAACAACAACAACAGTCACTTTTTACAACAAATCACACACTCAGCCTACAAAAAGTAAAGGAAGAATAGACAAATAAGCAGCAGCAGAAAAGAGGAAACTTTAAGCCAATAATAACATCCAAGAGCAATGCCACTATTTGGAAAATCACAGAAGACCCCCGCCGAATTGGTGAAATCTTTGAAAGAGGCAATCAATGCGCTTGAAACGGGAGGTGACCGTAAAGCGGAGAAGGCGCAAGAGGACGTCAGCAAAAATTTAGTCTCAATCAAGAATATGCTTTACGGGAGTAGCGATGCAGAACCGCCGGCCGATTATGTTGTGGCACAGTTATCGCAGGAGCTGTACAATAGCAATCTGCTGCTGCTCCTCATTCAGAACCTGCATCGCATCGACTTCGAGGGCAAGAAGCATGTGGCGCTTATCTTCAACAATGTGCTACGACGACAGATCGGCACACGTTCTCCCACAGTCGAGTACATTTGCACCAAACCGGAAATATTGTTCACACTAATGGCCGGGTACGAAGATGCGCATCCCGAGATCGCACTCAACTCGGGCACAATGCTGCGTGAGTGTGCACGCTACGAGGCGCTTGCCAAAATCATGCTCCACTCGGAGGAGTTCTTTAAGTTCTTCCGTTACGTGGAGGTGTCTACGTTTGATATCGCCTCAGATGCGTTCTCCACATTCAAGGAGCTGCTGACACGCCACAAGCTGCTGTGCGCCGAATTCCTTGAGGCCAACTACGACAAGTTCTTCACACAACACTATCAGCGTCTGCTCAACTCGGAGAACTATGTGACACGACGTCAGAGTCTGAAACTGCTAGGCGAACTGCTGCTCGATCGGCATAACTTTACCGTGATGACACGATACATCTCAGAGCCGGAAAACCTGAAGCTAATGATGAATATGCTCAAGGAAAAGTCACGCAACATCCAATTCGAGGCCTTCCACGTTTTTAAAGTGTTTGTGGCCAATCCTAACAAGCCGAAACCGATTCTTGATATCCTGCTACGTAACCAGTCCAAATTGGTCGACTTTCTGACTAATTTTCATACGGACCGCTCCGAAGATGAACAATTCAACGACGAAAAAGCGTATCTGATCAAGCAGATAAAAGAGTTGAAGCCTCTGCCTGAGGCTTAGTGGGCACTTGAGCCCCATTAAAACCACCATACCCCAGCCTGTCACGCACCGCAGCCCAACTCACTTCCTTTCCGCAGCACTTGAGGGCAGTGGGCACGGGTGTAAGCGTAAGAGCGGGAGCGCATAAGCGCTGCTGAACAATAGTAATAGTAGGCGTGTTTATAGAGAGACAGACAAATAGACAACACCTCAGCATTATAACACTCTTGATAAACAAAACTACAAAAAATATATCTAAAACAATAATTAATTAAAAATTAAATTTTAAAAGAATGCAGATTAAATTAAATTTATATTTTGTAAAAGAAAACGAAAAACAAAAAATGAAAAAAAAAATAAAACAAAACGATAAATATCATCCTCCATTAGAGCTGCAGCTGGAGGCAGCAGCGAAGACGATAACGATGATGTTGATGATGATGATGTCTTGATGATTGAAGGGAGTAGGTAGTTGTTGTAATACGATTCAAAATAAATTTAAATATAATAAATAAAAATCACACCACTGTCACTGTGGTGGAACAGAGAGCAGAACAATACGACTTAGATGACATTTAATGCGGCTAAAACGATTTTCTCCTCTTTTTGTTTCCAATCTCGTTTTAATTTTTTCGTTTTAAATTTGATTTTTATGTAAAAATCGATCGATCGATGCTGAATCCATTAGAAATTTAGAAATTGCAATTCAAAAATAATTTAAATCAAGTTAATTATAATAAAAAGAAAATAATACTGATTATTACATACATACATATGTCTATGTGTCCTTTTTGCATACACGAAGCAAACTAAAATAACACCACACACACACACAGTTATTACAACAACAATATATGCATATATTACTATTATATAATAAAACAAAAATAAAAAATTATTTATATTATTATGCCTAAAATAAAATAAAAAAATTAATAAAATACAATAAAGAAAATGTACGAAATGTGGAAATGTGAACTCAATTACAATGTGAATATCAAGTCAAGTCGCAAAAATGCTACAGCACCGCAACTCAGAATCGGGCATGCAAAACTAAACACCCTTACCAGATTACGATGTACTCTCAACCAATTTGTCAATTCTGCGGCAATTCCCATCAACCAACTGTCCCACCATCGCTATACTCTGCTTCCTAACTTTTGAATCCCGAAATCCCAACTCCCTTCTAATAACGTCCTCTGAACATGAAATAAAATAAATTTTTATGAAATATTTTCAACAAATATTCAAGTTTAAATTAAGCAACTCTAAACCGATTGCAATAAATAAAGAAATAATAATAGTAACATTGTAAAGGAACTCCAATGAGAGAAGCGCCTGACGCGAGGGTCAAAGTAATGATGGTCATTGTTATTAATTCTGCTGTGAATTCAAAGCGAAAATTAGCGATACTTCCAAATTCCTTTTATGTTACCTCATGACCAGTATTGAACGCCAATATCAGATATAAATAAATGAATTGAAAATTAAATGTATACTCGTCTTCCTCCTCCCACCTGCACAATCAGCAAAAAATACACATACCGATAAATGATAACTTGCTGCTTTGATTACGCAGAGTGAAAGAAGAGATTTCGTTATCTTTTTATTTATTTATGTACTGCATTCAAGAGGTAAGAATACGGAGTGTACTACTACTTTCTGAAAGTCTTAAACTGAGGAACGTAAGAAATACATATACATACATATTTTTAACCACCGCAGAGCAAGAGTTGTCAATGCACTGTATAAAGTAAGTCGTTTTTGGCCGTTTAAAATACAAACATAATCGTCTCTCATTCCTTTTTATGATTTATGGTAACAATGAGGTATGAGTCATATCAACCGGGACAGGGGATCGACATTAAATGTGAGAATACTATGATAGCAAAACAGAAATCAAACGCATTGTGAACGAATATTATTATTGTCGCTTGCCTGCTATTTCCACAACACAAATAATAACACAATTGGAGAATTGCAGAAAGCATACAACGAAAATTTTGAATACAAATTATTTATTTTCCAAAATACCACAATGCATAAACATTTCTTAGTTGAAATGCTATTGATGATTTTCTATTCACTCTAATCCTGTCGTAGTGGCTCCTTCTTCATTACTAGTCCTTCACTGTCAATGATATTGATAAATACAGAATCGCCAGTGTAGATGTCTCGTTCGGCCGCTGAAATGAAGGCATCAACTGCAATGCGAACGGCAAGGTCCGCAGTTACTTCTGGTTCAATTCCGTTCTTTAATTCCCTGTTCATGTAACCGATTTGGTTATCCAAAACAGGTTGCAATAGCGCTCCTGCTGTGCCACCAGCACGATAGGTAGTACGTTCGCAATGTCCGATTGGATCGTACGAATAGACAACACCTTTTCCTTCACTGTCTAGACCGGCTAAAACATTCGATACATAATAGGGGAAGAAACGTTTGTTGTACATGAGGATAGAAAGCATTTGAGCGACTGCATCGGTGGACATTGTCTTCAAGTGAGTGTGCTCGTACATTTGCATACGAGTACGAACCAAACTTGTCAGTGCGAGAGTGTCGCACCAGCAGCCCGTGGAGCCCAGCACCGTCTTCTCAGAAAGTTTGAAAAGTTTGTTTTGGTGACGCGTGTGAATCGAATAGCCACTGCTAAGACGTGTATCGGCAGCAATTACAACAAAATCTGCACCGGCAATGGCAACAATTGAGCTATAAATGTAAGTTAAACTAATGTTTAGTATTTACAACCAGTAACCTAAAATTTCAGAAACTTACCCGCCATTGGACTCATAGGGCGAAAAATCTTGATGCTGTGCGCCTGGTACTTTGTAGTCGGGAAATTGTTCAATACCCAAGGAATTCATTTTTAAACTCTTTAATTGAATTTGCTTAGAAATTTGAGTATATTGTGATGATCTGCAATTTACACAGCAATATAATAATTTTAGTTTCCTACGGAGATGACAAACGCTTTTTATGTTTGACAGAAGAAATTTCCTCGTTGCCAACTAATGACTGAGCAATTCTGCACAGGGAGTTTCCCATGTTTATTTAAATAAACTCGAAGATCTAGAGTTGCTAAATGTCAACGGAAAATGTAACTGACCTTTATTAAATGAAATCACGATTTTGTAAGAAAGTTTTATAATAGACTATTCCCTTATACAATCTCATATGACAGTTCAATTTTATTGTTTATAAAATGCCTAATAGAAGTAAAATTATTATAAAATGTATATTATCGCGAGAACAATAGAGAAGTTTGTCAAAATATGTGTACAATATGGAGAACAGAAAGCGTAAATTATTTATGGAAAGAATAGTTGAACTACAAAAAACAGTAGCTTATGTTTTTAACAGCTACAATATCACCTTCACAATAAGGAAGTGCAAATCAATTTCGACTTTAATCGAAATAGATTTTTAATCGACTTTTAGCTCAAAATTTCTATGATCGACTTTAAATTGCCAAATTTGAAAGTCGACTTTTACTTTCGACTTTTAGTGCAAAATTTTTTTAAAACTACCAATTCAGATCTCACATTAATTTTAAATTTTACAAAATTCTTCCAACTGTTTTTTTTTTTGTTTTTGTTTTTTTTTAGTTTTCTCCTTCTTCAGCCTACTGTGTGTTATTATATATCACACATCCATAAGCTATCCCATTCACTCGCACAAAATTCACATAAGAAGACAAACTATAAATGTCAAATAATACCATCGGAATAAGTAAAAAGACGATAAACAGAACAGGAAAGATGGGAAAAGTTAGGGGCTGTAACCCCTAAAATCTCGCCTCTAGAACCTCCTGTGAGATTTTAGGTGACCGATTTTTTCTGTTTTCGCTATAGTTAAAATGATCAAGTAAATATATCACCAGATTTTAGCTTTCTATCTATGCTACTTTACAAGATATATGCATTCCGAGATTAGATTATATGAGAAGTGGGAGTGGAACTTATCCGATTTTACACAGTTTTGTATTTTATTATGAATATGGTACCAGAAGTATATTTGTAAAGTTTCTAATAAATATTTCTTTTCTACAACTTCATGCAAAAAAAAAAAACGGGGTTTGGGCCGTAGTGTATAAATATATAAACAAGTGGCTGGTTGCACTAAGGTCATATAAACTGTATGCCATTTAAAACAAACCATTTAATTTAACTTACTTATTTTATATTTTTTATATTCCATCCAATAAAAATTAAAAAAGGATATATATTGTAAATAAAGGCATATACATAAATAATTCATTTCAAAATTCTTTTGTTTCGTTGTTTTTTTATTTTATGCAACGGAAATTCGAAAAAGTCGATTAATCGACTTCGAATTTCTGATCAATCTAAAACTCGAAAATCGATTTTTCTTTCCAGTTGCACATCCCTACTTCACAACATCCACGTACGTATGTGCATTGTAATAAAATTTAATTAACATTCTGTTTTTTCGGGTCACACACTTTTTCAATACTTTTCTTCATTTAAAATAAATAAAATTGTTCATATTTGACAATTGTTTTTCACTCATTTTGGGGAAAAACTATTTAAATGCTATCATAAATATGAATGTATAACTCTTAATTATTTATATAAATTGATTTTTTAACTCATCATTATACTAGATAAATACACATAATATGTATGTTAGGAAAGCCTAAATTATAAGAAATTTTTGGAAAATCTTTGTAAACAATGTTATTATGGGTAATAAAAAAAATGTTCGAGTCAAAAAAATTTCTTGATAGTCATGTGTTTTTCATCGATTTTTCTTCAAATTGTTATCGACTGACAGAGCTGCATTTGGATTTCAGAACAATTTCAACGAAACAGCTGATTTTGCTGGCAACGTTTTTTGATTGATACGTACAAATACAGATGGAACAATTGCAGCTGTTGTACAGTTACTGTTATAGGAAAAACAGCCTAACTCGATTTAAGATGGCATATATTTAATTTATGTATACAATATTTTTTAATGCCATTCTATTATTCTATTCTATTATCTCAGGGGTCCCCGGTTCGCTTCTCGGAGAGGGCATGGCCGTACGCTTGTCTTAAAAAATAATTTTTCATGTTTAAGCTGGTGCGAGTTATTAAATAATTTTTGAGATTATGTATCATTTCAATAATGGTCTTTGATTTGAATGGAGAGTTTTTTGAAACAATCAAACCCGGCTAGCAAGAAAATAAAATTAATTCTTTTTTAACACAGATATGTGAGCTACAAACTGAAAAAAGATTATATCATTTTCGGATATATATTTCCGTTCCAAAAAAATCTTGTAGAACGATCGTTGTTCGTAATCAAAAACATTGCCCCCAAGAATTTTTTAATAGAAATAGAACGTACTAGGCTTGTAATATTTACGTATGTAAGTAGTACATGCAATTATTATAACCCCGAAAAATTGTTTTTGTATCGATGGTGAAGGTACAATAAATTTTATTTTGAACTTGTTCGAAAATCAACAAATTTATAACAATATCATTAAAAAATTAATCAATAAATAAATAGAAAAGAAATATGTAACTACAATAGCTTTACATCTTAGAACAATTCTCAACTTGCTTAAGCAGCACTGGCTGTAGTAATTGTTGTTGGAAGTTCACCTTCAATGCGTTCACGAATAAGATTTCCACGATTTTTCTGTACAAGCTCCCTTACACTGTAGTACCAATTACCTGAAATATTCAAAAATTTATAGCATATTTTTTAAAAATCTAAGTTTCAACGGCATTACCAATATTTGTATTTTGTACGCAATCCTGAAAGGCTTTACAACCCTCCATGCTACTGAGCACGCCGAAAACAGACAAGTCAGCTAGATTTGGTTCCTTGCCGCCCATGAATTTAACTTTGCGCTTTTGCAGCTCTTTCGTCCATTTATCTAACGCATCGTACATGTGCCCACGCACATCATCCGTTAGACCATGACGCTTTTTAAGCATTTTGCTGATTCCCCACATTGCTGATGCACCCACATAAACCATTAAATTGCGCTCCCATTTCGGGAAATGCACGTCCCACTCGCCTGCTTCAGAGAACCATTCAAATGTTTCAAATGCTTCGTCAAGCGTCTGGTAGCAATTAGGCGAGATGAGATGGACCAAATGATTATCAGCCCATGTGCGCCATTTGCGTTCACTTCTGTAATGTGCAAAATACAAAATTTTAAATTCGCTAATGTAGAAATTTGTTTTGGTTGAAACATACTCTTGCATTTCCTTCGTCAATCCTTTCGGAGTTTGATCTTGATACATAAGAAAATACTTATTCATTATGTCCAGTTTCTTTTTGCCAAAATCATCGAAAAAAGAAATCATTGGATAAAATTGTGCCAATTCGCCCACGTCTATGCGGCTATCATTCAAATGCGATGCAATTAATGAGATGATTGCGCTCGAATCAGTCATCTGTATATAACGTCCATCACTCTGGCGCACTAGCACCATTGGTACTTTCTTTTGCTCCGACCACTTTATGTCCTGACGCAGTACTGCATCTACTTCAACAACCGAGTAAGAGAGCCCCATGTAGTCAAGGAAAGCACGAACCTTGCAGCAGAAGGGACATGTCTGGAACTGAAAGAGCATAATTTCTAGACCTGACTTGTCGTTGGGATTGACGAAACGTTTTGTAACTCTGACATCCATTGGCAATTCGTTAATGATCTTTGGCGGAACACGCTGATGCTCCATATGCGTATTTTTATCCTTCCAATTGTTATACAAAGAATATGCGGTGCCCGAAGCGCCACCTATAGTAGCACCGATCAGTGCTAGCTTCAGCGTACTGGCTCCATTAGAAGAGCGCTTGGGTGCTGCAGTTGCAAATTGCTGCCGGCAAAGTGGCGATGCTGCTCCAAATATACGCCCCGTGCTGTTGCGTGCAGCCGTGATAGGTCGTGTTATTGCGACTGCCAGACGAAATGATGACATAATTAGATTTTCGATAAAATTTTTATTTTTGAAGTACAAAACTTTGAATAAGTTCTAAATATTTTTCACAGCAATATATCCGCGATTTCTTTAAGCCATTTTTGCTCTCGCAATCAGCTGACTGCCACAGGGTGAAGCGCATGCACTTTTCCTAAATGATTATTTTAAGGCCCTGAATTAAAGAAGCCACTTAAATTATCCAGCCAAATTATTCATTGTTATAGAGCGAGGCAAATAATTAAATTCTGGATTAAAAAAGTTTTAAGCATTTTGTGAGTTTATTTATTGAAGCAATTCAATTCCCAAATATTTATTGGGATAAATATCCTAATAATTATCTGATAGCTGCTCATGACTCAAAATACTTTTCAAAGGAATGAACAAATCAAAAGTCTTGCCCTTTCGCAATCTCCCCACGCCTATACCATATGCACAAAGAATTTTAGCTTGAATCCAATATTCACTTTATAATCAATTTATTTGTTATAGCTCGTAATTTAACTTCAAATTGGAATGCATAAATCAAATTTATAAATTTCTTTCTTGAATCAAAATTTTTCGGCACTTTTTCGTTAGTTTTCAGTGTGCAACGTATAGCAATTACAATCAAATAACATACTCACAAATCGAATTTCTAGAAATTCTTAACACCATTATCGCACATATATTAATATATTCACAGGAGTCATAATGCATCTAAAAAAGCAGGCAACTCATATCAGCGGAAAGGAATGTCGTGAAAAGCTCTACATTAAAAAAGGACAAGTGAGTATATATTTTGTTTTTAATTATTTTTCATATGAAAGTTGGCAATGACCTTCTGATTCATTTTAATACAGCCAAAGAGGTTTGTTCCAGCTTTTACTTATCAAGCTTTGCAAAAGAACACAACAGTAATTCCTCCAAAAACGTAAGTAGTGCCATTGGTTGTTATTTTCTATGCGAAATATCGGAGAGAAAGTTTACCAAATTGGGAGAGCTATAGTTAAACTTTTCATTTCCATTTCCTCCTTTTATCCATTGTCAAATAGGATTTCCATATTCAAAAAGCGCCCAGTAAAAGAGACATTTTTCAAAATTTATTTTAAACGTGGTGATATTCCCGTTTGTAAATCTGGAAAAATCGTAGCAAAGAAAAACGCTAAAGAGTTTCCATTAAAATGGTATTGTGATCCAAAGCTACTGGACTATTGTTATTATTTGCCAATATTCGTCGATGGGTAAGTTATGTAAATTAAATACATAAATGTATGCATGAGCATATTCACATCAATATCATAACTTTATAGAATATCAGATAGTGACTACGATTTACGTATGTTGGCACAATATGGTGCAATGGATTTGATAATGAAAGCGCCTCAGAAGGTGTTGCCAGTTATACCAAAATTGGTATTACCCTTAAAGCGTGCGTTCAATACGCGTGATAAAAAAATCATAATATCCGCCCTAAAGGTTATACAATTGATGGTATTAGTTGGTAAGTTTGCTAGCTAGTAACTTCAGATGCTGAATGATTTACCTTCTTTTATTAATATATATAGGGCCCTGTGTTGGTCAGGCTCTTGTACCATACTATCGTCAGCTTTTGGCTGTTTGTAATTTATATAAAAATATTAATGTTAATATGGGCGGTGGTATTGACCATGATCGTGATCGTCGCATCGGTGATGTTATTGAAGACACATTAACACTTCTGGAACATTGTGGGGGGCCGAATGCGTTTATCAATATTAAATATATGATACCAACGTATGAAAGCAGTATTTACCCAAAATGCGATTACGAAACTACTAATAAGTCTGTTGCCGAAGAACCTGGAGTAGCTGCCGCAGGAGATGGTGGTGAACAAAAGAAAACTTAAAATTGTGTGCAATATACATGCATATATTACAGCGAATTTATTAAAGTTATACAGCACACTAACTTTTGAATATGTATGTCATACGCGAGATAGAAACAAACAGAAAACACCTACAACATCTATACAAAAAACATGGAAAAACATAGCACACATCATTCATAAAACTCATCAAGATTATGTACTATGTCATATCACTCCATTACTCCTGAAAATCGCCTTAGGCGTTACAATTTGTTAGTGGAGGATTCGTAATTGTAATTTGTTCCTAGGACTTCCGCTCGCGGCAAAAAAAAATTGTTATATTTTTATACATATAATAGTTTTTAATATGTGCTAATATTGTAATGTTAATTATCAGCAGTTGTAAGTGCTAAATTCAAAATTGCCACAGTAAACCAAAAAAAAACTGATGATTTTTAATTCTTTTGGTAATAGGAGTTCATCGAATGTATTCATACATATATGTATACATTTTATATGGGGCTTTATAGGTAGTTTATAGTTGAATACAGTGTTGTATCGCGTGGAAATATATATGTACCGTCTGCTCTCTCTTGGTTACATCTTATTTCTCTTTGTGACTTCAAGAATTTACCTTCGAGCCACCCTGTTCCCATGCAAGCCTCCACGAATTTGCAAACGAAGAGAAACTGTCAAATTGAATAAGAGCTCTGTTGAGGCTTCGAAAAATTTTGTTTTTTCTAAATAAAATAAAAATTATAAATAAACAAGTAAATCCTGCATAAATAATTGAAATGAGTGCACAAAAAGATAGTACTGGCGCTCTTGATAAATACGCCGATGATGATTTACTGAGCACTTTGCTGCGTTACGGTCTATTTTTGGGAGCAATATTTCAAATACTTTGCATTGGTTCATCGATTTTACTTCCATCACAAAATGAGGTGGAGGAGGAGAGCAGTGAGGTAACACATATATACAAATTTCCATTTGAAGGGATGATAAAATTAATAAGTAATATTCGTAGGATGTAAAGCAAAGTGACTCCTTGCCAAATGTGCGACGCTTGCATAAATTGCGCAAACTGGAAAAGAAAAAACGACGTTAGACGTTTAGATTGCTCCAGCAAGAATAAATATATTATTTTGATTATGATATATATTTTAACTTATCTTGAGTAGAGCTTTTGAATCGTAATAATTATACGGGGATTTAGAATTCAAGTTGCTGGAATTGGAAACAAGTTTCTACTGTACACTATCCGCCATTTCGGCTTTCTAAAATCGGAGTCAACATTTTAGAAATTTGGAAGTTTGGATTGAATTTTGGGCGCTTGACTTAATTATATTTTGTTTTAAGAAAGTGATTTTTAATAATATTAGATACTTTTCTGTAAAATTAAGAGGCGAAAAAATGCATGACTAAAATCGATGTATTTTCACATTAATAGTTACCTACAATCATGGCTTCACTTTTTGACCTAAAGAAATAAGGTCAAAGCTATTAACTAAATAAAAAAGTTGAAAATTGTACTGTTTTTTTTTTTTTATTGGAGAGAATGCGCGAATATTTTACTATTATTCTACTCTTTCTCGAAAACCAAAAATGTGGGTACGGTTGAAGTATGATTGAAAAATCTACTTCTCTCCAATCAAGAAAAACCAAAAAATAAACTTTAGTGCAATATTCAACATTATTTTGTTAATATCTTAAAAAATAAGCAACAAAAAGTTTTTTTTAGCCCAGCCATGGTTGTAGATAACTATTAAAGTGAAAATGCATCTATTTTATCATTTTTTCTAAACTAAACTAAACTTACTGGTTATTAATTTTTAGTTGAAATTATTTCAACTACAATCCCCGATCTGATAATAATAAAAATATTGTAGTATTTAAGCTTTCCTATGCATATTTATATTTATATAAAAAAAAATATGTAAGTCCGAGACTAATTGAAATTCTACAGCACTTGATTTTATTAAGTTGTATATGAAGCTACACGTTTAAATACTTAAAGGTATTCAAAATAAAATTCCAATAATCCAAATTGTTTTTATTTATATTCGTTGTCGGTGTTTTCTTGGTGAACTTAGTTAAACATAGTTCATTTTAAAATGCGCTTCGGGTCAAATTTTCTATGTAATTTGCTTTGCTTGGGTGTGTATTCATAATATTTAACTCTACGAACTATTATTTATTTGCTATTAAAAGTGTTGAATATAAGCGCCAGGCCCCAAACATGCGGTAAGGTGGAAGATTGTGATTCAGCAGAAAATCAACTAATCTGTGCGCTAGATGCTTCGAACACTTGTTTTAGATATTTTCAATCCCACTGTGAAAGGGAAGTTTTTGGCTGCAATAATGGAAGAGGTAAAAACCAAAATCTTCTATTATATAATGTTCAAATAATCGCATATTTTTTCAATTGATTCTTTAGAGTTTTTGGTTTATCCTGAAAGGTATTGTGGTTATTTTGGTTTTAAGTGCGATTCTCAATATGCAGAGTATTACGATGATTTTAAAACCTTTCTCGATGATAAAATATATAGTATATATCGTAAGAATAACAAGAAAATAATAAACTATTACTAACTCAACTGAAATCTTTTCAAAGTATGCAACTGTAGAACATCTGTGCACGTTGTATATTTTTTTGCGTTAAATATATAAAAAAAAATAAAAGTAGTGCATAACGAATTTCAAAAATAAGTAGAACTAAATGGCAAATATTACATCCCAACTAAGGTATGATTTACGATCCTGCCAGGGAGGGAAATATAATTTGCAAATACATATTTTTAAGTTTTCTGTTTAAAAGACTAACAACTCTCAGATACGCCAATAAATACATTTTTCTTTTTATCATTTTGAAAACGAAATCAAGCTTACAGATATGGGTCCTGAAAATATAATGAAAACTTCACAATAAATAAAACTCAAGTGATTTCCAAATTTTTTCTATGAAATGGTGGGCGTGACTATTCTGCAGCCATGCTAAAGTGACGAAACGTTTGAAAACATTCGTAAATATTCACAGCTAAATTAGACAAGTGGAATCTTACTATAATTTTATTCAGCAGCTTTGTGCGATCCTTACGACTGAGTACTATGTTATTTCTCCGGTGATTTGGGAGTTCTTGCTGCTGTTGGAAAAGTTAAGTCTATGTAAGTGTGAAGTTTTAGTCTCAATATGAAGGTAGCAACAGTTTGTAACAAAATTATGACAATAATAGATAATAGAGAAAATGTAAAAATTTGACAAAAAATATTTTCAAATATGGAATTCGTCTCAGGATTCACAAGAACATACATGATTTATTTTTAAGTTTTGTGTATTAATAAACACTAGTTCTTCATAGATTTCCTGTTTTTTTGTGTTTTACATACTTATTTTCATCAATTTGAGTGGGGAAAGAATAATATTCCCGCACTTTCATACTGTAATATTTAGGGCTTTTGTATTTTGAGATTACATACACTTTGTCAAAGTGCTCAAATAAACATTTTTTTTTATTAAATGAATAGCTTTGGCACAAATGCATTTTTTTTTATTGTTCAAACATTTGATTCAGTGGAATGTTACTTAGTCTTTTCTAAAACACCCATTCGAATATTCTGAATATAAAAATTTTCTGTATTGTACTATGAATATTTAAACATCTTATCAATAGTAGATAAGATAAAATTTTTGTACTCATAGTTAAAAAAAGGAAATAATTGGATAGAAACTAGATAAGATGTGTCGTGAAATTCATCCATTAACACTGTAAATAAAATCAAATTAAAATTTGTATTTTATAGATTAATTTCTTTCATTCCTTATTCTTATATATCTGAAGTTCCTATTTCTGTTAAAAGAAATGAACGAATGAACAGCTCATCTAGTATAGAGTTAGGACAGTGATGGTTGAAGCTAGTCATTAATCTAAAGATACCTGAGTACATATAATCTTTTCGAATGCAACTAATAAGAAAAGCAAAAATTGTGTTAGAAGTAAAGAAGTGAAGGGACAAAAACATGCAAGTGCATATTGCACATTGATAGTGAACGTTGCTGTATAACCTCGGAAACAGTTTCGATGCCCAGTTTTCTCTAAAAGTCCGCATGCCAAGTATACCAAAGTGATATCACAATAACTTCATAATGACTGTATCAGAGCAATAATACTTTTTTGGAACATCTCCATAACATATATAGTAATAATTTGTTTGGTACGCTGACAGTAGATTTACTTTCAATTAAGGAATGGAATTTGTTGAATTAAATCTAATTTTTTCAGTTTTCTCTCTTTTAGCTCTTTGCTTTAGATTTGTAGATAATAAATATCGTTCAGTAATATCTAATTGCATCAATTTTATAGTCAATTTAAATTTTATGAGATGGAAAGATCTGTTGAAACTATTTTTGTTTTTAACAGCGGGTTTCACAAACATGGGATCACTACTTTTGACTTACACAACTCAAAAAACAATTTTAATTTTTTGTTGTTTAATTTTTAAGATATTTGAACTATTTTGGCATTCATAGCCATTTTTATTGCCATTACATTGTAGGAATTATAAATTTTACTGCTTTTTTATTTGCGTTTAGGTGCTGTGCTATTGTCTTTAAAAGTCCGGAAAAGTTCAGAAAAGGACTAATAGTGATAATTACTGTGAAATGAAGAATTTTTTACGGATCAAGTAATAAAAATTAAAACTTTTTATTAATTTCGCTTTGCTCTGAATTAATCATAAGAAAATTAATTTTTTATCATTGTTTTATTAAATTAATAAATTTTTCGTGCATATTTGAAAACATATTTACTAATTTTTTTGGCATATATAAATATGCGCATATTCTGTTTCCATATTCGCGGTTTCCCCGACCCTTCTGGAATTTCTGGAATAAAGTTTATTGCAGTGTACTTTTATATACGTAAAAAAATTTAAATCATAAACCTTTTGCAATTTCTCATAATTATTTTAGTAATATTTGTAGCATATACGATACAGCAATCTGTTTTATACCATTTACTTACATTTACATATAATTAATAATATGAAATATACACAATTATTTACGATATGCTTCGGCATTATCGTGACGTGTAAGTCTAGATTAAATTCTTTAAATATTTTCTTAGATTTAAATTAATGCAATTCTTAGTAAAGTTGCAAAACTTTATTTTGGCTATGCCTGGACCTGCCCCTACGCCTCCGCTTATACTGGTACCTTGTGGCTTGGAAAGTCATTGTAATCTTACAGCAACAACTGAAGAAGTTTGTCGTTACGATAGCGACATTGGTTGTATACGAAAATATGCATCGAAGTGCCACTTAGATATTGCTGCATGCAGATTGAGAAAAAGTAGGTATTATATTACCATAAGCATTTCTTTAAGATTTATTGGAAATTGTTAATTTTTACAGAATTTAGTGATGTTAGCAACATTTATTGCTCAATGGATTCATATATCTGTGAGGAAGGCTATGAACGTTGGACAATATTTTTTGGTCACGAAAAAGATTAATAAAATTTCAAGAACAATTATGTATATTAATGAAAGTTTTTAATTAAGTATAAGATGTGCATTGTTTGGAAATGAAAGTGTAATATCCAAGGGCAATGTCTTCAATAAAAGAATAATCTTTCATACAAAAGGGGGGTTGATTATCGAGGTATTTCTGTATAACTGTAGATCTACTTGGATAAAAATCGTTGTTTCCTACAGTACCGTTCGAAAGTTTGGTGTAATCTTCGCTAAATATAAAAATAAAAAATTTGCTTTGCTAAGTAAATTTTTTTCCTCACTTTATTTTTTTAGGTTATCATAAATGTTCATAAATAAATTGTGTTCGAAAACATGTGTCGGACTTACACTTGTTACGCGACTGGTTTCGTATTTAGTATGCAAATTAAGTTCCATAAAACCAAATTGTTACTTTTTACTTTTGTTTATTTTATGATGATTTCAAAAATGTCTCGGTTCTAGCTCGGTAAGCTGTTGTGAGCTAGAACCATGAGGTAGAGCCAAAAATTTTGGAATATTCATAAAATAAAGCAGGGTTCATTTTTATGAGGCAATAACAGCAACTTTATTTCGAGAGGCACCTTAACCCTCTATCACGCAAGATCATCGATTTTTAAAATTAGTGCCTATTCGATTCGTATTAACCCATTAGTTGACAATGATGCGAAAACCCACAACTAAATGTGTGATTTTTATAGATTTTTATCCGAAGAACGGCAAATGATATTAACAATGAAATTATTTAATAATAATATTTTTATTTTTTTTAGCCGATAGATTATATCGACACATTTCCACGCACATTACAGTGGGGCTTATTTTAAATTTTTGCCAATTTTGAATTTTTTTAATTTTAAAGATAAAAAATAATACTAAAAATTTTTTTTAAATTGTAAAACCTTGCAAATAGTTAGTTCGATTATTTATCTTTCAACCGGGAAAAGAAAGTCTGATGATCGGTTCAGTTGTTCAACCGTATTGTTTCCATGAAACTGTGTGGTGCAAAAACGCACCATTGTCAATAGACGAGTTCATTTTTAGGGTAATTTCAATGCTTTGAGTTTTTGTCATTATAATGAGAATATCAGAAAAAATGATTTATTTTGTTAAAGAAGTCACTTCATAGTTACATTTAAAGGAAAGTAATATAAGTTTTTAATTATATTTTAGCACATATTTAGCCGCATGACCGAAAACCTTTTTTTATTACAATAAAAGATTTGTTTTTTGTTTATTCTATTTCTTGTTTTAATTAAATTCTTTACATTTCCCGCATGACATATGCAATTCGCACGACTTTTAGTATTAATCGAATCTGGAAATTCATTGGAATATTGTTTGTTTCGGCTTACAACTAATTCCCGAAGTTGATTGTTTTTGGTCCAACTAACCTTTTCTTGGAGACCAAGTTATCAAAAATGCTATAAATCAAAATCCCCCTTGGATAATAAAATGCCGCTAATGCCTAAATTTGATTTTCGAGTTTCAGTTACTGAATTTATTCTTCTAACCGACAATGTTGCTTGTAGAGGAGAAGTCATCAACAATGCCATTCGATTTGACCGTGTCATCCATTGTGTTGCTGCGGGACCAGATGGTTTCCACAGAAGGTGCAAACACTGCCACAATCATACAACATACATATGCACAAAATGCAATGTATCACTCTTTTCAAAATGCTTCCAAGACACCCACTCCAAACAATAGTTTTGAGATCACTCTATTTGTTTTAGCGTTTTTTTTTACTTTTTTGTCAAAAATAAATTAAAAATTAATTTTTTTTTTGCCATGAATTAACTGCGTACGTACTGAAATACATATTAAAACAATAACAATTACAAATTTAATGACTTTTTCAGTCCAACAATAAGTTTCCAGTTTCTACAATCAGTTGTCATACACAACAAAATAAAATAACATGACTGTATAGTTTTGTAAGAAAAAATTTGGTATGTTACAGATCTGCAACACGGCGTGATAAAGGGTTAATGTATATATATACGTATTACAACTCACACAATTTCTATGAAATACATCATTAAGCAAAACTAAGGTGCTTAGGAAATAGGAGCAAATTCTTAAAGAAGCTAACATTTGCAGCCTTTAGTATAAAAATTATTTTTTTATTTACAATACTAATAAAGATTTACTGTTTCTAAACAGTTTGCAGCGTTTGATGTTGGTGAAAAATTGAAAAGAAGTAGCATCTACCATAAATAAAAATAGCATTAAATTTACTCGTATTAAATTTGACTTGAACGCAAATTTAGTCAAAAACAGAAAATTATTTAATAAAATCAATCTGCAATATGAATTATTTAAAATTATGTCTTGTTTTCATCATTTTTGTGTCAAGTGAGTGCTTTGAATAAAAACTAACTAATTATACCATAGACTGAAATATATTTGCATATTTTTTCTCCTTTTATATACAAAACAGTTCACATTATTTCGATCTATACGTGTGCCAAAGCAAATGAACTTGATATGAAATCAGTTAATCTTCAGCTTGATCCAGATAATAATTTGGAAAATAATGGAATCGAAAATGATGAAGAAAATAGGGAATATGAAAAAATTGATGAAGGGTATAATGCAAAAAATTCTGAAAGGCAAAGTGACGTTGTTCAATTTGATGACTGGATTTCTGAAGCCCGGAAATTTTATTATAAATACAAAATTATATACAAAGAATTACAGAAAAAACAGGTTACAAAAAAAACTGCTGATGAAAGAATCGCTGAATTTTTTAGCTGGGCTGTCCAACAATTTGTTGGTGATACGCCAAAAGATATTAATAATAATGTTAAAATAACTGTTGCTAATGTTGAATCTGATACAGTTTATCCCGGTGCTATTACAAATAACTGTGGTTCTGTTGCTGATGGTGGTGACAATAAAAATGATAGTCCTGATGAAGAATCGCACAAAAATGAGAACACCATTCTTGCTGAAACATCTGGTTTTATTAACGGCATATTGCATAGTCTTTTTTCTAGTTAATCCCACATATTTAGAGATTTATTCGCATATTTTATTATCATGTTTATTACATTCATCCAAGGTAACTTTATTAAATGCTATGATAAAGAAATTTGTAATTAAACTTTTATTAAAGAAAATATAACAAATCAACATTTACTGCCTTGTCCTTTACACACTTCAGCAAACATTGCACATGGATCACTAAATTGTTGATAACATTTGCCATTGTAGCCACATGTTGGATCATAAATTACAGTATAATAAATTCGGCATGATTCCATTGGAATACAATAGATCTTACAGGTCAGCAACAATATTACTACAAAAAAAAATAATTAATTATTTCAAATAAAAAAAACCTCTAAAGTAAATTTTGTGAATTGTATTAAAGTATTAAAATTATTTAATTATTGTTCTAATGGTTGGCTTGGACATGAAGTTATCCAAGTGAAGTTTTTTAACTTCCCAGCAAATTAACACAACGCGATTTTATTATATAGTATAGAACTATAATAATAATTAACATGATGCTCTGTTTTTACTATAAACGCAACTAGAATCACTTGATATCTTTCACAAAAAATATTATTTTCTTAAAATGTTATTTACTTTTAGAGCTAAAGCAATTCTATATGACATTTTGGTTGCGATTTACAACCATGCTAACCATTTGTGGGTTGGTCACACGTTTAGACGAATATACCCATGACATTTTCAGGGTTTCCGATTTTAGTGTATTCACCAATTTACAAAATTCAACTTACGGGAAACTATAAAGGTCATTAACTTTCATTTTTAAAAAGTTAAAGAATAGACTTATTTTATCAATTCTTATTTGTATACTGAAAGAAGAATATTTGTGAATCTTACCAATTATCATAATTGTTCGCATTCAAAGTTAAAGGGGCATGCTGAGTTCTAGAAAGCTCGAAAATCGATTTTTTATGATTTTTTTTTTTCAGAACATATAAAAGATATTGATATTTTCCTGTTTATTGTGCAACTAATAAGCTAATCAAAAATACTTCTAATTTATTTTATTTTTTCCGGGTATCCGTGGCGTTGAAAAAGTCTCTCAACGACGGGAACGATTGTTGAGTTAATCTGTATAACTTTGCTATGCTATGAACTTCAACCACATTTTTTTTCCAAAAATTAATGAAATGGAACACTTAATTTGAATCAATGAAATTCGGCTTTTACTGAATTTTATGATAGTTTTTGGACTTCCTAAGTACGGCATTTTTAAAAGAAAGAATTGAGCAAACCCATTGCACAGCGCAACATGTCTTGAAGATCTATGTTGATGAAAATTCAGATCGATCAATCGCAAAATGCAAATGCAAATCGATAAAAATGCGTTTAAAATTTAAAGTACCCCCGAAAACTTCGTGACTGCTCTGCTTTTACAAGGTTCTACAACCTAAACAATTACTGATTTTTCGGTAATAATTGGACAGCTCATTCCTGAGATGTGAATCGTTTGAAATTAGAAAAAACTTGATTTTTAAAAATTTCTATATGGTACTACCCCCTTAAGTTGATGACAATCTACCGAATAAAATACATAATTAAAAATATCCAAAACTAAATGCAATAATTCCATTTTTGACATTTTTCTTGGATTTGGATAAGTGAATGTAATTTACGCCTGTAGAATACAATTTTTTTTAGTAATACGTAGTTATTGTGGTATAATAGTAGGAAATATTATGTAATAATCAGAAAAAATTCATTTATTAGACAATTATCCACATTAATTTTCAGATGTAAACTTAGAAGTTCTTCGAAAGTTAAAAGTGGAAATGTTGAGTTTAGTTTTGGAGCTCCTCAATAAACCTGGTATTAAACCAGATAGTCCAGAACAGGGTTTCTCAAACTGTGGTACGTGTACCACCAGTGGTACGTGAGGCCTCCAAAGGTGGTACGCTAGCAAATAATAGACGGCAAAAGAAATAAGCAATAGCTGAATTTTATTAAAAATGTGTATTTTCGCACATTTTTTACATTTTACATTCTGTTGCATGTTTATCGATACTTATTATTACGCTACAGTTTAGGTGGACATAAAGTACACAAAGCACAGTTTAGTTCAGTGGTACGCGTTGATCCATATTGTACATTAATGGTACTCGAAAAAAATATTGAGAACCGCTAGTCTAAAATGAGAATTAATTAAACAGAACTGTTGATTTGTTTTTTTATTTTCTGACATTTCTGAACAAATTTACATATACTTACGATTATTATATGTATATATTTTCTAAAGTTATTGAAAATTTCATCAACTAATTCATATATTTTTATTTAATGTCTCATTAACAAAGAAGTACTGCTATGAAGTCTCCAAAGGAAGAAACCCCAATGAAAATTAGTTACTAGTTTTTTAACATAATTAAATTTACTTCTGTCATTTACTTCATTTCCCTGATTGATGCTTTCAGTTCGTATTTATTACCAAATTGTCTATGACATGATATTTAATAGTGAAAAGATAGAGAGGCAATCTTCAGCCTGTGCATAACATATCAGCAATGAAACTATATTTACAACATATTTATATTTGAAATTAGATTAATTCGGATTAATTTACTATATGCAAAAATTGTTGTAGTAGTTTTTTCATGAAAGTTATTTACAATTTGTTTATTGTTCAATTTAGCGGGACTATATACATGGATTAAAATGTTAAATAATATTCTTCTTTTTTATAATTACTTAAAAGTATTTATCTAATATAATTTGCCTGTAATCTAAGGTACTTTTTACATAATTTGCTAAGCGCCCCAGTCTCTACTGTCTCGTATTTCTGTTGTTTCCCGAAGTTTTAGAGTTGCTCGTTGCCAATGGTTCTTTTAGTATGGGGCTGATGATTAGGGAGACTGGGCTGGATGAGGTTTAAGCAGATTTAAGAAGATTCGACTAGATAGAGAAGGGGACGTACAATAGGTCTTACTGGTCTCAGTACAATCAACAATAATCTCTCTAACAATACAATAGTATGGGGCTTTTAGATATGAAGTTTAGGATATCTTGCAACAAATGGTTTCGTATAATAAAAATCCAAAAATTGTAAAGAGTTTCGTTTTTTTCAGTTTCACATATTATTACCTCTTATAGGTCCTGTTGTCACAACAAAAGTGACGCACCATAGCAAGATTATTTTAATCCACACTTATTTATAAGCCAGTCGTATGTGTTTTTGTTGTTTGCAAGTTATTCTGGGGTTTTCTTGTTTGCTCAAAAAAGCCATATCATTCTGATTACTATTACACAAAAACTGATTGTTTCCATTAAAATGGTATACACTGCTAAAAAATACTAATCTTTCTTTTTAAGTGATTGGTTAAGTTATTTTAAATATAACAAAATATTGCGTTTTTGATCAATCACCAATTTTACAAAGAAGGTGTTATTATTTTTCTTTCGAATCATTTCAATTTTTTCAAATTGTTGTCATATATCCAAAAACATTTTATGAGTGAGAAAATATTTCAAAGTGAGAAAATACATGTAATTTGTATTTGTATTGGAAAATTCTAAAAAAAAAGAATTTTTTTTTTTTGTTGATATTTTTAGAAGACTCCATAGTCTAATGGTTAATTTTCAAAGTCTTGACTACTGTTCATGTCTAGGCTTAGTGAACGTATGTAGTCACCACAACAACAGTGTAGAAAAAATGTGGGACGCATATGGGTAGAGATAAAATTGCTAGTGACTTAGGTGAACTATTCATCCATCAATTTCTATTGCCTGCGATCCACGTTTTTGCTTTAAATCATGCAAGTATTTTCATACCTACTAAAATTCACAATTGCAAAATTTCCAGAACAATCTGTATGGGGTTTGGAATCTGTAGGAGGTTATTGATTTCTATGGGGCTAGGAGAAATTATTTTATCCTTTTTACTTCGTTTTAAAAACGTGGTCCATAAAACAATTTATTTTCTTAAATTATTTTTTAAATAAAGTACCTGCCACAAACATAACAAAAATACTTCGCACTGACTTTGCAAGACGTTCATGGCATTTTCATCAATTACTTTTCGATTTGGTACCATAAAAATACGTTTTGAATACAATTGAAACGAACGAACACGGTGTTGACGCCATCAGCTATTAATCGCTGTGGCAACGCAAAACTACCAACTGGTAATGTAACGGATGCGAATACGAACGTCGAAAGTTGGCATTCGCGAATGAGGATGTGGAATTTCTTATTATAGTTATTTTCAGATTTTTTAAGAAAATATTTGGATCAACTTGGAATATAAGTAGTGGTAATTTACATTTTAAAAAAGTAGTTTTGCTGGTTTTTCGGCATTGTTTGGCAGAAACTAAACAAAGTTACATAAGAATCTGAGCAAACATATTCCCAAACTTATTGCTCAGTTTTCTCAATTTAATTATTCGTTATACATTCGCAAAAAAAAAAATTACGAATGCGGATGTCAAAATTATACGAATGTTTCGCATATACCGAATGCGAATGTAGACATTCGTTACATCACGACTATCAATATACGAAATCTCAAATATCGGACTTGTTTTCATTTAAACTCAAAAACGCGATTTTGCAGAAAACGCGTTTTAAGTTTTCAATTGACTCCCACTTTCCAGAAAAAAGAAGGAATCTTATAATTCTCACGCGCAGAGTATACAAGATATTAATATGAAATTTTTACACAATTTGAAGTTTGATATAATGAATAATTCTGCATCATTAACTCAAAAATCGAGTCTTTTGACATATGACAGTGTTTTAGTAAATGAGCGATATGTACTCATTTAAGTGTTTATATGTATATATTTGCATTAGTATAATATATATGTGCATATGTATGTATTAGGGATGCAAGTCCCGGGATCACGGAATACCGGTTTAAAAGTGTTCTAAAAAATGCAGGGATTAATGTATCTACACAAACTTATTGGAATTCACAGTTTTTTTTTTATGGAATCTTCGAATATTTTTTCATCAAATTTTTGTTTGTAATTCGTTCATGGTACGACTCTCAAAAGCCGACAAAGTGTGTGAAAATCTATTATATATGCAAATATTCAATGTTATTCTAACAATTGTACACATATTTACTTTCAGTTTTCTATATGACAATTACTCATGAAATCCAAGTTTATTTACAAATATGTATGGAACTATTTAAATATGTAGATGTGTACATAAAAAGGTATCAATTTGAATACAATTAATGTTTAGGTACTTCAAAAATGCAGCCATGTATACAGCTATCTCTATTTCTAACATTGAAATGCAAATTTTTGTTTACAATTTACAATACGAATTCTTAAGAGTATTTACCACACTTGACTCTTGCATTTGTATGTACGGATTTCTCAGCAAATATTTGCACTGCGTTTGTTGCATTCCATCATATTGACTTGTCTAAAATCTGAATAGTTTAAAAATGATAATAATAAATTATTAGTCGATAGTTTTACAATTGAGTTTTGGTTTGATTTGTTTTTACTTACTGCCTTGCCCATAACAGGCTGAAGTACGCAAATCACAATCATTGCTAAATGTTCTATAGCATCTACCATTGAAACCGCACGTGGGTACGTAGTTGAGTGGACATGCTGCAGGACAATTCTGACGACGAATGCGTCTTAATTCATCATGTGGGGGATGTGATGATGATGATCCATTTACCTCTAAAGGCAGAGGATCAGGGCCAGCAGCCTGATGATGTACAGGATCAACAGCAATTTTTGGTGGTGATACAGCAGCTGCATTTCTATCACACTGTACAGTGGATATAAGAGCTAGAGCTAAATGTAAAGCTTTGTTTAATAAAAATGTACCGAAATCGTTACACGTGTAATAATATACCACAAACAAATACAGCGATGATAAATTTCATTTTTACAAAATAATTAAAATGTTGCCTGCACTTTTTCATTTAACTCACTTACTTAGAATGAATATTAATTACAATTAAGCATGAACTTTTATACTTTTTTTGTAGTCAGATAGATGCTGAGCTATATTACATTACACAATATGAGATTTTTCTAACATATAGGTATTATTTTTTTCGTATGCTTTTCCCCTTTTATTTTTACAGCACTACACTTTATGACAGAGCTCTATGCATTGTTTCGAGTCACATGTTTTTAATAAATTATGTTTTTATATTAATCCAGTGCACTTTGGGAGTGAGTTTAAGATCTGAATATATTTCGCTACAATTAGATGCTTCGACCTAGTGCTGAAATTTTCATATCTACTTGGATTGCACATTAAGTTTTCAGCCGGCTTCGATACCTATACCCCTTCTTGAGTTTAATTCACCGCAAACCATTTTTTCTATTTTATTTTAATTTTACATTTAATTTCCGTAAACATGCTTCAATATTTTGAGAAACAAATAAATATGTTATTATGATATTGTTGATAAAATAATCTTTACGTAGCGTTCCTTATAAAGTCGACATGAATCTTTGAAAATTGTTTTTGTTTTTAATTTGTTAAGTAATTAAAACGATTGAGCTTTTCCTAGAAATTGAATTGGTTTTCGATTTGCATTTTGAGCGATTCTCACTATGTGTGTATGTATGTATAATGAATTTGTTGGTTTTGCTTAACTTACACTTGCACATAGGTACATACAAAAGTCTGATCGATTGCATTATAAATTTACACTTGGATGTACTTAGATTCAAAAGATAGACTCAATAATTCACAATTATGCATAATCGGCGCGTGTTAGTTAATAATTTTTAATGATATTGTAAAGTATTTGAAAGTTTGTAAATTAAAAGGGGCTTTTCAATTTTAAGGGTATTTTTTGTATTTTTGTTGATTTTTCAGCAGTTTGATCATGACGTAGACTCATTTTGTTATACTTACATATATTCTGTTTTCTCCGAAGAGGTTAGCTTAGATAACCTAATAAATTTCCAAATAAGAGCGGCCAGGCCTCAGAGCCTTATTAGTTATAAAAGAGCTGACAGTAAATTACTCATTTGCTAATGTCAAACATCTATATTAGTGATGTGACGGATGTCAGTTTAGCGGATGCGGCTGCGAATACGAATGTCAAAAGCTGACATTTGTGAATGTGGATGGGAATGTGGAATTTTACATTATAGTTATTTCCAGATTTTTAAGAAAATATTTGGATCAACTTAGCTATATTACATGTCAGAAAGATTGGATTGACATAGTGCATAGTGAAATCACCAAGATTTCGCCACCTTTATACCTCAGGACTCCGATTTTATTATAAATCTATTTATATCATGGATTTTGGAGATCATAGTGATATTACAAATAATAAAAAAATTTAAACAAAGTTGAAAAAGGTCTGGCCAGACCGTGGTGCCAATATAAGGGATAAAGAAAGTAGTTTTGCTGTTTTTTCGGCTTGTTTGCCAAAGGCCAAACAAAGTTTCATAAGGAAAATTGGTAATACGAATGTTTCGCATGTAGCGAATACGAATGCAAACATCCGTTACATCACTAATTTTTTATAAATGTAGCAAATATTTAACTTTACGGACGAAAAAATGATACTGAGATCATTGTTGACTTCCTCTGCAGTAGTAAGCTTGAATTTCAGAAACAGTTTCACAATTTTTAAACTTATCATTTATTTTTATTTACATAGGTTGAAGTGCATTTATGGAGCGGGTGAAAAATTAATTCATAATGCATTATTTATATAAAAATTGCATTTCATCCGTTTTATTCCCAGTCATTAGCCCCAATGATGAGTAAAAGAAATAATTTTTTCGATACTTTTTACGGTGTTTTTCTTTTCACCAAATATTGGTGCAAAATGATTGGTTTAATAGCTCTTGACCACTTCCAAATTACTATATATTTCTTATTGATGATTCAAAATAGGCTGCTTGTCGTTGAAATATTTACACATTTTCTTTACAGATTGAATGATTTCCTCTCCGGATCTCTGGGTGTGTGTTGAAATAATTCAGTATTTATACATAACCGTGGTGTAAAGAACCGTTTAAGTAGAAATTGCTAACTTATTTGTATAATATACATACAATACACAGCGAAAATATTGATTTGGTTTTGGAGACAGCTTTCACTATAACTAGTTTTTCTGCTTCGACATTTTCTATATTCGCTGGAATTGTTTAGTATAAGTCTTCATAATTTTTCAACATAACATAAAACGATATTTATTTAAAAGTTATACCATTTTTAAACAAAATAATATCTAATTAACTTATCCATTATTAAAACTATTGAGAAAATTAAAACGCTAATACTATGCATTGCAGAGTTTGTAATTCGGATGATTGTTTTTGCCCGCCAAATCACAAAGAGACATATCAACTGTTTCAAGACCTAGGAAGAATTAGAAAAGTTTTGTGAATTGAATGATCGAATAAATAAAAATAAAATCATTTACTGTTCTTTTTGCTGCACTTTTCTAAATCATAGATGCATTTATTCGAATAGCTGTGATAACAAGTTCCATCGTATCCGCAGACAGGATTCATATCGAAAGTGCAAAATTCTTGGCATTTCTTGGGTTGCGGTGCTGCAGGGATGTCGTCATCGTCAGCGGCAGGTGCAGCGATAACGCTGGCCACAATTAATACTAAAAAAATTAAGAAAAATATTGTAGAAATATTTGCTATTGCTTGATATTTTCGCTTTTTGCAGTAGTTTTTCTCACCAGCAAATACAAAAACTGCTTTCATTTTTAAAGAGAAATGTTTAGTAATAAAATTTAGTAAAAATTGTCGCTCTACACTTCACCACTGCTAAAAATTATATATTATAAAATTTTTGCAAATTTCAAGACTACACTCTAGTGGAAATGTACCACACGTTCACGTTTTAAGCGTTTCTATTATTATTTTTATTTTTGTCTTGAATAATTTTTCTTGTGACTTCAATGCACGATTTGAGATTTGACTTTGTGAACAGTGAAATGATTTCATTTATATTTATATACGAGATAATATTTGATTTGAGGATGCTACAGATTATAATTGCTGCATTTGTATGTACATATATACATATGTATATAGGAATGAGTGTGTGTATTCATACATAGTGTGTGAGTGTGTGTGTGTGAGTGTGCCTTCGTATACTCTACTGATAACTTTTGATATTTCTTGGATTCTAATTTCAATTTTCAATTCCATTGAAATACTGAAATTTATTCTTATCAATTTTTTGACGTGTTCATAGATACTACATAAATATATGAAATTGAGTTGATTTTATGGGGCGTTTTAAGGGGTGGTCTTCAACAATTCCCTTTGATAACAATATTAATTCACAAAGTGTCTTGTTTATTATATAATATTTTTAATTGAATCACATGCGAAGCCAAAATGTTAGAATTTAAAGAAGAGGCAAAGAATATTGATTCAAATTCCTATGCCGTTGATAGCGTGCAAATATTTATATTCAATCTCTTTTGAATTGCAATATTCACAGCGTTGATAAGAGTTTAATAAACTAGAAAATATTACATACATATTTACATGTATAAGTATGTGTGCGTATGTATGTTTGTGTAGTATGTAGGCATTTCGTCATATGCATGAAAATGGAAAAATCTGAGCTCTTTTTGTAATTTTCAGTTTAAATCAGAAATTACTTGTTCGCTTACATGCACATGTATCGTAGGCGTAGAAAGTGCAAGCTTCTTCTGGAAATGCTTCAACTCGTCTTTTATATAGCTTCTAAAAATATCTCTCTCACAGATAAAGTATTTAAAAATAACTATATAGTTGCAGTTGAGTCCTATTTTTATGACTTTACCATCAATGGCATGTGTCAATGGCATATTTTCATTTCTATTTCTACATTTACTACTTATCAGTGTCGTAGGCAGGAATTTTCTTTAGGGGAGGGGGGTATAATTATTACTTATTAACTGTTAAGGTTGCTTGTTTTTTTGAGTTATTACAATTGTTATTGCGAGGACTAATATTATCAGAAAATGACGTCAGTATTCCAAGGTTGGTCTTAATTGTGTTGTACAACAATTTGAACTCAGTTTTAATATACTTCACTAAAATATGTATTAGCTCTTTGATCGCATTTCCTGTTACATATACAGAGGTTAGAGGTCAGAGGTTGAAATAATAATTTGAAAAAAAAAATCCGCCGCTACCTGTAATGTATTTCGAACGGTAAAGAGACTTCTTATGACTTTAAGTATATGGTATTCTAGTGACTTTAAAGCAGCTACGTTTCAGTCATAAAATTTGCATTCCCATGACTCCAAAAAAGATTTTATTCCCCTATTTCTAACAGAAACAAACTGAAAAAATTCCAACTCAATTTAGTATTCTGGATTTAAATTAGTTGATAAATAACTGCAATCACAATTTAAACTGTGCGGATTCCAAGAATCGCCTGAATATCAAAAAATTCAAGTGCTCACAAAAAAATTTTATCTAACCAGACCAAACACTTTACAGTTTTTGGTTACTTTGTATGTCTACTTTCATTCAATGCTTGAGTTATTCACTCGTAGTCAAATTAATGATTTGATGTTATTTTCAACATGCACGTAGATAAGAATTTTTGCTTTGCGTTGCGGCGGCTAATAGTAATTAATCTATCTTTTCAATTCCATCACGTATACACAGCATAACTTTTGTTTGTGTATTTATGTTTTTTCTGTGAATTGTCGAAAATTTCAAGGATTCTTCTCCTACCGAAGTTTGAATGGAAAACCTGATGGTTTTGGCATGTTTCTCAATCAATTAATTTTCCAAACAAAATTCGGTTCAACGTATGTTGAGCAGCTCTTTAAGTCTAAGAAATTGTGGACTAGATTTCTGTTGAAATCTGCTTTACGAAATAGTAGAAAGTTTTTCGGTTTCTTTCTGTTATCAGAGGTTTGGAAGGTATCAACCAAATGTGACATCATAATTAAATAAATTTAGTTTATTTACACGGCTGATAAGTAAGTAATTTGTGAATTTTGATTTCGAGGTTTTTATTGCAGCTTTCTACCCGAGATGGTGCGAAATATCGATGTTTTCAAATCGTTGTAAATGAAAAGCTTTTCAATATTTTTATTCGATGTTTTTTGCAAGTTTTTCTACAGGTTTTGAAAAATAATTTTTAATGTTAAAAATATCTTTGTTAATAATGGTTCATTCGACGACTCGAACTTGAGCCTGCCGAAAATAGTTGCTCCATGGTGGACATGATATATCCGGTTTGAATATAAAATGATAATTTTTTGCCCAGTTTTTGTTCATATTTTGCATTAAAAACATTAGTTAATCAAATGCTTTCGCCATAATCCTAGATAAGGCCATACCTATACATTTGCTTAGTAGCCTTGTAAAATTTCAAGTCAATTGGACAAGTGGTTTTTGTGAATCGTGGCCACCGTCCCGAAAAAAAATGGTTTCGAGAAAAACGAGTTTAAAAATTTACAAACATGGTACTTACAAATGATATAACTTACGGTTAATCAGCGAATCCAAGACCATACATTGCCCCCTCTTCTTTCTCATAAAACTCGTTGTCTACATCAAAAATATTAAATTAAAAAAAATCGATTTTTCGGACCATCTCAGGTAGAATACCCCCTTAAAACGCGAGTTCCTGACTAGAAATCAATCAGCAGATAATTTTGACCAATCTTACACTTTGAATTTTTGATATTCTAATTCTAAAGAAATTTAATTTCATGCAAAGTAAAAATGTAGTATGGTAACACTGGCTGAGTGCAAAAAAGTCGTTGCAAGAAAATAGTAATGTATACTTTTAGGAAATATATTTTTATTGTATTTATGCGTTATTGTGTTAAGGGCTGCCAACTCAATGGCCATGGGGGCAGGCAGTGGAGTAATAATAGCCGGTTTGGGGAGTTAGGTTAACCGCGGCGAATGTTCAATGCCCTTGTTGTTTGACTGGGTTAATTAGTGTGTGCATAAGGATAATTTTTTGATAATCGAGAACTCTATCTGCCAGCTTTTCAGAAGTTCGCACAGTTTTAATTTTTTTCTATTCCAGTTACATTTGCTTCGGCATTAGTTGATTTAGATTTGTTTTAAGCCGCTATAAGCGTGAATAAAATATATGTTCATTATATTTTTCAATAGTTTCTTTATTTCTGTTTGATTAATTCAGTATGTACAGTGACTAACAAAACTAGCATAGTTAAGTTTCTACTCATCCAGATGAACAAAAGTGGAAACGAATTTTTGAAACCAGATATTATATTCTTTAGTCGCATACTCGCTTCAAAAAATATTTGTATGGGGAATTAGTTCTACTACTAATTTTGTGAAAAAATAAAACCAGGATAAAAAAGCTTGCAATCAGTGTTGTATTTACATGTACCAAATGGCATCATTTAACTTATGTGTATGTGGAAGCAGGCAAATAAGAACACAAATGACAGTTGTAAAGGCAAACAAACGAATTTGTATGGGGGAAGAGGGTTTGGTCATGTGTTACGCCACAGCAAAAGAAATGTTTCAATATTTATGCCGGTTTTTCGGAAAAACTTCAATGATTATTTCAATTTTCGAGGTCGAAATTGCCTCTTCGTTTCGCATAAAAATTTGGTTGTGATTTATCATTGTAAAATAAACAAGTAAACTAAATAGGGAGAGTAGTAAAGTAATATGGATTGTCAAAAAACTCGTCAACAAAGAGTAATAAGCAAGGTAATAAGTAATACCGTAAAGATGTGGTATGAGAATTCATAATGAATATTTAATATTTATGTAGACTATTCGAACAAAATCAATGAAATGTGAAAAATCCTGAAAGGGGATGGAGACCGGGGAGCCGAAGGTAAAAGATTTATGACAACGTGTTACATGAGAGGAGGGGGGGGGCTGAAAAGACACCCCAATAATTACAATAATTAAATGCACTTTCCTATAGAGAAACCAATCAATACATACAAAAATCTTATTAAATCAAAAAAAGAATATACTTCAAATAGCAAGAGTTATGTCACATTTTCGAAGAGGAAAAAAAAGAAACCAGTAGAAGAATTCTTCAAAAAACTAGAAATTTTGCTAATTTGCAAAAAGATGCAATTTAATTTTGTGTTTTAGCATGCAACACATTGCACAATGATGAATGAAAATAATTATAATAAAAATACGTTAACTCACGGTGATAGAGCTGCTTCCTCCTGCTGGTAATTATGATGATGATGACAATTTAAAGTTGCATGCCAATGGTGCAGATGCGACGTTGACTCGAACGGTGAGCGGTGAACGAATGAATGCTGAACGAATGAATATGCCATCAAGGTTAGTAGCAATTCATTTGCTTACATACTTGGTATAAAAAATAAATTTAGTTTTTGCAATGTGGTATCAAAATGCACTTTAAATTTAAGTTTTAAAGATAATTAATTTTAAATATATATTTCTCATACGTAAATCAACTTATGTAGTATGTTGCAATATGAATAAAGTTTCAGTGCAATTCAAGCCAAATATTATTTATTATTTTTATAGAAAAGAGCGGTGATGCTAGTTAATGATATAATACTTTTTAAATGAAAAAAAATACGAAGGTGTAAAAACAAAAGAGTTAAGCAACGTACGTAAATAAATTGAAGAATTTCATAATAAGCTTTAATTTTTTTGTTTTTTGTTTTATTTAAGATAATAACAAAAGACTCAAGACACAAACTTGAAAAACAGCAACATAAAAATTTCTTTAATTTCACTTATTCTAATTCTAAAAATTATTAGTTTGGTTCCAGAACACGATATTTCAGCACTTTCAGCGAAGGTACATTCTGGCTAAGTTCGCTGTACATTCGAACAACACAACCTTGAAAAAAGTTAAAGAAAACAAAATGAAAAGTGAGAATGAAATTCTAATTAATAAATCGCAAAAAAAAAAACACAAAAGCCAACAAAAACAACGCAATCAAAGAGATACCATTAAAATAAGGTTCATTAACTTTTTGCACTTATTTTAGCCACTTTTGCATAATAGCCAGTAAGTAGAATATTAATTATAGTTTTTTTTTTTTTTTAGAGCAACAAAATTCAATTACACCGACACTAACCGACAAGATATTTGATAACTTTAAGCAGAACCATAACTTTGGTTGTGCGAAGAAGCGTGAAACCGCAGCAAAACCAAAAGCGAAAAATAATCAAAGCAGCGTTAGAAACAATGGAGCGATGGAGGCGATTTGCGGTGCGTACACGTCAAGACTTAGAACGAAATTGAATGCAAAATTAAATTGCAGCAGCAACGTTGAGCGTTTGGATCTTAAGAGTGAATGTAAAAATGCAGCGTTTTTACATTTTTAATTCTTGTTCTCCTCCAAGTTAGTTGGTCAGCAGTTAACTGGTACCTCTAATGCATTGTGCTGAGGTAAAGCAGCATTGACTTATTGAAGCAAGCGAGATACATTTGTCGAAAAATTGTTTGGATTTAAAAGTTATGTATGCATGCAGTTTAGTGTTCTTCGTGATGTATTTGCACCACTAGCGGATGCAAAGAAGTTTTTGGGGAATTAAAGCCAAAAACAAATTGATAACAAACCATCAAGAAAGTTATAATAAAAGTAATTGTTGATGAAAAATGTTTCCAAATTTTGGCCAATAAATAAATGTCTCTCTTAGTTTGCAACATAAACTAAAAATTTTGGGTCGATTTGATTTAATTTGTAAAATAAACTAAAAAACAGAAGATTGAACCAAATAAATTTTAATTTGGGCTCCTTTAATACATATATAAATAAATAAATATTATAAAAAGTAAGACTAAAACTAATTTTTTTTTTTTTTCATATGCACATATGCTAGAAGTTTTTTGCCTATTTGATTAGAGCTTGTCTCCAACTTTGATGTAGTTCTTGCAATTTGTGTCATTTCTTTCTTTAATTTTTTGGGTAACTACTAAAATTTACTATCAAGAACGAATAAAAAATCTCTTTATTAAATGCAATTTTATACAATTTGAGAGTATAGCTACAATGACATTAACAACTTATTGTGTGAAACCAGTTGATCGGCGATAGACGACGTTCTGTGTGGCATAGACGTAAAATAAATACACACTTGCAACAACAGGAACCTTCATTCAACACACTGGCAAAAAGAAATAAGATAAAAAAAACCGGCAGCAAACGTTCGTTGATCGTGAATTTAAGGCATTTGCTGTTTTTAAAATTAGTTTTTTTTAGCGTATGCAAGTGTTTTTGTGTTTTCTGCTTTGATTGGCTTTTAACTTTTTGTCAGTTCAATATTTTGGAGCGTTGTTTTAATTGTTGATTTTGCAATCGGTAAGAATAAACTTCAATTCTTTTGCAGGTTGCACTTCTAGAGCGCGCGCTATTCGGCATTCGAAAATTGAGTAATCGATGGCAGAAAAAATTTTGCAGTTGGTTGTTCATGTTCACCTTCACAGTTTCGTGCAGATTGCAATGTTCAGTGCATTAAAGTGATTTTCGTTTTTATAGCGGCCGCAACAGCAATAGCAGTTGTTCTTGTTGCCATTATGCAACGCTGAAGTTGAAGTTTGAATTCTTGTTTTGGTTTGTGCGCTCACACAAAATTAAAACTTTAGTTAAAGTTCATGTAGGTAGATAGAAATGTGTTTCGAAAACTACTGCAGATTTAGCTGAGGTTCAATTTGTGTTAACGTCGAAAGAATTTACTCTTTATTGGGTTTTTAGTTGAAATCGACTCCATTTGCAATTTTCGATAACAGAATTTGGTTTCTGCATATTTTACTTATGCATGTGCTTTTGCTGTATTAACAAATATTTGTTTATATGAATTCAATTCATCTCGAAACAACCTTTTAGCTAATCATCAAAAACACTTATCTGCAATTACCGAATCCTGCACGACCAACTTGTAGCTAATGTATTATAAATACATCATTTAGAAGGATTCTGCATCCAGGCATTGGTTGATGGTAAACCCGTAACTCTAATATGAGCTGAAATTTATTTCGGGGAGAGGGGGGAGTTGGCATCGTTTGGTTTGCATATCTTATTTTAGTTGCAACAGTGGCAAGATTTTTGACCATTAGAGTGTTACTCAAAAATCTTCTGGATCTTGCTAATCTAACTAAACAGCATAGATTTAACTTGTTGGGCAGTACCACAAAAAGTATCCGCCAAAAATAGTGACCTGGTGCACAGTGGACATAGCGTAAATGTTTATTTTTTGTGGATTCAATTCTCTACCAGAGAATCGAACCTGTTGAACTGGTACTCAAATCAAGCATTTTTAAGCACCAAGTCATTGAAGTCACTTATTTTATTAGACAGCCATTCCAGATTGAACGTAACAAAAAAAAAAAACAAATCTCGGCCTGATCATTTTAGATTTGCTTCAAACTTTGTCCAAACCCAACAAAAAGGTATACAAAAAAATTCCGATACGGTTTTCACCGGAGTTGCCAGAGCGAACAAAATCTCCGAAATTGACTGTATCGAATCACAGAATCGTCTATAACTCAGTCATTATACTACCGACATGTATAAGGTACTGTTGGAAAGGTAGTAAGACGGGCTACAAAAAAAATTTTAATTTAATTTTGTTAATTTTTAAAATTAATTCATTAAAATTTAATTTGCGAAATTCGTATCATTGTCCCGAATATTAAAATTTAAAATTTTGTGTTCCTTTAAGAAGACTAAATTACTTTTTTTTGGTGACTCAAATAGTTCAAGAGAAATGAGTATTTTAATATTTTAACACTGCATAAAATTAGAAATTAATTTCGTTTTTATGTTTCAACCTAGAACAATTCGTACGGACATTTTTCAAAGCATTTGCTCCTCATCTTGGAATCGAACCTGAGGCAGCTGGAACTCCAGTCTACCATCAGGCCACCGAAAAAAAATCGCATAACGGCCCAAAGTTGAATTTTGTATAACGAAAATGTTTTCACAGAACTAGTCGTTTTTAATACCTGTGAGTATACATATACATAAATGATTCATTTGTTTTACACCAGAATTTACTTGAAATACCTAAATAGTAAAAATATGCAATTAATTCCTTATTGCTTTATTTTTTTAAAGTTTTTCCTACAGTTTTTCCTATTGCAAATAACTCACCCTCGGACGGCAAAATTAATACATAATCTGTACTCAATTACCTTTTAAATAAACTATCAGTGACGCATCACATTTTTATATCTTAACTTTGTTTTTTAAAAAAATTAAATATGCCAACTTCAATCGCAAAAAAAATTTCTTAATTTGGCTATCCCAGAAAAAGTCAGCTAGGGTGTTGGTCCTGGATATGTACCCTTTCTAATCCAGATGGACACAATGCTCGAGAAGTCATTTTCTTTTTTTTCATCTACTTCTTTCTGTTCCTCAAATATTGACTGCCCGAGAAGTCATTTGCAATTCCATTTTCGCCACTTGCCAAAGTTCTTCAGATCTTGCTTCAATACCTTCTAGAACTACATACTTTGTTTATAATATCACGAATAGCATTCAAATCCGTACAAGTTTGCTGTAATTCTGCAAGCGGAACAAGATCGTCATAAGATTATGGCCACAAATTTGAACAACTTTTTTCCAACTTTCTTACTAATGCTGAATTGAGAAGGCAAATTGCATTGAACATAACGAAGTTTCCATTATATGGAAGCAATTAGTGGCAGGAATTTCAAAAATTTTTTTCACTTCAAGAAGAGAGAGTTCGGTGGGCAACCGCTTGATACAATTTAAAAGACTTTTAAAAAAATTTTAAGTGTATTCATGCCACCGGAGCTGCATGTTCCGTAGCTTCAGTACTCTATGCGTTGTTTCGTTTTGATTCTATCGGCAGTTGAAGGTCTGATTTCGAGTAATTAACGGAAAAAAATTATTTTGGGTGATATTAAAATCATATGGGATAATTTTAATTATTGACAAAAACAAAAGTATTTATAGTTGTTTGTTGGAGTTTAAAAAGGTATTAGGAAGAAGGGAATTGATTATATTTTCCATTTATACAATTTGAATACATTATAACTTTTATCTTCTTCATTTATCGGGACTACAAGCTTTTCGATAATGAAATAATGACATTAATTCGATTTTCGACTTCATTTCCGAGCTTTATACATCAAAATCAATTAATCCTTATATTTTTTAATGGCTTAAGCCAGTAAATGGCGAATTTTGTTAAATTGTTGATGTTTTTCGGAGCTGGGAAATAATTTCAATGCAAATTTGCTCAATACTTAGTTAAAAAAGAGAACAAAAAAATTTAAAATATCCCCAAAAATTGCTGCAATTTGTTCGTTAATTTTTCAAAAGATCTTGACGTTTTCCAGCGCCTTCTTATTATTTGGGCCTTCACTGTGCAAAATTTTTATATTTTCTTGCATTTTTCAAAAAGCATACTTTCAGGATCAAACAAAATAATTTGATCCCACTACTGCTTTCAATATTTTGAAAAATAAAAATTTGATGGGAAGTTGGCAAATAATTGTATTTTTAACATGTTTTTTACATTCGCTGAAATCGAACATTTGAAAAAATTTTACACTAAACTCAACTTAATATTTTGTCGACAAGATTTTGTAGCTTTTTCTTAGTTGAATTGAAGTAGTATGTATCAAAATAAAAGTTGTAAATTTTTTAGGTTTCGGTTATTTTGTGTTTGGTTTTAAAATGTTAGTGGATTCCCAGGCAGCCTTTTTTATCATATACAAGAATTCAAATCAACTAAACTTGGTTTAACCGCACCATGCGCAAGCCTATATTAACTCGAATCTTATAAACTCTCTCTTAACGACTATTTACTATTATGATATATCACACTTCATATACATATATCCCACAAATAACAAAAATAAAAATACAATTTCTAAAGCAAAAACAAGCAACAACAAACTTTTTTGCAGCGATTGTTATTGTTTTGTTTCTTTTCCATTTTTGCCGGTCAGCCGGCCGGCTTTTCATCATACTTAACTTTGCAGCACTCTCTCGCACTCCTTTTTTCTCTTTCTCTTTCGCTCTCTCAGAGACATACAGCTTGAGGGAAACTGCAAAATAACGCCGCAGTTGACTTCAAACGTCAAAATCAAACTAAGATAGATTGAAAGAATGAAAAAATGAATGGGAGTGTTGCTGAGATACGCGATAAGACGACGATCTATTGAAGCGAAAAAATAAGAATACACACACATGTAAATATGCATACTAGAGGTGTCCAAAAAATTAACGTTCTTCTTTTTTTTGATTTTTGAGATTTCCTTTGCACCTAAATATGTTTAATATTAAATCTGAGGTTATTTGAACCCCAGAAAGTGGACCATCATAGCCTTGTATTGAGGACATGAACCTCATAAAATTCGAATAAGCAATATTTATTGTATTTATTAACTTTGTCATCAACATTGGTCGTCCAATGTTGACTAGGTATTTCTTGTAAGTATTATTGATGTGAATATTTAACATTTTAGCTATATGTAAGAACATTGGGCGCTTAACGTTACTTAATTTTTATATCCATTTATATAATATAGAATAGAATTAGATTACTTTCATCTCTCAACAAGGAAAGTCGCCGTGTGGCACTTCTCCAACACTCATCTTTCATATCTCTTTAAAGAAATTCGCCGATTGGCACTTAAAATTTTTGTCATAAATTCATCCCTATTTTTTATAAAAATTATTTGAATAAATTGGATCATAATTATATAAATAATTAGTTACTCCTTTTTTCCTCTTTATCTCTAAAAAAATTTCAATATATTTCATAACAAAGGGCATGCAACTCCGCATACCCCGAAAACCTTGAAAAATTAGAGAGCGCTTTGTTGTATGAAAGGTCAATATCGCTAATAGAGCTAAAAAATACTATTCTGTAAAAAATGGGCTCTCTTCTTTCATATTTAACTTTGTTGATAATTCGACCAACAAAGGGATTCCAAATTTTTTAGAGGCTGGTAAGGTCTTTTAGTTTGAGTCCAAATCATCCTTAATTTATATAAAAAGTATTTGTTCCTGGCTCTAGAAGCTTAAAAAACTTTTATTTGCTCCATATAAATGTGGGCACCTCTAGTGCATACACACAGCACACTGGGTACACTTGAAAGAAACTTTTGTGAAGTGAAAAGGAAAATTTCTTTTGCTTACAAAATCAGTTGCTCGCGGAGGGCCATCCAGTGCGGTTGGATTTGGTCTTAAAAAAAAAAAGAAAAAAAATAAGTGAAATCGAAAATGAAATAATGGAAACATAGTGGAAAAAGTGATAAGCGAAAAAAAAAATAAGGAAATTGTATAAGAAAAGGACATTTTAAGGACTACTTGTGTAAACATTAAATAGAGTACTTAAAAAAGATAGAAAGAGAGAATTATTACAATGGGCTATCGCACAGCCTCACTGTGCTGTGTGGGCGTGGTTGTGGCACTTTGTTCTTGCCTTATCAGCTTAACAAATGCGGAGCTAACGCCGCCATATTTTAATTTAGCCACCGGACGTAAGATTTATGCATCTGCTACATGTGGCGTGGACACGGATGGACCAGAATTATATTGTAAATTGGTGGGCGCTAATACGGAGAATGATCATATCGACTATTCTGTTATACAGGGACAGGTATGTACAGAGACAGGGTGTGTATATGCATACATACACATATGTATGTATATATGTGTGATGATGTAATTGGAGATTTAAAATCATTTTTTGGGGACTTAGTTTATTTTCGAATTTATGTTTGTTTGTCTTTGTTTATCTTTGAGATTTTGTATATCTATGTTTACTTTAATTTATTTTTTTGTGGATTTTTTTTTGTATTTTTTAAACTTTTTTCTGTTGCTTTTGCTTTGAACAAAACTAAGTAAAAAGTCAGAAATTTTTAATTGTTTGTATAAGAATTTCAATGTGTAGATACACACACAAAGATACATATGCACATGCAACATGTGTTAAGATTTAATGTTTTTTCAAATCTATTTTTGGCTTCTATAACTTATAACATGAGAGATTTTTAAAAAAAGATTTCGTCCAAATCCGAACTTTTAATTCTTATAAAAATATATTATATGTTTTCCTCCTTATTTCTACAGGTTTGCGATAACTGTGATCCTAAAGTGCCTGACAAGAATCACGCTGCCGAATATGCCATCGATGGTACTGAGGCATGGTGGCAATCTCCACCATTGTCACGCGGCATGAAATTCAATGAAGTTAATTTAACCATTGACTTTGGACAGGTAAGCAAGCGTAACAAGAATATAAATATGAATGTAAGCTGAAGAGACAAGAATTTACTTTAAAGTTACAGCAGAGTCGGAGAATGTCATACTCAAAACAAAATACCCAAAAATTCAATCAATTTCGACCAAAAAAAAATGTTTAGGCGTAATATTATACACATGCATAGCTCACTAAATACATTTCAGATCCCTTGGGATACTTTGAATAGCATTTAAAAACAAAAACATTAAAAAGAATGAAAAGAATTTATTATGCTGTCGTGGTCGTCGTCGTAACATTGCAATCGTTGCAGCCGTTGAACCTCGTTCAACAGGGTCATAAAAATTAGTCTGGTTTTTCGATTTGGTTGTTTTTTTTTCTTCTTTTTTTTGTGCAACATCATCTTTGGGGATTCTTATACAAATGCGTGTGCAGACACTTTGAAGAGATAAAAGGCAAAAAATAAACTACAGATTTAAAATCAACACAGAAAAGAAGAGTATCAAAAATGATGAGCTGACAATATTGCCGCGTTTGCCTGTGGTTTGTCATAAGATACCCTGGCTTGTATAGACATAAATATATATATTTTGAAACTTTATACCATCAGCAATTTGATGTTTAAGTTGCTAACGAAGCATTTTCTTTCACTTTTTGTACTGTAGTTTTGCGAATTTCAAAAATTATTTTGAACAGGAATAAAGAAAGAATTTCACACTTACTGAATATTTTTAAAACCCTTTAGAGGAAGAGGTTATCTTAACACATTATACTATGTTCAAAGATTATAGTTTTTCTTCTACAAATCCAAAATAATTTTAAGAAAATCTTGCTTTAAGTTTATTAGCCCTAGCCTGTTAGTCTAAGCATTGATAAGCTTAGCTTTCATGTTTTTTATAGCATTTATTTATGCAATGCTGTTCTATTAAATACATACTTTATGTGCTCTTAAGCAAACAAGGAACGCTGGTTGATAAGCGTATTTCCTACTCTGTATGTACATAAGTACGAGTAATATATTGTGCAAGTTTACGCTTATCTTGAAATAGTTCTATATATTTGGGGTCAAACAACGAATGAATTAAAAAATTATTGAAGAAAAAAAAGGTTTCATGAAATTATTTAAGAAATATTGTTATTTAAACGAAAATAATGAAACGTATTTCTTTATATTTGAAAATAAACTTTAAAATGTGTTTCTCCAGTTGGCAATATTTTTGCTGACGTAGAGGTTAAGTAAAATTTTCTTCAAAATATCTCTAAGGATACTTTCTATGAAATTTTATTACATACTTTTCATGATAATAAATCGTAGAGACTATCATCTCTTAGTATGAAGTGTTAGTAAATGAAATACACTAATTTAAGCTCGGATTGGAACTAGTTGTTCTGTGTCTGTTCTTTTTCTTTTTGGATTAACTGCCACAGTGGCGGATACAGGAAACGCCAAAACGCGGTCTGGAACGTTTTTTTTTTTCTCGTTCGTGTATCGTTTTTTTAGTTTGCTGTTTTAGATTGGTTTATAATGGGTCTCGAGAATTAGTAGAATTTTAAGAATAATTTAAGGTCGCTGATTCCTACCCTGTATTCAGATTTTCTCTTTCCCATATGGGATTTTCTTTATATCGACCCGAAACCTATAATTTTGTTTTTTTTTTGGTGGATTCAATTCTCTATTCTCTACCTGAGAATAGAACCCGTTGAACTGGTACTTGAGTCACGTATTTAAGAACTAAATCACCGAAATGATCCATTTTATTAGAACAATCCATTTGGAAATTTTTTATGAATTTAATCGGAACCTGAGGCAGATGGAACTTCATCTACGAAGTAACCATTGTTGAACGTCGTTGAGCTGTTGCTGAACTAGATTAGCAGCTTCTGTAGGAAGCTAAAATGGCAGTATCGTCGGGATAAGTAGCTATAGTAACACCATCAGTTTCAGGCAAGTCGCAGGTGAAAATCGAATAAAGACTCTCAACACTGCCCTGTGGTACTCCGGCTTTCACTTGACATTTTGCTGATGTTTCATCATTTACTTTGACATAGAATAATAGGACTTTAAGACCAAATAAAATAGAGCTGGAAGTAAATTTTTTAATTTGTATAACAGCCCTTGACGCCAAAACTTTTTCGAACGCTTGCTTGTTGAATGTCCAAAAATATGGCAGAGCAATATTTTTTGCGTTCCAGAAAGTCAGTGAGAATATTGATGATATTGCTCCGGAGTACCGTGCTTATGACGATTGGTGATTCGGAACTATATTCTTATTTTCTTGTATTATTAGCAATCTACTACTTCGAATATTTTCGAGAATATTGCCAGCAAATTTATAGGTCTATATAAGGGCACTGAGTTTTCAGGTTTATTTGTTTTAGGTATCATTCTTATTTTAGCACATTTCCATAAAGAAGGAAAGTGGTTTAATGAGAAAGATTATTTATAATTTTTAAGTGTTTGAAAATCTTTTGGGGAGGGGAGGGGAGTAAATTTTCTCCTGTTTCCCCCGCCCCCCTCCCCCCTTGTATCCGCCCTTGAACTGCCATCATTTTGTCAAGAGGACATTAATAAGTAATATATATGTCACTATGTGTAGGCAAAATTTCTTTAAAATCTCTGTATATACTATAATTTCAGATAGTTCCCGCGTCCATTATTTAACAAATCATAATTTCTTATCACAATCCAACGGAAATAGCAACAATCGCAAAGTACTTTGAGTTTAAATTTGAATTCAACGGAAGTTAAACAGTTTCAATGCGAGAGTTTATCACAATTTTTAAAACACCAACATTATTTAAAAAATGCTCAGATCCAAAGTAAATTTAGTAAAGAATTAAATAAGAAAATTCTTTCAATGAAGTGCCAAGTTTTTAAATGCCTCATTTAAAATTACACTGAGCCTCAATATCAGTTCAGAGCTATTATAATTAATGGCATTACAGCATGATGAGTATCATCGTCAACAACGACATCATCAGCAGCAACACATAATAATCGCTGTTGTCATCGCTAAACGCTACCCTCATTTGCTGCTTTCCTATTTCAACCACAGCGATGCTTGAGCTAGAGCTTATCTCATGCATTTTGTAATGTGGCACAATTTCAATTTAAATCGAGCAAAAAATTTGAAAAATAAGTAAATAATGTGCAACATGCATTTTTTTGTTTAAATAAACAATTGAAAACTTTTTCGGGTTAATGTATAAAATATTATACTGTGCTAATCTCGCAGGCGGTCATGTTTACATTAAAGTGCCTCAAGCCCCATACAAAATCTTTAAAAATTGTATTTTGTATAGCAGCTTTAAACTAAATTATACCAAATAAAAGGTAACAAAATATTTGACTTCATTTGCTCAATGGAGGTTTTTATGTCTTTTTGGTTATGTTTTTTTATGCGATTCCCATAAAAGTTGAGATAATTATGTCTTTTTTCGGCCAATCTTATTTTAATAATTAATGTTATGAGGGACACCACAAAGTTAAACTGCCAATATTTAGTTGTTTTTTAATGCCAAACTTTAATGCCATACCTAATAATTTTCGAATTTCTATTATTTTTGCCTTTTTATTTGGCCAAGTGCAACGTAATGAAACAGTTCCCATTCAAAATACGATTTTTAGACAGTTATGGTTAGAGCCGAAATATTTTTTGAGATTCTTTATGAAATTAGTCATGGTTCATTTTCGGGAAGAAATTTTTTTTTTTCGTGAGGCACCTTAATATGTATACAAATGTATATGCATATATATGTATATATATAGTAGCACTAGATAGATTAGAATATAATGTTTTTTAATAGTTTAAAATGAAACTAAAACTATTTCTAAACATATGGCTTAATTAACTTGTAGCAATGTTGAACATAAATATCTAAAAAGTTTGCTTGCGTTTTCCAGAGAGCCTTAAAATATGGAGAGCAGTAAACACTTTTTTGTTTTAGCTCACATTATGATCTCATCCATTGGCTGTTGGTAGTTCAGACATAGTGTTTATAATATATTTACATCTGTACAGATGTATGTGGTTGTTATGGAAAATTCTCAGAATCTTACACCGAATGAAAAATACTTATAGTGTATATGGAAAGTACTGAAAAAACAGTTTCTTTTCTAAAAAATATACAATACTTTTTCTTGGAGTGTTGCCTTGTGTCTAGAAATACATATATGCCAAATGCTCATATGCATATGTAGTCATAAAAAGTTTATTCATTCATAGTTATATATATTTAATACGATTTGCATCACTGGATTCGACACTCGGCATAATCAATAAACATCAAAAATAGACACCAACATATTTTTTACACGGCACCATCTTTTTCGCAATTGCAAATCTCTGAAAGTTATATTTGCATAAAAAAAGTTTTCAGCTTGCCGTTCGAATAAATATAACACGCACAGGCACAAAATGGTCGGCATTAATGGTCAAAATGGTCCGAAAAACTCGGCATAAGGCTAACGGGTAGCAATAGAAGATGCCAGCCAAGTTAATTTATTAATATGAAATAAAAATTCTTGTTATGATACCTGAGAAAGTCTAAAAGTTTCGTTTTGATAAGGTGACAGTTTTCCCCACTTTTTTACACTTTTCATTCTTTATAGCGAATTTGATCTAAAGTTTTTAGTATCGTATGCAGTACATAGTATAGTAACTTCTATTGTCTACTGTCGAAAATTCTGACTTTAGAGTAATTTGAGCTTAAGCATTTGTCTTTTTTTGATACTTTTTGTGTTCATACTTTATGCAAATATGGGTTACGTATTCATATTCTAATTGGCAAGTTTATTTAGATGTACTCACATCGTGTGCAAAAAAAGCAAAAAAAGAAAAAATAGATCTTGCAAAAAGAGTTTCAAAGCACACATACATATGGATGAAATAAGTTCACAATGTATGTATGCAGGGCCGTAGCCAGGATTTTTTTTCGGGGGGGGGGGGTTTTCATTGGAAGAAAATATTCATAAATAATTTTTATGAAACTGATGTTTAAATAAATAAATTAGATACGATGTTGCATTTGATGGACCCTATCAGTCAAGGGGCAAGAGTGTATAAATGCCTTGAAGCTTTAGGAATTGTTCTTTCTGATTTTTTTTGCAATCTTAACCTGAAAAAAATGTCCGAAAATTACAAAAAATTCACAGAATAATCAATTTCAATTTTTTCAAATAAATATTATTCAATGTGAATTCCAATGCATTTTTTAACGTCAAGGACATCATTTCGATAACTCCTTGACTTTCCATTACCCAAAGTTAAAATAATGACCAATAATGCTAAAAAGATTCAGAGGCTAATTTTTTCAAATGATTATCAGTGAGAATTCGGGCCATTATCAATTATGAGGAACCCGGATGAAGTTGGCATATATTCTCTAAATTCGTGCAGTCACAGCATTAAAAGGGAGTTGGGGTGCTCTGAGCAATAATGGGTTAAAGAATTAATTACATTTTAAGATTGTCTCTATAAACTTTGAAGCTGATCCAATAACACTGCCCTGCATGGGTTTGGCGAATAATATGGTTCCTAGCATTAATTTTTCATGCTGAAAATAAACCTACGGGTGCAGGAAAAAATTTACAAAGAACGGATTTTATCTTACTCACACTCACAAGACATAATGAAAAGTGCAGTGGTCCGCAGTGTTTTAAGGGGCGCTGGTTACAAAACTGCAATCAGATTTTAAAAATTCAAAATTCTGAATCAGATATGGCGGACAAGTTTAGCATAATAAAATTTTGCTTTGTATTACTTTTCACATAAGTCTAATTTTACAAGGATCCGACAGTTTTTTCTATTTTTTATTAATTTTTAAACTTTTCAAAATGTTTCACGACGAAGCTTTAAATCAAAAACAGTTACTGACATAGAAAAACTATGAATGCAGGATTGCTCAGCATCACCTTCTCTTTTTGAATCCGAAATCAAGTCTCATGTCAAAGAAAATAAATCAGATTTGGTCGCATAGTGTAACTAAGATTTCAAATTTACTTGACTTTTTAGAAAAAAAAACCGATGGAAGTAAAAAATATTCAAAAATCTTCCAATAGATTTTATTTTCTTCTACTTTTTTCCCATCCACTGGGGGTCAGAACCCTTAAAACCTCCCCCTAAATACGGCCTTGTATGTATGTATGTATGAAAACGTGTATATTCGTGATTTTACATGCACTGTAAGAAAATGTGAGAATTGGGACTTAGACCACTTTGTAAATAATTATATAACCAACTATGTGTTTTAAAAAAGATTCAATATTCTAAACTTAGATATTTTTTGGTTTCTTACATGATTGATTGACAGTAACATATGCATATTTACATATATATGTAAGTATGTATTTTCGTACAGTGTATTTAACTCAATTTGTGAATAACTTCATAATTTTTTAGCTGTGTTGGTGCCTCATGCTCGCACTCTTAAGTCGGATAAACAGAAATATAGCACATTTGTATATATCTACCCAGTTCTCCAGCGTTTGCACAAAATTTATTTGAATTCAATTGAATTTAAATTGATAAACAAACAGAAGTAAAAACAATTCAACCACAACAACAACAAAATTGTTGTTTTGGCGTTGATGTTTGGATTGAAGTTAATTTTTCCTGAATGACCTCATGCGAGCAACACATTTCAATTTAATTTTTTAAAATACATTAATAGAATTGTAGAGTAAACACAATTACGGGTAGTGAGTAGTGAATATAAATACATTCTGTCAAATAAGTACCCAGAAATTTGAAATAAAACACAAACAACTTATCAATCATCTAAATTTATTATATCCCCTTCAAAATAGGCCCCTTCTGAGGCAATACTCTTCTTCCAACGAACAATCCAATCATCGAAACACTTTTTAAAGCTATATTCCGGGATGGCCTTCAGTTCTCGTTGCGAATTAGTTTTGATGTCTTCAATGCTCTCAAAACGGGTTCCACGAAGTGGTAATTTGAGTTTTGGAAACAGGAAAAAGTCACACGGGGCCATATCTGGAGAGTACGGTGGTTGTTCGATGGTATTTGTTGAATTTTTGTTCAAAAACTCGTTCACAATGATCGCTTTGTGCGCTGGTGCATTATCGTGGTGCAAAATCCAACTGTTGTTCCGCCACAAATCTGGTCTTTTGCGACGAACATTCTCTCTCAAACGCCTCATAACGCCAAGATAATATTCTTTATTGACGGTTTGGCCCTCCGGTAAGAATTCCGAATGAACAACATCCATAGTAAAAATCGCAACGCACACAAAAGGTTGACTTGTTCTTAATGACGCCGTAACCAAACTAAATGACACATAGCAATAAAAATTCACAGAATAGTGGTTGACAGTTGTGCCAACCTGGGAAAAAATGTATTTGAAATATTCTCAGAGGGAAAATTTAAAATGAGAATTTCCGGGTACTTATTTGACAGAATGTACATGCATAATAATAATGAACAAATTTAACTCTTAGAAATAAAGCGTATAAAATATTGGAATTTAAAAAAAAACTCACTTGTGCAACTTAGTGCAATCAATAGAAGTGAAATTTCTTGGTGTTTTGACAACTCGGAGCGAATAGCATTTGAATATTACATATTACGAATGCAACAAATGCATACAGTTTCCGTTAAAACCGTTAACATTTCCATTACATGGCCTTGAAACTTTACCCTCAAAGAAAATTTAAAACACGACCAAAGAAGTTTCACTTCAGAATTTTGTGAAGCGTCTAAAAAAAATAATCCCTCTGGAATTTATGTTTGTCCTTTGCAACGAGCTAAATTTTGTAAAATCCATTGACAGAATTTCTGAAAAATATTAGTGAACTGTTTGTTTATACAATCACCATCCCACAGATAGTAGTAAAAATTTAATGTGAACTATTTGCTACGGTTATATAGTTCTGTGAGCCGTCCGTATACATTTTGGTTGAGGGGGGGAGTTGCGCCAATAAAAATGTTGTGCATACTTAATGGTTGTAATTAATGGCAAAGAGTAGTAAAGAAAAAAATTATTGAATGAAAAACGTTTAATAAACATTGTGATAGAAAAAGAAACTTGATTTAGATTTGGTGTATAATAAAATATGAAGTGAAATATAAGTACACGCCTTTTAATATAGCAACTGCTAGTACATAGTCGTAGCCAAGTTGCTAAAGCCTAACCGGTGTTGATGGCCAACTTCTACTATATGGTCGTACTTTCTTTTCGGCTCAACAGCCGCATTACTAAAGCCCCTGACAAAATACCAAATACCTGTTAGTTGGAGTGCATAACTTCTGGAATAGTTTTCCGAACCAAAAATAGTCGAAACTTCTGTATTGACAATGTCAGTTTGACCGTCGATTGACTTTAAGTTAACCCAAATGACGATCTGTATTACTTGGAATGTTTGTATTTACGAAAGTTATTTTATACAAATGGTTCGTTGTTTACAACTTTTGGTAAATTTTTGATGGAATTACCCATACAAATCCATCAAATATACCAGAGCCTAAAAATATGCAACAATACAGCGGGAGAGAAAAATATTAGATCACTGCAATTTTGTACGTTTTCTATTGTTTTTGGCATGCTGATTTAAAAAAAATCCATTGCAAAATTCCACGTGAACAGACGGACACCATTGAAAAGTGAGTTGATATAAACGCGGTAAAAAATGAAATCGGTTTATTGATGTTTTTCGCTTTGACGCGCACGAACAAAAAAAATGTTTTTGAAATTATTTTGAAAAATACATTTAAATTGTATTTCGCAAAATTTATTGTGCAAACTTTCAGCTCCGAACTCATCTCAAGGTAAAAATGATTTGAATTCAGATATTAATTTACAATTTAAACCTATACTTATTTCACAATTTCTCAAGCTTCTAGCAGAAATCGCAACTATGTATTTACATTTAATAACAATTTATTCGGCTTAAATTGACATGATAAATTGCTGTGAACCTCTACTTTTTTAAGCGATCTAATCTATCTAAAGATCACAAACATACGGTTGTGCTTTGTTCTTATTTTCATCATTCTAGTTTTAAAAGTATTTATTATCAGTTAACAAGCCATTTTATTTTGATTTTAGGAATTCCATGTTGCTTACCTCTTTATTCGTATGGGTAATTCACCTCGTCCTGGCCTTTGGACATTAGAGAAATCTACTGATTATGGTAAAACTTGGGCACCATGGCAACATTTCTCTGATACTCCTGCCGACTGTGAAACTTATTTTGGAAAGGATACATACAAACCAATCTCGCGGGATGACGATGTCATTTGCACAACAGAATACTCGAAAATTGTGCCACTTGAGAATGGTGAAATTCCGGTGATGCTGCTGAATGACCGCCCCTCTGCAAATAATTACTTTAATTCGACGGTGTTGCAAGAGTGGACACGTGCTACCAATGTGCGCATTCGTCTGTTGCGTACCAAGAATTTACTGGGCCATTTGATGTCGGTGGCTCGTCAAGATCCCACAGTGACCCGTCGTTATTTTTATTCGATCAAAGATATCTCGATTGGTGGACGTTGCATGTGTAACGGCCATGCTGACACTTGTGATGTCAAGGACTTAAAGAGTCCTGTGCGTATTTTGGCTTGTCGTTGTCAGCATCGCACTTGTGGCATACAGTGTAATGAATGTTGTCCTGGATTTGAGCAAAAGAAATGGCGCCAGAATACGAACGCTTGGCCATTTGAGTGTGAACGTAAGTGTGGAAAGAGGAAGGGAATTGTTGGGATTTTAGGAGACTTTTAAAACTATTTATGTTTATGTTCTGCAGCTTGCAATTGCCATGGACATTCCAATGAATGCGTCTACGAAGAGGAAATCGACATGAAGGGATTATCGCTGGACATACATGGTCACTATGATGGCGGTGGTGTTTGTCAGAATTGTCAACATAACACTGAGGGTATCAACTGCAACAAGTGTACGGGCAAATTCTATAGACCGTTTGGAAAGTTCTGGAATGAGACAGACGTGTGCAAACGTAAGTTCAGACAATCGTATGCATATTTATATGCAATATGAAAGACCATGGCTTACCTTTTTTCAAATATTACAGCATGCAACTGTGATTTCTTCTATTCTACTGGTCACTGCGAGGAGGAGACTGGCCGTTGCGAGTGTCGCAAGGCTTTCCAACCTCCAAATTGCGATTCGTGTGCCTACGGATATTATGGCTACCCAGATTGTCGTGAGTGCGAGTGCAATTTGAACGGAACTGAAGGCTACCATTGTGAAGCGGTCCATGGTGAATGTCCGTGTAAAATAAATTTTGCGGGACACTATTGCAAGCAATGTGCAGATGGTTATTATGCATTCCCTCAATGCAAAGGTATTTTGTGTGCAAATTCGCCGGTTCCGTATTTATAAATTGCTAACAATTATTCCAATCTATTTCGTAGCCTGCGAATGTAATAAAGTCGGTTCGATTAGCAATGATTGCGAATTTGAGACAGGTCAATGCAAATGTTTAAGCAGTTTCGGTGGTGAGCGTTGCGAGCGTTGTAAACACGGTTACTTTAACTATCCCAAGTGTCAATGTGAGTTCAATGCATTCAAATTTTACTGACAATTTCTTTCAACAACAATAACAACATTCATATATTTAGATTGTGATTGCGATATACAGGGAACTGAAGATGAAATCTGTAATAAAGAATCCGGTAAGTGCGTCTGCCGTGAAGGCTTTGGTGGCCCACGCTGTGATCAATGTTTGCCTGGTTTCTATAACTATCCCGATTGTAAGCCGTGTAACTGTTCGATAACTGGTAGCTCAGCGATTACCTGTGATAATACAGGCAAATGTAATTGCTTGGCTAACTTTGCTGGCAAACAGTGTACGCTCTGCAGTGCAGGATACTTCAACTATCCCGAATGTTTACGTAAGTAAAAAAAGTTGCTCAAGCTTAACTCTTTTCTCGGAGGCGGTATAACTTTTTCGTTTCGCTTGGTACAGACACAAATTTTAAGCCACAAACATTACGTAAAAATATAACTAGAAAACAGTTGCTTTTGTTTATTTCTTATTTTGAATGTATCCCAGAAGACAAAATGATGGAATCCAACAACCAAAATTACGAAAAAGAAAGTTAAGGTACTGTAGAAGCCGTACCTTTAGTAAATTTTCCGTTTTTATTACTCCATTAAAACATTTTCCGTAAATTCTCCGTCAAGCCGTAATTTCATCGTCAAGCCTGTATTCGTTTGTATTCCGTAAAATCGTATTTATATCTTAGATTTTTTCAAAACTGTTTTGTTTTTGAGAATTTCCAATTGCCAGTGTCAATAGAAGCTGTCGATCCCGGACTGGACAATAGCCATTTTCGCAGCGGGAATAGCTATATTGCACAAATAATTATTTTCTTTTTAATAGTATTTTTGCCATTGTTATAGGCCCGATTCCAAATAACTATTGTATTTATATAATATTATAGTCGTGGAAAATGCTACCACTTAAATTCAAAATACAATATAAACACACATCTTTGCCTTTAAAGCATTATCCTTCATAGAAACAGGAAGATTAAGTGCTGTATTCTGTGTAGTTTTCACATTTGCATTGCTATATACTTACGAACATTGTATGTACAGATATATGTATGCGCTAGAGATGGGCGCGTGAGTACTTTTTGGATCACACTCATGGCTTTGAAAACTCACGCATGTTGGCATTAAAAAAAAAAAAAAAAAAAATATACGTGCTTTGAAAATTTTGCAAAGAATTTCACGCATGTTCACGGACAGTCTTTTTATTGTTAAATTTTTATTTATGTAAATAAGAAATAAAGTGCTTATATAAATAATATGCATATATAAATAATGCACTTTTAAACTAAGTATTTACATGTTTTTATTCAAAAATAAAATTTGGTGTACATTTTCACCGAGCATTCGGGGTTTTAGCCACCAAAATTAAGTATTTATGAAATTGTGAATTATAACGACGTCATGGTCAAAATTAACTTGTACTCACGCATTTTCACGTCGAAATAATGTCACGCTCACGCTTGTTCACGTAGAAATTATGGAAATCAAATCACGCTCACGTGGAAATTATGTCACGTGCGTGCCACCTAAAATTCATATCACGCGCCCATTCAAGTGTACTATTCTCAGTTTTTAATAAGAATAATAATAGTGGGGAAATCTGTTTGTTTTTTATAAGAAAATACAGTCCGTAAACCGTACGTCTTGTCGTCTTTTTAACGAAAAGTCTCCATTTTGGATGTTTCTTTTATACGTTTACTGTCCCGTTCCCGGATTCATTTCTGGACGCAAACCTAGTGCTTCTGGACCATTTCTGGAACGGAAAGAGTACGTTTTGTTTGTTGGGTGTGTTTTTTTTTAACGAATTACTTTTTATACTACAATGGGGAAAAATGTATTTTGCCAAATGAGAGGGTGTAGTTTTTATCTAATCGTCTTCAAGTAAAGAGTTAAACCTTCTTCTTCTTCATGATTTGTTCAGCTTGCAACTGCGATGTCCATGGTTCTGAGGGTGTTACTTGTAATGCTGATGGTCAGTGCTTGTGCCTGCCTAGCTTCGATGGCAAACTGTGCGACTCTTGCAAGGAAGGATTCTATAATTTCCCCAGCTGTGAAGACTGCAACTGTGACCCTGCCGGTGTTATTGATAAATTCGCTGGCTGTGGTTCTGTACCAATAGGGGAATTATGTCAATGTAAAGAGCGCGCTACCGGACGCATTTGCAATGAGTGCAAGCCACTTTACTGGAATTTGAATATCAGCAATCCTGATGGTTGTGAAGTGTGTGATTGTTGGACAGATGGCACAATTGCTGCTCTAGACACCTGTGCCTCGAAATCGGGTCAATGCACTTGCAAACCACACACGCAAGGACGCATCTGTAAAGACTGCAAGGATGGCACCTATGACTTGGATGGTTCATCGCTGTTTGGCTGCAAGGACTGTAATTGTGATGTTGGTGGCTCATGGAAATCAGAATGCGATAAGTTAACGGGGCAATGCAAGTGTCATCCTCGTGTTACTGGACGTGCTTGTACACAGCCCCTGACAACACATTACTTCCCCACACTTCATCAATTCCAATATGAGTACGAAGATGGCTCACAACCATCTGGTGCACAAGTTCGCTATCAGTACGATGAAGAAGTGTTCCCGGGCTTTAGCAGTAAAGGTTATGCTGTTTTCAACGAGATCCAAAACGAAGTTCGTAATGAGTTGGCGGTATTCAAATCATCAGTGTATCGTATTGTTATTCGTTATGTTAATCAGAATACAAATAATGTAACCGCAAGCATATTAATACAATCGGAGAATCCCTTGGAAGTTGATCAGAAGTAGGAAATAATTTCGACTATAAAAAGTTTTAGTTAATATAATGGTTTTTTTTTATAGTGTCAAAGTGCTGTTACGTCCTACGACCTCACCGCAGTTCGTTACCGTGTCCGGTGCGAAGGGTAACAAGCCTTCGCCCATTGTGCTGGATCCTGGCAAGTATACGATCACAACGAAAACCAACAAGAATGTGATGCTTGATTATTTTGTATTGCTTCCTGCTGCTTACTATGAGGCATCAATTTTAACACGTAAAATTGCGAATCCTTGTGAATTGGGTAATATGGAGCTCTGTCGCCATTACAAATACGCTTCGGTTGATGAGTATGTACTCAGCAAAGCAAAAGATAAATCGCATTTTAATTTCATATTGTTCTGTTCTTAGTTTTCAACCTGCTTCCACTCCATTTGTTGTTGCCTCGAATAATACCCCCATCAATCCCTCCGAGTTTTACAACGATCCCGAACATCTTATTATCGTTGGTCATTCAGGTGATATACCTGTGCTTAGTGCCACTCAACACGATCTCAATTACATTGTTGATATACCGCGCAGTGGTCGTTATATCTTTGTTATCGATTATATTAGCGAACGAAATTATGCAGAGCCTTACTTTGTGAAATTGCGTATGGGCAAGGATGAAGATTATGGCTCGACAACACTCTATCCATGTCTGTACTCCATGGTCTGTCGAACACCGATCATTGATGAGAACAGTCGTGAAAAGACATTCTATATGTCCAAGGATGATTTAAAGCCTGTGGTTGTTGATGTAAGACTTTTAAAATGCAAAGTGGAAGTAAGTGATCATTTAAAGTGTTAACAATTTCTAGGCTGATTATGACGACTTTGGACGTGTCGCAATACTTTCTGTCACCGCCATTCCTGTTGAACAATGGTCAATCGATTACATCAATCCCAGTCCAGTATGTGTCATACATAATGAACAATGTGCCACGCCGAAGTTCCGTTCGGTGCCTGACTCAAAGAAAATCGAATTCGAGACTGATCACGAAGATCTCATTTCCATAAACAAACCACCGTATGCTGCGTTGGATGAGCGTGTTAAGTTGGTACACTTAGATAATAAGAAGAGTGCTACCATTGTTATTGAGTGAGTTTTGTTAAAATCTTTGATCTGAGGCCGAGCATTTTTATCATATTTCTCATTTACAGATCAAAGGTTTCAGAACCCGGACGTTACGTTATTCTCGTCAAATATTATCAACCTCATCATCCCAAATATAATGTGCTCTACACTTTGACCGCTGGAAAGAATCAATATGATGGAAAATTCGAAATAAGTCACTGTCCATCGAGCTCTGGATGCCGTGGTGTGATACGTCCAAATGGTGATGATTGGTGGTTCGATATCGAAGATGAATTCAAATTTACTTTAACTGTGAGTCTCACTTACTTACGCACTTTTATTCTTTTACTAATTTTTTAATTTTTGTAATTTTAGAATAATCGTCCCCAGGGTGTTTGGCTTGATTATTTGGTTGTTGTGCCAGTTGATCAATATAACGAAGATTTGTTGGTTGAAGAAACATTCGATCAGACGAAGGAGTTCATTGAAATGTGTGGACAAGATCACTTTTATATCACGCATAATGCCAGCGAATTTTGTCAGAAGGCGGTGTTCTCCCTGACAGCCGACTACAATGGTGGCGCATTGCCTTGTAATTGTGATTACGCGGGTTCAACCAGTTTTGAATGCCATCCCTTTGGTGGCCAATGCCAATGCAAACCGAATGTTATTGAGCAGCAGTGTGGTGCATGCCGCACCGGATTCTACGGCTTCCCGGAGTGCAAGCCTTGTGATTGCCCAAGCACTGCTATGTGTGAACCACATACAGGCGAATGCGTTTGTCCACCCAATGTTATGGGAGAAATGTGCGATAAGTGTGAGCCAAACACCTACGGCTTTCATCAAATTATTGGTTGTGAAGAGTGTAATTGTAATTACTTGGGCATTTCAAATGGCAACACACAATGTGATATGTTCAATGGCTCGTGTGAATGTCGTCCGAATATTGAAGGGCGTGCTTGTGAGCAATGCTCGAATGGGCACTTTGATTTCCCACGTTGTGATCAGTGTAGTTGTAATGTTGCCGGCACCGAAACCGAAATTTGCGATAAAGTTGACGGCAGTTGCTTCTGCAAGAAGAATGTTGTAGGGCGCGATTGCGATCAGTGTGTCGAGGGCACATACAATCTCCAGGTTGGCAATCCTGAAGGATGCACATCTTGTTTTTGTTTCGGCAAGACTTCACGTTGCCAGAGCGCATTCTTACGTGTGTATAATGTCAGCCTCTTGAAGAAAGTTTCACTGAATGGCGTACAATTCAATGCAAAGTCAATTGATTTTGAGATATGGGATATTGCACCCGAGGATCTATTGATCAATGAAACTACCCTGCAAGCAGACTTTTCGTTCCGTGATGTGAATGATGAAGGCGTTGTATATTTCGGTGTCCTCGATTATTTACTCAACCAAAATAGTCACATCTCTGCATACGGTGGCGATTTGGCTTATTCGCTGTACTACACAACTGGTTTCTCTGGCAAGCCTCTGCTGGCACCTGATGTTATTTTGCACAGCAGAGATCATTGGCTAGTACACCAGAGCTATGAGCAGCCGGCCAGCAATCAGAAGTTTAGCAATCGCGTTCAAATGGTGGAGTCCAACTTCCAAACTCAAGATGGAAAACCGGTTACACGCGCCGACTTCATGATGGCTCTGCGTGACTTAAAAATGATTTTCATACGAGCCAACTACTGGGAGCAAACACTGATAACGCAGCTGTCCGATATCTATTTGACACTGGCTGATGAAGATGAGGATGCTATGTCTGAGTATCAATTTTTGGCCGTCGAACGGTGTCAATGTCCACCAGGTTATGCGGGTTTGTCATGTGAAGACTGTGCACCTGGTTACTATCGTGATCCGAACGGTCCACATGGCGGCTACTGTATTCCTTGCGAATGTAATGGTCATGCCGAGACATGCGATTGTGCCACTGGTATCTGCAAGGACTGCCAGCACTCAAGTACCGGCGATCACTGTGAGTTGTGTATTGAAGGTTATTATGGCAATGCCACCTATGGTTCACCACACGATTGTATGATTTGCGCTTGCCCGCTGCCGTATGACACGAACAATTTTGCCACCAGCTGTGAGATTTCCGACGCAGGCAATGAGATTCATTGTGAATGCAAGTCGGGCTACAATGGTGCACGCTGTGAATCATGCGCCAATGGTTTCTATGGCTATCCTGAGAAAGTGGATGACTACTGTAAGCCATGCCAATGTTCTGGCAATATTAATCCCGAGGAACCGGGCGCATGTGATACTAGATCTGGTGAATGTTTGCTTTGCTTGAATAATACGTTTGGGGCTGCTTGTAATTTGTGTGCACCTGGGTTCTATGGAGATGCCATCAAATCGAAAAATTGTCAAAGCTGCGATTGTGAGCAGTTAGGCACTTTGGAGTGTGATCCTTTTGTCGGTGATTGCAAGTGCCATGAAAATGTGATTGGTGGACGTTGTGATCGTTGCAAGGATGATCATTTTGGTTTCGATTCGGGGTTGGGCTGTCGTTCATGTGATTGCGGTATTGCCTCCAACTCGAGTCAATGTGACGACCATACCGGTAAGTGTGCCTGCAAACCTGGTGTAACTGGACGTCAGTGTGATCGTTGTGCTGTTGATCATTGGAATTATACCAAAAATGGTTGTACTCCATGTCGTTGCAATCAGGGTTATTCACGTGGTTTTGGTTGCAATCCATTCACCGGCCAATGCCAGTGTTTGCCAGGGGTAATCGGTGATCGTTGTGATGCTTGCCCTCATCGATGGGTACTTCTTAAGGACGAAGGCTGCTTCCAGTGTGATAATTGCCACCATGCTCTTTTAGATGTTACTGATCGCTTGCGTTATCAAATTGATCCAGTGGTTGAAGAATTCCAATCGGTTGCTTTGGCATTCTTCACTAGCCAAAAATTAAATTATTATGATGATTTGGCCGATAAAATTGCTCCCGATGTACAGAATTTAGATCCGAAGAGTGTTAATTTATTACCATCAAGAAATGCGTTAGCTGAACTTGAGTCGGAGGCAAAAATGTATGGCAAACAAGTGAATCTTAGTATTGATAACGCCTTGGATAGCCGCTTGTCGTCTAGCGTGCTGCTTGCAAGTATCACCGAACTCCGTGAGGAATCGAAACAAAGCGCAGCAGAGGCGGGTGAAGCAATTTATTCTGTTGAGAATTTGTCAAAGAACTTAGAAACTGCAGCGAGCACAAAAATTGAGGCTGCGCTGGAGGAAGCACAAAAGATTCTGAAAGAAATCAATCAAACTGAAATCGAATTGGAGTCCAACCGAAAGTTGTTTAATAAGTCTCGTGAACTGGGTGCTGAAATTGAAGCTATCGTCTTTCCAATTAAGTACCAAAACCAAACGCTAAATACTTTAAAGAATGATATTGGTGAATTTAGCGATAAACTCGAAGACTTATATCAATGGAGTGTTGATGCTGCTGACAAAGCTGCTGAAGCTGAAAGACTAAATGCACGCAACAAACTTGCATTCGATAATTCTAAGTTCGACACTGTATCAGATCAGCAAAAGGAGGCAAATAAAAATCTTGATGAGGCTGGTACTTTCCTTATCAATGGTGATCTAACGTTGGGAACTATTGACAAAAGACTGGGTGAATTAAATGACGCGCTTGCAGGCTTGAAGGACATCAATAAAAATATTGACGAAGACTTGCCAGAAATAGAAAAGGCATATTTGGAAGCGGCAAATCTAACGAAGGACGCAGAGCAACGAGTGGCCGAGTTGAGTGTGGGCGCTCAAAAACTTACCGAGCAGTATGCCGATATGACAGCAAGTGCTGAGCCTGCAATACGAGCTGCAACTGCTTATAGTGGCATCGTGGATGCAGTTGTTTCTGCACAACAATTCACAAAGGATGCCAAGTTTGCTGCAGGTAATGCAACAGAAATTACTGTGGGCATTGGTGATCGTGCAGGAAATGCTGATAAGGAATCTGGCGAGTTGTTGCAGAAGGCACGTGCATCACTGCTTAAAGTGCAAAGTGATTTAGAACCTCGACTCAATGCATCCGCTACCAAAGTAGATGCTATCTCGAATTTGAATAAGAATACTGAGAAGCGTTTGGAAGAAATCAACATAGCAAAGGAAATCCTGCCGGCTGAATCTCAACGTGATATGTGGAAGAACTCGAATAAAAATGCTTCAGATGCATTGGAGATTATGGAGGACGTCCTAAAAATACTAGAGCCAGTGGTGAAGCAAACTCCCAAAGAACTGGACAAGGCACGACACATTTCAAAAGATATTGATGTCACCACAAAGGATATTTCACAAGCTAAGAGCCAATTGGATAATATAGAATCTTTCATACCATCACTGAATGAAATTGCTGACGATATTGAGGGGCAGCAAGCTAAAGTCGAAGAAATCGGACAGCTGCTGGGTGAGGACTTTGAAAATCTTAAACGCCAGATTGAAACTGCACGCCAAATTGTGAACGATATTAAAGTAGGCGTTAAGTTTGTACCAAGCACAGTGCTCGAACTGAAGACACCCGAGACGCTGCCTTTGCTTGCTACCAAATCTAAGGTATCCGCTTACTTTAAAACGGAGAATCCAAATGGTTTCCTTATGTTCCTTGGTAACGATAACAAGACTGCTACCTCTGCTGCGCCTGCCAGTAAAAACAATGACTTCATGGCTCTGGAAATTGTGAATGGGTATCCAATTCTAACCATAGATCTGGGCAATGGACCTGAACGTATAACAAACGAGAAATATGTTGCTGACGGTAAATGGTATCAGGCTGTAGTTGATCGTACCGGTTCAAACGCTAAGTTAATAATACGCGAAGAGTTAGACAATGGCACCGTCACTGAACATGTCAAGGAGGCGGCACTGGTGGGCACTAATAATGTGTTTAACGTGGATCGTAATAGTCGCTTATTTGTTGGTGGATATCCAGGGCCGGCTGATTTCACACCACCAGAAGATATTCACTCGAGTTCCTTCGTGGGTGAAATCGAAGATTTGCGTATTGGTGACGAACATGTAGGCTTATGGAACTTTGTTTATGGTGAGGATAATAACCAAGGTGCTCGGGCACGCAACAAGCTTGTAAGCGAAGAAATACCACCGACTGGATATCGGTTCAATGGCAATGGTTTCGTTTCTTTGAAGGCTACGCCTTACAACTTCAAGACACGCTCAAGCATTCAATTCAGTTTTAAGGCTGCCAAGGATACCAAAGACGGACTAATGTTCTTCTATGGGCGAGGAAATCATTTCATGTCAGTCGAACTGGTTGATGGTAGTGTGTTTTTCCGTTACAAATTGGGTGAGCATATGGTGTCGACCGGCAGTGAAGATCGATACAACGACAACCAGTGGCATCGTGTTGTGGCAGAACGTGATGGTCGTCGTGGTTTGCTAAAGGTTGACGATGTGATGATCTTCCAAGAAGAGGCGGCACCACAAGCCGATGAGAATATGCCAGTCTTCAAACGCATGTTCTTTGGCGGTTCTCCGGGCAAACGAAACCATTCGGCCATCGTTGAACAGAACTTTGATGGTTGTATTGATAATGTGCATATCGCTGGCAATAAAGTTGATTTGGGACAACATTTGAATGCGGTCGGTGTGAAACCGGGCTGTCCAGCTAAATTCTCAACAACGCTCGCATACCCACCACACGAGTACGGTTTCCTGCGTACGGCTAATGTGACATCGAACAATAGTTTGAATATAAACTTGAAGTTTAAGACACGCCAACGTGATGGTGTCCTGTTCTATGCAACAAATCACGACCAGAGTTCGACAATTGGTTTGACTTTAGAGGATGGGCACTTGACTCTGCGCAGTATGGGCAGTGAATTGGTATCAGATATGCGGAAGTTGAATGATGGTGAAGAGCACGTGGTGACAGTTCTGCATGATAGCAATCAGCTTAGACTTTCAATAGATGATGTGGAGGACAAACGGTAAGACTTTTTTGCTTGTAGCAACATACAAATGTTATTTACTTCAATGCATTTTCAGTTTGCCATATTCGCCTGAACCATTGAACATTCACGCTGGTGACATCTTCTTTGGCGGGCTGCCTGACAATTTCATACCGCCAAGAGGCGCCTTGTCGACGCTGGCATACTTTTTGGGATGCATTAGCGATGTAACAATCAATGGTGAAATTATAAACTTTGCCGAAAGTATGGAAAAGAAAAACGGAAATATTAATAATTGTCCGGCAGATATTTTAGGTATAAACCCGAAAATTTTACATAGATTTATATGTAACTATTTTTTATTTTTTAGCTTATGACATAACTGCAGTTCCAACATATTTCCCTAACGGAGAAAATATATTGGCACCATTAGAAATCACTGGGACTCAAACACAAAGACCTGCACAAGCACCACCGGTTCAACCAACATGGACCAAACCGGCACCTGTAATCACTACCACCAGCACTACTACAACTACAACTGTGTCACCATTTATGCCACCACTCGCACCAATAATTCCAACCACAACCACTCAGAGACCGCGTCCACCGATTGACGCACTACCTGAACCAAAACCTCAACAACCCTTGGAACAAAAACCGAAGATTGTACCCGAACAAAATAAACCAGAAGATCCACGCTGCAAGTTGCCAACTCAACCCAACTTCGATGTAGACTTTTCCGAAGCAGGGTACCGATTCCTTTCCATGCGTGAACAACGTTTGGAAATACCAACACTGCCTGTGAAACTGCGCAAACACTACATTGTCACTTTCACATTCCGGACTGGTTATCCCGAAGGTCTGCTCTTCTATGCAGCCGATAGAGCGCACACTGATTTCATTGCGGTGTATCTTAACGATGGTAAAATCTATCACCATGCACGCTTGGGTACAGTAGTGGCAAATATTTCGAGTGCGGCTGAAGTAAACGATGACAAATGGCATGAAGTTGAGTTCGTGCGTAATAATCGCAAGATTAGTCTAGTACTCGATAATATCGAGCAAGAAGGTTCAGTGGAGTTGGAAGAGCACAATGCACCGCACGTAATGAATGTGGAGTTTCCCATTTATATCGGTGGCACTCCCAAATTAATTGAGAAAGAGGTAGTACAACATCTTGCACATGAGCTAACATATTACAATGGTTGCGTGCGTGATATTAAATTTAATAATATTGCAATGGAGCGAGAACCAAATGTACATCATGTCGTACCATGCTCCGATCAAGTTGAAGAGGGATTGTTCTTCAATCGGCCCACTGGATTCGTGAAACTTTTCGATCGTTTCATGGTGGGCACGGACTTTAGTATTCAGTTCGATTTCAGACCACGGGAACCTGATGGTCTACTCTTCTCTGTGCATGGCAAGAGTTCGTACATGATTTTGGAGTTGATCGACAATAAAATATGGTTTACTGTGAAATCTGATTCCAGAAATATTGTATTTACCAATTACACTTTGCCTGATGATGGCAGTTTCTGCGATGGGAAATGGCGCAATGTACAAGCGGTTAAATCGAAGTTTGTCATTACAATTTCCGTTGATTATATCAGCACTAGTCCTGGTGTTGGTGCAGAGGGCTCCGCAGTTACGAAAACAAATCGTCCTTTGTTCTTGGGTGGACATCAAGCATTTAATAAAGCACCCGGTCTCAAGACAAAGAAAACATTCAAGGGTTGCATCAAAAATATCATAGTTAATAAAAAGAAGGTGCGCGTTACACAGAATCTTATCTTTGGTGAAATTTGGCCAGGCGTGTGCCCATTGAATTAAGAAGAAGGCGAAATATGCTATAGAATGTTGAGAAATGTTGTGCCAATGAAAAATGGCTAGATGTTGTGCTCAACTGTAAGGGACGAATGAAATTTGAATTTCTACTTATTTCTATATCATAAAACTAAGCAATTTGCAGTTACTACAGTTGTCGTATTCCGAACCACAGTCTACAGCTCAACTGCCAATCGCACATTTTAATCTTCTCTATTGTATGTGCCAAATCGTACGAATATCTTTTTATTTGATTAAAATTTTTTTTATAAACTCATTCAATTTGCAATAAAATTTTCATATGCTAAAATCCGTGTCTCACCAATTTTTTATACAGAAAACATTATTGCTATTATTTGAAGGATGGGACGACCAGAAAGTCAACACAGCACAACACAAGTTATGAATGAAAGAAAGGAACAGAGAAAGATAGATAAGAAACCATACCCTAGCCGAGAACTGCACTCGGGTTTATTGCTTGGCAAAATTTGTATGTGCGCTTTTTTATAATTCTCATTCACTTCATATCAACAGTGAATATAAGAAGGTTGTAAGAATTAACTAGCAGACCAAAACGGAAATCGAACATACAACCTCCCTCCACTAGACTATCGAGGTGAATGATCGTGACCATGAAAATTTAGCAACCTGTATCAAGTCTGTTTGTCTACTTCTATCTATAGTATTTGTACGTCGTCAGCAAATTTGCTTCAGATATTTTTTATTAAAAATTTTATTTAGTAAGTTTATAGGAGAAACCTAAATCCAAGTTCAATAAGCAAACTGACAAAATAACAAACCAAACATAACAACAAAATTTCCCAAGGGTTAAAGCTTATATTACTATAACGTTCGCGTTCCTCTTCGTAGGTTTCAATTGTTGTCCGTCCAAAATAACAAGCGACAATGCAAATAGTAACAGAAACTTGAGAAATCCAAATGCAAGTGCGCTCCAAGCGATTCAGAGGTTCATCGCCATATTTCCATGGCCCCATGAGCGGTTGAAACTGGAACCAATGAATATGCCACGATTCCAGTACCTGTTTGAATGTAGCCCCTTTTGTTGGCAAAACGGCTTCATCATGCTCGACAGCCTTAAACTCAATTGGCTGCGTTGTGATCCATTTATTCACTTTGAAACGATGTATTTGTTCGCTTTTAATATCTTCTACGCGAATTGAGCGACAATACCAAGATGGATAGCGGCCCGCATTATCGTGTGCAATAATGAGTATCATGGGCGTGGCGATATCAACACCGCTAAGTGGCAATTTCAGTTTGCATGTTGAGTTCTGTATTAAATGTGGATCTTCCGGATCTTGATAGATGATAAATTGGCGAGTGCCACTTTTCAGGGTGAAAGTAAGTGAGACATTTGCTGTAGTGCCAGCATTCCAGTGACCACCAGTGGTGATGTAAACCACGATATCGAAGTCTTTATTGTAGTCTTTATCGGTTATTTCGGTAATCAAATGCTCTTTGTTGTTGCGCGAAGATTTGCGTGCACATAATAGTATCAGAAATAGCAACAAAAAGAGTAGCAAATAAAATAATACCATATACCAATTTATCGGGATGGATTCGAGAAGTGTGCGTTCGCCGTACACCTCGTCGGCATTGATGGGGTATATTTTACCTGCAAAAATGGACGTTTGATAGCACTCACAACGCATGCTATCCGTAATATTGGGCTCTAGTGTGGGCCTACAACTCTCGGTAGTCCATTGCGGGTCAGGTAGATCGAAGTTCCACGAAACACATTTACGAAGTTCGGGAGTGAATTCGAAATTGGCGCGTTCACTAATGTCCGCTATAGGTAACACTGCTAGATAAGCCAATTTCTTTTCGGGCTGATCGTTGAGTATGAGAAATTTTGTGTCCGTACTGCTGGACTCCACGATGTCTTTGGACATTTTTACTTGATAACCACGTGGTTTAACGCCCAGCTGTAACATTATATGTATTCTTACGGTGGTGAGTACAAATTTAACCACTAAAACTGAATTCTGGGGCATTACCATTTGATATATGGGCATATCCAAACTAGATTGCAGGTAGCCCTTCTCGGTTTCTGTTGCTTTTTTGGGGGGCGTTGATAGTTTCATAACTAAATCAAATGGTCTGGTTAGGTTAAGCTGTGCGTCCGATATTTTTGTTTTGCTGAAAGCGCTCAGGTAAAATACCCCTGTGTTGATACCCCTATCATCTGGATACCACCAGAAGGGATTAGTATCGTGCGATATAACCTGTAGCAGTACATGCCTGCTACCCAATAGTTTTTGCAATTCCTCGAGCATCCCAGGGTTTAAAGTAATAGTAGCGGCATCATTTTTTGTTTGAACTACGCGTGTCTTTGTACCCTCAAAACTAAAGACTTCCATTTTCAAGCCACCCTTTTCAATGATGAAGGGCTTCTCGGTGGGTTCGTGCATGTTTGTGGCGGCCACTCCAATGTAATGCATACATTTAAAAGAGGCTTCAATCGCAGCCAACCAATTATCAACGCGGGTCAATACTGTAATATCGAAGTCACCAAAATCTGGATAAGTTTCAGCTAAAGGATTATCAGGGTTGACTCGCGACGATTTTAGACTGTGAACTTCGGGTATTGTTTCTAGCTCTACTGAGAATTCGGCGAGCATTTCCATCATAACAGTTGTCAACGTTTTGTATGGTTCCGGGAGCAGTTCATTGACTTCACCATCACGTATTACAGTTTCCAATCCGATTGCAATTTTATTAAATAGCAGCGCGAAAAGTGCAACCTTTTCATTGTCGAGTGGCTGTAGTGGTTTCAATAGATTTAATGTTACTACTGTAATTTGCTCCACCACAAGTAGCGTATACAAACTAAAAAAGCGAAACTGCTCGTATATGAGTATGGCTGCCTCTAGTGAGGGTACGTTTTTGATTAGAGCATTCACGAGCATAATGGCACGCACAATGTCGCCATTTGCCAGTAGGAATTTTATGTTATACTCTTCTTTCAGCAGCAGTATTCTTAAAGCAGCTACATCTGCTGGTGTCGGCATCGCGGAAACCGAAACGGACACTTGTTTTTCCGTACAGCTAAATAAAAAGTCACAAATGATCACTTTGATGCTGCTCAACTGTGGGAGACGCAAATGAGCTTCATGATCATTTGTACGATCAAAAGTGAGCGTTTCGGCAACGTATTGATACCACAGTGGCATATTTTCGTCTTTGAAGTTGTCGCATTTTATATGAAAGTCGGTTTCATATTCTATGCCACTTGTCGGTTTTATGGTACAACTACCACCTGAAGGTGGCTTATTTTTAGCTAGTTTAATGTTGGCGTTGCCCTCAAATGCACGATTAATTTTACAATGTAATTTGATTGTGATTGTTTCGGCATCTGGTGGTGTGTGAACTAACCGCTGGCTATTCTCACCAACAGTTGCCCCATTCAGGGACCATGTGTAGACTATCGTCTTCCATTCGGCTTTTGTACAACTTAAACATTCTCCCTGTAGATGCAAGATTTCACCTGGGACATATTTACCATCTATGCAATTACGTACACAATTTATAGCTATGTAGTGTGGGAGCCCAGTAACGAGTTTAACCACTTGTTGGGTCTTGTCGGTGCTGTAAATGTTGACAATCGAACGTATGTAAAATGTAAAGGTATATGCTTTGTGCAATTTGAACTGGCCAGGGAAAATAGTTAATTTGTTGGCTGCAAAGGAAAGAAATGCTCAAACCCCAGTTAACTACAAATATTTCTCAATTTTTCTTTCTATTTTAAAACTCACCATAAGAAATTTTCTTTTTACAGTACCTATTTTTGGGATCATCTGCAGATTCACAATCCCAGCGGAATGTCATTTTCTGTTCGACTTTGGGCGATAGCGCACAGTCGCGACTACGTGATCCATCTATTACAAATGATTTGTAATAGCCGACTTCACGGTAATCACCGCCAACTATGTTGGCAAATACAGGTTTAGACATCACGAAAATATAACACTGGGGAAAGTATAAAAAATGAAAATTAATTTTTAAGTTCGAATTTCCTTACTCTCGCCTCCTTTCGTATTAAAGTCGTGCCATAAGATTCCGTGACACCAAGATGTATCATATAGGATTGCATTATCTCACCATGATATTGATACCACAAGTGATAAGGAGGCACTTTCAGCAGCGTAGATTCAGAACGTCCGAAATTATGTAATTGTACTAAAAACAAATATGAGGAGCTTCGCAACTTCACAACTTCTCCAACTGTGACGCTTACCAGTTCCAATGCTATTCCATACCGTCCAAAAGTATTGAATCACGGAACGTGTACCGCCACATCGTTTGTGTACAATCGGCTCGAACATATTGTAGCGTGCAATATCTAGGAACAAAGGTTCCATCGGCTTAGAGCAGTGCATAAACTCAATGTCTGGTACACACTTAATACTGTGCGGTTTCTCAATATGCAATTTGAATTTATGATTGTGCACCGCTGTTTGTTTTTCATTAACCGCACGCAGCCACAACTCAACTTCGCCCAGTTCCCAAAATCGTTTGGTGGCCACGTGATAGTATCCCCTTTGATATGGCATTTTGTTGCTATGCCTGATGCCCAATCGACGTGCAATTGCTGCCAAATTGCTCGATCTTTTCCAACGACCCACATTCTTGGACTTACTTGGATCTGTGTCGAAGGTGTCAATCAAATAGTTCGGTGCGAATAATTCGAAAACGAAATATGATTTTCCCAACGATTCCACTGTCAGCAGAAAGCTTACTTCTTCCTCATAACGAACATAATGATTAAAGAGTAAAAAAAATCTGCTAAACATATTGCCACCAGAAATTTCGCAATCCTGTCCACTGAATCCTTGTGGACAGGCACTGCAAACATATTGGCCGATGGCATTGGTGCAGGTAGCTCCATTCTTGCAGGGATTAGTAGCGCAGTTGTCAACGATTTCATTACAAGTCGTGCCCTTGAAATATTTGTTGCCGAGGCACTTGCAAGTGCGCACGTTATTCTCCAGGGTACAGTCTCCTTCATAATTGCAGTAGCCGTTGTCACATTTTTTGTCGGGGTCAGCGTGAATTTGCTCAAAGATTTGCAATGGCAACAGCAATAGAAAATACAGCAACATTGCTAATAAAGTGTAGAATAGATTTTTTAATCTGATCAAAAAAATGTCGCTTTGACTTAAGAAAACGTTCCCAATTTTTATTAGCCGATAAAAATAAAATTAACAACAAGTGGAGATCAAACTAAATATTACAGAGAAACTTTCTTCATATTTGGAAGGATGGAGATATTCTCGGAAAATTTTGGTAGACAATGTGAAGGGATTTTAAACAAGAATTCTCGCTCTCGTTGTAGCCCAGATACTTGCATATTGAGAATGAAAAAGTTTATTGGGTATGCTAGTTATATAACATAGTGTTAATCAAATATTCACTTTGACCTTATGGTTAACGATCTAATATGATGGCTGTAAATCTGGCTGTAGGCCTGTTCAAAAACAAACAAATTTTTAAAAATTTTTAATAGTTTTCACTAGTAAAGTGTTCACGAGAGCGTAAAAATGTGAGAGAGCAAAAAGGTAACTGAAACTTTCTGCAAGTAAAATTTATACAGCTGTCGAAAAAAAACAATCTGCCAAAAAAAAAACAAAATCAGTAAAAAAGTAACCAAAAAGGAAAAAGAAGTGTGATGTTTCAAGTAAAATAAGAGGAAAAAGAAATATTGGTCTTTGGACAACAATTGACTTCAATTGTGGTTAGTTCTATTTTATTAAATTTAATACATTTACAAAAAATCGCATCCGCAATATTTTTTCTACTAGTTTTCTGTTCCACGTACTTTTTCTTATTTTTTCTCTTTGCGAGAGTATTTTTCTCAATCTTTATTCTAGTCTCTGCCTGCAAGGCCAACGGGATAAAAATCTTTATTTTGTTAAATCGGCAGCATTCTCATAGTAAAATATTTCTGAATATTAAAAATCAAATGACTCGTTGCCGTCGACAATGGGCTTAGTGAGTTCCTTAGTGAGGTAAAATAATACACTTCCTCTTATTTTATGACACAATCGCCCATAGAGCTTTTCGTCCATGTTGTGTGCGTGATATTTGTGCGCGAATGGAACGGGTCTACAAGTATTATGCCGGATCAGAACGGCGAAGTGAATAGGGTTTCTTAGCCAATTTCAACTCGGACAGGTTTGTCATTACTAACCAAGAGTTAGTTGCATGTAGAAAATGTTTATGTTCTATTTCTGGCTGTGCTGATCATCGAACCCGAGCACCCTTCGTAGCATTCCAGTACACTAACCGCTACGCAACGGCAATTACTATGCACAGTAGATGTTATATTTAAGGACATTATTGAATCAAGTCATCATAAGTCAAATGTAATATGAGTGAGAAAATAATATATAATTGCTGCTGTAAAATATTCTTGGATTCATTTAAGATTTCCCATAATTATAATATCCCTAACATAACGTTACGATCGCTTACAAATACGAGTATTATAATTAAACTAATTGTTACATATAGTTATTAGTTTAGTTGGTTAGCAATGCAAAATTGATTTTTACCGCGCATTTCAAGAATACAGAGTAAAAATCAGTGGTTAAGTAGTTGCGGTGGCGTTGACGGTGCCGATGGTAATATCTGAAACACCTGTTCTTGTTATTAGCATATGTGTATACCTAAATCGGTATCTAAATAGTAATCTATCTTTTCTCTATTTATATGCAGATTGATATGTAGATATACAATGCGAATTTGCAATATCGCATATTTTTTTCTATTATTTGCTGAACAATGCGCGCAATGCTCAATAAACAGTTAATTCCATAGTAAATAATTAGAAATGAATTTGAATTGGATTAATTAATATGATTAAATTAATCAAGAATTAAAACAACATAATAAAAAAATCGCAGAGGCACAAAAGTGAAAAGCAAAATCGCGGCGAGCGTATTGGGGTTATGTCTTTGTGAATGTTGGGCTATGTATGAATGATTCTACGTGGAATCTATGTGAATGTGTATGATATCACACAAAAAGTTGCTTTTATTATTGTATGCAACATTATTTTACAGAAACAAAAAATAAAAAAAAAATAAAAAGAAAGACCAACAGATAAACAAAACATCTCGAGTGCTGGAATTGCAACAAACTCAATTCAAGGACTACTGCTTTATTAAATAAAAACAAAAAAAAGGTAAATAAATCTCCCCCTAAAAACACACACAGCAACGATGGCAACACTCATAGAGTATTTGTTTTTTGTTGTTGCTGGTGTTTGGAGTAAGATCATGTAGCATTGATATTTTAGTTGCTGTTGTTATTAGATATCTACGACGAGTACTTGTCTGAGTATGGCAGATTGGTTGACTGTTGGCACCACCACCACCGCCACCATCACATCTACCATTACCACAAAATCTGTTACAATTCATAATAATAAATTCATAATTGTCCGTTAAGCAAACGATAATAATATTTCATTTCGCAATAATGACAATAGACGCCATCATGCAGTCGCCAATGTGCGCCAATGTTGCCGACTGCTAACTGCTTGTGCCACCAAACTGTTTGAGCCAAAAAATTTGTTGTAAATTGTTTTTTTTCTTTTTCGTTAGCACCCGCACTAATGCTGCGGCTGCGTTGCATACATTCGGACACAAGAGCAGCACCAACAGCATATAAATGTTGTTGACGGCGTATACGACGATGCTGTTTGCTTGTTGCTGGTTGTTGCTGTGATTCACACAATCATAATAAAATCACATTGCATTTAGTTAGAATGAAAAAAAGAGAAAACCAACAGAAAAAACTTTGAAGTTGCTGTAGCTGTTGCTGGAGCTCATTCAATTCGCATCTCTCGAATGCGCAACAAATCGCTGTGAGGGCCATCGCCATCGCAATCGTTGTTGCTATCGTTTTCTTTGCCGTCGTTGGTGTTTTGAGTGTTGTAGTTGTTTTTTAGATTTGCTGCTGAAATTGAAAGCGACAAAAATTCGCACTCGGCACGTTTGTTTCGATTAATTCACCAAACACTTTGGAATCTTTTCATGAATTATTCGATTCGTTTCTTTATTTTGGTTAAAGAAATTGCAATGAAAATGAAATTGAATTTTACAGTCGGTGATTATACCAAGTTCCAGTTGAGCGTTGTAAGTCATTTGAGTTTGCAAACCAGTGCCAAATTACCATAGGTAGTCCAATCAGAAAGTTCTATATATAATAAACACATAAACTTTATACTCCGTAATTCTTGGTCCGGTTTGTATCCGGTGTGTAATTTTATGCCCGGTATGAATACTGAAACTCAAGCAGACTCCAGCAGAATTGAATGGATTCATTCTTCCACTCGATTTGAATCTCGCAAACATTGTTGATATATTTATTTACAATTATTCTATTTATTGCAATTGGTAATTATTCGTTAATTACAAAAAGTATTTTTTAAGCATTTCCTTGGTATTTATTTCGTTTTTAAAAATTCGTACCGAGACATTCGCTGATTTTTGTTTCTTTGTGTATGGTTTTCTTTTCAGTTAATTTTTAAAAGTTATGACTTAAGCATCATAAAAAAATATTACCACAAAAGTGTTGCTAATATTTTTTGAAGTACAAAGTGCATATTGGTTACAGCGTCAGTATATTGCATTGGCAACATTGTTGCAGACATGAGCGCTTTCTGAAACTTCCTGCTATTGCTAGAGAAGAGCAAAATGTCAATTTTGTGGCTTTTAAATTGCTTTTCAAGTAGTTATTTGTATTTGACGAGCAGTAAGAATAAGAACTAACAAAGTTATTTATAAAATGCTGCCTAACCTGAACAAGTTAAGAATGCCAATGAAGGGGAGAATGCTGATGACAATAATTTAATGGTAATTAAACTGAGTGGCATACAATAACATTCTAGTTATTTGTCTTATAGTCAGCACAAATTAAAAAATGGGCAGTAGCTCTTCAACCGGACATATGAATGTAATTTGATAGGAGTTTGAATTAAAAGAGTTCAACTTATAAACTTTCAAATAAAAAGGAAGAAGAAGTAGAATAGAGATGAGTAGGCACGGAGGGACTAACAAAAGCTCGCTAAGTTGGTGATAGTTTATTAGTTTTTAAAAATCCAAAGTTGATAGATTTTTGTAATAGATTTATGATATTCCATTTAAAATTTCGTGAAAATCGGTAAAAATGGAGGCTAAAAAAATTAATGCTAGTGATGTAAGGTGGGCAGAAATCCTACGCCTAGGGTTTCCAAGTGATTGCAAGGATTCCAAACCGGACATTTTTCTATTTAGGAATAGTTTCGTGAAGACCGCCTTAATTCTTCGGAATGCTAAAATTAACCAAAATACAAGGTTGACTCAAGAAATGATAGCTAATGATCTGGGTTTGAATGCCATGGCTGCGTTACGAATATTAGGAAATCATATCGGAAAGATAAAGAAATCTGCTCAAAGGCTTAGCACTTAGCATATGAAACTTGCTTCAATAAGTGCGACCTTTTAGCCAAACAGCAGTCCATGGTATGGAGCCCAAAAAGTGCAAATCCGCTCGTTAAAGGAAGACAACGAAAGGGATGATGCCAAATTATTTCATTAGGCCCAAAATTGTAGTTATTTTGTTTGGAACTGTCCAGACGGTAACTGCTAAGTAGTGTACAGAAAATTGCTTGCCACAAGTTAAAAAGTTGATTGGAAAATCAGAAAAAATGAATGTGCTGCTCAAAAAATAACAACTTTATTGCGCTTTCAGGTATAGAAGACAGCACTACCGGATCAAGTACCGTTCGATTTTTGCTTGTTTCCAATAATACAAATGATAATTGTAGAGGAATAGCCTTCAGCCTAAAAAGATGAGTTTGAGGAAAGTACCTGTATGAAAAGTACCTGTTAAAATCAATAGAAATTATGCAGAGAAGATGGATAGTGAGATATAAAATTCAACTTTTTTGTTTATTTTTTCAACCAACTTGGTGAATTTTTGTTAGTCCCTCTATAGAACAGCATGCCCCAAGAGGGCTTAAGTATGTATATCTTATGGATTTATTTTCGTTACACTTATGGATTTATTTTTTAGGAGTCAATGATATATAAAATGAACGTTTGTAGTCCAAAAAACAACAATGTAATTAGAGACAGTCAATTAATTCTTTAATTCTTCAAACATGAAATTTACAGCCAACTTTGTAAATATAATGAATTAATATTTGAGAAAATACTCAATATTTAATGTTGACAAAGGGGTTTTAACAGCTGAAACAAATTCTAAATAGATACTGCGCAAAAATGACACAATTACACTGTGCGACAAAAACATCATAATTAAAATTTCAAATGATTTGCACATGTTTATTTTATTTTATTTATATATTAATGTCTGTCCGTTTTGTTTGTCATGCATAAATTAAAATAAGTCAAGGGTGTGTGATAAACTCACTTTTATTTTCCTCATATACTTATGTGTATGTGTGTGCCAAAATTTATGTTTAGTAATTTCGCGTAAATTTCAAAGAATTTTTTCCTCCATAAAAAAAAATAAATTAAAAAATACACTCGTGAAATTTGCTTCAACAGCAACAACAATAAGTAAATATTGCAAACAAAAAAGCCACACACTGAATGAAAAAAAAAAATACCATGAAAGAAAAATTTGATCAACAAATGTTGCATGACTTAAAATTTAAAGTCGCATTTGAATTGCAATCAATATTTTTCGTGATATCGCTTACAGTTCATTGGCATTTATTGCTTTTGGATGGGAACTTGTGTGAGTTCAATGCCAAATTTTACCTTTTTTTGCTGGTAAAAATAGTTCACAATTGTGTTAAAAATGCGTAGAAAAAATATGGAACAAATGAAAAATATAGAAAAATATTTTAAAGGTACAAATTTTGAATTATCCTGAGTCTCTTAACATTTAATCACATGCTGTGACATTCAGTCATACACACAAAACTATGAAAATTCATAGTTCAGTCATTCATGTCGCATGTGAGCTATAAACGACAATAACATTAATAACAATAAACCACAATAACAACATAAAAGAAAATGACAATTGCAATAATAATGAAATCTCTGCTCCTCTAAAATGAGAAGTGAGCGGGAATAAAATGTTTTCAATTTTGTCACCGAAAATGATCGAAAAGATACTTAAGAAAATGTGAAGCAATTGAGATTGATTGCATTGCACACATACACATACATGCATATGTATGCATACATAGACACATTCGAATTGGACAAATAAGCGCAACACCACCAACAACAGCAAAAACAACGACAGCAACAACTATTTTACATGTTAGTTGCAAAAGTAGCAAAAAAAAAAAAGAAGTTGCTACCGAGTGACTTGAGTCTCAATGACTGCTGGCTGACTCTACTCTGTGAATTGAGGGTAAGTAAAATGCGTAGGCAGTGGCAGTGGCAGCGGCAGCGTATAGAGATATGTGAAGGCCTGGATTTTTTTATTATATACCCGTAGATACATAGTTGAATTGGATTGTCAGTCAAAAGGAATTCATGATCAATGATTGCCGATGCCCATAAGCGATAGTTAGTTAGGCTCTTGTTATTGTTGTTGTGGTTGTTGTTGTTTGTGTTATTGCTCCATATACATTCACAGGGGCATATTAATATTGGCTGTTATAGTGACATTTTAAGGACAAGTTCGTCGTTCGTTCATTCATTTATTGCTGCTGTTATTTATATTTCTGCATTCGACTTATGTACCTACATATGTATGTATATATTTTGAAATATGTATTAATACATCAATATTGTCAAATGTTAGCTATGAACAAATTTTGCCCAATACATTTAAATAGGTAGAATAAAAAATACAATTTTGTTTTCCCTTTGTACGTTATGCATACAGTTTTTCGCGGTAGTATGCGATTTTTTAGACTCCAAAACCGCATACCGCTTTTTTTTTACAAAAATTCCGTGTTTATACTAAGAAATAATTATTAAAATTAATTTTTTAGCGCTTCGAAATTCAAATTTATCAATCGCAATGCAAAACGTCAGAGTTAACAATGGAAAGAGGTAGCGAGTATAAATACATGCAAACGGCAGACATAACGCGATTAGAAGTGGAAACATTGAAGGCGATTCTGATCGTTAAATGTAACTAGAAATAACAATGCGAAGCTGGAATTGCTTCGACAAATTTCTTCAAAGGGCAAATACAACAACTAGAGGAGATATTGGAATGGAGAACGAAGACAATTCAGATAATGGATAATTTGCTTTCCTTGGTCCCTATTAAACACTGCAAGGCCATACAGTATTTTGATGCTTGCATGTCGAGTTTGTAGTTAAGAGGGGCTGAGAAGCTTTCAGGGTAGACAAACATGCTGTTTTTGCTGTAACATTTTGGCATTTTTCTTTCTAATATTTTTGCTTTATTCTTATTCTGATTTTATTTTATTAAAGTGAATTTAAAGTTATACAAAGAAAGCAGAAGACTAAATAAATATTGTAATAATATTTTTGGCGTGATGGCCTTGTTTGAGCGGAAACAGAATAGATATAAATGGTTAATTGACAAAAAAAAAAAAAACCAAGGAAAGATGCTGAAAATGCAGTGTGTATTCTTTGAATAAAATTGATAACGTGAAATAAAGAGTTTTTTAAACCGATTTACTGTTTTTTTAATTATTGGTAGAAATATACACGTATTGGTCCGAAAAAAGACGAGCGTTACTCATACATCATGGATGATAATTATGGGGTAGTCAGTTTTTGCGCGTAAAGTTTTTGAGATAATATTTGAAAATTAATTTTAGATAAAATATTACCCACCTAGCAACATTTAAAAAAAATTACGCACCTTTAACTCATTATACGAATTATGTTAATAATCCTCCACACACTAGACGGCTTGGTCGGACATTTTGGAATGCGATTTTTTCTATGTATGTGAAAGCTCAATTAGAGCGAAACAATCCAACGGGAAAGAAATCGCTCCAAAAGTGCTTCTTTACCTATACTGGAGCGCTTTTCTTTCAGCAGTAAGCGCTTCTTTATAGTACAGCTTATATACTTTTTACATTGCATGTCATAGGCAGTAAGCGCTGAAAGAGCGCTTCTAGAAGAAGCACTTTTAGAAGTGGTTTGGGAAGAACAATTCTGTGTGCTCTTCCCTTTTTTTATTAACTGCATATATTTATTATATTTACATAAGAACTTAAATAAAATAATAAAATCCAAAATTAGTGTTCACCAAACATTGGTGAGCCACGAAAATTTGACAGCAATAAATCAACTTATATTTATTTTCATATTAATCATATGAGAATTACAAAAATAAGAACTATTCCAGCGTTCTTTTGCTTACTTAAAAGCGCTTCCAGGAACCTTAATGTCAGCGCTTCCTATTTTCCCCACTTAGTAGCTTCTACGAAAGTACAAAGTAAGCAAAGTAAGAGCTCCAAATTATCTTTCTGCGTTTCATAAATACGATCAGGTATTTTAAGTCTACTTGCGTAAAAAAACACACAGTTTCGTCAAGGGCATAACAATAGACGTAAAATTACGCCGGTGAGGGAAAATATAAGTCTTCTTTAATTCCTATTAATTTTGAACTTGATTTTATTTACACCTATTGCCAACATTACAATAACACTAATAAAACTTGTAATATTGTTGTGCATGAAAATAGCATATTTTTTACTATTTTTTGAGATTACGAAAAAGGACATTTAATAATTTTTCGTCATAGTTTATCTACTTTCTTACAAATATAGATCACAAAGTTTACCTACATATTTTTCAAGATTCTGCTTCTGCTTGAAAAAATTATTTTTCAATCAAAATCTTTTTTTTATATTTTAGAAAAGGGTTCAAAAGTTCTTCAAATTAAAATCAAATTCAAAGTAGAATCTGATTTGAATAAATAAGCTTGGCTTACTATCAGTTAAATGACGAACATTTTATTTGGAAAAACGTTTCTGTGGCTTAATAAAAAACTTTTAGAATAAATTTGTAAAAAAAAAATATTTAGCGAGAACCTGAGTACGCTTTCAAATTATAAGTCAATGATGCAGAAGGTTCCTGATGCGGATTTCGTGTTGACTAGTAGAAAATGTTGAGAAAATATTTAATTAATTGGTGGAGTTACTGCCCGACAACCTTCTCTTTGGCTACGATACTGCTCCCGTGAAATCGATTTCATTTCATATTTTAGCATTAAAAAGTTTAAAGACAATTGATTTTCTAAATAAGAATTTTTTATACCTGGTGCTTAACTTTTCGCCAGGTTACTTCTCATCATTTAATAGACGAGGTTAAATGTTTTGATGATATAGTAATAGTATGTAGGCAATCGATTAAGAAGAACATTTACTGTTTTATTGTACATAAGAGATAAAGTTTAAGGGGGTGATACAATTAGAATGATAAAAATATCCTGATTTCACATTTTTTTTAGGTGGAAAGTATGAATCTACCCTTTTGTAAATTTGTCATTTTTTAAACATGTTTTAAATAAAAAACGTTATTATTTACAAATAATTAAAATAATCGTGGCTATCCCAGGGTCCCTTCAACGGGAGTTGCGGAAATTGGAAGTTGGTGATGATGTTATAAAGAATAGGCAAAAATTTCATTTAGATCAGTGAAATAATTTTTAAATGAGAGCTCCCGCAAGTTTTGGAAATGAGGTTTCGAGTAAAACTCGTTTAAGTTTCGGTGAGTGAAAATTGGCTATTCAGTGCATTTTCTTAATATGCTGGATTAAAATTTTATGTTTTAATTAAATTTTTGAAAATTCTAATTGCATCGCCCCTCTTAAGTGGTCAGTATTAAAAATAATATGCATATGTATATGCGTATAAATATATTAAATTATGCTAATAATTAATTTTTACTCTTGAAGTGTCCTCATCAGCAATCAGACTTTTCATATCTTATGAATTTTATTTGCATTTGATAAATTTCTTACAAAGGGCGTGTTTGTTTGAATTCAATATTTACGTATACAAAAAAAGTTCCCACGTTTGTTAAAAAAAAAGGAATAAATACATATTTATATAAATTATGATATAAAAGTATTTGAGTTTATGTATAAAATTGCCAAATAGTCTGCAAAATTCAAGTGAATCACATTCGCTTTCATATTAAAAATAACTACTTACTCATTATTTTATTGCTTTAGATTTTTAAATATAAATATTTCGATGGCAAATGAAAAACACACTCAAAGGTGCATGACCCACAAAGCGAAAGTAAGTACTGAACTATGGTAATTGTTATTACATTAATAATTATAATTATGAGAGACATGGGAAATAATGTATAAATAGCTTTTGTACATAAAAATAAATAAATAAAGGTTAAATGGGAGTTTAATATTTTTTGACTGACTTCAGTTCGGAAATCGAAAACTGATGAAAATGTTTTAATAATAAAAATAAAAAAGTGCCTACTAAAAAAATAAGTATTTCCATCTTATTTAGCAAGTTTCTATGTAATAAAAATAAAAAAGGAAATATAAATAAAATTAACACACATCATAAAAATATCCCACACACAAAATTTCCTGAACGAAAGCTCAACGAAAATATACATAAATCTGACAAAATGTTGCAATTATACTATGTAGTAAATGTAAAATTTTGGTTAATTGCTAATTTGCCTCAGAGCAAAATTGCAGCATAAAAATTGTTAGCATGAGTAATTGTCCGAAAAAAGCTATAAATATTAATTTTCCATATTAGTATTAAACATTAAGAAATATAAAAATAAAAATGCAATAAATATAAATTAAACAATTTCTGCTCAAAAAATAAAAACAAATAAATATTTATTTATACTGGTTTGGGAGCAGAGGCGTTACAAAATAAATGAATCATTTCGGGCGACCGCTACTTAAGTTAATTTAAAAATTTCTCACTTATCATTTTTAAGAAAGATGGACTCTATTGTTCTCGTCTATTATACAGTGCAATACAGTTTCTGGTTCTGGCTCTGGATGGTCATCGATAGGTTCAGGGCTGCCGACAATTTCATGAGTATTGTTATTTTAATTTTGCGGCAGATAAGTTCAGAAAAGGAACTCCACAAAGTACAATACAAATAAAGTAATAGCGGGCCCCAAATTAATGGCAGTCGAGACCATCGTCTATTCTCTAATATTAGAAATGATGCTGTTAAAAAATGTAGCAAAAAAAAAATTATGTTAATTTTATTAACACATTGAACAAAATGTAGTTACATGTTTCTTTTATGAGGGCGCGAGTGTGTGTGTGTGTGAGCGGCAAAAATTGTTACAAAATTACTGGTAAGTAAATAAATTCTCATCAAACCAAGTACGTACATACAAGCGACAAGACTTTTGCTTCGACTTCTTCGTTTGGCCAAATTAACGGTGCAAAAACTGCGCAGGTGTAGCTCTGTGAATTGACACTGCAACAACGAAATGAAACATTAACTCTTTATGGCTTCGATGCATATTAAAAACAAACAACAACAACAACAGCAACAAAAAATAAACACATTTAATTGAAATTTTGTTATTAACAACGATGCGTTTAGTATTTGCTGCCACCCATTTGGCGCTTCTATTTTTATTCTTGTTTGCTGGCAGTACAAGTGTAGGCTATTATTTTTATATTTAATCTTTATTTTAGCATCTTGGCAACTTGGTAAATGTTTTGCATGTGTTTATTGTTGCTGTTTTGCCACTGTTGCTATATTGACACCCACTTGAGTGCAGCTTTAATGTGATTTTTCTTCATCACCAACATCTTCTCTGCCTGGCTGTTGAGTGAGGTGCAACAAGAACTTTACAATAAAGTTTGTTGCGCTTAATTGTAAGCATAATTGTAATTAATTGCTGCAAATGTTGCAAGTGACAAAATATTAATAAAAAAAAGTTAATATAAATAGTAGATGTTTTTATGAGCTACCTACAGCGTTGTTCAATGCATCAACGTGTGTTTATGTGTGTGTGCAAAGGAAATGCAAATGACAAAGTTTAAAATGCAAATTCAATCTCAAACTGCCACCAACTCTTCCAATCCAAGCTGAACTTACTCTAACTAAAATTAAACAACCAACCTATTTAACAGATGAGTTACTTGATGATGTGTTGATTTTGTTGTGGTTGTTTCTTTCATTCTTCTAAAGTCTATGAGTCACGCGTTTTTTCTGCGTGACTTTTTCATCTGCTACATACGTACATATAAACAACAAAAAATGCAAATAAAGTAATTAATAAATTAATTGCTTTTTACTCGTACATTTTTATCTACATAAATTTTTGGCATGTAACAAGCCTATGCCAATAACTTTGAAATCAACTTCGATAATTTCAAATCATTAATATCGCCTCAAGGTTAATTTTCGCTTTCAAAATCTCTTTTCTTTTTCTTTTATTGAAAAAGTTAGCCAAACCGGCAAATTTGCTCCATTTTTTTTTTTTTTTTTGTGGATGAAAGACTTTTAGTTTTTTTTTGGAAGCAAAAAAGCCAATTATGAATTACAAGTCAATTAAATTTCCCGCAGTTTTAACTCCCGCCGTTTTTTCAGCCTTTTTGTGATTTTCATTATACGCATATAAATAGATACAGTAGGGTGGAACGAAAAATGCCGAAAGTTAAAATAATGAAATTTGGTATCAGAAGAAAACTAGAATTAGAATTAAACTTTTTTTTATCCCAGCTGAATGAAAAACATTTTTCATGATGAATGGAAGATTTCTTGAATCCATTTACAAAGCAGGCTCCTAGTGCTGGGGGAAAGACAGTCAAAAAAATCGAGTCTTTGAAGATGACACACAAAAACATTAGCAGTGGCTTCATGCTGTTAACACAGAAAACGAAAATATTTTACAAGCAATCACGGCCTGGAGATTCGTTTAAAGCTATTCAATTCAAACTTGAGGAGGTTCGGTGAATTAATTCCAAGTTAAGATGAGTGTAGAGAGCGATGAGAAAAATAAAATAGAGCCTTAACCAGTGTTTGATAAAAAGACTGGTACAGAAGTTATTGAAATGGGGAACGAAGAAGTGCAATCGGCTTGAAACATCCATTCCATCCCCTTGGAAACTCGCAATATTTATTAAGAAATTTGCAGTTAATAATCCAATTACTATTACTTTAATCAGGCATAGAACAAGTGTGTTACGATTTTCGCTAAGAACAATGGAGGTTCTGTTATGTTTTCTTCATGTTTTTTGATTGCTGAAGATTTAAAATTTCGTGCTTGTTTTTTTTTTTAAGAAGATTCTTGACTTTAAAGGCGAGTCAAAAATCTAAGTGCAAACATTTACTACAATATCAAATTGTGTTTTTTAATAAAAAATTCAATAATTGTTGCTAAGTGGAAATATTACTTTTCGAGTTTGCTTGTAAGAGTTAAGAGAATATTAAAATTAAAAATTAAAATTGTTAACCGATATTTATGTACGTTTATATCTTCAGAAATATAATTTGCTTTCATATTATGCAGAGAATGGAAACTTTTTTATTTTAGCTGTGGAAATCCAAAGTAATCAAAAATTTTACATAAAAGTTATCCAAGTATCAAGCTAGATTAAAATATTTACTGCAAAGATGGGGGTGTTACAAGTGGTCTGAAAATTCACCAAGGTCTTTAGAAAAGTCCGGATTCTTCTTTTACCACAGCTACCTTCCAAGCGAAGGTAACCTACATAAGATCGCAGATCTCTTGTCTTAAATTTTCAGCCAAATTCTTATTTTTACTTACTTTGCAAGGGTCAAGGCAAGGGTCTCATATTTACACTTCTATAACATATTCAAATTAATTAATAAGAAATCCTCATGAGATTTTTTAAGGGAAACTTCTTTAGCGGGTCTGCGAATCATTACACTCAAATGAAACTAATAAGAAACGAAGTTATGCTGTTGTTAGTGTTTAGCGAACGAGGTCATACGGGGATCCGCTAAATACAATCATACAGAGAGTTGACTTTTCGCAGTTTTATCTCATCTGCTTCAGTGAGAGAGCTTGATTCCATATAGCTGAACTTTCCTCTCATGCTTTATATACGTGTGTTATGTCGTGTTTGAGCTGATAAGTCTAGAGAGTGTCAACAGAAGAAAAGCAACAACGAAATAGATGAAGACTGCAAAAGCTTCAGCAGAATTTGCTATAAATGTTTTTAAATAATTTTCAAATAAACAACAAAGTTTCACTTCCACTGTGAGTGTCCGGATTTTTAGTTTTATTTGGCGATTTTTTAGATATGGTATTAGATACTTTTTAAATTTTTTCACACCCCCTTAATTTAAAGTATTTTTTCACAATTTTTTTTGTTTCTGCAAAATACTTAAGCTAAATGTTGGAATAAATGCCAACAAAGCCATCATCATCGCAAACTCTTTTTAGATTCAATACAATAGATACACAAGATTTACGCTGCTCGGAATTTAGGCAACAATCTTCTGCTGCTTACGAAATGAAAACAAAAACAATAAAAAGAAACGCTCGTTAACAAATTTCATAATGATAAAAATCTGTTGGCAAAAATTAAAAATTAAAAAAAAAGAAAAAACTGGAACGTGTTGCTTTTTATTTATATGAAACAACAATATCGAATGAACAATGATGATAAAAAATAAATAGGCTGAGCGGATTTTTCGAGCCTAAAATAAAAAACAAAATAGAAAAAAATATAATAAAAATGGGTGAAAGTTAATGAAGCGATTAAAAGATATCACGATAATATCACACAAATGAATAAAATATCACAAAATCAGAATTGTTTTGTTAATAACCAACGACAGATTCATTACGTTAACAATGGTTAACAAAAGTTAATCGTACACAGTTGAAAGAAGATTTTTCCTTTAAACTGGCCCCAGACTTAAATTGTGTGTTTTCTTCCTAGAATGCTTAAGCGTGTCATTTGCTACAACAACAATATTTGTCGTTAATTGTTCAAGTTAATGCAACAATATCCCAACAAATTATGAGTATTTCAATAGTTATTGAAAACATTCTGAAATAAAATTATTCAGCAGTTCATTGGTGAATTCCGAACCTGATCAACCACGGCATGTCAAAGGTAGTAAACTAGATAAAAAATTTCTTAAAAATAGTTACTTTTCCTTGCTGGGCTAAACTTATATTCTTGTCAACACATTTTGTTATCAAATCAAAGTTCGTGCGAGGAAAAAAAATAATAATAAGAATGACAATAAAAATTAATAAAAAAATAATATTTTTGTATATATATAATGAAAAATAATGAATACTAATAAAATGCGCTGTGAAAATTAATAAACAAAAAAGAATATAGCAACAATTTTTGTATATTCGGAATTGTTGCTGCTGCTGCTTTGCGCGCTGCTCAGGTGCGCGTCTCATGGCGCGTGCTTTGCATACTTGAAAGCGTTTCAAGTTGTGTTCTTTTTCTTTCCTTACATTATTTAATATACTCGCTCCACTCTATGTATGTAAAATGTTTTTTGTTTTTGCTTCATTGTTTTTTTTTTTTGTATTTGTACAAAGTTCATATTAGATCGTGCACGTACGCGTTATTTATTTTATTGTTGTTAATTTCTACACGAAAGAAATTTTAAGCAACAAACAGATAATTTCGCTTGAAAAAGCTAAACTTACAACAGCCACGAAAACAAATTCATTTACTTAAAAAGATGTTATTATCTTGACAGATTGAGCATTAAAAATTTTCAATATTTTTTGTATAAAATCTAAATTTAATAAATATTTTTAGTATTGAAGCATTTAGTAATAGCGAGCATTGAAAAGTTCAATGGAAGGGCAGGTTTCTGATATTGAGAAAATTTATTCTGATTTTTTACACTATGGGAAAAGAGTGAGTTGCTCCCTTTCCTTGAATTTGGGTTATCAGCCGAGTAGAGGAATCTTGCAGTGGATTTAAAAACAGATAGTTGCTTATGAGCAGGTATTCACTAATAAGAGAGTCCACCAATGCACAGTGGTCGGACTTGTATGGAGTGAGCGACCAAAAATACTTACAGTTGAGATAGAAACGTGAAACTTTGCTTACGGCTTTAAAACAATCTAAAAATTATTACATTATAAAATGGGAGTGGTTGAACACCTGCACACCCACTACCACCCTCTATAACCTCTTTCAACCCCGTATAAGCAAAAAATTTAAAAAAAAAATTGTACTCAATTTGTTTTTTAAATAAAACAAGTTTCGAATATGATTGAATTTTACGAAATAAGAAAATTAACAATTCAAATAGCGACCATTTATAAAAAATAATAAAACTGATAATTGTAATTCCAGCAAACGAAAAACAGATTTTAATATGATAATTTTCGCTATCCCGTTATAAAAGGATCCGTACTTAAAAGTAAATGAATAATCAAATCCTTATTAGTTCAAACAGAGAAAAAAAAACCGCACAAAAAGTTATAGTTGCACAGCAGAAAGCAGGAGCAAAAACAACGGGCTTGCTTTGGTCAGTGGGAGATAACACAAACACGGGCAAAAACGGGCAGCTGATATTAACAGATTAGAATTTTAAAACGTTGACTAATATTAAGAAAAAAATTCCAATGGGGGGATTAGGGGGTAAAGCAACTAAAACTCTATCTGAAATTTAATTGTATGGATTAGAAAACACTAATAATAATGGTATTGGCACACCATTAATTTTAAAAAAGTACACAACAAGTATATTAAAATTATTTAAAAATATTGCTAATACCTTTCTTTTCAATATTCATTTTGATTTATTTCAATACAAAATTGATTTATATTTTTTTTAAATTTTTTAAAGTTGCACTTCACTTTCAACCTGCTCACACTGCAAGAACCAACTAATTACTTGCCCTCTCTTTTGAAGCTATTCTTAAAGAGTACGGTTATAATAAAACAAAAACAACTATACTTTTGAAAAACTTGTTCTTATAGGAAATAGGGATGACACATTTGGTACCAAACTTTTGACTTAGATTTTTTTTATTTTTGGCCTATGGCAGCGACCAGTGTGAAATGAACTGAAAATCGAATATTTTACGAACCATCAATATCACGGTGCTATAATGAATATGAACTTTTCAAGTGAGGTGGTAGGTTAAGTCAAATACAAAAAAACTAGACCTACTACCTGCACTAGGTCACTTGAAAAGTTCATTTAAAAAATTAAGTCCGAGAGCGAACCCACTGAAAAACAAAAAAGTTTCAATCACACGTCATTATCGTCACAAATTCAAACAGCAAATTGTATTATAGATTTTTTTAATTTTTGTAAAGTTTCTCTCTTGGCGTTAGAACAACTGTGATAGCGATCACATGTTCTGCTAACTTTTTTTTATCTGCATTAAAATATTTTTTTTTTTTGATCGCATATGCATCAGTAGGACTTAATGGGTTAATTAATTTTTTGTGGTAGCATCCAGTAGTTAACAACAATGCAGTTGCTGACTTATATTGACTTTCTTACTTACAAAGATTTCTAAAACGGTTCAGGGTCATACCAATTTTTGTCCCACTATAATTATTGAGTTCTAACTTACTAAAATCGTATATAATGAAATATTTCTGGGCGATGTTTAGGTTTTTCTCTTATATCTTAATTTTATGCACATATTTTCGTTCCGCCCATTTTAAAAGCTGTAAGTAATCTCATTTGATTTGTTTCCTCTAAAATATATACATAAATATTTTAAAATTTATTTCAGAATGGAGTGTGAGGTCATTCAAGCATAAATTTCAGTTGAATCTCTTTTGTATTTCTTTTTTTCTATTTTATATTTTACAAGTATTACAAGATTTTTCTCTTACCTTTTTTTTGACATCTAAAATAATATTATTAAAAACAAATGTTTACTTTAGAATAACAATTCTTCATAAATTTATTTACAAGTACCTAAGGTATGCACGAGTACATCCATATACATTAACATGTGTCAAAAATGACACTAAGACAGACAGACAAACAGACATATTGTCTCCAGTCGACAAATTTTCATTTTTCAATTGTTCAATAATGGTTGATTGTTATCAAAATATTCGGATAACATGTTGAGTGTGTGCTCAAAATCAAATCTTATATAAACAAATAAACAAAGCTATGAAAAAAATATTGAGAATTTAGAAATATTTGTGTATTCGAATAATGTTAGAATAGATATATCAGTGGCAATAAAAATGTTGAGTCATCTTTCTTTCATATTTATGTAAACTCGTGTACACTTGAACCAAGAACAGGTGAATGAAATCGATATATGCATGTACCATGTGCCATAACTCAATTGAAAAAATTTTGATCGATTTGGAGCAAATAAAAAAAGTTAATTTTAATCTAAAAGAAAAATTTATAAATTAGCAATAGCCAATCTAAATGTTTTTGAATAATTTTTTTATATTGTTCAAACTACAATTCTAATTATACAAATTTTTATAATACATATAAATAAAAAAACAAACATTATCCCCCAAAATATGTACAGCAATTGCCGTTACTTTAGCTACTAACAACCTAATGCACATCAACAACTCCTCAAATAGGCCCTAAAGCGTTTTTCATTTAACACTAATGACTTCCATTAACAAGAAAAAGCAACAACAACAGCTGAGGAAAAATCAAAAAGAAACAGCTGTATTTGGATTAACGACGCCACTGCGTCACATAATAATCAGTGAGTGCGCAACAACGACATACATGCATCGATCCATCTATCCATCGATCCAATCAGTTATCCATCCACAAACATACATACATACATTCGTCTAATACCCGCCGCCACAGCAATGTCAATTCAATGCTTCAAACACACACACACAGGCACACACACACGGACAAAGTATGGCAACATTAGCAAGGCAGCAAACAATCAATTTTTGCCAAATATCATTTTAACTCCCTGCCAAACCATACGAGATACGAACGGTCTACGATCATCTTATCAGACAGACAGCATCAAAGTTGAAATTGCAATGCTTTTCGCATTTTCTTGTGGCTGTGTTTATTTTTTGCTTTGAAATGTGCTTTGTGACTTTCCACCACACACATACAAACTTTGTGCGATAATTTCAACAAAATTTAGCTGGCAAAAATTGTCAATAGTTACATTTTGCTGGGTGGAAAAATCTTGCGCAGAAAATCTAAATTAAATCAGGCAAGTGGGTTGCCACCAGCACGATCAGTCAATCATGTACAACTATTGAGTGAAGAAAAATCGAATGAAAAAAAAAAAAAATATATATATATATATAAGAAAAAAAGAAAATGTTGGCAAACGTTGAAATGCTTGTCACTTGCTCGTCGAAAGCGTCATCGTAATATACTCATAGAAAAATGTTAGAAAGCAGTATAACAGTAATACCGAATATACCAAAAAACCACTGAAAAACTCACCAATAAAGAAACAGATACTGTTTGAAGATATATAATTTTCATCGAGATATTAGTTAAATTTTGAAACATTTTATCGTTCTTCGTTGTAACTCAAAATGTCAGGTGCAATATAAAATTTATTTTCAATGGAACTTTTAGTTGCCTATTATTACTTCTATGCAACTTTTAAAGTAAATAGATGTTCTATGACGAAGAAAGTAAAACTTTTTTTCTTTCTTATAAATAGTTTTATATTTTTATGTTGTTTTGCGATGGTTCTTTGTTTTTAAATTAGACACTAATAACTCGTAAACTTTATGATATACCGATATGTGTTTATTTGCTCCAATAAAAATTTGGGAAAAAATTAATTGCGAGTGCGAAAATGTCAAAACTTTATGCGATAGAAAAAAATACGGAGTTGAAAATTGTTTTGCTTAGCCTAATGAGTAAAACAGAAAGGAAGAGCTTTGACTTAATGTCTGTCGATATGGTATCAAATCTTGAAATTGAATTGAATATGGAAAAAATATTTTGGGGACGCCTTAGTACCCTCAGCCATTCCCTGATTTCATAATTTTTTTTAGAAATAGCCAACCTATATTTTTCGTAGAGTGTAGCGATAGCAGTGCTTTGTTGAAGAAGTGATAAAGAGGAGAGGGCTTACATTTAGAGTATGTGTGGAAGCATTTTATTAAACCATTTGCGCCTTTTAGAGACAAAATTAGAGACACTCTTTTTTTATTTTAATATGGCATTAAATGTAATTGAAATATTTTTTTAATTTGGTGTTCGTACACACATTTCACTTTAAAGCGCGATAATTGTATAAATTTTATATGCGATTTTGAAAATTGTTTAAATTCACACACTTACACATACAGATGCATATCACAAATGATAAAGATATTATAATTTTAAACATTTAATGACCTGCCAAATATGAATTTTATGTTAACTTGCTATCATGAATTTTAATTTATTTAATGAATTAACTACTTAAATCCATAATATAAACGCTCTCTCTCTCTCTCTCTTTATCTATCTGGCATATTCTTCCACCAAAATCGAAAATACAGTAGCTCGTTTGCTTTAATGAACGGTTATCAATCCAAAAATAGACAAAAAGCAACAAAACAAAATCACCATCAATGAAATTAAAATCACGCATGAAATACAGAAATATTTTTAATTAATTAATTGGTCACACTTCGATATGCCTTAAATGTCCAACAGCACATACTACATACTACGAGATTGAGTATGGGTACCCGTAGCTAAGTTAAGCTCACCATGGTTAGCATATTTAATAATGGCACTGTATTTTTAATTACTTCCCACACACTCCAATGAATGCCGCTCGAACCACTTGATTTAAGAAAAGGAAAAACCTACTGCAGTAAGTCCATAATTTAATGCGCTATTATGTTGCTATGAAATGTGATTTTTTGAGATTTTCACGCAGTTTCATTTCGTGAGGCTGTTTTTGGAAAAGCATCGTCGTGGTGCTGCTTAGCTAAAGTTACACAGACATGCAGACAAATAATCAAACAGTCAGACTGGCAGATTGACATACAAACACACAAAACTAATTAACATCAACTAATGAGCAACAAAACGAGTAGCGTTTATATTCATGTGTGCGTGTGTATGTGTGTCTTTTAGTGCTGCGCCACGCGTCTTGATTTTATGACTGCTGATTCAGTTACCAGCGAGTGTTGAGGAGCATTCATTGCTTATTCATTCGTAGCAACTTGCGCTACCAAATCAAGTTGCAAATAGGAGCAATTAATGCATTTATGATAACTTCAATTGAAAACTGTCAGGTACTGGAGTTGAAAAGGAAACATTGCAAATGATTGATGAGAGATATACATGCATACTTCTATTTGAAACTAGTATGGATTAGAAAAACGAAGAGAGTCGCAAAGAATGTTATATTCTTTTCCAAAGCAAACTATTTCCATGAATTAGTATTCACTTCAAAGGATTGATCAATATTTTTACAATCATGCTAGATCCAAATAGCAAAAAATTAGTACTTTCCATCAGTTTTAATTTGAACTATGATTGGTGTCATGTTGCTGTTAGTTTTGTTCTGTTAAAGACTTGCATTCTGATGGATAACAGTTAAGACGTTAACCGCTGAACTACTATGTATATGACAAAATTAATTCAATTAAATTTAAGCTTAAGGCCGACTTAATTTAAAATCAAAATAGTACATAACTTGATCATTCCTCTTCCTTTTCAAATTGTATCTTATTTGTGGAATAAGTACATAAGTCACAAACATACTTTTCTAGGTATTAAATTTAGTTTTAGTTAATTAGAGCAACTTTATTAGAAAAAAAATAAAATTTTTTTCTCAACCATATTTCAATGCTAACACATTTTGGGCTATCTTAATAAATCATAAAACTTCCTTATATACATTTGCAAAGATACAATTCACTTGTAAGTGAGTAGCTACTAGAAAAATGAAACCACCCGCTCGCAGATCAGTTCAGTTATGCTCGCACAGTTCCCATAACTAAAAAAAACTTGTAACTGCACCAGCGGCCACCCTCCTCAGCTGTTGGGTCGCCAGTCCACCCGCTTGACTGCTTGCTGCCTGCCGGCTGCTCACCTGCCACAAAAGAAAAGTCAGCAAGCCCGCTACTCACGGTAGCTTAAAAAGGCTCATTATACACTAAGCAGTTATCAGACAGCAGCAACAACCAACAGCAACAACAACAGTAGCGATAGCAAAAGCAGCAACTGTAGTGAAGCTGCTGCTGGCGCATGTGCCTCAGAATGGCAATGACAGGTCCTTTCTTGTCTCTTATTCATATATTTCTTTCTTACATGTGAATTGCCAATAGATATGAATCAAAATTCATACATACATACACACACATATACATAAATACACAATATATGCAGTTAAAAATTTATTCATATCACGATTGAAGATTTTTTAATTTATTTTATATTTCTGTAGCAACGGCAGCGATCAACAAAAAGTACACAATTTTTAGTATCGAATTAGGAGAGCGTGCGCTGAAACTGTTGCAGCGGCAACAACAACAATTTGCAGTTAAAGTGGTAACAAGTGGCTGTTGTTGCAATTGCATTTTAGCAAAATGGCAACAAAAGAAATATTGTTTTTAATTAAAGATTTCTAATCATTGATATCAACAACAAATATCGCAATAGAAAGAATTCAAACGTCAATTCATTTTGTTGTTTTTGATTTTTTTCTCTAATCTTAATTTTATATTTTGGTTTTATTTAAACGTCAAACGTTGACCTTATTTGGAGTGGACGGTAGTAGGGGGAGGGAGAGTTGCTGGCGTTTTCTAATAATGCTCAGAAGATTTTCCTTTAAGTATTCACTTGCCGCCATCAATTCTTGGACTTGCATACCATATTCACATAAGCTCACCCTCTAGTTATTCTAGGTATGGTTGATAATGAAATAAATCGTTGACAATTTAGGAAAGGTTTAGAAATTAAGTACAAAACGTTGTCAGCTTTTCACTAACGAAACCAATTGGTTTGTGGTATCTCTAGAACGATTTTATTAAAAACAGGATTAGGTATTTTTATAAGAGATTCTTGCCTCGCCAGAATTATACACACTTCTTCTCTCCACTGCTTCTCAATTTGCTTTGAATTTTCAATATAGTGGTTTTATACAGTAGAATTTTAATGGTAATGATTACAAAAGCATCAGCGCGAAGCTTATGGACATTTTTCCATAGAATAGTTTCTCACTTTCCGAGAGAGTTTATGTTCCTGTGCAATATAAAATAACCAGAATAATCATAACCCATTAAGTCTGAGGGAAAACCGGTTAAAAACAAAAAAATCTTCAATCAAACGTCCTTATCGTTACAAATTCAAACAGCAAATAGTATTATCGAATTTTTTTATTTTTATTAAGTTTTTCTCTTCCCGTTAGAATAACTTTGATAGTGATTACGTATTCTGGTAACTTTTTTTATCTGCATTAAAATATACTCCTTTTTGTGTGCGTATACGCATCATCAGGACGTAATGTGTTAAGTTCGTTGTGAAAGAAGGATCAACATCTGTTAAAATCAATGGCCAATTTTGTACTAGTATCCGACTCCTGATCTTTTAGAGCTTTTGAAACACAATTTCTATGTATTTATTTTAAAATGACATTTCATTACTTAAAACAACTTGTTGTATACTTTGTTGTAGTAATTGGCTCATCCTAGTAAAACCAGGTGACTAACTGTGCAACAAAGCATAATCGTAGGCAAAATTACTTTGTCCAATATGAAATTGTACAAAACTTTATTTTTAGTCCAGTCATTATAAAGATTTACATCATAAAAATTCTGAACTGAGATTTTTCTTCAGAAATTGTTAGTGGGGGTATGATAGAGGGAAAAACCACAAAAATCGGTTCTGGGGTTGCAGAGCGACACCCCCAAAAAACCCCCTCTTTGGTGAAAAAAGCCTTTTTGTACTAATAACTGGTTAACCGTTGGAGATATCAAAAAATTATTTAGCAGACATACGAAAAAATTACATAGTACCTTTTTTTAGAAAATCACTTAAGCTTTTTTTGATATCTCCAACGGTTAACTAGTTATTAGTACAAAAAGAATTACTGAAAAAAAAAATCACATCGGAAGTTCTTTAAAATTCACTCACTGAACGAAGCATTGCATTCATCGTTGTAAAAATCATTGCTTAAGCGGGAGTAAATAACAAATGAGAGAGGGAAGACATGAGTAACGACATTTCTCAGAATTATCTGCATACACAAATAACAAAACAAACACCAATGAGTAGTTTGGTTCCCTTTTGATATTTGTTTTTCCATAAAGAGATTTCTTGAAAAAAAAATCTGTTACTGGGGCCTTACCGACTAGTATGTTTTTTGATGTGTAAACATCTATAGCGGCGGCATGAACACATCTTATATGGAAATGACATGAAAAATTATTTCATCCAATCCCTAAAAGCTCGCTGTTTTTTTTATCTTATGCCCAAAAGCTCATAAAACCACACCACACTAAAATGTAGTCAAGGTCATTCCAACCAATGCTACAACCAGAAAAACATTTTGGGAAGAGCACCTTAACATTTATTCGAATCAAAATAATAATGTAAGTATAATTTGATAGGAATAATAACAACAAAAAAAAGTTTAGGGGGCAAAAATATTTTATTTATACGGTTCGAAATAAAAATTCAATACGATTAATGCAAAATATACAGAAGGCTCTCAATCCCGTTCCCCCTGACTACGGCCCTTCACTTCATTTACAAATAAAATAATAATTCATATACAGCAAACTTTCGGGTTGGGATCTCTATACTTCGGAAGGTGGTACGAAAGTTTGTCAGCCACTATATCACTTTATTTAAAGTATTTATAGTTTGACAGCCACTGTTATTTCATAATATGTATATAATGTGAAGTGCGGCTTTGGCTAACAGATGGCCAAGCTATTATGTAAGGTTTGTTTCGAGGATCATTAATATGACATTTTGGAGAGTAGACATATGCCAATAAAATCCAGTATATCATAGGTTGTGATTATACAAGCAAACTTTTTTTTTCGCTTCAAAAATGTTGAATTTTGTACCAGAAAAAGAAGTTTTGCGAGGAAATTTAATAACCTTCTTTCATTTGAAGAAAACGGCTACTGGAGGTTATGGATCATCCGTAAAGGCTTACGGTGAACATAAATTTAGCATATTAAATACAAAATGCATAATGTTTACTATTTTTTGTTAATTTTCCAAAATTCCTCCAAAAAATATACATATCTGTTTACTCTTTGACCTTTTTTTTAGCCAAGTACGACCTTATTTTAAATTATGGAATGTAGTTTAAAAACCAACATATGAGCCGTTGTGTGCAAAAGTGGTGTAAGTCAACTTTTTTTATTATTTGGATTTTCATCTTCAGGCAAAAATTTTGACCTCATTTAGTTTCCTATAAAAGAAGTTGCCTGTATATGGGGAAAATACATTTCATAAGAACCCTAATTTGAACAGTACTTCTACAAAACCAATGTATTTGCAAAAATCTGATTTTAACTCACACTATTTTTGCACTCAACGGCTCATATACATATAGTATATCAAAATATAAAACCGTGAATTTGTTTTAGAAATAGTTTTTAAATGTATTCGTAACGAATTTTCAAATTTCGTTGCACTTTTGTTGTCCTACCGCAGCCTTTCGTTTTCTTAAGGTATTTTCAGATTTTTGGAATCGTTCTAGATAAAAGTTTGTAATTGTTTATAAACGAAATTTATTTAAAATGGGAATACATTGAGATTTGTGTAAATAAGAGTTGAAATAATAAAAGCATTTCCTGCTTTTGTTTAATAAAAACCATAATCAAAATAAAATAAAAAAGAGATAAAAATGAAAAACAGAAAAAAACGAAAAATTATACAATAGGCGTATCTGAAAAATGCAAAAGCTTGCAATTGTCTGCTGAAGATAATCTGTGATTTAAAAACTCCTACAGGTCAGACGAGCACATCAATTACGTTGGCGCTGGATGATACAAAAAAAAAAAAGAAAAAAAAACCTGCACCAACAACTACAAAGGAAAAAAATTAAGGAACTCGAACTCCAACTCGAATATATGTATTGTTTGTATGTATAAAGAATATATGAGTAGATACTCGTAGTATTGTAAATATTTGTATCGGCGCATGCGCAGTCTCATCCGTGCGCATCATGTATGCATGCATGCAGCAAGTGACCTCTCAATTTATCGCGTATATTCTTTATATTTATACCCTTTATGGTAACATTCAAAAGAATATTGGAAAAATATGAACGCTAGGTTGAATGGTTGTTGATGGTTGTTGCTCAGATGGTGGTGAGGGTGGTGATGATGGTATACATACTTTTGTTGTTGTTGCTCTATACTTTGGCGCCCATACGCTTGTTTTTTTCTTTTTTTCTTGGTTTCGCATGCGTTGATTGTTTTATTATGATGATGTTAAATTATTATAATCCAACGGCGCAATCGCAATCGTTTTTGGTTTGTTTTTCATCTTGTTGTTGTTGTCATCAACAACAACATCTATGTAGGTACACGTGTATATATTACAACATTGCATTGACTTGCTGCAGATAATTTTGGACGATATGGTGTTGAAAAACAAACAAATACAATTTAATGATAACGATCGAGATTTTTATATACTCGTATTTTTGTAGTTTTGTTTTGCTTTTCAATGGCGACCGCAGTCGATGATGAGGATGATCATGGGCTGATGTCGATGGTGCGACTGTTGATGATGATGATGATGCTGGTGGTTCTTCTGTGCCTGTTCGCTGATATTGGCAAAGATGAGTGCTGTTGATGCCCTATTGTGATAATTTTGGGTTGTACTTACTTAATATGCGAAATTTTACAGATGAATGGTGAGAAATAATTTTTATTCCTCTACATAAGAGGGCGTAACATCAGTTTGAGGGGGACTGACGGACGGACATAGGTAACATTGTCGTTTGCCAGTCAGCCAGGCATATAAGAGATAAAAAATTATGTTTAAGATACTTGTATTTGCTTGAAGATCGTGAAGATAGTTGTGAACTTTTAATAGATTTTATATGTGAGTGTATGAAAGAAGGAAAGAAAATACTTCATATTTGAATACTTTAGATAAGATTGAAGAGCAGATATTTGGCATTGAAAGCTGTGGAGTTTCACGTGCGGAATATTGTATGTAATATTTGATTTCAGTTTATTTTAAAAAGGCTTCTATATTCAGTGAGTTTCAAATGTTATTTTGTTCCATGTCTCATTACTTTACCACTCTTCAAGAAATATGTCTTCAAGTGTTTATATTAAAGTGCCTCGAACCCCATACATAAAAAAAGTTTTGTTGAACTCCTTTTCATGATTCCCAAAATATTTAGGAACTAGCATTTACCGGTCGTTAACTGGATCATTTGGAAAAAACCTATTAAGATCGTCTTTTGTAGGTTACCTTGGGCCAAATATAAGCTCAGAGATAATAAATACTCAAAATTGTTAGGGATTTGCTTAAAAATTTTTTAAAATGTGGCAACAAACTTCAGATAATGAGTTTTTTGTTAGTTTGGAAGAATCGATATTTCTGATACTTAACAATGAATATTTTTTAATGATTCCGACGTCAAAACTTTTTTTCGAGCTTATCGCTGAAATTACAATATTAAATAAAAGTCTTACATCAATATTTTGATATACTGTGAGAAGCACCGCCAAAAATTTCACTGTTCACTGTCAAGTGTTCAATGAAAAAACGCCCTCAAAAAAAAAAAAAAAATTAAATAAAAAATAAAACTTGAAAAATTCATCACAAATTTATACATTAAGTAAATTTTAAATGAAGTCATTATTTGTTTAAGCTAAATTTAAAGCAAACTTAAGTGCAATCAAAATCTTGCAGAAAGGATGCGCTGCAGAAGAAAAAACGTATTAAAATAATTTGCCACAGATATTAAATAAATCGCATATAACAGCAGCAGAAGAACAGAATAAGTAGTACGCCTATAATTTGTAAAGTAAACATCAATGAAAAGAAGATGAAAAAGAAGCAGAGGAAGACACTTTGGCATTTTTTAACGATTTTTCAATTTTTAAATGTGTGGGTGATTATAAAGCAAGCAAAAAAATAAAAAAAAAAATAATAAAAGAAATTAATATTAAAATTCAGCCTCGGTTCGATCGAATCAATTGAAGTGTGGTAATAAAAAGTAAAAATATGATTTCTACTTGATATATGAACTCTACACTATGTAACAAAACATCATCAGCATCAACTTCAAGCTCAAGTTTGAAGCTTTCTTTCTGTTGTATGTAGGTACGATAAAAAGCTAACAATTTATTATGGCCATTTTTGTTTGTATGCTTGCTTTTCGTTTATATGTCATGAAATATGATTAATCAGTCGAATAACAATAATAATAATTTTCCTACAACAATAACTACGTATACACCATAAAAATAGTAGTTACCATTATTGTTATTATTGTTGTAGTTGTAGTCATGCTGTTCTTTGCTGTTGTTGCTGACGCAACCCACACTTGATTCATTATGGACAGAAAGCTGAAAAACAAAATGTTTGATTTATAAAGTACAAAACAAAAACACAAACTACTTACTACTTGCCATAATTAGGAGCAGAAAATCTAATTGATTTTTCTTTTTCTCTATTCGTTTGTTAATATGAGAGAAAATCATTGCTGTTGCTGCTGCTGGCTGTTAGTACTATTGCTGCATCATCTACGGTTGTTTATTGCTCATCAAAAATCATCAACAACATCAGACAAAAATAACTACATAGATTCAAGCTAACTGTGGGCGTTGCAAACATTTCTACACATACACGTATATACATATATACACTTGGCAATAACAACAATAGCAACAGCAACAACAACTGCCTTTTTATTTTATTGATGAGCTTCAATTATTTGCTATCTAGACAAGTTGAGCATTTTCAGCCACACGCACACGTTAAATGCTTAGGGTAAATAATACAAATATTAACTGTCTACCACATTTACACTTTATGCCGTGGTTATCCTTTATTTTTTTATTCTTTTAAAAATTAATTTTGCAAATTCCTATAAATTTGCTTGGAAAACGTTCATGTCTTTGAGATAGGCACTGATTTAAAGTTTTCCATTGTCAATATAAAAAAAAAATTGTTACATCATTTATAAAATGGCAACACAATCACAGTATTAAAAAGCACACGCAGTTCGAAATAATTTAGGGAATTCCTCAAAATTAAATTAATTTGGCCTAATACTAGTAATTAATGGTTAATTTCTTTGTGTATTTTGGTACAAGTAGGAAACAAAATAGTTGATTTGTTCTGGTCTGGTACAAGCATTCAATTTCGACACAATGCTGAAACTCACCGAAAATGAATATCTTTCAGCAACATTTCTCGTTCGCCTTTTATCATTACAGGCGCCACTATCTTCATGCACCCGTCTTTTTATACATTAGTATTTTGAGAACCACAGAATGTTTTCATTTGTACTACTGCCAATATTTTCATCATTTACTCTTAGCTTTATCAAAGAAAATATTTCTAAAAATCAAATATTTTTATTCTCAAACTTTTTCATACAAAACAAAAATACATACAGACAAGAAACCTCTCATAAAACTTTTAATTGATTATTTTGGGTTAATGTGCTGCAATTAATTTAAGCCTTATTATAACAGGTTTACAACTCTACAAGTCTACTCTAATAACAGAAATAATAATGATAATAATAATGCCAATAAGCAGCATATCTAACTCTTCTTTCTCATAACATTTCAGGTGCCTACGCATTTTTGTTGTTCAGTTTTTGGCATATCAACAACAAATCATCACTTCTTTTTCTTCTTTTTCGTTCTTCGTGATTTCTCAACAGATTTCTATAGGTAAATGTAAAACTATTTGATTTAGCCGCATGCCAACTGCCTTCTTCGGCTTCATCAGATTCCGCTTGAGTTTTTAACCATTCTTTTATAGCACAGTAAATATTTTTATTTTATTTTTTCATATTTCTTTTTAAGGTAAATTACCTTTCAGCGTCATGATGATCACATGGAATTTACATATGAAATTGTTAGGTTTCATATTTGTATGTAATTTCGTTGGAATCATTCTCAGTGACATAATTTTAACAAATTGCTCACAATTATCGAAAATTGTAAGATCTTTTTTTCCAGATGCTTTTCGGTGCAAAGGAATTTTTTAATAATATGAAAAATTATTCTACATAGACATAAAGCTTCAAATGATGGAGATATTATTACATATATGTATGTATGCGCTTGGCCTGAATAAATGTGAAGTGCCAATAATTTGTTGGTTGGTTAGTTGGTTAAAGCGGTGGTTCGAGCCACAAACCCAAATAATGGTTGAGCACTGTTGATACCATATCCTCACACACAGAAATCAGTAATGCCTACCATTCTTCCCGATTTCGTTGATAAGTTGTGATTATCTCTTCTAATTATAGTTTGGATATAAGGCTCCGCTGGTCCTCCAGGTTGTTAGTCTATTCCATCTACAATTAGCCCTCAAAAGATATTTTTTTGAAATTTCAATCTTGACTGAGCGACTAATGGTGTGAATACTACTTCAGCATGAGATTCCTGCATGGTAGAGCCTTTCTGAGTCAACTCGTCTATCGTGTCGTTGCCCTCTATATTCCGATGTTTGGGGGCCCATGTCAGAGCAACGCTGTAGTGACGACTAAATCAAGAGCCATGATTCCTGCCTAGGTGTCTGCACATTTGATTTGCTTCTGATTTTATGCACGCCTCCCTATTCGCTAACATTTCCCCTTAGAATAGACTAACTGAATTAGCGAGGCACACCGATTAATTAATGCCTAGTCTTTCCAACAAAAATTCTGCTCCAGCACCATAGTTCATCTAGGATCCGCGCGTGAATACTGTGGTGTCAAAGTTATTTATTATTATGTCATTGCGTCATTCTTTCCGGTATGACAAATGTACCGTGAAGTTCTTATTGAAAGTCACGGTTGGAATGATGTAGTTCATTTTGTTGGGTATTTGACGCCCATGCGACATAAGCAGGCTACCATTGCGGAAGGTTCTTTCTTTTCAGAATTTCACTTGCCTCAACTTCAATGCTCTATTGGTTTCAGATATATAAGAACATTGAGAGACGCAGTGAGGTATGACTAAATAGCTCATGAAGTTCCTACGAACGCTAATCTAAAAACTAAGGCTCTGTGCCTTAGGACTAGAAATGAAATCGATTTGTTCATCTGCAAGTATTATTTTAGTTGGAGGCCCCATTTCCGGGTCGCCGTAGCCTAGTGGTTGATGTGTTGGGTTTGCTACGCAAAAGTTCCGGGTTCAAATCTCGGCACGTCTGAAAATTTAAAATGAAAACTTTTTTACACGGCACACAGTGCTTCATCCCATAGACTAAAATCAAAGAAGCAAGTGAAACCAACTCTAATAATTTTGGTACCGTTTTAAAGTTAATGATTTTTGTACAAAAATGGAAGAGCCAAGAGCCCGTTAAGTTGAAAAGAGTTAAATCTGTATTTTGTTTGTGAAAACCATCAGTTTTGTTTTACATGCATAATATTACTGATCATGTTTGGAAGCAGACCGGAACCATGTCATCCGGATAAGACATAATTTTAACACTTCCTCTGCTCACACACAGCTAGAGCAGGGACGAATAAGCCCCTCTGTTGCGGAGTTCCTCTGTTGCCATGTTTAGTAAGACGTTTACTGATAATTCTAGTTCTTAGCGTATTGTTGACCCAGCTGATAATGTAGCTATTCACTCCTAGAGATGTTTAAGCTTGTTCGATCGACTCAGGGCGAATGTTATTGCCAATAGGACCCAGTGAACAGAATATGGGAAGTATTGGAAACGTGGGTTTCCATACGAATGAAATTGCTATTGCATAACTTGTTAGCCAACGTACCATATTCCTTATTCGAGCATTAAAATTTTCCCTAGAGGCCAACGGAATAACGTTACATTTAATTTTTTTTGTTACGATGTGTTACGACCAGGGGGGATGGGTCTAAATCGGTCAAAAATTGCGTTACGTAATATGTGAACGGCTCCTTATGCAAGGTAAGCGTAAAAGAGAAACAACAAGACTTCACTCTAATACTGGATTTACTCGTTTATGGTTTTGCACGATATCCCATCAACGGGCAGAAAACTAAATCGGTTTGGTTTTTGCTTCTTTATACATGACATACTTGCAACGAACAACGTGTGCATAAACGGACTTTGTTTCGTTTTTTTTATAAATTCCCGCCATAAAATTAAAAAAAGGCCTCGAAGACTGGAGTAGGATGATAAAGTTCCCAGTATGTTTTATGGTGTGCCCGCATATCCTAGAAAAGGAGTAGTTGTTCCCAGTATGTTTTATGGTGTGCCAGCATATCCATAATGCTTTGTATGTTAGATATGTATATTTATGTTCATAATAACTTCAAAATGTAGTAAAACTAGTAATTTGATTCGTTTTATTCGTTTTGTTGTTCAGAAAAACCAAAGCAGCAGTTATCTCTAGAAATCTCCATTACGAGCACCAGCACTGGATGGATGAAAATCCTTGACATAATGACCCCTTTTAGTAAGAAGCTGATTGAAATAATAGTGAAATGAGACGCGTGCATTTTTCGGCACACGTACCTAAATATCTCCAAGTACACCACATACATAGATATCTGTGCATGTATGTATGTTTGTGTATCGGTGTATGTGTGTAACATCGTAACCTACGAGGCAAAACAAAAGTCAAATATTGAACGGCACAATGACGTCTAATTAGTATTTTAAAGCTTCCAGTTACACCATGCAATAACGAACAGCCAGAACAGCCACAGCAACATGCAACATACAACAGCATGCAGCAACCACATCGATGGTTCGTTATAGCAACAACACACATGTGAGTGCGCCAAAATAGCAACAACAACAGCAAAGGTTTATAAGTATGCAACATTATTAGCCACTGTTGCTTGCTGTTTTTGTTGTTGCTTGCTTCATTGGTAATCAATTGGTGCACAAACAGCAAGCAACAACAACAACAACGCATTCTGCGAAGTATAACAAAGTATTTTTGAGTTTTGTGCAAAAAATCATGCGAGGGACGATTAAAAATGTTTTTGTATGTGTTTGTGCCTGCATACATACTTGTGTGCTCGTGTGTATGTATAATTCAATCATGATATTGTAGCTGTTGTTGTTGTAGACAACATTAATGGCCAATTCGCGAGATGCAATACTACATACACTCACCAACAAAACGATAGAAACATTTACACAATCAACAACAATCCAACAACAGTGCGCATTGGCAGTAGCAATAACAGCAACAACAACAATATCAACAGCTATAAGCAACAATCGCTTTACTAACGAATACACGCTCCTCACCTTTATAAGGTCAGGATCTTGCAAGCGTTGGATAGAGCTCAAACAAAAAAAAAAAGCTTAAGTTGCATGGTCGCTGCAATCGACCAACAACAACAACCACTGACGGACTAACTGACTGAATGAATGAATGCTCAATATTGTTGTTACTCTGAATAGTGGAAATTGTTGCACGTTAAAAAGATTCGCTTTAAAATTGTTGCACGTATGATAGACTGAATATGTGTGCATGTATGTGTGTAAATATGTGTGAGGAGTGGGAGGCAAAGCATGTTGGAGGCGCAGGCTTGCTGGTTCTGTTTCTGTTCCAGCTTGTGACGATACGATGATGATGATGATGACGCTGATGGTGCTGGTGTTGCCAGTGCTGATGATGATAATGCACCCGTATCTCTCTGGCTGGCGTCTCTTGTTGTTAGCGATTTTTATTCACTGAATTACATTTTACAATAGTGGCTATTTTTTGGTAGCAAAAATGCAATTAGGATTTCTTGTTGTTGTTGGAAAATAGTGCTTTTTAAAAGTGGTACTTAAATGCATGATTCATGCGTAATTGGAAAAAACATGAAGCAAACCAAATAAATATAGTGATATCTGGGGTACCAAAGTTGCCGGGAGATGTGCGTTGAAGTTGGGAGGCGAAAGTAGTTGCTTATTAAGGAAAAAATATAGAAAATAAATATTTTTTTGGCTGTAACGAACGTGTATGCAATTGTTGAATTGAATTGATGTCAGTAGAAAAATCGGCTCCTTCTCTAAGGTCTAAAATACTTTGTGAGACATGAATTCAAGAACTGAAATGAAAAAAATTAAAATTAATTTATTTTATTATTGATTCCACTTATTTTGAACTTTCTCTGGAAGGAAGTAAGTAATTTTCAATTAACCATCGTCAGAAATGAGTGTTATTCCAGACTGCTATATTAGAAGTGTTTTTTTGCAGTTGACTTTGAACATAAGAAAAATATATATATGTAGGTAGATGTTTTGCGAAAATTGTATTTGGTCCTCACGGTTCAGCACTCACCAGCTGCATCCACTTTTGCTATCAACACTTGCACTTATAATAATTGAGTCATATTCTATTACTAAATAATGAAGTAATAAATTTCCTTATAATTCTTTTTTTCTTTTCCTTTGTTGTTACATTTTCTTCTCACGGATTTTTATCTTATCGCAGCACATAAAAATTGTTGCTATTTATATTTAAGTATATCGCAGCAAATAAATATGCAATGCATATTCAATTTGCAATCATAAAAATCGATCGAGATTGTAAACAATAACATTAATTTAAATAAATTCCATTAAAAATTGCAACAAATATTATTACACTTAATACATACGTACATACAGATAAAAAGATACCGAGATACTATATTAGCATTATACTAAGTAATAAAAATAAAATAATTTGTAATAGCATAAAAAGTTAAAGATAAAATGCTTTTAGAAAAAAAGAAAACAAAATGCTACGCGCGAAAATTTATGAAAATAATAAACTTAAAAACAGCAACAAAATCAGCACAAAAATAATAATAATAATAATAATAGTGAACAATAAATGGACAGACAAGGCACCACAAAAAGTTAAACTCAATTTGCAATTCATAATCAAAAGTATTAAATTATTTTTGTTGTTGTGATTGTTGTTTGTATTGGCGCTTGCGCATGTGCAGTTTACTTAAGCTGAGGTAATTGTTTTTGTATCTATTTCTGTATACTGTTATTGTTGTTTTTTCTGTAATATAATTAACGGCATTAATGATAGAGCGCACAAATCAATACTAATGCACATAGCTATTTACATACATACATACATACATACATACCTACATAACACCAGCGTGTGCTTAATACCCAGTGGGAAATTAATCGACAATACAAAAATGTTTCCAAGTTCTTAAGTTTCAATCTATTTGAGATTTAATTATATTTTGCCTTTCTTGTGAATGATAAAGAATCCTTGGCTGAGACTTCCGTATCATTATGCGAGATACTTTATTTCTTAACCCAAAGTAAGTCAGCGGGCGTGCCTGTTGCTGATAGTCTCACAAAAATCCTTTTTTGGTTTGTTTTGTTTACTTGATTCTTGCTTGATTCTCAGCTGATAGCACTGCGCAACAAAAATCAAGAGTGTCTATTGCAGATGGGGCTTCAATACAAATACGGGCGATTTCTTCTCAAGTGAACCCACTTGTGAAATCGATTGGTCTCAAATTTGTAAAAAGTTCAGTACTACTGGGTAGCAGTTACCACACTAGATTTGTTCTCATGATCCCCACTCGAAATGATGCTATCTTTGTATTGATGATGGGGAAAACGAGGATCTGTAGTTAGCATTGATTTTTTTTTTTTTTTTTTAAATTTTTAGGCCTTTCTTTCTTTTTTTCCTATGGCAAGCAAAGATTGAAATTATAATATTTTAATTTTCAGATTCGTGGGAGTTAGAAATTTGTTGTGGTAACTACTAACCAATAGGAATAAGCTTTGTGCAAGCTTGAGCTAGAGATGAAATCTCCATATATATTTCTTTCTTTCTTTTAATCATTCTCTAGGTGACAAAAAAAAATGCCTTTACTTCATCCAAGTAAAGGACAAAATATTATTTGAACCTCCACACCCACTGGAATAAATCAAATGGAATACAAATTATAACAATATGGAGTCAATAAAAAGTTTAGAGTTCTCGTTAAGTTTCAGCTTTCTAGCATGCTTAAAAATAGTAAAAATTTTCTTTAAAAACGAAAAAAATACCCGTCTACCTCTTCACCTTCTTCACAGAACGGTTAATTTTGCTTTGCAAATATTGAGTATTTTTTTTAATTGGGTTTTGAAATTTCCTGTACTTTGTTTTCGAAACAGACGTTTTTGTTTAGCTTAAATGAAATCTCGTTAACCATTTTGGGACCGTAAAGAAACCAAAGGAGATAGCGGATTCGTATCTCTGGCTATAAAGTTTTGCGCTTCTGTAGGCCTGAACTTTCTTGGATCACTGGCAAAACTTAATTTCCAAAGAAAGCAAAGAAAAATTTAATAAATGCGAAACTATGTTTGATCCATTAAAAAAATATGTAAAATTAAAATTTGTATATAGTTTAGGTCACTCTGGTGCCGTTAATTATGTAAAATAGACTTTTTAATAATAACTCAAGTGCAATCATATTTCTTTTCAATAAAATTTATTTAAATCCGTGAAACAGTTTTTGAAAAAATTGAAAAAACGAATTTTGGGTCACCGGTGACCCAACAGTTAAAACAAAACGATAGCATTTTCTGTTGTGCGGCAAAGTAAAAATCACAAAAATATTCGAAATTGGTTGAATATGTTGAATTGTGGAGGATGGTTATTCTTCTTCTTTCTTGACGTTTTTTTTTTCTGCTGGGTAATTCTGAAACAATGTAAATTGTTGTTTTTGTTTTTTTTAATGTTAATATAATGGCAAATGTTTATGTTGCATTAAGCGTGCGTCATGATTGGTCAATTGTGCCTCAGCGATGTGATTACCATACATGATTATGAAAATGAAATCACCTCCGCTTCCTTCCTTGAACTCATGGCCCTCATTCGATATTTGCAAAGTTTTTTTCAAACAATTATGTGAGAACGTTTTCTACAGGAATAAAATATCAAATAATAATAATAATAATAATAAATTTAGATAAATTACATATGAATGCATAGCAGAGCAGCATGGAAGCACACAAAATAACTAATAAAAATTGGGCAAAGTTCAAAGCCAAAATTTTAAGGCAAAATTTTGTGCATGTGCTCGGCAGTGGTTGAGTCAATTATTGCACATGTGTTTTGTGGTGCTTAAATGTGCCTAATAAAATTAAATGTTGAAAATTAATAGATAATAATAAATATCAGGCACTGTAACCATTATGAGCAATATTTTAAAAGTCGTGATTTAGTTTCTAATGAATATTAATTTGACTATGTTATTTAATTATTTATTTTAACAATTTTTCTCCTTACTTTTTTTCTACAACGCTTGTAAGTTGAGTTTTACAGTTTTGCTCACTGAATTAAACATTTTATTTTGGTCTTGTAGTTCAAATTTTCGCTCGTTTTCATCAGTTCGATCTTTGTATTTAGTTTTCCTTACATGTAAATTTCCTTTAAAAATTCATAAAATCACGAAGAAATTTCATTTATTTTTAACTTGAATGAATGATAAAGAAAAAAAGAAGAAAAATCTTCACAGCAGTAAAACTGATTTTGCTGAAAAACACTTCGCTTCTACTTTTTCTTAGCTGCTATATTGTGTTTTTTGTTCACCACTTTGGTATTAACTGCAAGCAAAAAAGAAATGCACTTTTGACCACCATACAGCAAATGCAGGCAGCAATGACAATAATCTCAGCACTTGCCTTGACGGCAGCTCATGCTTGTTGTTGGTGCCGCTGCTGCCATTGTCGCTGATTATTATCACACTTGTTGCTGCACAAAATCACAAACTTTGCACTCGAATTGGAGGAACACTTGCCAGGTCAACCCATGCACATGAGAGTCATAGGAATAGAGTAACAATAACAGCAGCATCATCATCGTATCGTCAGCAACATCGTCATCTTTGCTGTTGTTGTTTTTTGTGCAATGTGTAGCCTACAGTTGCATATGTATTGCTTATTCGTAATAGCGACACAAGTTTAATTTTATTATGCGATTGTGCAACATTTGTGTGCACAGATTTGCATTTATGTATGTACGTATTTTGTATATGAGACTTTTAAGGCGTTCTATATTTTGCTTTTGGACTCTATCGCCAACAACAACTTGTGCATTTGTTGCATCCTTTTTTTTCTTTTTTTGTTTTGTTTTTTTTTTACATCTTCGATTGCGCCTCTTGTTGTTGTTGTGAAAGTATCTCTACCTAGATAGATACTGCTCGCTAGTTCACTGCTGCCTTGTGGTAGGTTTGTGCTTACTTGATTTTTTCTATTTGATACCGCCGACCACCACCATCGCTGGTTGGCAGTTGTTGGCGGCGATTATGCTTTTCAAATGTACAACACAGCAGCAGCAATAGTAACAATATCAACAACAACAATTGACAATAGAAAAACAATCGATGCACCTGATGGCAGTTTTCGAGCTGAGTTTCTGACCAAAAATAGTCAAACACAAAACGATGCATTGTTTCACTTAACTTCAATATTTGGTAAGCATAACATTTCAATTTTTACACCTGATGGTGATCAAAAGAAGACAAAAAAAAAAAATCGGTGCAACGGAAACAATTGCAAATTTATTTTTATTTCGATTTTACCACTTTTGCCCCTTCGGTTGTGGTGTAAGGATAATATGATGTGGATTTGAGTTTAGTATAAAGTTTGTAGTAGCATAAATATTTTTAAATTCTATGACATTTTCGCATTCTGAACTGAACTTTTCCTGCTGGCGAGACCTTTTTGTGTGTCCTTAAAACCAATATAGAGCTAGGCATTTGCCAAGGAGAGGTCACAGAACGACATAAGAACCATTGAAGCGAATATGGCCAAAGCTATCATTGAGGAAAATGAGCAGACTGATTTTGGGGCAATATACCACAAAACTTCTGCGTCATTTCAGCTCTATCAAGACAAGAAAACTTTAATTTGAGAAGCTTTATCTAGCGCAAACTGTTATCAGGGTTTTTATAGTCTTCATAAGAGACATGGAGAAGTGTGTGTAAAAAAAGACATGGCGAATGGTAAGGCAAAGGGCCGAGGGACTAAGGGGAGAAAATATATCAATTATATATACGATGACCATGGCTCTGAAAAGGAAACGAGGACAATTTTAAAGGGAAATCTTTTTTTCTTTCTTTCGAACTCCATATTTTCTCTTTTGCATTTTCCGACAAATAAAGCTTTTGTGATATATCCAGAGAACTATGTTAATAGCTGTGATAATGAACTAAAGTCTTAAATCAGTTTTATTTTTCGATACGGTCTTCCTACCTGGAAAATTACTGGTTTTTTCTGGCTTAGCCCTCTCAGGACTTTCGTACACACATTTGTACATGAATTTGAACATTTTTCCTGACTTTGATTTAAATGCCAACCAAACAATTTTAACATTGACGTCTTTGTTGTTTTTTTCTCTTCCGTTCGAAATTTATTTTGTTGTAGAATCGAAGCATAACCGTCGAAACTATTGTGACTTTTATGGGACAACCTCACTGTTTTTTGTGCTTCTTTCTGTTTTTTTTGTGTTGCCAATTTCAAAAAATTATTAAAAATACTTAATAATAAATAGACGTTTAAAAAATAAGTTTTATTTGTAGATAGAACCTTCTTCTGTCGATAGAGATACATTTTGTGTAAGTCGGAATATTTTAAAGCTCCCTGAACGTTTTTTTTGTAAAAATATATGTACATCGCGTACGGCTAAACCTGGACATCTAAAAATTCGTGAATAGTATTTTTTTTGACTATTTGGGGGCTCCTAAATACGAAAATCGACATCTCGATTTTTTGCTACTACGGGAAGTACTCATTCTCCTGAGAGGGTTAGTATTGATTTTATACCGCCTGAATGGATTTCATACTACTACACGCAAAGAAAAAATTCGTTTCTCAGAAACGAAATTTTCACTAAACGAACTTCGTTCATGGAATGTTTTCATGATGAACGAACATTTATTTATCATAAATGACTGTATTCGGTTGCCATGAACGAGGATTTATTCATCCTAAGCGATTCAATTCTTTTACGATGAACTAAAAACGTTTGCAATAAAATGCAATCTTTCCCTGAAAAATATAAAAAAGAAAGCAAAAACAATTTTCATATATACATTGGCATTTTATTTTGGTTTTTGTTTAAATAAAATTTTCTAATTAAAAACTAGAAAAAGTGTATGAAATTTACACAAAATTATATTATTACAATTTTTGTATTATTTATTATAATCACACACTTTTATTTGTTTTTTATAAACACCACGCACTTTTTTATAGACAAAAAGAAATGTGATGAAATAGTTTCAATGCACAATTGAAATTTTTCAATAATGCGTTGACAAATGATACTTCCCGTTATGTTGTGCTGTTTTGTTGTTGTGTGGAGTTAGAATGTAAGCATCGCTGCTGCTTTTTTTGCGACGAGAGCGAGATGAGAGGAAAACGATAATAAAAAGAGAAGAGAGTTGTAGACTTTCGTTTAGCAGAAACGTTTTTTTCATTTGCCAGAAAAGAAAACTGCCTTAATTTTATCGTGAACGAATTTTCGTTCATCATAAAATTGTTAATCTTTTGCAGAAAACGGTTCTGGTTTCTGCAAACACGGGAACGTTCCTCAGAATCGTTTTTGTTCAGCGTAAAGGTAATATATTCTCCACAAACGGGCGATAAACGTTTTTTTTCTTTGCGTGTATGCTCTTGCGCAAAACTGTTTAATGAACAATTTTGTTTTCGGAATTCCATTATTAAAATATGTAAATGGTTTAAAATAAAAAAAAATGTTGTTATTTTTAACGTTTTCTAGTAGCGCCCTAGAAAAAGTAAAGTTGAAGATTTCATATTTTTATAAACAAACAGCGAAAAAATTTAGCAGTTTTTTGGATTTAAAACTTCAACTACTTGTAATTCTATTAGTTTAAGCTGGTTATATAAAATATTCAGACAATGTGCGAAATTTTTGCGTTTCGAGAAAACTCGATGTAAAGCTTTTGTTTGCTACATATAACAGCTACCTAGGTTAGGTTGGAGTGGCTGTCGAGAGACACACTTAGGCCTGAACGGCCCATTGTGATACCACATAGTTGGACCTACAGTTTAACGCCGATTCCGAACGGCGGAGTGGCAATTTTTTTATCGGCTTGGTGGTTTTGCCATTACCAACCAATGTGTGTACTTGTACACTATCTTATAATTCTCATACACTTCATATTGATAGTGAATATAAGAAAGTAATGAAAATTAACCACCAGACGAAGACGGGAATCGAACCCGAACCTCCCAGATAAAAGTCTAGTGCACTATCCACTAGGCTATCGAGGTCGTCAACAGCTGCCTACAGTTTGATAAACTTTTATTTAATGCAATTTAAAGAAGGTACTAGAATGGATCGAAAGACATAATTATAAAATTTTTACTAAAGTTTGCTCCGGAGACCTCTTTGGAATATTTTCTAGATCAAATTAGTCGACAAAAATAGGTGCCTTGCAATAAAATAATTTACTAGAGTAGTAATAGTTTAGATGGCGCCTGAGTACAAGGAAAAATTTTTTCTTTTTCTCAATTTTTCTAGCCCATTTTGTTATATTTTTAATATAAAAATTGACGCTAAAAATCTATTCCTTGGCACAGAAAACCCAGATGCACAAAAGTTAAATAAAATCGGTGATGATAGATGGCGCTTCAATACGAGGATCTATTGAACTTATCCTTGATTTTGCACATTGGTGTGTGAGCAAGTTGTAAATACATTCAAAGAAAAGTACTAAAGCAATGATATAAATGCATAGTATTTACTACCTGATTTTGTTTTTTGGGCCCAGGACCTAATTTTTAGCATCTATTTTAATTTAAGAAATATTGAAAAGGGGGCTTTAGAGCAAATGTTAGAGAAATAGGGAAAAATTTTAATTTTGTCTTGTACTACAGCGCTATCTATGGACCAACCGATTGTGTTAAAAGTTTACATTTTTTGGTTTTTTGGATTTTTTGGGCCGGAAAAAACATTTTTTGAATCTATTTTAATCTTAAATATATTCAAAAGGAGGGTTAGCGCAAAAATCAGTCAAAAGGGGAGATTTTCCTTGTACCAGCCATATATGAACCGGAGTAATTTGTTAAAAAAAAAAACAAAAAATGATGCCAAATATCCTTCTTCTCAAAAAAACGCTGTCATGTTGGAGATTAGAAAATTTATTCACTCTAATATATATGTATAGGTATTGGCAGAAAATAGAAGAAATAGAAAAGGTGGAATCATTCTTAAGAACTAAAAAGGAACGAAAAGGAAGAACAACAGCTTAGATAAGAAAATTAAGATTTTGAGAAATGCTTTAAATAAAAATCCTTTAGATAAAGCACTCCCCTTTGCTGCATTAAAAATTAACTTTTCTTCAAAAACAATCTCTAAATCCGCTTGAGCTTCTAAATATAATGTATCTTCTACATATAAAATTTACGATTGATTTTATTGGCATTTTTATGTATGCATATTGCAGTAAAATAACAATTTTTTATAATCTCAGCAACAAACATAAAACAAACAATTTAAGACACTTGTGGCAAAATTAATATGTAAATTTATATCTTAAAATTATCACGAAAACTTCACTCAGTACTAAATGTTCTACTGTGCAAAGAAAATCCACAGGAAAAAATTTTAATTAATGTATCACATTTCCTACAAATTAATATTTTAATATTCTTTAATACTTTCAATTATATTAACTGAATATGCATCAAATTTTTAGAAGTAAAATTAATTTCAATAATTAATAATTAATAATAAGTTATTATGCAAAAGTTTTAATCATAATTTATCGTTTTTGTGGTCCTGTTAGAACAAAGAGTTTCCTTTTTTAATACTTAATATTTGAATTGAATTTCAGTTAGTCAAATTTAAACTTTAGTTCTATTTAAACAGGCTCTTTTTTTACTGTGTGCAGGTACAGACAGACAACACGCTTTCAACTTGTGTCACACATTAACACCATGCAACCAAATTACACTGTGTATATTTTTGTATGTATGTGTGTGTACATAGAAGCGGTATGTGTTTTACACATCACATTACAGCCACTTAGAGGCACAACAATTTTAAGTGGCTAGAAACTGTGGTGATCAAGAGTGGCCAAAGTGCCTAATTGTGTTTCAATAATTCACATGAAAAACGACAAAAGACAACAACTCCATAAGAAAAAACACCACCAACAACAACAACACAGCAATACATAAATGTGGCTATAATGAATGTATTTGATAGTATGTGTGGTTGGTGTGTGTGAAAATTTATCATTGCATTAAACTGTAATGAACTGTTAAATAGTGTAAATTTGTTAAAAAGTATTAGCTAAACAAAAAAAGAGGAAAAAATAGGAATTGTTGTTGTGAATATATACATACCTACATATATGTTTATGTTGGTGACATGCAGGTAATATATACTACGCAGCAGCAATTGCAGCAACAGGGTGTGTTTTTGTTTTACTTTATTATATATTTCACTTTTTTCACTTGCTGTTTCTTTCTTCTCGTTGTTGCTGCTTTTTTTTCTTTTTTTTTTTGCTTAAAGATAAATTACAAATTTTCATTTTCGCTTTAATCAAATAAAATCGTGCAAATACTTTTTTTTTTGTTCAGTTTCAGCTTTTTCCGCTCTTACTGTTGATTGTGATACTCTCAAGTGAAAGGTACAAGTTTTTTGTTGTTGTTGTATTTCAGTTGCAATTTTACAATTGCCTTACAATCAATTGAAGATTTTGTGACTGAGATGATACTTTTTTTGTTGCAGGCAGATCTACTACAGTTATTGTTGCTACTGCTTTGATTTTTTTTTTGCTGCAGCGAAATCCTGACCAGACAAATATATTTGCATTGTTCTTCTTCTTGTATTTGTAAATGTTTATTGAAAATAGCACATTTCTTGTTGCTGCTGTTGCTGCTAATATAAGCAATGAGATGCTGTTGCTGCTGGAACAACAAGTGCACCTATTAGAGAGTTAACCAACCACCAACCAACAGCAACAGCAGAAACAACAATTTACACGCTGCTGTGGCTGCCAAAGCCGTGACTTTAATTTTATTTTTGCCATTATTTCGTTCACCTAAGTGTTCATTGTTGTTGCTCTTTTTGCTGCTGTTTATGTTCGTGTTTTTATATAATTTAACATTATTTCGGTTTCGCTTCCAATACCAGTTGAAAATACAAAATCTAGATTGTTTTTTCAGAGACTTTTTTCTAATGTAACTTGCAACAGCAACAAGAAAATACCACTACAAACATAACAGCAACAACAACAACGACCAACGAAAAAAAATCGATTATTGCTGCTGCCAAAAAATCGAACATTTTAAATAAATTTTTTGTTAACATAAATTCGTAATTATAATTTTGTTTTTTGCTTGCTTTTTGGTGTTCAATTACAGACTTTTGCTCATTTTCTTCACCTTCTTACAATTTTTCTATAATTTATTATATAAAATGGCATTTGTTGTTGTTGTTGTTGTTGCACATTTCATCGTCCCAATTGTTTATGTTGCTGTTGCTTTCGGTTGTTGTGATTTATTGCTAATGAAAGTAATTAGTTTGAGTTTGATAAGTTTTGACATAAACTATCAGAAAAAAACTTAAAAAAAAAAGAAATAAAGAAAATATTTTATCGTACTCAGCGAACGAAGAAATAAAAGATTTAAGCCGCAAACTTGCAGCAATAATAATAATAATAATAATTTTCATATGCACTTTTTATACTTTATGCCTTGAATGTTGATTGTTTTGTTGTTGTTTTGTTGTTGTTATGTTTCGCATTTGTGTTTTATATTTTATTGCATGATTTAAATGGCAGCTAACAAATGTTTTTGGCCATATTCGTGAAAATTGGCAACTGTAACAGGTGTCGCTGTTGAACTTTTGCGTTGACCTTTATGTATGTGTATTAGTCTGTTGTATGTATGTATGTATACATAAGTATGATTTCTATTTTCTGGCATTGTTTGTAGGCGCTTTCGATTGTTTCGTAGTTATTTATTATAGACTTTGTGTGCCATAAAAATATTTGAATATAAATTTTTATGTTTTGTGAAATAAATTTTCAATATTAAAATATGATTTAAGCGAGTGTGTGCAAAAGGTTCACGATATTTAATGTGCACATTTACAGTTGATGCGAAAGTGAGTCATTCGTTTCAGATACTCAAAGATATATGTGAATGTGAACTCAATTTTTGCTTTTAGAGCAGTGTTTTTTTCTTCCCTTTAGTAGCAGCTATAAAACAAATTTCATTATATCATGAAATATATGAGCAGCCTTAGTTTTTACGAAGACTTCGGAATTCATTAGTTCATTTGCAAGCAGCAGTTGTTGAGCCTGTTGCTGAATATCCATCGAAGAGAACAATTCATTCAAAATTTTAAAACTATGCATAAAGATTTAACAGAAAATAATTTTTTTATTATTTTATTGAGGAAGGAAGATATATAAGTGGTAGAGGGAGGGAGGGAGAAAGTGGTCATACAAATTAAGACAGCAGTGCAGATAGCTTATTATTATACACGTGGAACCTCAGAGGAAATACCTGTATCTATAGTTAGTGCGTGGTGCGTTGCAGTACAGTGCCCACGTAGAATTCATGACTATTTTTTCTGCGATGCTCCAAGTAGTCAATAGAGCTGAAAACCCAACTGTCTCTTATTAGCTTCATCGCTCGATGTTGAATACAGTCTTCCAGAACCTCCAGTTGCTTTTGTGGAACTCCAGCCCATAGAGGCGAATTATATTCCATTTTAGTATATATATATAGTTGAGAAAGGCGTTTGTGAGATAACAGGCAGCATTGGGTCTTATACGCGTTGAATTCAACTCTGTTCATGAGACCCTACTCGGAGATTGATTGGAGATCACTATTAAGTGAGTTTGGGCTTTTTTACACGTGTATGAAAAACAAATGATGCTGTCATCTCCAAAGGATTGAATAGGATTTTTAGCCGGTGATAGAAGGTCACCAATAAAAGACAACTTAGGAAACTCGTGATCCATCGATTAAGGTTATTTCCGACCCTGTATCCCTCAGTTTTGACACGAGCATTTTAAGCCACACTCGGTCAAATACCTTGAAATATCCAGAGCAGCCTCTTTGTTCTTATCTAAGCCATAGATCGCCATAAGATCGCTCATAAAACGATTTTCAATGGAAACGGTATTGTAGGCCACTTAGCAATTTGTTTTGCTCTAATTATTTAAATATTTAACAAATTGAGATGGAGCTGTAATTCACAAGTTCCGTAGTCCTATCTTTTTTAAGAATGGTCTGAACAGTAACAACTTCTCAAAATGCATGGGCTGGAATGCTATTGGGCTACGAATCTTTATCAATGTTAAGATTTGGTAGCACTCTTTTGGCTACACACGCGAAAATGTATCTCAGAGCTCAAGATAAAGGTTCGATAACAGACGTAGATGATCACTAGCTGATAGAGAAGAATTCTATGCGGAAATGTTAGCCAAAAAGTTCGGCTTATCAACAGAGCCAGTGACGAGCCGATCACCTGTCTGCAAAAAAGAAAATGGAATTGAAATAGATGTCTGGTTTTCTATTCTCTTTACAAATGACCAAAAAATCTTACTACCCCTGTGCACTCGTAATTGTAAGGCTTTATGCCTCTGACGTTATTCGTGAAGAAACTAAAATGGTGCAGTGGCCCGAGTTTCCAAGATACGCATGCACACTTTTATTTATGTCGTAATGGGAAGTGATGGGAACAGGTCAAAGATGTTATGCGCTTGCCTTGAGTCGGTTCAGTTACTAATTGAATCAAACTGTTCAACTCGGCAAATAACACGCCATAAAAGAATGACTCAGCCATTTCGTATTATGAACTTTGAAGTCACCAGCAACAACAATTTCATTGTGCGTATATGTTTGCAAAATAAAAACAATCGAATCGTATCGAAGTAAATCTAACTTATTAAAACTAAGATCCGAACTTCTGTAAGAAATCGGGCTTCAAATAAAAAATCAGAAGTGCAGAAAATGTGACTGGATGTTGAGCTTAATTGGATGGAACTAAACTCAACAGAGTCATTCCTGGCACTGGAAAGCAAACCCCTAGTTTATAAAGATGACAAGACTCCTTTGGGTAGAAAATAATAATTACATGGGGTTCATGGAGAGCTATGAATGCGTATACAGAGAATTCTTGCAATTTCCCTCATCTGAACAGGACCCACTGTGTATAATTCGGTGGTGAATTATATTAGAACTATTTATATTGAATAAAAAACACTTTGGAATTCGGTTTTCAATATATAAAAAGAATTTATTGGAAATTGTGAAAAAACAATATAGAAAGAGCGACCGAACGGTGGAAGAATATTCATAAGAATAGTAATAAGGATAAAGAAAAGAACAGAATAGAGCGGTGAAAATTGAGTAAGGAGAGAAAAAGGAAGAAATAGAAAAAAAGGTGCATTGGGAAAGGGCCCAAACATAGAAAGGAGTAGAATAGAATAGAAAATAGTAGATGGCTTAGACACACTATACGATACTAAACCTCAACCCTCAAACCTCAACGCACTTGCATCTGAAAATCAAATTGATGTTAAAATATCCCAATATCTCAATTCATACAAGATTTTCTGCGGTAGTAACCATGACAATGTCATCGAAATTGTCACTTAGAATGTATTTTTTAGAGTCTGATTACAACATCATTTTAAATTTATTTTTGATGTATATCGTTGACACTTTCAAAGGCATAATCATGATAAATGTTTTGCATCTTTAAATTAATGACATAATTGTATCAACCATTAAGTTAAACTTAACCAAGTTACATACAGGAGACCTAGCATGACCATGGTAAATTCGATAGAAGGAAATTGAATCGGGCAGAAATTTAACGTCTACTTGCTAAATATTTTTTAATAAAAAACTATTAAAGTAAAAAATCTAAATGAAGTAGTCAACACAAGTAAGAAATAAAATTGTCCGTAGTTAAAAGCTTAACAACTTACACATGAGAGCCAAAAATAAAAAAAACAACCACTTGTTACTCTGAGTTACTTAATAACTATGCACAGATCTCATAGATCTTTGCAGATATTATTTCCTTGATATGACTATAATTTGTTTATACGCTTGTAATTCTCGGTGTTATAATAATTTTTTTTTTCTAACTACTACAAAAATTTTATATTTGTGTGGTACTTGTTTTTCAGTTTTTTCTTTTTGTGTTTGTGTTTTACAAATATGTAAGTAAATATTTATGCAAAATATTACAAGTTGCTGAGTGTGCATGCACAGCCAAAGTAGTGACAAAATATTAAACGACAATAAAGCAGCAACAGCTACAACTAACAACAACATTTTTCATACTAATGATGTTAGAGATTTTTATCTGTTATTTAAATAAAAAAAAGAAAATAAATAAAAATAAGAAACAAAACACAAAAATTTGCATAAAAAATTCGATAATTTATAAACTAAATTTTTCATCATAAGCAAAGAGCAAGTTTTACATTTCTACATTCATGTGTATATTTTCGCAATGATGTCATTTTGTTTTTGATGAATTGTTGCACACATATTTCTTTATAATTGTGGAATTTTTCTTGCATTTATTTACACAGAAATTTATGTGCTTCATTTGCTTCACAGCTGCTGCTGCGGTTGCTGCTACTCTATCATTTATTTAATTATTTTCAATTAAATATATTATCAATATTTCAAAAGATAATAAAATATAATATTTTATAACATTGGTAACTAATGAGCAAATCAAATAAATGTCAATTTATTATGCATAAATTTGCTGCTGTAGTCATAGCACAAATAAAGGTAGCTGTAAATAAAACATTGAACTTTAAAGTATCATAGAGGTAAAAAATTCCTCCCCTACAACCTCCCGCTACACGCTGTTATTAATGAATACATTACACGGTAATCCAAAGCGTTTGAAATAGTGTATCATGTCAAAACAGAAGACTTAAGCAACAAACTTTATTACGCTTATCGTATGCGCGGCCACTAATAAAATTCAAAATGCAATTCCAAGAAAAAATGAGAAAACAAATTTATAAAATTCCTGCATTTGCTGCTGAACAATTACCCACTAGCAATTTAATTGCAAAAAGAATAATAAGCTACAACAACAACAACAGCAAATTAAACTACAATGAACTATAACAATTCAAATCAAATAAATAAATTTACAAATGTGAACAAAACAAACCAGAAAAAAAACTGAAACAAAAGTAAGTTTCAGAGGAAAAATGAAATGCTCTTGTGCCAAATGACTGCAGATTGTTTAAGTGATTGGCCACAGCATAAAATAAAACAAACAATTTATATACATTGTTGTAAAAATGTAACGGTGACAATGTGTCACATGCTGTCATGTCAGTGATTGTTTGCTGTTTTTTTTATTGGGTTCTAGTTTTTCTTTCTATCCATCTACCACTAGGCACAATAATAAATGTGTGGCTCAGATTTGTGTGTGTGTGTGTGTGTGTGTTTGAGCTAACAGCATACAAGAACAGTTGGCAATTGACTGTTGTTGACTGCCGTTTGTTGCTCGTTTGCTAGTGACTAATGCAAAAAAAAAATCTATTGAAAATGATTTGATAAATTGACAAATTGCCGAAATGTCGAGTGAGTGCAAAGATATGTTTTGTGAATACATATGCAACATGTGGAGCATACTCCTTAGCATCGCAAGCAACAACAATAGAAAAACAAATTAATAGAAAAAAAAAAATGGTAAACATCATTGGAGTCGCATTCACTGCATTAAAAATCGTGATATGACTGCAACTCCAGTGGGAAATTATGCTTTTGAAATGTGCCCAGGTCGTTAAGCAGTAAGCATTAAATATGCCTCAGGGGACACTTTCATTGGCGTAGTCGCAAATTAAATTACTTCTTTGCTAAATTATGCTATCGCAAATTGCATACTTCTGATAAATATGAAAGGGTGCTTTCAAATTTCGTCGATGGTTTTTTCGACGACACGGTCATGCATGCTGTTCTGAAGTCAATCATTCGCCACTTTGAGATGAGATTGAGAATGCCGTTGTCTCTGCCTGAATTGCATATGAAAAAGTCCAATTGCGATGTCGGCTCTCTCAGTGTCTGCTCACGTACTCTATGATACACTGTTTCTTACATATTTTCACAAAAGGAACTAAAAGAATTTCGTAAGAGTCAATCTGAAAATTTAATCATTTCATACATATATTAGCTTACATAAGCCAATTGCATCATTCCTCAAATATTTTCAATTAATTACAATTTTGTATATGAAAAAAATATATTTCTCTCCCTCTTCATAGTTTAATTTTTACATTGTGTCCCAAGATACATTTGAGTTTTTTACTGTTCTTAAATGGTCTTTAAATTTATTTCGATGACATAGTTATGTGATATGCTCTCCACGCTTAAATTACGAGTTTGTGATCCAGGTGCTAATGTCCTTGCAACTGAGAATGCTTGCAAATATGTTTTGAGTGACACTTTCGATCTAAAGTATAAATTAAATTGATCTCACATTCAGACTCTGGAGACAACTCTAAAGTAGATGCCTAATTTAGTTAGCCAGCTTCAAATGCTCGAGTAAAAAATTTTGCAGCTTAGGCTTTACTTCAGTTTTCTGCTGAAGTCGAAGATGTTTCCAACTGAGTGATTTGATCTTTTTATAACTGTTTCCAAAATCGTTCTGTATAATTCCCCAAACCACAAATACTCACCCAAGGCAACAAACTGCCGGCAAAAACGTTTAAATTGCAAAACACGTAAGCAGCCTTAATTTACTTTTTGTATGCATGTATATTAATTTTTGGTTTTGGTTTTTCGTTTAATTTTTGTCAGTCTTTATCACAAAAATCTGTGGTCGTTTTTAATGAAGTTGTGCTCATGTGTGTCTATCTGTCTGTCCATGTGTTTGTGTGACGCACTTGCACCATTTTTCATTTCATCTAACGCGTGCGTGCTGTCGATTGTGATCAGTAGTAAAATGATTTATATCCACCAGGCAATTAAGTGTTAAAACAGTGATATACGAATGAATGTCGAATGTAGAAGAAATATAGATATAAAGCTAGATAAACAGATAGGGAAAAATGTGAAGTAGAAGTGGTAGAGGGGTAGAGCTGCTTTTGCGGTTGAACTAAGTTAAGTCATACTTATTAAATAAAAATGATTAATTAATGAATAGATATTTTTAGTAAGACGTTTTAGGTTTTTACATTGATTTTTATTGCTGAAAGCTTAAAAATACTTGTAATGTAAACGAACGATTTAGAAAAAGAACTTTTTTTCCTGAGAATCGAAACTTTTTGTTACTAGAATAATTAAGAAAGTCTGTGGGCGTTGGGAACTCTTACGTGCTGCAAGTTATTGCACCTGGGAACTATATTCATATGTCACAAAAGCTATAAAAAAGCAGGTCAGGTCAGAAATTTCAGGAACTGAAAAATTCACACCACAAAACTCCATTGCCTTGTCACAACACAATTTGCAATTTCACCCAGATAAAAAGCTAGCAACATTTTTGACTTTAACATTCGCTCATGCATTCTAGTACTTGAACCTGTGTACGTGTTTCTGATTTCAATGGAAACCTATTTCTTTTGTCAAAGGATTTGAAGCAAACTCAAGCTCAAACTTTAACACCACCCATAAATAAAGGCACCACAACAACAACATATATGAAATGCGCGAACGCGCAAGTGAATTTCATCAGCAGATGATGAAGCAAGCAGATTGAAAGATTCCGAACTGAGACAGAGACTGACATAAAGCACACTACATGCACACACATACACACACACACAGTTTTATTTTTATTTTTGTTGCTATATCAAAGTGTAAACGTATATAAAAAGGAAACTAGCAACCGCAAAAGCAAAAAAATGTTAGAATCTTGCGCTTAGATAAATTTCTGTTGTATTGTTTGGACATGGAAGCACGTAAGGTACGTATGTATGTATGTATGTATGTATGTATGTACTTGAAGAGCAGGGCACACTTGTGCAGCACATTTATAGAACACTCGTGTGCACAAATGTGTGTGCTTCTTCCGCTATTCCTGCTGGTGCTGGTGCTGCTGCTGTTGATGATCTCAAAGCAACTTGAATGAATTATTATTATTGTTGTTGATGGTGGCAGCAGTTGGCGGACAGACAGACACACAGTATGAGATAGAAACGTGTAAATGTTTAAATGAATGATTCACTGGAATTTATGAATGAACGTGCTTCAAGTATTTCATCTAATAATATTTTTTTGCTTTATTTAAGAATTTTACACACATATGTTGCATAAATTCTTTATATTTTTGTAGGTATATAACTAAACTTTTGTCATTCATTTAGAGTTGCAATGCGCAATTTTTATACTTTAATTTTTAATTTTCCGCAAACTATCAATTTATGTTGTCTGCCTGCGTGGGATGTTACCAAAAAGATTACCAAAGTATATATTTAATTGTGTATGTGTGTGTGTGTGTATAGCGAATGTTGCATTGCTTTATTGTTGTTATTGTGGATGTTGTTACATTGATGCAATATTCTCTTCACTTGCGTAGGCAACAACAGAAAAACATAATCGACACCATCCTGTGGTCTTTCATATATTTTTGTTTTATTTATTTCATTTTATTTTATTTAGGTTTTTGCTGGTACCATTTCAACATAATTCATCGCCGTCGTACGCACACACACATATACGAGTATATATTGTATGTAGATGTGTATGTGTGTTGAGCTGTTTACTGCTAGCAATCAATTTGATGGCAACAACTTGAGTTGTTGTTGTTGCTTAATATCATTACAAAATAAAGCGTAGATAAACATCAAGGATTAACTTAATATCATGTAATTGAGATTGTTGGTTTGAGTAGAAGAAACCTAAGAAACGAACAGGATGTTTAAATTGAAAATTTTTTCAAACAAAAGACTTAAGCGAAGAACTTTTTCTTTATTGGTTTAAAAATATTTACGTAAATTTAAGAAAATTTTTAAAATTTCTCTGATTTGAATTTTTAGAGATTTTTTTTGTATCTAAAGGAGTGTCACTTCCCAGGATACCCACTGAAAAAATGTCTGCATTTCCTGGTGCTTCTTGGTTTTTCACTTCCACATCTTCTATATTTAGTAGAAAGGGCAGAGATATTTTTTGTAGAATTTTTTTTAGAAACATCTTTATTCTCCTTATCTGATTTTTTATAATATTTCTCTACTTAAAATATTAGCCAGAGAATATGCGTGTGAGTGAATTTTTGCGCTTATTCATTCTGACTTTGAACTCAAATAAAAACAAAAACAAAACACCCAAATCATCCAAATTAAAATCAAAGTGTGTCATATATTTAATTTTCCTGTTTTGAATTATCTTTTCATTTCAAGTTTATTGAGATTTTCATTTCATTAAAGCGCCTCAATGCATTAAATGCAATGCGAAAAAGTGCAATACGCTGCACGTTTGCTCGTGCTCATTTATCACAGTTTGTACCGCATTTATATTACATTACAAAAATAAAACGAATGAAAAGAAAAACACAGTGTACACTGTGTATACGAACAAAATATATGCGCCACAAATGGCAATGTAAATTTCCCACGAATTAGTAATTTAAAAATTATTTATTATACAATTCATACACACACACACATACTTGCTTACTACACTTACAGACATGGGCACTTGAATGAATATTTTCTTGTTTCAATCAAAAAGCATTTCATTAAAAAATCACCATCAGCGATCGCATGTAAAATAATCATTAAAATTATTTGCCCAAGCAATACAACAGCAACAACAAGTAATAATAATAATGGCAATTGCTGTGATATTTTTGAGATTTTAGATTTTTCTTAGCTTTTTGTACAAATAATTTTTGAAATTGCATTGATTTTTCAAATCAAATCAAAAACTAAACAACTGCAAACTACCTAGAAAAAAATTAATAATTACCAATTAGAATTATGATTGCGGGTAGTAGAAAAGAAGGGGATGAGGATGTGGGAGGGCGCTTTGGTGAAGGCTGTGCGGGCGCTTGAAGCGTGATAAGTACCTACAAGAGCTGAGCGTAATTCGTGTTGTTATTGTTCGATTAAAAACTCCAAAAATGCCTGGCAGCAACAGTTGCAGTTTTTCGATTTTTGCCTTTGAAATTGTGTTTTTGAATGAAAACAAAATTAAATATATTTTTCCGATTGCTGGCAATTTTATGTTCTTTGTTTCCAGCAGCAGCAACACTACACACACAGTAGTGTCCAATGTTACTACTTATAAATTGGTCATTGGTAGCTGGTTGTTGTTATTGTTGTTGCAGCTGCACTACTACCATCATTGTTATTATTTCTTACTCTTATTATTATTGTAGGTGTTGAATTAAAAAGAGACTTTGGCAAAGTGCCTGCCTGACTTGAATGGCTTCGTACACCTCTCTCTACCTCCCAGCCTGCCTGCCTGCCTTCTTACTTGTGCCTTCAGTGCCCGCCAGCTTTACTAACTTCCAATGTAGTGTTTGTTTGTTAGTATTTTGTTACTTGCCTCCTGATATGCAAAAAGTAAGACTCAACTCAGAGTTCAAAGTCAATTCTATTTTTGCTTAGACAAAATTACTTTACAAAAGTTCATTGCTAACTGGTTGCTGCTTAATTCATTATTGTTTTTGTTGCTGAATATTGCTGCTGTTTGGTGCTGTTGGTGCCTGCCATCGTATAGAAATGAAAAAAGAGGGAGGTTTTTGTGCGTTATGATTTTGATTTAATTTAATGTGATTCTTTTGCAGCTTGCGCGATTTATTGATAACATTCAAGTTGGACATTTTGACAGGCATTTTTCCCAACTGTTTGCATATCGCTGAAAAATGAAATATGAGCTGTTATATACTACATTTAAATGAGTAACATGTATGCTTGTTTACATTGGCGTTTGTTGCCTTCATTTTTGTCTAACGAAAATTGCACAATTTCATTTTTATTAATTAAATTTCATAATAAATTTTTGCATGTTTGTGTTGAATTTTTGGGTGTTTACAAAATTAATTTATAAATTATTGCTCTTTAAGTACTGCAATTTCAATAGCAGTGATTTATAAGCATTGATTTTTAACATGTAAGTTTGGTTTCGTAGCGGAAAGAAAATCAGTTTACTCAGTAGCATGTGCAGAGGGAGGCCTATAGGGGCTGAAGCACCACCCCCTCCGCCCAGAACCCGACAATCTTATAGTAAACAGTAATTTTTGAGAAAAAAAGCCATCAGCTGTGAAAAGTATATAATTTCAATAAACGAAAAACTTTAAGATTTAAAATACTATTTTATATTATACTAGCCGGCAAACGTTGTTCTGCCTTTTCTGCGAAAAAGCGCGAAAATTAAAAAAGGATGAAGTACATGATATTTAAAATTGAATATTCGTAATAACAATTCAGGCTTCCATTGAATTTCGAAAAAAAATTCTAGATTTAAAAATGTGTCTCATTATTGACACAATTAACAATTTTAAAAGTATTTAACTTGCAGAACTGTACATTAAAAACAGAGAATCATTATAAATGAAAATCTCAAATCAATATTATGTTAATTAAATTTTAGAAATGAAAGTTTACATTGCGTCTGGACGACCAGAAAATGCCACATTTTTATTGTATTACCACCGATGCGAATTCAACGACGTGTACGAAAACAACTGAAGTCTGATAGCAAAGAACATGGTGGATATTTGCAAAAACAAAAGACCGTTACGGGCATCAGTGAGCGACCTTCGACAAAAACAAAGCCATACCAGCTGATGATACCATTTGAGCAAAATTATTAACCCAGTTGATGCTAAAGATGTCATTCAGCAGTTAGATAGACATTCCAGCATATCTGTAGTAAAAAGGAATAACTTTTAAGTGTTTTTTTGCTGAACAATTTTATTAGATTTCAGTTGAATTATAGAAACATTATTTCAGGATTATCTCTATTCATGTCAAAGACCATTCTTGAAAATTATATCCCAAAAATTATTCAAAAATTTGAACCAATTTGATATTTATTATAAATACAGCATCACCTAACGGATTTTAAGACAGCGAAGCAGGGTCTTAAGATATTTAAAGGAATAGAGAAAGTAGTAAAAAATAACAGTAAAAAGAAAATAGTAGTAGAAAAGATAGTAGGAAAAAGAATAGAAACAAATATTGAAAATTGTAATACTAAAAAAAAAGTAGTACAAAAATAGTAAAAATGGAGTAGAAAGAGTGGTAGAAATAATAATAAAAAATAGTAGTAGAAAAAATTGTAAAAAGTAGTAAAAAAAAAAAAAAATTTATTAAAAGTAGTGGTAGAAAATATTGGTTGAAAAAGTAGTAGAAAATAATGAAAAATTGTAGAAAAAAAGAAGGCTAAAACTAATAGAAAATAGTAGTAGAAAGTATCGGAACAAAATAAAAAAAATTGTAGAAAAAATGTATTAAAGAAGTAGTAGAAAAAAGTAGCAAAATAGTAGTAGAAAATATTGGTTGAAAAAGTAGTAGAAAATAAGAAAAAATTGTAGAAAAAAAGGCTAAAATTAATAGAAAATAGTAGTAGAAATGAAAAAGAAGCATGGTCCCTCTAATTCAACAAACTGAAAGAATCTAAATTTTAGTACAGTACCATAAATGGCTCCTACGTTATGTATCTCATAATGGAAATTCAGGTTATGTGGAAGGTGCCACACCCCCTTTGTCAATCTCACCTTTATTTTTGTTGTAGAATGGCATTGTCAATTTTCGTTATTGTACCAAATTTCTGTACTGTGCTATAAATGGTTCTTGAGATATACCCAAAAAACTATTAGGATTGTATGGGAGGTGCCACGCCCATTTTACTAAAAGCCATTATGAATACGTATGATCCATTCTCCCACCCAAGAAAATATATTCTGGAAATTTGACTTCAATCGGTCCAGTCGTTCAGAAGTTACACGATGACATACACACAAAACTACGATTATATATACATATAAAGATTTTATTTTAATAATAATAATTTAATTATATTAAAATGAGGTCGGATATTTGAATCAACTCTTATTAGCCACCAAGCTGGGCGTGCCAATAGGATGCACGTTACAGTGCAACTGGTTGCTAAATACATTCAGACTACATAAAATCTACAATTTCAACGTCAGCTTATAAATGTCTTACTTTAAGAAAGCTTGATAATGGTCTAGTTTTTGGATTGAATTTTGTACTGAATTTTAGTCTGATATTGGTTCAACTTTTCCGTTTTTACCCGATTTTGATCTAAATTCTGGTTCAATCTAAAATTAAACTAACTCTTGGTATGAGTTGTGGTTAATATTTTCATCTGAATTGGCTTGATTTTGATACTATTTTGGTCTGAATTTCGGTCCGAAATCGGTCTGAATTTTGTTTCAAAATTTGGCTGAATTCGTCGGGACTTCGGGATTCGTTGGTCTAGTTTTTATTTAATTTAAGTTAAAATTTTTTGATGTAAATATTTATCTGATATTCCTACTAGTTTTTGGTCTGAGTTTTGGGTTACTTTCGTTCGGTATTTGGTGTCCTTTTGGCCTAAAGTTTTGTCTAACTATTTTCTCTAACTATTGGTCTGAGTTGTTGGGTTTTTAGTCTGAATTTTGACCTGAATTCGATCTCATTTTGGTGGATTTTTGTTGGGATTTCGGCCCGATTCTTGGTCTGAACATTGTTTTTTATCACCGGTGGTTGCCCGATACCCGAAAGCAGGGCCGTAGCCAGATCCCAGGGGGGATCTCATTCGATGAAAATATTCATAAATAATTTTTATCAAACTGATTTTTAAATACAATAAATTAAATCAATGATACATTTGATGGACCCTATAAAATTAAAACTTTAGGAAAAATTTTCCGATTTTTTTAATCTTAATCTCAAAAAAATGGCCAAAAGTGACAAAAAATTCCCAGAATAATCAAATTAAATTTTTTGAAATAAATATTATTCAATGTGCATTCTAGTGCATTTTTTTTATCGTGAGCGACATAATTTCATTAACTCATTGACTTCCCAATTCTGATGATGTACCCAACCTCAAAAAATTACCAAAAATAGTAGAGGCTCATTTTTTTCAAATGATCATCATTGGAAATTTGAGCCATTATCAATGATAAAGAACCCGGATGAGGTTAGCTTATATTCCCTAAATTCGTGAAGTCACAGCATTGAAAGAGATCTTTCTAGACGTGGTGCTCTGAGCAATAATGCGTTATAAAATTAATTTTAAGATGGGGTTGGCTAATAAGATGGAGTTTTTGCGAAAGAATTTTTCACGTTGAGGAGTGAGTGATTCAGAAATGGCACTTATTAGGCACTTATTCCGGGCCTGAGACAAGTTAAAGAGCTTTATGTGAATAACAAATTCTGGCTCGATTTGACTCGGAATGGCCGTTTCAGAAAATATCTTAATTGCTTTTTCAAGGTCTTTTCGTCAGAATAATAGACTAATAATAATGATCAGAATTTTTGATAAAAAGTCGAAATATGAAAATGAAATTCGAAGTCTAGATGTGAAATCAGATCATTAAGTTTGGATATAAAATCTAAGATTGAAACAAATGCATCCAAAAGATAGTATCTTTTGAAGTGAAATTTTTATTGACGTGTTAGGTATATATAAAAGCACAGAAACGATGTAACGTTGAAATGTGGGGGCCGGATTCCTATACAAAAATTTCTCAGTGTCTGTTCATGTGTTCATTTAAAAGGAACTAAAATAATTTCGTAAGAATAAACTCGAGATAAACATCAACCAAATGCGGAAAATATTTACAAGACATCTACATAAAATTCAATCAAAAGTATTTAATTCATATTTTGGCTATCATAAGCAAATTGTTTCATTCCTCTAAATTCAAAACACGAACACCCAGCATTGATTTTCCTTTTTTTTGAATACGAATTCAAATGTGGTATATTTTGTTTTTAATTTAAAAAAATTCAAAGGAAACTTTCTTGTAATGTAAATTTATCTAGGGCAGCCTTTAAAATGAAAAAGAAAATAATTTATTTACTCTACATAGTTTCACTTTTACAGTGTGCCCCATGACACATTTAGTTTTTAAGCGACATTTTCTAGTTTACTAGGGGGTTTAGGAGATTGGCCATTCTCTATGAAAATAACAAACACTCACATAAGTAGTCAATATTGTACTCTGTTACACTAGCGGATCCAAGGGAATTTTGAAATAAAGTAATTATGATCGCTGCTCCTGAATCAAAAAGTTGATGTATGTAGTAATTTACAGGACTCAAATAATAAAGCAATTAACAAATTCAACTCTAAGTAAGTTACTTATAGTACGTAATAGTACATACATAATTTCCTATAAAATCTATTTAAAATGGTAAATAGACATTGCTTAAGTTCTTAGCATAAGCTACTCACACATATGGCACCCAGCATAATTACACCTAAAGCCGAAAAAATCCCATAAGCTTTTCATATTAACACTAGCGACTTTCAATTTAACATTGAGAGACATACCAACACCACCCACACACACACACAACATAAAAGCACACATACATTATTTTTGATTTTTCCATTCAATTACAAATTTAAAACTTATTAGCGCCAATTAAGCGTGAACGCCGAATAGACAGACAGAAAGACAAAAAAAGAAAAAACAATTAAGCTAAAGCAATTTTAAGGGCAAATGTAAAGCGCTAAAGCACACTGCGAAATTCAGCGATACTCTAAACCTGAAGCAAATAGCAAATCAAGACAAATGTTCTTGTTACATGTCAACGTGTTCGTTCGCTGTTCGTTGTTGCCATTTTTAAAACTAAACACACCAAACAAACATTGACATATGACACCACAACACAACAAATAAACAAACCAGCAAACAAAAAATACAAATACAAAAACAATTACAAATTTTAAATAGGAAAATTCACATTTGTAGATTTACAAAAGATTTTTGTAACGAAAACTTAATTGCAATATTTGATGGATTTTTTTTTTTTTTTGTTCGACATTTGCTTGAGCTGTAAATGTAAAGTTCTCTATGATTTCATACTGAATGTTTGCCCGAAAATCAGCGACTCTAAGACGCTAATTTTCAATTGTCGCTAGTTGGTGTTGCTAGCAACTGCTGGCTGCCCCAGTGGAAGTAGAGAACTTATTTTTATTACCCACGGCGGCTGATTTTTATGAGGGCTTTTATTGACATTTGTTTGGTTGAGATTAATCTTGTTAGTGACGTTTGTTTGTTGTTTGTTCGATTCCGATTTTGATTTCATTTTCATTACTTTAGTTTAACGCTTTTTATATTTGTCAGGCATTGTCTCGACTAATTTAAATTGGTTTTATTTATTTGGCATTTGTTCTCTGTGTGTTCTTTTGCCGCACACTATTTTACCTTGACCTAATTTCTGTGTTGGAAATTGTTATTTGTTTTGATTTTTATTGGAAACAATTTATTTTTATTTATTTTTATTGCTTTCGTGTTGTGAAATGAGTGAATGTTGGATTGAAAAACCATGAACTTTGGGGATGCTCTATCCCATATATATGGTAAATGAAATTAATTAAAATAATTTTATAAAAAATCGAATTAAAAATATCTTCAAAAGCTTAGGAGTGTTTGTTTTTCTAATTATAAATACCTACCTCAACTATTTTAGAAGTTTATGAATTTGGTTCTTTGCAGCATAAAAAAGTTGGATAACAACTTAATTCTATGCTTCCAACCTGTCTGTGGCAAGTTTTACTTGTCGCTTACTAAATAAAACTTCTGCGGTAAGTTTCAATCGAATGCAGCTCACAAAATCGAATGCACTTCAGGTATGTGCCCGTGGATATTTCAAATACGCATGCATTATGCATGTTTCATTCATTTATTAAACATGAAAAATGTTGCCATAAAGCATAAAAATGCTGCATTTGTTATTTGAAACCCATTTAAGGCAACAAATTAACTATAATTAAAATATTTTTACAGAAATATTTCTCACTTGTGTGTAAAAATTGAATTTAAAAATGAAAATTAAAAGCGAAGAAAAAATAAATAAACTGCAACTGCAAATGACAACCAAACACAAAACTCGTTAAAAAGCTGACAAAACGATTTTAAAAATTTATTAACCAATTGCTGCTTCCATAAACTCTTTTAAATTGCTGTTTCTGCTTGCTGTTGTTTGTAGCTATTTCTGTTAATGTTTGACTGTGTAAAATTCGTTAAAATGCTTTAATATGATTTTAATAACTTAATCAGTGAGCATTTAAAAAATAAAAAACAAACTAACAACATCAGCAAGCTGGAAAAATTATAAAATATCTTTACTTTTAAGCAGGCAAAACGAAACTTGTTTGATATGGTCATCAGCAACAAGCAGCTAGCAGCAGCAATCGGTCTTTGGTTGCTACTGTTATCGATATACTGAAAATGAAACTTCAGGGGGTTCTGTTGTTTGTGTGCTGCTGCTCCTGCTGCTGGTACACTGTTGTCTGTCTGTCCGTCTGCTTGCCTACCTGCCTGCCAGCTAGCCATCAACATCTTTTCACTTTTCACATGTACATAAAAAAAAATAATATTTGCTCTTAATTTGACAGGCATTGATCTTTTCATATTTTATTTTCTGGTTTTTTGATTTCAATTGAAGCCACAGCAGCAAAGTAGCAACATGTGGAATGATGAAGCTCACACGCCATTTATTTCCATAGTTAATTGCAATTTTAATCATTGATATTATGTTGCAGCAGCAGCAGCAGCAAAGAATCATGAATTTGATTGTTGCTTGTTAGAGAACTGCATGCGTTTGTGTCTTGAATCTTTTGTTTTAACTTTATCCATATTTGCTCTAGCTGTAATGGCAATTTAATTGAAATATTTATTTATAAATGCAATATTGATTGCTGTTCATTTGTCGGAAAATTGCATGAGCATTTTATTTATAGTACCAAGTTTGTGTCTTGAATCTTTTGTTTTTCACAAAACTTTAATTGCAATTTTATTAAAATCTTTATGTGTAAATAAATGCAATGTTGCAACATTTTGACCACCCGCTCCGCAGCTGCTGCATTTAAATACCAATTAAGTTGCTCCATATACGTGAGCGTTGGCTGCCTCTGAAAAGTTACAAATTTTCAAGAGCTGATGTTAATACTGATATTTTCACTGCTGCCGCCTGCTGCTGCTTAACAAATGAATCATAACGCATGGCACGTATGCAACATTTCATGTTTGCTGTCAATAGGAAAATGAAAAATGTTTCAATAGAAAATCAAATGTGAACCTTGCCTTAAATAGGAAAACTAAAAACTATAAAAATATAAGGCGGGTGTAATGTTTTTCAAATAAATTCTTCTACAGCCTGGGATTTAATTTAATTTTATTTTTTTTTTTTCTTGTTAAGCGAGATGCTGAGATAAGAGCGACCATTTATCTTCTTTAATGCTCGTGTACGCTTAGGGAAAAACTGATTGATAAATTAAATTAATTAAACAATTTATTACAATTCAGAAAGTGGCTGCTATTGAATGATAAATTGTGGCAGCAATACGCGCAGCACACAGTAGCAATACACTGGTTTTTGTTGTTGTTGTTTTAATCACACTATATCATTGCCACAGTCACGCTGACTGTGCACTGGTGGCAGTGGCAGTGACAGTGACAGTAGCAAATATTGATGTTAATCACATCACAAAGTGACAAAAAATAATTTCACAGGAAATTATAAAAGCAGCAATAGCAATATTGCTGTCGAAATTAAAAATATTATTCCTGTGCTCTCTATCTGATTTGATTCTTTTCCGTTTTCTTTTTTCACTTCGCACACACAAAACAGAAATTCTGTGTTATCTTAAGTGAACTATCTCGAAGTGCATAACACCAGCACCACGCACTTGTGACATTAGCAGGAGCAACCACACAACCAACAACCACCAACACCAATAATAAAAAATCTATCAATCTCAATTAAATCATTTTTTAGAGCGCACATCTTCGATCATTTTGGTGACAAAATTCACATTTTTATATTTAATTTCCTTTTGCTTCCTTTTGGCGTTGCGTTTTGTGTTAAGTAAACAAGCGAAAACAGCAAACGAACAGCAACAATTATCATTACAACATGCAATACTACAACACATATTCACGCGCTACACGTTTTATTGCATGCTATTTTTTATTCTATATCATGTAAGTAAGTTTTGCGCTTGCTGTTGTTGCGGCTGCTGGTTGAAAATTGTTCTGTTTAATTTTGTTGGTGTTTTCATGCTCAGCAGGTATTCCAATTTTTACATGAATGGTGTGTGACAAGCTGAGTGCTACTTGTTTATCTTAAAGAACATTTTTGAGATACAAATTACTGAAAATTGTGAAATGAGTTAATAACGAAAGATTTAAGCGAGAAACAAATTTTGGTATTGGAATATTTAAATAAAATAGAGAATAAATTCATCCAATAAAATAGTAAAGGTAAGGAAGTAGGCGGGCCTTATTGGCCAAAGTAGGCCAAAGGACAACCACCTAACCAAACCTAACCTAACCTAACCTAACCTAACCTACGTTAGGTCGACCGTGGATCGTCCTCTTCTGAATCCAAACTGTCGTGCTGATAGCCCTCCTGGCTTTTCAAGCCACTCCTGGAGCCTGTCCCCTATAATGCGTTCGAGAACTTTGCCCAGTGTATCCAGCATGCATAACGGTCGGTAGGATGCCGGTTCATCCGGCGACTTCTTTGGTTTTAGTAGGAGGACTAACCGCTGTCGCTTCCATGTGTCTGGAAAAACTCCTTCTGTCAAGCATGCGCTGAAAAGCTTCGCGAACACCTCCGGTGTAGCTTTGATCGCCGCCTTGAGCGCAACGTTGGGGATGCCATCCAGTCCTGGGGCCTTGTTATCCGCAATCTTTCGTAGCGTTGCCAGCACTTCGCTGGCGGTGACTTCTGGTGCTTGCACGCACTTATGTTGTCGTGGAGCAAGTTCTTCCTGGGGGGGAAAGAGTGTGGTCACCACTTTTCGCATCAGTGTGGGGCAGGTGGGCTGTGGGGCCCTTAACCCTCTGACCTTCCTCATAACCGTTGTATATGCCATCCCCCATGGATCGGTTTCTGCGCTGTCGCGTAACTGTTTAAAACAGATGTTTTTGCTGTCTCTGATGGCCTTCTTGAGCTCGATTCTACAAACTTTATAGTCGAGCTGCAGGGCTTCCCACGCGGGAAGAGAGCGAGCTCTCTGCGCTTTCCTGCGTGCTTGATGGCATTTCTTCCTGGCTGCCGCTATCTCCTCATTCCACCAGTACACTGGTCTTCTGATCAAGACTGCACGTCTTCGGGGCATCGCAGCATCGCACGCTCTGGAAAGTGCTGCGATGGTATGCACTGCCATGTCTGCAGCTGGTTTGGTCTGGAACATTGCGTCACTCCAAGCTATGTTGAACGTGTCCGCCTCGAACGCTTGCCTCTTCCATCCATTTTGCTGCGCCTTCTGTATCCGAACCGCGAGGGGTGCCACCTTGTTATCCACGTCGATGATGATGGCCTTGTGCCCATCGCTATGCGTGTACATGTTGCTAACGCTCCATTTGGCAGAGCGCGCAACTACGTTGTCCGCAAAGGTGAGGTCTATTATAGACCTACCTCTGCCGTTGTCGAAAGTGTATGCCCCGAACTCATTTAGTAGCTCCAGCTCTAAGGGAACCAGGCTCTCAAGGAGTATGTGGCCACGTCGGCACGTGCGGGCGCTACCCCATGTTGTGGACCATGCATTAAAGTCCCCGCCGATAAGAAGTGGATGCTTTCCGCGTGCTTCTTCCACTAATGCTGTCACCATGGTCTCAAAAGCTTCCTCGCTCATACTAGGTGGAGCGTAGCAGCTGAAAAAGTAGATTCCACCTACTTTGACCCACGTGAATCCTTCTTTGGCTGTTTTCATCTTGCCTTGCAATGAGGCGTTGCCTAGCGCCCAAATGGCAGCCTTATTCGCTGCGTCCGTCGCCCAGCCATGTCCATCTAGATTTGTATACTGCTCCGAAAGTAACGCTAAGTCGAAGCCATGTTCGGTCGTCAATTGCTGCAGGAGATCCTGCGCCGCCTGGCAGTGGTTGATATTGAGTTGCAATATCTTCATTGTCACCTCAAATTTTTTCGCGCCTTTTGGAACAGGGGGCATTTTGTGCTCCCTGCTGCATGTGCTCCTTTGCACAGAGCACATTTCTCCTTATTAGAGCAGACTGCCGCCAAGTGCCCTCTTTCTCCGCATTTCAGGCAGTGCTTCGTCCTGTCTACCTTCTCTGTGCAACGTTGAGCAATATGGCCGTAGCCCCAGCACTTGAAACAGTATCTGGGCGAATCCATCTCTCTTATCCTGCTCATCACCCATCCGATGCGTACTCGTTGCGCATCTATCACCTTCCTCGCGTCGTCTACGGGTAGGCAGATGAGAGCTGTTTGTGTGCCGTTGTACCTCTTTCGCAGGCTTCTAACAGCAGTTGTCTCTGGGCGTCGTATTTTGCATTGCGCATGAAGTGCCTCGCAAATTTCCTCCGGTGTGGTGACCTCGTCTAGGTCTCTGCATTGTAGCGTGACCGTGTGAGTTTTGGCCGCTACTTTGGCCGTCTCCTTTAGTACCTAACCTAACCTAACCTAACCTAACCTAACCTAACCTAACCTAACCTAACCTAACCTAACCTAACCTAACCTAACCTAACCTAACCTAACCTAACCTAACCTAACCTACGCTACGCCATAGATCGACGCATTCACATGCTGCTTTGTGAAGAACATCAAGTTCCAGCTTTTGATGTAAGAGCAATTACCGCACACCAACACCTTACAAAGTCATTCAAAAAATTTATATTCCACATTATAAGTACTTTAAAAAATTTTAACGCATAATTACTTTGCAAATTGTATATTCTTACTTTAATAATAATGTATATTATAAATACCGGCCTGTATCAATTCGCAGGCCGTATTATTTTAGCTCCATTATCGTCTATATTTTGTTTTAAAGACCTATAAATTTTTTTACATATTCAAATGAATTATGAAATCCAATTGTACTTATACATACTTTACGTTAACAAACTTGTAACCAAATTATAATAAAATAATACAATTCTCGAGACGCGGGTAGCGTGGAGAGACCAAAGGAAAAAAAAAAAAACCTAACCTAACCTAACCTAACCTAACCTAACCTAACCTAACCTAACCTAACCTAACCTAACCTAACCTAACCTAACCTAACCTAACCTAACCTAACCTAACCTAACCTAACCTAACCTAACCTAACCTAACCTAACCTAACCTAACCTAACCTAACCTAACCTAACCTAACCTAACCTAACCTAACCTAACCTAACTTATTGATGTATAGAATTCTTATTTGCATATCTTATTAGATCACACAAAAAGCTTAAAGAACAGTAAACACACGACGAAGCGGTTATATCTGTTTGATTTTTTTTTTTAATATTTTTTTTTTGGCCTAAATAACGAAACATCTCAAGAACAACAATTGTTAACTTTTTTGATGAAAACTTTTTTAAACACTTTTACAATTTTTGAAACACCTCTGATCGACCTCTCGCTGTCATATAAATTATAGGTGAGTTAAACCTTCTTTTCCACTGCTTCAGAGAAAATACACAGAATTCAAATTAATTTTTCTATTTAGTCGTATGAGCGTTCGCATCTAAATCTTCTTGGAGTGGCACAATTGTGCTAGACATATCGACAGATGACGCTGTAATCACTTTCAATGATGGTTTATCAGGCTACTATTATAACTGGACACTAGTTATCAGATTAGCTGTAGGTCAGAATATTTACAATTTTTGTATGGAATCCCCGAAGCATTGCGTATCAAACTGGTAGATGGATTACACGGATGCAGTGAAAACCGCTAGACGCAGCACAACATCTTCCAGAAAAGATCTGGAGGCGAATGATATCTGAAAAAGGAAAGTTATATGGCGCTGGGATAGCCAACTAGAGATAAAAAGTTTGGCTAGTCGTTATCTTTATAATTACACCAAAAAAAAAAATGATTAAAAAATTGGCAGGCAGTAGAACTTAAATAACTTTTATCAGATTGACTTAAAATTTTTGTGGCAGCATATCAATTAGGTTGTTCATCGAAGTGCACACGTTTTTATAAAGGTCGATTTTTTCATCGAAAATTCATTGTTTTTTTTTCAACTAATGCCAAATTTGCAATAAACAATATTTTCATGTACTTTTGTTTTTATATTGTTCTAGATGCCAATCTGCATTATTAATACTGCGTGCCGATTGGTAACTTGAAAAATGTAGTCTTGGTTCAAAGACTATTTTGTTTTTAAAATTAAAAAAAATAATAATTTTGTGAACTTCAATACTCCTTAGAGGATTTTTTGATTAGTTATACAGTTCAAACTGATATAACCCCCTAAACTCTAACAAAAACCAAACAAAAGTTAAACTTGCTCTTCGCGCTTGCTTTTGCTACCGCTGAATACATATTACCGTCCAACCATTCCACTTCTAATCATGTAAAAAGTGCTTAAGCATTAAAATTAATAAACGTTAATAATCCATTTTCATGAATAATTTTCATAATTGCAACATAATCATAATCACTTTGTCATGAACTCGTTTAAAGTTTTAATATGAACAAAGAACAGCACGATCAAATACACAAAACGAACGAATACATTAGAAAATAATAATAATAAAAATAGTTAGTAATAATAATAATAATAAAAAAATTAAATAAATATTAATAAATTTAATTTATTATGTGTGTAAAATGTCACATGAACAAAGTGACATGTATAACAACAAAAACAACAACAAAAAAGAAAAAGCCCAACAAAAAACTTGTGCATAAATGAAGAAAAAAAATGTCAACTGATTTGACATATGCAGCGGCACCAATAACAAAACAACGGATCAACAATAAGAACAACAACAATGCAACCGTAGAACCACATGCACCGCATACGATTCGATGCAAAAATTGCAATTTAATTTATGACAACTTGAAAAGGCGTGACACTAAACTAATTGATAAAAATCAATAAAAATCAAACAAACAAACAAAAAAACAAACAGCGAATTTTGCCCGCAGCAGAAATTTTACATTTATATATGGGTACAATATAGGTATGGGTATGTTGCTAACTCTTTTATAAGTAGAAATATACATTTTCTCGAAATTTTAATTTTGATTGCAACAATTATGAGCATTTAATTGAACGTGGGAAATATCAGCAACAAACAGCAACATCATCAGTAACCATCAACCAGTAAACAACAAACAAACAATTCCATCAGACACAGACGAGTGATTCATTTTTCATACCATAGTAACCTATATTGAGAATAAAAAGAACCTATTTGCATACATTTAACAGCATGAAAAACAACAAAAACAACCAACAACCACAAACAATTTGTGGCACAATTTTAACACAAACAACAAAAGCGAAAACAATTGAAAAACCTCAAAAAATCAATAAAAAAGATCGTCGTCGAAGTAACCAAAAAAAAAAAAACAAAGTGCTGAAATCAATGCGCAGGCGTCACGATGACGAACAATTTTATTGTATTTTTGTTGTTGCTGTTACAGCGATTGAGCAATTGAATTCGCACGCTGTTGCGCCTTTAACTGTTCTTACCATTGCTGCGATTGTCGACTGCTATAGCTGCTGCGGATGTCACCGACATATATCGGAAGTTTCACTGCTGCCGCTGCAACAATAACTTAAATACAATGCTATTATTATTACGATATCTATGCATAGCCAAGCGAATGAACCGATCGCAAAATAAAACAATTACCAACACCTCATCAATTTAAAACGATTTTTGCGTGGTGTTGGAAATTCATAATAAACAGCAATAATCGCATGCATCAACAACAACAGCAACAACAGCAACATAGTAATAGTATCAACAACAACATAAGAGTTAATCATAAATACATATATACATATTTATATGTATATAACCATATAAGATATGAGAAACAAATGCAGGAAAATCAATAAAAACTACATACATACTTACTAAAAAGTAATAACTAAAGAAGTACGTGGTGCACTTTAGTTGATCCAGAACGAATAAATTATCATCTACACTTGGACTACGCAATACCTTGCCCACTTTGTTGAGATATCTGATTATAATTTCAATACAACTAAATTATCATATTCAGACATATTAATATATTTTGTTGTATCTAAGAACCTAAGGATCAGCTCTTGAATCCTGATCAGATTTGAAATACGGGTACAAAAAAATTAGGAATTATAAAAGACCAGCATTGCGATATGTTCATAAGATATGATTTAAAATAGTCTGGGCCAGACCAGCTATCTTTAGAATCTAGAATATTTCATATCAATTTCTCATTGTTGTACATTTGATTTTGGAAATTGTAATCTATTACTTAAACAAAATCAAGAGATAGCACCGAAATACCTTTTAGTTTAATATGGTTTGCATTATAACTTGTCATCATTCAAACAAAACTAGATAAATGGTACAAAGATAATCAAATTAGTTCAACAAATGTTTTCTGATTGAATTATATTAAAATATTTCTCAATAAATTTTTTGATACATAAGACACGACATAAGACTTTTTAGGCCGTTCGCAGCTACGTTGCCTCCAAAGTAAAATATCTGCATTAGATAAAAAATTTTATACTATTCTGGAGCAGACTTTATTGCAATATGTCATCCAAACAATCAATTACTAAATTTTATTTTATTTCTCGTGAAGGAGTTTTTACGGTGACAATTGAAAGTCAAAGCAAGACCCGAAAATTTAAACGGCAAAAAACAATACATATAGTTCACAGTCAATTGTATTTTTTTTACAATTCGAAATTAAGGTTCACTTTCAAGCTATGTCTCCTGGGATATCACAAAAGTTTCTATGATACTCTGAGTCTCTAATTAAAAACTATATGTTTTTTTTTATGTAACTCCGGAACCATTTACAGTACTGTACAGCAATTGGGTAACAAAGACGTTGGTTGACAATGCCATGCAGGCAAAATGTGGGTGAGTTTGTTGAAGGAGCTGTGTCACCTCTTATATAACTGTAATGTAGTACGGTACTAAGATTAAGTATGAAACTAAAGGGTTGAAAAAGAGTTATTTTGAAAACGTCATTCAAGGTTTACAGTTTTATCATTTTATCCATATTGTGGCTAATTTTGCGTAAAGATCTTGGCCTACATCTTTATAATATCAAATCAGATAAACTCAAGAAGCGAAGCCTCGTGAGCATTTAAAACGTTAAAGCTTCTCCGATTGGGCTTAATAAAAGTTTGAAGGAAATCCTGAATTTCATCGAAAAATCATCTTCAGCGATAAAGCTCAGTTTTGGCTAATGGCTTTGTTATAAGAAAAACAGCAACGAATTCACATGTGTTTCAAAAGACTTCATTGCATCCACAAAAAGTGACCGTGAGGTGTCCTGCCGGAGGTGTGATTGGATTGTATTTTTCGTCAATAAAAATGATTGCTATGTTAGGGTCAATGGAGTTCGCCATCGTGCCAAGTTGGAAAATGATTTTTGGCCAGAATTGGATGGAGCTGACATCAGTGATACACAGTGGTCACATGCCCCAAAACTGGTCAAACAATTGATCTATTGAAGGGGAAGTTCGACAATAGTGTAATCTCTATAAATGATCCAGTCGAATAAGCAATTCGCTCATGCGGTTTAATGCCGTGGGCTTTATTCTTATGGGGTTATATTAAGTCGTTATTTTATTTGATTGTGATACTGCATGGTTGGACTTACAGTTTAACACCGGTTCCGAACGGGGATTGATAATCTTATGCTACAGGAAAATATGAATGGGATTTGAAAAAGAAGCATGTTATCTCCCATATAAATGAAATACTTAAGACGCTATATTTTCGTTTCTCTTTTCTTATATAACCACAAAGATTTTTTGTCTTACTAACCAAACTTTACCAGGGTCAGTTCTAAATGGGTCCGCAAAGAAGATCTGACCAGCTATCATAAATAAATCATGAATTAGAATAATTCAAACTATGTAAAAAAACTTGAATTATGTTTTATCAAATATTGTGATCCATTTTTTGCATATCATAATCAGACTTGAAATAGTTTATAAAAATTATTAAATAAGAAAACCTTGTGGGCATGATTTCAAATTCAAATTTTGACCGGTTTCTGAACTTATAAATTCAAAGTGATAAACCAAATTCTATAAGAAAACCATAAAACCTTAAGGCTCAAGTGCAGGGTATACATATGCGAAAACTCATTTGCGCAATGAAATTGGAATCACTGCAGCAGCAAATAGCAGCAACAAACAATAAGTATATACAAGGAGCGGTGTGACGATGTTGATGGCTGTTGGTTGGCTGATGATGATGATGATGATATTTACAGCATATGGTGATAGCCAAACAAGGTAAACAAATGAAAATTGATGGAAAACACACGCGTGGGTTGTCAACAGCAGGCAGCGGAGTCACAAACACACACTCACATATTCACACACACACACACACACACATAAAAATAATGTGTGAGAAAAATATACAGAAGTCAATATTTAACGCTGTTGTGAGAAGAAATGTGTGAATTTTTTTTTCGAATATTTCGATTTCAAACTAAATATTTTGAAAACAGTTAACGTGCGCATAGTTTTCATTTTCGAAAAATCAACAAGCAATCAAGCAGCATCCTTTCACCGGTTTGGGTGATGGTGGTGGTGGTGGTGGTGCTGGTGGTATGGCGAATGTTCGCTGAATAGGAGAATGGTGCATTAGGTCAAATCTGTCACGTTGTTATTGTTGTTGTTTTTCTTTTTGCTTACTTATGCTTTATTTGTTCAATTTTGTGTGTGTTTGTGTATGTGTCGCGTTTATCCAATCCAAAAAATTCGCTAAATGCTTTCAGCTGCTGCAAAAATTTCGACTTTTTTTTGCATGTATAAATAATTTCTAATAAATATTTACAGAAATCAAGCATAAAAACTTTTTCGTAGTTGTTGGTGTAGAGTTGTACTTGCAGTTGTAGTTGTTGTTGCAGTTGTTGTATACTGCGCACTTTGAACTCTATTTGCGATCAATTCGTTATGATTGCAGCAGCAGCGACAGTAACAGCAACACGGCGGAATAAATAATTCAAACTAACCAAAATTTACTTTTTGTTGCAAATTCGTTTTTTTCTTCTTCTATTTTCTATTTCTTTTTTATGTAATTTCCCTTTTGTTGTTGTCATTTTGTGGTTGTTATTGTTGTTATTATTAAGAGCCTTACGGCGTGCCAACAACAATCACTAGCAATATCATCGTTAGTACCCAGCTAGAGTGAAATATTTTTAATGTTGCATAATGTTTGTAACAACAATAACAACAAAAGCAATAACAACAGCAACAAGCGCGAAAAGCAGGAAAAATATGCAACAGGTTGCTGGCTGCTTTTTTGTTGTTGGCTTATTGGCTTTTTTCTTCTTTTTCTACTTCTTTTATTTTTTTATTTTGTTGATAATATTAATATGGCAAATGGCATTTCGTTGACATTATTTCAATTGAGAAATTTAAATTTGAATTACTTATTCGGAGGAGTAAAGAGGGAGAGAAAAAATTTGTTTGTGCAATTTTCTTTTTGTGTTTGCCAAAATATTTCATTGTACAATTGAAATATTTAAATTATTTTATGGAAATATTAAAATTATTTAGCAAATTAGTTAGCCAAAGTAGATGTAAAGAAAATTTTATCACTAGTTTCAGTTATTGAAGCAGATATCCGATTCCTTTGAACTATTGAGGTTCAAGTGATCGAGTAGTTCAATGAAGTGGAAGTTACTGGTAAGGCAGATTATTATGCACGACAGTGTGCTATTTCTCAAAACTTCTAGAATTACAGATATCAGCAAATTCGAAACACATTAGTTCCATGGGGCTGATTTCAATGTTAATTCCTGTATAATGAATTCTTTAGCTTTTAAAATATTTTTAACAATTAATTTTCCTAGTTTTTACAATAAAAATCAAAAAGTTAAATTCTAACACAATGAAGCTCTTATGAATATTTGCACAATAAATTTTTCAGCTTCATATAGCTTCATAGCTTCTTCTCTTTTGAGAATTCATAGAATTTAAATTATGCTGTTTGTTTCTTGTCGATTGAAAAGGAAAATGAACAATGCAAGGAAAAAATTAAGCATTTAATTCAATTTGATTGCATGGCATGTACTACATTCAACATGCCACATACTATTTTATTCTACAAATGTCATGCTGTGCTGTGTGCAGTGATTCTAGTTTCATTCTCATTCTGTAGCGGTTGCTGCTGCTGCTACTTTGCTACACATTAATTCTAAATTTATTTATTATTGAACTTTTGTTATACTCTAATAGTTTCAACAAACTATAAAGCAGCATTATAATCATAATTCATAAATACAAGAAACACCAATGTGGCGAAGGCGGCGGTGGTGTTGGGTAGAGGTGGTGGTAATGTTGATTGCGCTGCTTGTGGTGCCACATAACAATAGTGTTGAACATATTTTGTTTAACATTAGAACATAAAGCATAGTTGCAGCATTTAAATAATCGCAAACAGCTACAACAACACCAATAGCAACCAGAGAAATACAATTGTTAAGTAGCACGGCATGTGCAACAATCGCTGCTGCTGCTGCTGCTACTATCAAACAAATCGCAGTACAGTAACAGAAAGTTAAAGGTTTTTACATTAAGTTGTTTAAAGTTTACCATTCGTTCTATCTACATACATTCAGAATCGATATCGGCATAGAACCTGTCAATTGTTGGCCGTGAATATGAATAAGTTTTTTTGTTTTTGTTTGCTTTTTTGATTTATTTCTTATTAATTTTATTGCTTAGAACAATTGGCTTTGGTTAAATAATAATCACATTATTATTATTGTAACAAATTAAACTGTCAATAATAAAATTGTTCTTTTAAATAGGAAAGAATAAATGGAAAATTAAGTACGACGAGTATACGAGTTTGATTTGAATAGACGTTATATAAATTATCCTGTGAAAGGTCTAACAACATAAAATATAAGCTGTTGAGAAACAAAAGACTTAAGGCACATACATATATATTTGCTTTATTGTCTATAAAATAAATTACAAAATATACATAAGTTCGCATTGCATGTGAATCTACGAACCTTATTGAGTTTTCTGACGTGAGTGAGGTCTTAGTAAGGAAAGTAGATATATAGATATCTAGTTTAAGATGTAAATAAATTTGTATGGCTCTCATTAAATACAAATCTGTATATTGTCTTCTAATTATAATTATTTTGTGCCTTTTGCTATTCAAAAAGGAATGAGTATCTAATTTAATTGGTTTTTTCAAGTTAGAATATGAGATTAAATTAATACAAATTAAAGAAATAGAATTACTTGATGACTTGTTTTCTCGTTAACCATAAGCTATAGAATATCCATTACAGCAATAAGGGAAAACGACTCAAAACTGATTTATGTATAAAGACAACAATCAAGCAATTACGGATATATTCATAGTCGAATCTAATCATCTTTCTTAACAGAAACGCAGAAATGCAAGAATCGCATATCTGTCTGTTTACAAAATTATTAAAGAATTTTATTTCTATGCCGATGTCTGTTATTCGACCAAGAAGAAAGCCTTATCCTGAGAATGACGATTCATGTGTCGAAAATATCAGCATCTGTGTTAAAATACCCACCCTGTATTGTATCAAATCGTGAATAGGGCTATTGATTTTGAAACGGATCAAGCTGAAATTTGCTCACGTATTATTAAAATTCCAATTTACCTGGCAAAAATTTCGCTTTTTAGTTTAAAAATTTGGTCAAAATTAATTTTTTTCAGAATCGTTTAAGTTACCTGCCAAATTCATTAATTACGTAACGAAACTTTTTCCTTCTTTTGTTCAAGATAATTTTTTCTCAAGTTTTTCGGTAAAGACTCTAGAAGTGCATACAACCAAGGAGAGAGGCGACTTCTTGGAGTTTTATAGCATGTGCTTTAGTGAGAGAGTCGTTGTAGAAGTTTCGGCTTGATTACATATAACTGAACTTTCCTTTCATGTGTTATACATATACGTGTACTCAGTCGTGTTTGTGCCGATAGAGAGTAATAACAGAGGAAAAGCAACAACAAAATAGAGAGAAGAGGACTGGAAAAACCTCAACAGAATCTTTACATATATAATCGTAGAGTTTTGTGTGAATGACATCGTGTAACTTCTGAACGACTGGACCGATTGAAGTCATATTTCTAGGATATATTTTCTTGAGCGGGAGGATGAAACGTAGCTATTCATAATAGCTTTTAAGAAAGTGGGTGTGGCACCTCCAATACAATTCTAATAGTTTTTTGGGTATATCTCAAGAACCATTTATAGCATAGTACAGAAATTTGGTACAATAACGAGAATTGACAATGCCATGATACAACAGAAATATAGGTGGGATTGACAAAGGGGGTGTGGCACCTTCCATATAACCTGAATTTCCATTATGAGATATCTTAGGAGGCATTTATGGTACGGTACTAAAATTAAATTCTTACAGTTTGTTGGGTAAGTGGGTGTGGCACCATGCTCCATTTTTATCTCTACTACTATTTTCTACTATTTTTAGACTTCTTTTTTTCTGCAAATTTTTCTTATTTTGTACTACTTTTTCAACCAATATTTTCTGCTACTATTTTAATAATTTTTTCTACTACTTTTTTAATATATTGTTTTCTTATTTTCTACAACTACTTTCTACTATTTTGCACTACTACTTTTTACTATTTTTTTACAATTTTTTCTACTACAATTTTTTATTATTATATTTACCACTCTTTCTATTCCATTTTTACTATTTTTAACAATTTTTCCACTACTTTTTCTGCCACCTTTTTACTACTTCTTTACAACAATTTGTAATACTATTTTCTATTCTTTCTCCTACTACTTTTTCTACTACTATTTCTACTACTATTTTCTTCCACTTTTTTGCTGCTATTTTCTACTACTTTTTCCATTCTTTATTTTACTATTATTTCTATTAATTTATGAAATATCTTAAGACCCTGCCTAGCTCCATCCGATAGGTGGCGCTGCAACAAATTCTATATTTATAATATATATGAAATTGGTTCAAATTTTGAAAAAATTTCAAGAATGGTTTTGATATGAATATAAAGCGTCCTGAAATATTGTTTCTATAATTTAACTGAACCATAATAAAATTAATCCTAATATTTTATTGGGTATATCTCAACAGTACAAAAATTTGGTACAATAACGTAAATTAACAAAGCAATGCAACAACAAAAATATGGGTGGGTTGAACCTGCTTAGCTATATCGAAATCCGATAGGTGGCGCTGTAATAAATTCAATTTTTATAACAAATAGCAAATTGGTCCATATTTTTAAATAGTTTTTAGAATTAGATATAACTTCCAGAACGGTCTTTGATATTCTTCTGCAAATTAAATAGTTTTAAAAATGCCAATTTTGATCCCTCATTTTTAAATCCAGAATTTTTAGCAAATTCAATGTACGTCCTTTAAGCTTGAATTTTCATTCGCAATGTTTAATTTCAAACACCAAGAAACTTCATTCTTCTTCATTGAAATAAACTTCAAATTTCCCGCTTCTTCGTAGAAAGGGCAGAACAACGTCTGCCGGGTCAGCTAGTGTTTTATAAATGTTTTCTAACAATTTTGTAATAAACAATATAGTTTCACTTCTACTGTGAGTGCTTGCATAAGGCTATGATTCGACCCATCATCACCTATGCATCCATAGTCTGGTGGAGCAGACTTAATGTTGACAGCGTTGGGAAAGCTCTTGCCAGACTTCAAAGGACTGTGGCCATTTGCTGTACGGGAGCTTTTCCTACAACACCTGTCCCATCCTTGGATGCATTGCTCAACTTACCACCCCTTGATATTTATATTTTTGCTAAAGGAGAGGCTGTCAAAGCCATCTGTAGGCTTAAACGCAATGGGTATTGGTATGACACTTGCTGGGATATTGGTGACATTGTTGAAGGAACTGATATGGACCTAACAGTTCTATCAATGCCATCTGATACAATGCCAACAATTCCAGTTTTAAAACAGCGCTATACAATACAAATTCCAGAGGCCCAAACTTGGCTTTTGCCGGGACCTGGGCCGGGAGTTGATTGTAAGCGAATTTTCACTGACGGCTCCAGAACAGAATTCGGTTCGGGTTCTGGGGTCTTTATTGAAAATGATGGAGTGCACCTTCACTTCTCTCTTGGGTTGCATGCTTCTGTTTTTTGTCGTCTACAGCCATCAAGACCACCATTAATGAGTGGGTCGACTTGACCCACAATCGTAAATGGGAGGACCTGAGGGGCTTCAGACAGATATAGACCATGTTACTTGTTATCTCGAAGCGTCTAACAGACTTTCTGTTATCACTTAACAGAAATAGTTGTAGGCAGCTGGTGGGATTATATGCAGGTCATTTCTCTTGGGCCAAACATTTGCACATGATTGGCCTAGGAGCTAGTGCCTTCTGTGCTTCCTGTGGTTTGGAGGAAGAATGTGAAGAGACGGCGGACCAGTTTCTTAGTGTCTGCCCCGCTTTCTGCCAGATCAGAGTAAGCATATTTGGCACTGGAGTGTTGGGAGACGAACACCTGAGCTCTCTAACACCGCAGAATCTGCTAAGATTTATTAATAAATCCGGTAGATTTAAAGAATAGCAAAAGGAAACACAGGATATAGTACAATGGACGTAAAACTTGTCTTGAAATTGAATTGAATTTGAGTTGTATCTGGACTGAGTTTAAAAAGTTTGAAAATTAATAAAAATATTAGAAAGAATTGTCGATTCATTTTAATTTTATACTATATATACACTTACAATACTTATATTTATATTTAATAAAACGCTAAATTTTTTGGCAATATTAATAAACCGAATCCTTCGGTGTATTGAAATTATTTTTAAAAACTTGCGTGGCAAGTTTGTCGCTTCAATCTTTTGATTTTCAAACATGAATTTTTTTCATTGTGCTACCATAAATTCGCTTGTAAATTTGTAATCATCATAATTTTATTTTACTTTTTCAATTTACTTTGTGTTGTTGTTGTATGAGCCTTAATAACCAATGATTGAATGAAGTGTTAACTCGTTAACTTTACATGAACATAAATTAAATTTGTATTTTTTAATTACATTTTCCATGTCAACCATTAAAACTAACCAAACCAAACTAATCTGAACTAACTCAACCAAAACTAAGCCCATATTTAGTTTTGCCTTTTGGCTAATTTTGTGCACGCGACAGACACTTTATGCTCATAGGCAACATATTGCATTTCCAGTGTACTATATACAATGTCGTTGCTGTTGTTGTTGATTTTAATATTTGGTGACAAAATACAAACATTTTTATGTTTAAAACTTGCAGCAGTCTCGCTATAGAGCTGTGAATGTGAAATGCTTTTGCGGTATAATGCTAATTAAAAACTAGCAACCAACAGCCAACAGCCAACGGCCAACAACTAGCAACATTTCCATAACGATGCGACATTAATTATGACATTTATGTGTTATTTGTCTGGAAGTAAAGTGCTAATTGCAACATAAAAAATTGTGAAAAGAAATTTAGTTTAGTGACAAAATTAACTATTTACTTTTGCTATTTTTAAGTGTGATGATGCTGACTGATGACTACAATAAAAAATAAATCCATAAATCCACACGAGTGAAAATGTGCAAAATTAAAAATAAGCTTGTAGTTAAGCTTTGCATATAACTCGTAAACTCTTCAACAAAGTGGTTGCTTGGGTGGTATTTCCAATGGAATTTCGTTGCGAGAAAGAGAGCAAGCAACCATAAATTTTCTTCAGAGCAACAATTAATTGCAACAAACACGCGATGTTGCGGAAATACTTCATTTACATATACAAAATATGCATATATATGTATATATATGCATGTATTCATTATATACCAGCGTTCATATACATTTCATCAACATGATTTATATTCTTGTATGTAAAAGACTTTATTTTAATACAATCAGCGTCAAACGCAACTGCCTTTTTAAAATAAAATATATACATCAATGAGGTAAAAAGAAAATGAAAGATAATTTAATGCAAAGTGCAATGCAGATGAAGATAACGATCGAAAAAACACAAATAGTGCATAAATAAACACGAGTGTAGATGCAAATTGATAAGCGCCATGCCATGTCATGCACACATACACTCAAGCAAAAGAGCTTATGTCCTAAAGTTGTTAACAATATAAAGGAAAAACCAAAAAGATTGAATTTCTTCTTTTATTTGCTCTATAAGTATGAGAATACTTAAGTAAACCTTTTAAAGCCATTCACACATATATTCTCCACTCATTTGGATTCTATTAAAACTGATTTATAAATTTTTCTAAAATTTCCCGTACAATTCTTGGATTCACTGATTTCTGTAATTAATATGAGATTAATTCTAATAGCATTAAATTACCTGAAGCCTGAAAGCTATTAGCTGCCTTTAATGTGCACCTACTGCATACTAGGCCTTTGAGATTTGCCCTATATGAGCTCCTAAAGTCACTCAGGGCCCTAAAATTCACACCAAAAAGTTTGTTTTTGAATACCGAAAAAAAAAACACAATGTGGAAAGATATTTCCAAAAAGATATTTCGGGTACAACTAGAAAATATACTATCACTTTAAACTCACACTGTCTATTTTTGAGTCTTTCGATTTTAATAAATTTCAATTTCAAAATCACTTCCCATTAATTAATCGTCCTAAGAACTCACAAGCTTGTGACATGTTGAAAAAAATTGAGAAAAATAAACTAATATGTAAACCCTTTGGAGCTTAACCTTGGCACTTTCTATTTTATGTTTTAGCTACCTTAATAACTTTGTAGGAAACTTTGCCAATCATCCTGAATAAGTCATAGAAAAAGCAAGGCTTATAATTATTCAATATGACTGTACTTTTTTATAATGTTGAACAGTTTGCTAGCGGCATCCACGTTTTGATATTTGGTCATAAGATAAAGATTTATATATATGGACAATCGTTTTCCAGAGTGGTCTTAGCTTAAATTGTTTGTGTTTTCAAAAGCGACTCTGCTAGTGATAAAGGGATGCCACATTCAACATTGCTACATAACAGCCACGAATGAGACACACAAAATTGCAGTTTTTCTATACTTTTATGATAATTTCGAACGTGTGTATATCATACAGTGGCGTAGCCAGCAGAGCTGTAAAAAACTGCAATCAATTGCGATTTTAAATCACTGAAGTCACATTCAATGAATAGTATTTTGCGATTGCATTCATTGAATAATAGATTTGACTAAAGATTGTAAAATTGAAATCATTAATCATTTCGCTGTCAATAACTAATTAATCATGTGTGAATACGCTTTAAATGAAAAAGTCATCTTACTCACTTGTACAATCATTTGGTATAAAGACTAGACTTATAATGATAGTAAGCAAAGCAATTTAACAGTATTCCCTAGATTACTTTGGTCATCCGCCCAAAGAAAAAATTTTGGGTCTCATTGCATTTAATGACAGGAAAAGAAACTACAACTGGTAACATTATATTTATGCTATGTACTTCTCGGCATATATAAAAATGAATATGTATACCGAGTTTACCGGGAAGACGTACTATGAAAGTAATTATTTTGAGCGACTCCTGTAACACTGAAACTCGTTCGATAATATAATGAATTAGTGTTTTAATTGATTTTGGTTGTTGTTGGCATTTTTGCTTCTGATTTTTGTCTGATAGTACAGGGTTGAACATATTAGGTGGACTTATCAGACAACAGTATAAATAGGACAAGAAACATCAGATCGACTAACGGCAACACTTTTTTGAATCCTCAGTCTTATGAGAGTTTTTTTATAGAGTAGTAAACACCAATCAAACGCGCTGAAATGTTCACTTTTGCATTAAGAAGTCATTTTGATGCTTTGAAGCCGATTGTTCATGAAAATGGTATGGAACACTACACTTCTGGTTTCAACAAGACGGCACCATCCTCCTCGTTCCCCAGATTTGAGACAGCTAGACTTTTTCCTCTGGGGCTACTTAAAGTCAAAGGTTTGTATGAACAAGCCAAGGATTTAAATGAATGGGTCCACCTAATATGGCCAACCCTGTACATGTTACTCTTTATTATTCACACCTAGATCTTGTAGATATGATTTCGAGTGACTTCAAATGATTTCGAATGAATTCGACTAAATTTAGTTAATGACTGCAATCAAAAGATTGCATTCAATTGATTTAAAAAATATGAATAATTATTCGCTGAGGGCAATATGATTAAGAATAATTTTTTTACATTCTTAATCAATGAATACAAAAAATGAAAAAATCATTTTGGTAAAAATATGAAATGATTTTTAGTCGCAAATGATTGCATTCTTTTACAGCTCTGGTAGCCAGAACTTAGTCATGAGAAAGGGGGTTTAAAAAAAATACAGTACATTTTTAGTGAAAGCAAAAAAAAAGGAGATCAATAAAAATCACATACAAATTCAATGTTTTAGAAAGGTTGCGATTATATTATTTGACAAAATTTCAAAATACTATAAAAAAAAAATTTTTTGAAATAGTTTTACTCATCTGTTTTGTATAGAAAAAAAAGTTCAATATTTTGAGTTCAAACAATGCAGTCGTACTCAAAACCAAAGTGAACTAATCAAAAAATGAAGTAAAAATTCAGTTTTATAGGTAGCTATAACAAAATTAAGGAGCCAATTTTTGGGGTTGGTCTTTACGTTCAAGACTTCATTTCGGTTAATTTCCATATCTCTGAGATTGAAGATTAAAGCAAGACCAATAAGTCTTCCTCATTCTATTCTCGAGATAGGTTTTTATAAGCCTCAAAAATTAAAACGAATAAAGCATCAAAGCTGCAAATTTTGTAATAAAAATATAGACTGCGGCAGAGGAATTCAAGAAACTTGATGTGCAAACAGTCAAACCAACATTAGGTGTAGCCGAGAGGATATGTATATATAAGGGTGCTAGTAGTTCATTATGGTTAAAAAATCGACGGTCTAAATTTCGGATCGACCGTCCAGAAAAAGAAAAAATAAGCTTCAACTTTTATGAAGTGAGCAATTCTTTTTTGAATTACATAATTAATGTCTTTCCTTGTCCACAATTTGTTCACTCCGGATTTCCACGCTTTGCTTTAAACTCCTCTTTCATTGCGCAACAGAAACTCAAGGCTGCACTTCAGTTAATTTATTTTTATATCATGGTTAGCAAGGACAAAATTTTTAGTTTGGAGTGAAAAAAAGTCATGGGGGGATTTAACACCTACAATTCTCTCTCCCCCCTTTGACTACGGCCCGGATATCATATAGTATGTACATATGCGCATATACGCTGCTATTACATACTATGAATAGAAATATCAAGATACAACTTGCACTTCAATTCAAGAGCATACATACATAAGCACACAAATCTTTATATATCTCGTTCGATAGCAGATAGATAGATACTTAAGGATAACAGCAATAAATTTGCACTATGCAAATTAAATTATCAACTCAAACAAGTTTAACAAATTATTGTCAACAAATGAGTTGCAAGCAACAGAAGGAAGAAATCAAGAACGAACAGGAAAGTGGAAGGAAGTGGAGTGGAGCGGAGCGGAGTGAATGCACATACAGTAGCAATCAAGAGCGCCACAACAGTAGCAGTAGGAGGAGTAGTCAGCAATTACTAGCTAGTAGTTAAAGCTAAAGCTGAAGTTGAGACTACTGGACGAGTTTATGAGTACTACACAGTTACTCCTTTTTAATGCGATACAATACGAAACGTTACGTTGCTACGAGTATTTGTACATACAAACTAACTAAAAATAAGTACGTGTTGATGGGTTTTTAAAATATTTCCTTAATCACTTAATTGCGGTTTTTATATACTCAATTTAATTTTTTTTGTTTGTATGTATGTGTGCGTTGCCTCAAGCTTCAAGCGTAAGTACATGAGCAGCAAGAAAACGCACGCTACTCCTTTCATAAATATATTGTACATTGCAGTATACAAAATTTACAGTGCAGCGCAAAATTATAGTTTAGTAGCACATAAAATTTAATTGTGTGTTTCCTTCGAGACGTGTTTTTATAATTCATTATATTTTCAAAACGTAAGAGCGAGAGAGATAAAATGCAAATAATTTTCCGCCTCTGTCTCTGACTCAGTCATTTTTTTTATTTAATTTTAGCTCAAGCAATGACAAAAGCGTTGCTCATTTCATCCTTTACGTTTTTATACGATTTTATTATGAACTCGTAAAAATTTTTATATGCACTTTGAAATGATAAAATTGGCACTTTTTGCGGATTTTAATTATCTTTACTTTAGGTGTCTTCTTTTTTGTTTTTTTTTTTGGTTTTTGTAAAGATATTAAAACATTTGATTTGCTTTATGTGCAACACAAAAATTGATGATAAATCAATTTCTATGGAATTAACGTGAATGAAGAAAATTTTTGTTAATAGCTTTAGATTAACTAAAGTTTCGAAGTGTGGTCTCGTAGGTGAAGATTATCGCAGCCTATATGATTTGTAAGCGAACTGCTTTGCAGAAGTTATGGGCTCAAATTTAATTAGTCAAATAAACTCAAACCTTCAAACAGAAGAAAATTTCCATAATCATCTATAAAATTTTCATGAAGGAAAAAAGGGCGGACTAAGAAGGTTTGATTTTGAATTTGAATATTTAAATTGATCACTCATTATAAAATCAGGCGGTGTTTGTTCTTACAAACTTCATCAGAAACAACAATGACTTCTGATGAAGGTTTATTTCATAGAACAAAATATTTATTTTTATTTGGGAGAGCGACCTACAAGATCTAATGTGTCCCATCATGTGCTTATAATATTTCCATAAGTCCAGTCTCCGAAAGAAGTTTTAGTATTGATCCTACTTCTATGGGTACGATGTACTTCGCAGACTCTCTATCTTCTCTGCGAAACTTACATGAGTCATGAGATTTAATTTCCAGCTTGGTCAGATGATAGTTTAACCTACAACCTATTAGAATTTCTGTAATGATTCTTAAACTATTCTTTGATAAATTCATACATTCCCTAAAGCGTTTAAGGTTATATGTTCCTAAAAGTGCTTTCGAATGTTTTGGCGCAGTATAGCTCTTTTCCTTCCTACCTCATTTTGCAGAATGACTCTGGACCTACGAATGAGGTTGATACTCATTTCTTTGCTAGTACATCAGCAATTTGATCCCAATATGCCCCGAAATCCATAGAATGCAAATTGTTTTATAAACCGAACGTATTTAGTTTATCAAGACATTCCATCACTAGTTTTAAGGTTACCTGGCGGGATTTGAGTGCTTTGATAGCCGCTTGATGCCAGTTAAGTATTTTGGTTCTGGTAACCGCGCTTGAGATAGGAGAGTGGACATTTTTCTACCCATTGGCTCATAGTGTTTGATCCTTATCTGTTAGTGTACGGTTTGTGTACCATTTTATCATATGCTAATCTATCTTACCATATATGTTGCAGATACATCTTCCAATTTCTTTTTGTTGCTATGCTAGGTTTTACAAAAATGAAGTTTAGCTGCATGTTGTCCCTCAATAAGGCAATTTCAGCATTTTTTCTCTCAAGAATAGCAAACTTCTTTCGATGAAACATTTCCTTGCCCCGATATTTTCACCAGGCATTCTTTGGTTCGTCGTTGGTACCTAAGACTGAATATGAATGTGAAGAGGTGTGAGTTCTTATAGAACTTCCATGGATGATGTTGGGTAATTTCACATCGCTCCAATTGTGCACGAGTCGGTTACTTTTTTTTGCTTTGTTTTTCCCGCTCCGAACAATATATAACCATAAGTAATTACAGCCCCAACTTTTTCAAGCGAACAATCTACAGAGCCTTAAGTACATTCTTTGTTACCTGATAAATATGAGTTTTCCAGAGAAATTTTCGGTCTAAAATGATCCACATTTTACTTCCTTTGGTAATTCTATATTTTTCCTATTTAAACAAATAGTCTTGAATTTTCTAGTAGAACTTTCCCCTACAGATTAAAAGTTAATCCAGTTATGGCTAGTTGTTCAAGTAGTTCATCTCCTACCATTTTGTGAACAACTTCTAGAATATTGTTCATCATTTGCTTAGAGTATATTAAACTCCTCTGTGGAGAAGAGCTCTAACTATAGTTTCAAATTAAGTATTGCCAAAAGCACTTTCGATATTGAGAAATGTTCATAATTCTATTTCCTTTGTTTTTAGTGTATCCTGAGTTTCATAATTGTGACATTGCATTTACAACAGTTTGTATGGCATGGATATATGACTTGACAAATGCTGTGATTACTTTTGTTAATCCTATCATATTCAGCAAGTCTCATCTACTAAGTGACTTCATATTGAAATAATATTTGTCAAATCACTCTCACAACTTAGTACATTTTTATATTATAGCTCATACATATTGTTTCTAATAATGTCACAGCTGGCGGCGTGTTTTTTGTTCATCACAAAACTAAAATTTGCCTTATCTTCTTTAATTTCAGAAATGAAACCCTATAATTTGCAATACTTTGCTAAAAACAAAACAAAAAATCAGAAGAGATATGTTGCATGGAAAAAAGTGGGCTGGATAGTTTGATGTCTTCATTATGATTACACTTTGTTTTAGGTTCATATGTTTCTCCATATAAAAATAAAACTATTTGCAGATACACATATGTATGAGTACATCATGGTGCATCAATATTTGTCCAGCGCATCCAATATAAAAATTTGCGTAGGTTGTGTGGCAAATTAGCTGTGTTTATGTTTTTTCCCCCCCATTGAAGGTTTTTGTTTTTGGCAATGTGAAAGATAAAAGTTAAAGCATGAAATTAAGTTATTAAATGCAACTAAAGCCAGAGCCAAAAATAAAGGAGGTTATGCCTGAAATGTTTGACGTTTGGTGAATGCACTTGCATGCATCTTTTAAATGCTTTCAAGTGTGATTCGTTGATATTAGTTAAGTAAAAAGTTGCATTTTTTCTCTATTTATTAATATAAAATGAAATGCCAGCAATATGCAACTAGCAATATCCAACATCATGTATGTATGTATCTGAGCATCTGCATCCTAATGAAATAATCACTATATAGACGCCAATCTGTTGTCAGTTCACCATGCACATTAATAAAAAAGGTCAATATTATGTTAATATCATAAGAAATATTCAAACAGGATGTAAACCCAGACACACTTACATATATGTAGAGGGAAAATTACCTGCAATTGACTTGTGTGATCTTGATCGAGTGCGAGTGCGAGCGCGAGCACGCTGCATGTACCTACACATGCACAGTGGATAAACATATGTACAGTGGGTATAATTGATGCGTTCGCCTGACCTGTAGGAGTTGTTAAATCACAGATTATCCATTCAAGACAATCGCGTAAACGCCCATTTGAGCATTTTATTAAAACTCCATATAATATATGTATGTATGTATGTATGTATACAATGTATATTGCATTAGTTTTAAAGTAAATAAATAACAACAACAAAGAAGATGATTTTTCTTTTCTTTTAGCATTTAATATCATCTGCATTATTTTTGCGGCTATTGTAAAGAAACTTTGCATGCATGCAATACGTTAATATGTTGGAAATAGATTCAATTTTGATTGAAAACTGCAATTGAAAAAAGTAAATAAATTACTTCATTAGTTGAGTATTGGTTAGAAGGAGTAGTAAGTCGCAAAGTATGTAGTTTTATCAACTTAAATTTAAATCGAATTTGCTTCGAAGAATTCAGTTGATATTTTCTCAGCAGCGAATGAAGTAGGGTAGCTAGATTTTTTTATTTAAAAAATTAGTACATTGTACTTGAATTGAATTTGAAAAATCAGTACATTTCAATACATTTTCCAGCAGCTTATACATTTTTGCATTTTATTATAAGCTCACACAAACATTAATTAAACTTTGCCAAAACCTATATTTCTATTTTAATTTTCAATGAAAGATTTTAAAAAGACAATTTTTGATTAAAAATATTATTATGGTCTAAGAAAAATATATAGGTATTTCGAAAAATCAGTAGTTACTAAAACAATGTAAAATCTAAAACTGCTTTCAGAATTTTCAAATTAGTATTTCAGAAAAGAGTCCCACAAGATCTGTGCATATAATGACAAGACCAGTACGTCTGGCCTTCCTAATTTAAAGTGACGATGCATCACTTTTTTATATTCTACTTTTAAAGTGTTAATCAAGACTCAATAAAATAAAAAAATAAAAAATCATCTGTAAATGTCTTTAGCTTATTAAATGACTTGAAGTGAGTGCAATTCCAACTCTTCTCTTTCAATTTATTTACTTTTATTTTATTTATTTATTTATTTATTAGAAGAATATAAATGACAATTTAAGTATATTTATATATTTAGAAAGAGATTTATATCTGAAATATATCTCTTTCTTCACGTCGATATTTCAAATAGCTCTAATCGGCAACCGTCTGTCACTGTCACTGACACTTCACTTCACTTTATTTTATTTTCAATTCATGATTATGCGAATGCGTTCATTATCAAAATAACGTTATCTGTAAAGTCTCAAATCAACAGCAAGAGCAGCAAGAAAAGTAGCAACCACAACAACGACAACAATCACAAGACAGCAATGAGGAAACTCGTCACGCTAACGACACACAGAAGCAGCGAACGCTGAAGCGCTTTAACCATACTAGAGATTTTGTGCGGCGGCTACAGTAGTCGCAGTTGAATTTAACGTTAGTGTTGCTGATCAAGCGAATATGTCGCTGCAAATGACATTTTGACAAATATTGACACTTTGAGTGTACATAACATATGCGTTCATGTGCTGGTACCAATTCAGCCAGAGCAGCATCAGCAGCAGTAGCAGCAACATCAAAAAACATTTGATGGCGTTGGCCGACTTGCTGCTGCGTTGTTGGTGTTGCTCTGACGACGACGATGACGACGACGATGCTGATGGTGCCGATGCTGACGTTGAGCATGCGCCACAGGTGCTCTACTTTGAAGTAGACAGCTCTAGCACATGGTAGCGGTAGCCTAATCGGCTACTTTGGCTACTGTTTCTTTGAAAAATAAAAAGAAAAACAAAACGAAAGCAAACAAACCACAACAACAACAAAAATGACAAACAAAGCGCGCTTAATCCACATACAACGAGCTCAGCTCAGTTCGGTTCAGCTTAGCTTAGCCATTGCACTTTGCTCGTACAAATAAAACAACGTCAAGTGTTGCGCATGCGCTGCGCAGAACGAATTCCGTATTCCCCATAGGGTAATTAGTAAAGCAACGATTTTTTATTTTGTCCACTTTTTCTCTTGCTCTTTTATTTGAGCTATCTTTCATTTGCTATGTAAAAGTGCAGTGCGCAAATTGTGGCACTGTGTGTTTCTTTTTTCGTTGCATGAATGTTGCATGCACGTTGCTGCAGCTGCCAAAGGATGCAGAAAAATGTCGCCTTATGGTGGTTTTTGCATACACTCTAAAGAAAAAAAAATAATTGAATTTTATGTATGCAGGCAAGCAGTTAATAATTTCTATGTGTAATTATGCGAAAGTTCTCGAAATAAAATTTCCTCATACTTTGAAAATTGTTTGAATAAAATTTTGTAATGGGACCTAAAGACTTTTTATTTTTTTGTTGTTTTTTGTTATGCTTTCTCTCACATTTTAAAATTAATTTCTTAGAGTGTGCATTCGAGTGGAGTGAATGTGGAGTGAAGTCTGGCTAGCTGTCTGTCTGTCCTTCTTAATAGTTACCTTCCAGTACCAAATACCTACACTTTGCTGTGGATTTTTACACGTACTTGTAAAGTGACATGGGCTTTATGTTACATATTCGTGTCTGTTGTTTGCTAGTTATTCATGTGTGTGTCCTCACTGGTGTGTACTGCAGTGTAATGTATGTATTTGGAGTCCTATCTTTTAGTGTAAACTTTAAGCCAATGGTGCCATATTGCTGTGATGCTATCGTCCGTCGTCTGTCGTCCGCCATCAGCTTTGTGCTTTTGTGCTCGTATTTTTTCTGGTCATAGAATCTCACGTCATTTGCGCGCGCTAGTGTTTGAAGTATCTATGTATCTGAGGCAGTACGTACATAGATAAGACAAGATACCAGATACAATGTTTTTATTAGATACATAATTTTTTCGAGGAGAATATTTGTGCACATGTATTTATTTATAGCTTATCTGGCCTTCTTTTTTACATGCTGCACATAATTTGTTAACAAATTGTTGAAAACTTATGTAAAAAAATAGTAAGCTTTGTTTTGTTTTTTCTTTGTCAACAATGTTTTGAGTAGCATGCAACAATTTATGGTAAAATTTTAGTTTATTCTATGTTAAAAAATAATTACTTTTCTATTAAAGTTAGGTGAAGGATTTTTGTGTTTTACCAACTACATACTAAAAATACAAATAATTTAAATACATACTAAGTGTTTTGAATGCAGTAAGTAGTCGCCGCAGATAGTACAGTAGTAAATATTTATAGTTTTTTCTTTTTGTTTTCTGTTAGATTTAAATTGTTTAACAATTTACAAGTTACATGCGATGTATTACTAGCATTACAACAACAATAATAACAAAAACAACAACTGAAACAGTCCAAAAAAAATAAAAAACAACAACAACAACAGTCAAAGCAGTCAAAGTAGAAACAACAACAAAAAGCAGAGCCCGACTTAAACAAAATACCAAAATCGTGACCAATTTGGTTTATTTACACGTATTGAACATGAATCTTTAGTGTTGAATTTGGACAGATTGTTCAGACATTCAAATATTTTATATAGTATGTATGCATGTAAGTTGTTGTTGTTGTTGTTGTTGCTGCTGCTGTTGTTATTACTGCTGATTGTTAGTGTATGTATATATACATGTATTGGTGAAAAATTGAAATGGACAGCGCGAAAATAACTTCGGACTTTTAAATTGCAAATGAAACATGATTTCGCATACTTTTTGCAAAGTAGCAATTGCAATTTAGTTTCTGATTTTTATTTTTATTTATTTTTTTGTTTTTGGTTTAGAATTTTATTAAAGAGCTTCTAGCTAAACTCTACGTATACTCTATATCAATTTAAAATTCAAATAATCACATATATAAATGTAAGTGTGTATTGTATATAGTTACAATATCTTATTAAAATTTCAAACAATTTTTTAATTTATTTACCAATCTTTACATTTTTTTCTCACACATAAAACAAAAAAGTATTTGGCATAAAAGTTTGAAAAAAAACATCACCTCCGTTGAACTTTGCTACTTATTGTCTTTTTGCTGATGGCTGGTACAAAAATTGTTTAAGTTTTAGTTATGCTCAAATCTAATACAATACTTCATTCATTCTTCCCCCACTCAAAACATATAGGTAAGTATAAAGTCTAGTTCATGTGAATGGGACCACTTCGTTCAGACCAGACTTTTAATTAAATACCGTATGTATTAACTTCTGATAGCGTTAGGAACTTGGGCAATCACCTTTAAAGGGCCCACCTGAGTGCCGGCGATACTTTGAGCGCTTTTTTAGAATTTTTTTTGATGGTTTATTATTCTCGCATGTAGCCTGCTCAAAAAGTGAAGTCGTCTAAAACACGCAAATAGTCGTAAGACTTCGTCAAAATTTTGAAAATTCATAAAATGGCGGTCTCTTTTCCGAAAATACATTTTTTTGTGATGTTATAATCTGTAAAAAAATGCAAAAATCAAAATTTCAAAAAACCGCTACGTGGGTAGTTTGAATAATCTTTGTAGATTAACTAGCTGAATTTCCAACTTGATCTGTTCAGTAGATTCTTTTTGATCCTGCCAACAAATTGAAAAAAAAAACATAATTTCGAAAAGAATGCGTTCAAAGTTTGAGAACGTGATTAAACTTACGTTCGATCTACAATAATAGAACCCTAAAGTTTCATATGCTAAAAATGCGAGTAATTAAAAAAAAAACTGATTTTTCAAAAATATCAGACAAGCCTTAAATCACATTGTATTCGAATTAAGAATTGAGTCAATAAAGTCATTCATATTAATGGAAAATTTAAGGTTATACACGAACTGTTAAGGGAATAAGAAGTGGACGGAGTTCAATAGACTTCTTGTATACGCAATACAATATTACAATAGCCCATTGAGGGTCTCATTGAGTGCAGAGCTTTTTTTAGGCAATGCTTGCCAAGGCACCCTAAATCGTAGTCCAGTGCACAACTCTTACGCCACGGCGACTACTATTTGTTCTTAATTGACTCCTGGGTTTATTCCACTACCAGTTATCTTCAATCAATCGGCAATTCATACTTCTCTTTCATATCAGCTCTAATAAATAATTCCAATACATTTCTCTCTTCGACTCCGTGTAATGTCAGAAAAAATGAGTTCTATTCAAGTGCGCTGTAGTATATACTAGTCATACACACACACACATAAACACTAAAATGCATTAACTACACATTATTTTGGACAAATCGAAAAACGATTTGAGAAAATGTTCGCATGCGCATAAAATTGAAAATCAAAACCAAAAAAAAAAAAATTGAAAAAAATTGCGCGTTAATTTCCACACATTTTTCCATGGAAATCAAATACAAATACAACACATACAAGTTGAAAAATGGAAAAATACGAGTGCGCACGCTGTAAAAAATGTATGTTTAATGTGAGAGAGATACTAATCTCACCCACTAAAAAGCAAATACAACAACTACAACAACTTGAAACATATTGTGGGATGAATTGCGTTTATTCACTTATATAAATCTATGCGAAATTTTGCTGCCAGCCTGTAGTTAACAACAGAAAGAACAACAACAAAAGCAGCAACAACGAAAAAAAAACTACTTAAGATTAAATGTAACAGATTTGCAGGCATTACTCGTTAATGTTGAATGCTGTTAAAATATTTCTGACCCATAAAAACAGAAAAGGTCAAAATTGTCATTCAACTGCATTAACAATTTTGCGATTTTATTTACATATAATAAAAAAAAACAAATTTTTAACACTTTTTTGTATTCTTATTTCTGTTTTGTAGTATAGTGTAAACATTTTGCTATGTACATAAATGTGACCATATATCTTTATTGTCAAATTTGACATGCAACTTGCAGCATTCAGCTGTCAACAATTACTACTGTTATTGGTTTGGCTGACTGGTTTGGTTGTTGTTGCTGTTGTTTTTGGTATTAGATTTGTGTATAGTGTAACATTGCAATTGTTGTTGCTGTTGCAATTGATCAAAGTTTCGTCAAATGCCGCACAAAATAATTGTAAAAATCAAAGAAAAACAAACGATTAAGTTTACGTTTTTTAGCTAATACAAATTGCTATTTTGGTATCACCACCACCACCACCCGCACATCCATTTGTTTGTTTCCCCCCGACCCCCTCCTACCCAAATAGCCTCAACAAAAAATAAGATGAAAATTACCAATTTTGGTGTTTATTGACTCACCTCATTGAACGTCGTCACCGTTACCGTCACCAACACCGCCATCGTCATCGTCGTTGGCATCATTGCCTGATTTCGTACATTTTTGGGGCTATGAAGTTTTTTTGTTTCCATCCAATACAGGAAAAAAACGAAACGAAAGATTTGCGCACAGTTTGTGGTATAATTTTGGATCATTAGGTTAAATTTGTCACGATTTCGACGCGTTGTCGAGCACTTTTCGGACTATGGTTTAGCGTGTGTTTTTCTCGCTTTTCGTTATTTCTATTTCTATTTGTTTTTTTTTTTTTATTGTATTTGGGTTTGGTTACTGGGCGAAATGAAAGCGAAATGTAGCGCGAATAAATGGCAAAAGAAACCGAAACCTGTTATCCTAAATTGTTTGTTGTTATTTAGCTATGAAATTCGGTTATAAAAAGTATCTATAAGATACTGTTACATAGAAGACGATGTTTTTATGAGGTACTGAAATTATTCGCAGGCAACGTAATTGCGTTTTTACGTCTAAAAATAATGCTACACCGTAAATGTTGAATTTAAGTTATCATAAATTCCGCAGAATAAGTATTTTGAATCAAAAATATTAATAATCCTCAATTGAAAAATAGTATAAAATAACTGGAATAAAAAAATCACAATTACAATTATTATACCGCGCTTCAGAAGCATAACGCATACAACTGCTAGTTGTATTTAATATAGTCGACTGCAATTACTCCTCAAGCCGAACGTGATAAGTTACCCATATTTGCCAATGTATGTCATTACCTGACCGAGGAATCGAATTCTGCCAAACCGAAGACACCTGAACTTTGACAATACTTAAGCTTAAGTTTTAACCTAAGACACATGCAGAAAATAAGTAAAGTTAAACATAACTGGTACGACACAGACCGAAACGGCAGAAAATTGGCAAAAGGAAATTCGGTTTACATTTACCGGAACCATTTTAGCATATTCTTTACCTTGCCCGAATATTTTTGTCACTTCATTTGCTGTGAATCGTGTCATATCGAATCGAATGCAATCAAGTTGATCCTTGATGCCATTTATTTCTTATCCGTTTATCGGTTTCCGTGAATTATTCTTACTAGCTTGAAAAAGAAAAATCGGATATTTTCGGACAGTTTGAAATAGCTTTCAAAGTTACGTCACAAAATGTTTTGAATAAAATTTCCCTGAGAAAAAATTTTACTTTACATCTTCTTGCAATTAAATAAGAATTTTTAGTTTTGTTTCAAATAATGTAAATGTCAATGAAACTGAAAAATGTTTAGTATTACACAACACTAACACAACTCCACTCAACTCAAGGCAACCAAACAAATTTATTAGGCAAAGAAAAAGCGACAGCGTAAAAAACTAAATTAATTCATAGTTTTGCGCTTTGACACTAGAAAAAAGCTCAAGAGAATAACAACAATAACAACTAACCATAACGTTATAAAATGCAGCATAATGTTGCTGAACTAATGCGACATTTGTGCACCAGTGCCTCAGTATAGTGGTGGAAGGAGAAGGAGAAGAGGAGAATAGGTAAAAAAGACCCTTTTACGAATTGAATTGAGCTCTGTGTGAACGATTTGTCACAGCTGCCAATATAGCTTCTTTTTACGTTTTTAGTACGAAAATTGGCTACACTGCAATGATTTTTGTTTATACTTTACTGCCAGTGGAGTAGTAGAGTGGAGCTGTGAAGCAGTGGAGGCTCAGTGGTTGTAGCGGGGGAGAATTAGTGATGCTGTCGTACACAGTGACACGCTTGTAGGTCACAAAAGGTCCTGCCGTGAATTGTCATTGTCGTGAGTTGCATAACATGCCTAACTTTTGTTATGTATCGATGGTGGAGAAAAAGTGAGGCATTGAATGATGAGACAAATATACAAAACAGTCAAATCAATAGTCATATATTGGTGGATTGGTGACACAGTTTTCCGTTTTTAATAAGTATTAACAATAATGGCAATTGATTGTAGTCATTTCAGCAACACTTTATAATTAGTAACGAAAAATGTTCTTTAAAAACAAAACATCTACTTAATTTTAAGAGCAATAGCAGCAGCAGCAGCAGCAGCAGTAGCAGCGACAGCGGCACACTAAATCAACTAATTTCAACACTTTCAACGAGATGATGACGGCGATGGCGATGGTGCTGCTGATGGTTGGTGGTTAGTGTTGGTTAAAGAAACGACCTTGTCACTTATTTCAGCTTAACACAATTGGCAATTTTTCATCCATCAAGTAGACACATTTTTAACTGCCGCAAATCTTGTAGCTGTGGCTATAATAAGCTGCTGCTATTGCTGCAGTAATTTATCGCTGCTGTCGTCGTTTGTTTGGTGATTATTGTTATTTTGGATGCGGTGCAAATTAGAAACCAATTTCCAAGATTCAAACATTGTAAATTATTGCAGCAGCAACAGCAGCAGCAATAATTTTTTTTTTATTTACAGCAACGTATATAAATGATTTTCTTTGAGTGTAAGAGTGTAAGCAAGCGCTTAAGAACAAAGTCTTGTCTTTTTTCCTAAGCAATTCACCAAAAAAAAAAGAAAAAACTCATTTTGCTGTCTGATGTTGAGTTCAGGAATCAAGGTCTCACTCCTCCAAAACAAAACAAAACCAAACAAAGGTAAAATACTACAACTATTGTTGCTTTTGTAATATTTGTTGCTACTCTGGTCTGGTTATTGTTGCTGTTTTAATTTGTTCATAAGTTACCGTCAGCTGCTGTTTTTGTTGCTGCTGTTGCTGCTGCTGCTGCTGCCATACAGTAGCGATTTTTATCACCAACCAAATGCAACCACCGTAATATATATTTTCGTCGCTTTTGTTGTTGTTGTACCTTAGTTTGAACCTATTTTATGGTGCAACTTTTGTGCTTTGTGCTTTGATGGCCATGACATAACGTTGAAATTCTGCACTAAAAACACTAAAAAACAACAACAAAAACAACAAACTATATATACCTACGTTTGTATGTGCATAAAGCGCCCCCAAAATTTACAAATCGTGAGTTTTCGATTTTTAATGAGATCGATTAGAAAATTTAATGAGTTAAAAATTTTTAAATTCTTAGCTTAGATACGCTCCAACATTCGACAGCTTAAAATGCTGCCGGAATTTGGTGTTGATAGCTTGGTAAAAATTATTTTGAAACTCTTACTTTTTTTAAGCTACATAAGCTTCTAATCGTTCGCTGCTTTTAATTTGTATACAAAAATTCGTAGTAAACCAATTTTTCCATCTCTTTTTATACCATAATACGCTCTCGAAAAATCCCTTGTGCTTGTGAGGCGATCACTGCCTTACGCTTTTCTCGAATCCAAAGTGCGTTGGTTAATCTATACATTTTTAAATGTAACTACAATTTTATTCCAGAAGTGCTACGATATCATATTATATATTAATTTAAAGAGCTTGACGAGTAGGTTAGCCAAAAATTATCAGATTTAAAATCGATTTAGCCAACTCCAAAATTTTAGCGTCGGAAGTTTTTGAAAATTTGCTCATTGAACAAAGCATTCGTTGTAAAAATCATTGCTAAAGCGGGAGTAAATAACAAATGAGAGAGACATTTTATTTTCCCCATATATTCAGTTAAATAAAACTGAGAGCTTTGTAAATCTTTTATAAAGGGTGTTTTTTTAGAAGTGTGGTTTTCAATCTGGCATTACTTTTTTCGGAGTTCGTTTTTTTGACAGCTGCCACTTGATTTATGCTCAGTTTGGTTTGCCATTTCATAATGAATAGACTTACTCCTGAACTACGTTTGCAAATCGTGCAAATTTATTACCAAAATAATGGTCCGGTTAGCGCAACGCATCGCGCGCTGCGTCCAATATTCGGTCGACATAATCACCCAGCAGAGTCGGTAATTCGAGCAACCATGGATCGGTTTCGCACCACGTTTACTCTAGTGAATAATGCGCATCCTCAGAGACGCCGTACAGTGCGCACCGAAGACGCTATTGCTGCTGTAGAGCAGAGTATCGAAGAAAACCCGAATAATGTTACAGTCAATGGGGACCGCTATAGAGACATGATTAATGAATTTATTGAAGGAAACTTTTGGTGAGCGCATTATCTCGCGTCGTGGGCCAGTGGCGTGGCCTTCGAGATAATGTAATTTAACACCGCTGGACTATTTTTTGTGGGGTTATGTGAAGTCGCTTGTCTATGCAGATAAGTCCGAGCCGATTGGCGCCTTGGCAGATAATATTCGGCGCGTTATTATTGGCATACGGCCCCACTTGCTGCAAAAAGTGGTCGAAAATTGGGCTTCTCGGCTGGAATTTATTCCAGCCTGCCGCGGCGGCCACTTGCCCGAAATCATTTATAAAACATAATGGCAAACTCTTATCTTTCTAATAAAGCTAAATTCTTGGCCATAACATTAAATTATGTTCGTTTTTTTTCTTCTTGAAAACCACACTTCTAGAAAAAATACCCTTTATATATAATAGTAGAGTTTTGTGTGTATGACATAGTATCACTTCTGAATGATTCGACCGATTGAAGTCATATTTCCAGAATATATTTTCTTGGGCGGGATGAAGAAAATGATGAAACATAGCTATTCATAATGACTTTTAGGAAAGTGGTCGTGGCACCTTCCATACAATCCTAATAGTTTTTTGGGTATATCTCAAGAACCATTTATAGCACAGTACAGAAATTTGGTACAATAACGAGAACTGACAATGCCAGGCTACAACAAATATGAGTGGGATTGACAAAGGGGGTGTGGCACCTTCTATATAGCCTGAATTTCCATTATGAGATATCTTCGGAGGCATTTATGGTATGGTACTAAAATTTAAATTCTTTCAGTTTTTTGAATTAGTGGGTATGGTGCCGCACCCACCGTGCTCCTTTTTTACTTTCTACTACTAATTCTACTACTATTTCTACTACTTTTAAACTTTTTTTTTTCAACCAATATTTTCTTCTATTATTTTTGTACTATTTTTTAATACTTTTTTTCTTATTTTCGACTACTACTTTCCACTATTTTTTACTACTTTTTTACAGTTTTTTCTACTACTATTAACTACTTCTTTACAACTTCTTTACATACAATTTTCTATTCTTTTTCCTATTACCTTTTCTACTACTATTTTCTTCTACTTTTTTGCTGCTATTTTCTACTATTTTTTCCATTCCTTTTTCTACTATTATTTCTACTACTTTATGAAATATCTTAAGACCCTGTCTAGCTATATTAAAATCCAATAGGGGGCGCTGTAACAAATTCCATATTTATAATATATATGAAATTGGTTCAAATTTTTAAATAATTTCAAGAATGGTCTTTGATATGAATAAAGAGCGTCCTGAAATATTGTCTCTATAATTTAACTGAACCATAATAAAATTAATCACAATATTTTTTTGGTTATATCTCAAGAATCATTTATAGCACAGTACAAAAAAATTGGTACAAGAACATGAATTAACAATGCCATGGCACAACAAAAATATGGGTGGGTTGACAAAGGGGTGTGACTTGTGACACCTTCCATGTACCCTCAATTTTCATTACGGGATATCTTAGTAAGGAAGTATTATTTGTCAATACCGGATTTAAAAAATTGTCTTAGCTTGTTGGATTAGCGGGTGTTGCACCATGCTCTACTTTTATTTTCTATTACTATTTTAATTTATTTTTCCCAACATTTTCTTCTTATATTTGACTATTTTTTTACTACTACTTATACTTTTTACCACTTTTTTGTTACATTTTTCTACAATTTATTGGTAGTTTCTATTACTTTTCACTGTTGTTTTCTACTTATATTTTTTATTATTATTAGTTTTTACTATTATTTCTGCTAATTTATGAAATATCTCAAGAACCTGCCTAGCTATGTCAAAATCCAATAGGTGGCGCTGTAATAAAATCAATTTTTATAATAAATAGCCAATGGGTACATATTTTTAAATAGTTTTTGGAATTAGATATAACTTCTAGAACGGTCTTTGATATTCTTTTACAAATTAAATAGTTCTAAAAATGCCAATTTTGATGCCTCATTTTTAAATCTAGAATTTTTACAAAATTCAATGTACGTCCTTTAAGCTTGAATTGTCATTGCCAATGTTCAATTTCAAACACCTAGAAACTTCATTCTTCTTCATTGAAATAAACTTAAATTTTCCCGATTCTTCGTAGAAAGGGCAGAACAACGTCTGCCGGGTCAGCTAGTTTATTATACAATTATGGAAGAGAGTTTATGAAGGAAAAGAAAAGCTAATTTTTTTAATGTTATTGTAATTAAATGAAACTTGAATTTTATTTTTTATAAAATAAAAACTATAAAAGAGTGAGAGAGAATCTTTACAGAACTTTTTTTTTTAATTATGTTATAAATATAAATAAATGCATTAAACCAACAGCGATTTTCGGTTAAATTTTATACAGAGCAAATGCTTTTAATCAACGATTTTTTTTTTTTTTAAGTTTTTAGAAAAATAATAATTAAAAAAAAAAACTGTTGTAACCATTATGAGTACGACGATCTCTATAGTCCAATGGATAGTGCATTCGAAGATTGCGGGTTCAATTCCCGTCTTGGTCTGCTGATTAATTCCCATAATCTTCTTATATTCACTGTAGATATGAGGTGAATTTAATTTAGTGAGAATTTTAAGAATTTTAATGGACAAGTACATCTCTTGGTATTCGAAGGCAAAACTATCAAGTGATAACAATTTGCCACATCGCCGTTTGTAACCGACGTTAAACTGTAGGTCCAACCATCGCCACTGTGGTATAATGGCAGCGTGCCAGACTCTTATCTCTGGAGACCCAAGTTCGGTTCTCGGCTAGGATATGGTTGGTATAATAGATTTTATAGGTCGCAATGCCTGGCTTTCGGGTTGTCCCATCGTTCAAATAATAATAATAATTATGAGTACCTTTATTTTTATACATTTAGTCCAGTCATTATAAAATTTTTCATCATAAAAAATATTACCTGAGATTTTTATTCAGTAATTGTTAGTGGGAGTATGATAGATGGAAACACCACAAAAATCAGTTCTAGGGATGCTGACTGACCTCCCCAAGTAATTTAGTCTGCAATTACTGAAGGAAAATCTCAGTTAACATATTTTTTATTAACTTTTGGTGCATTTTTTACTCTACCGACTGTATTAATTTTATGGATGAAATTTATTTGGAAGCAAAGAAACAGCAGACGACTCAAAAGTCTCCTCTCAGTTTTCTAAGCAAAATCGTATTACTTTCTCTTGCATGTGATATAATTTTTTTTTTTTTTTAAATTTATATGAACCAAATCTGTAAAGAAATGTATTCAATTTAATTCAATTGAAGTCACAGTTAATAAACCACAGTTCATGATTGCAGTTATTGAATAACATATTTGACTCCAGTAAAAAAAGGCACCAATTATTCATTTAGAAAAGCTTTTTTTGGAGTCAAGGGAATGCAATCTGTTTTTGAAATTATGGGAATGCAAATGTTATGCCTTCGAAATCATGGCTGCTTTTAAGTCACTTGAAGTCAATTGGAGTGACTTGGAGTTAATAGAGGATTTAATGTCAATTGCATTGCTTAGACAATTGGTTTTGATTAAATGTATCAACAATTTCAAATCCCAATCGGTATAGAAAATTTTAAACTATTGTGAAAAATACTGGACCAAAACCTAGCCATACCTCGTTTTAATCATCGTTTTAACCCCTAGTACCCTCTTTAGATCGCACCTCTGAAAATCGGTATGCAGTTATTTTTAGTTCAACTGTACCGATAACCTATACTAATTCAAAGTATTTTTTCACTGTAGTACAGTGTTCTTAATGAGGTATAGCTAGATCTGTTAACTTTAAAGCCAGTCATATTTGCACATTTTCTTTTGATTGATTGCAAATATATAAATGGGGAAAAAAAATTATTTTGTTTTCAGATAAAGATTTTGTTGTTGACACTAGCTTACTTCAATGCCGAATCATCGATTTAATTTGAAGATTTATGTCTATGGGACAAAAGCAAATGGTATATGGGAAAAATGCATTATTTTTCTAGTTCTCGTTACGTTAATCAGCAAATCAAATATTTATTCGCCACTTAGTCGGATCACATACATAAATACATATTTAGTCTGTGGGACTGACAATAAATTGGTCACTGTAATCAAACATTTATAGCATTAAGAAAACTAATGCCTCCTGACTTTAAACTTAAACTTCCTCCTTCTCTTAATTTACTTCAGCTGCTCTCCTTACCCTCGCTCCCCCTGCAAACCATCAAACGAATGCAATTTTATGCGCGCCACAATTACTCATATGTAATTTGATTTTGGTGTTGCTGTTGTTGGTATTAATTTACTGCTGTTGCTACTCAACGCTGTGGGCGTTCATCATTGCACATTACAATTATTGCACATTCAGCATTCATTCATTCAATAATATTGCAGAAGAGGAAAAAATAGTAGCCCACTTCCAGCCACTGAATACAACAAGAGACACACATACAAATAGAGACTGAGTTGGCATTACTAAAAGTAGCAGCAGCAGGCAAATAACAAGCAAATTGCAGCAGCAAAACAAAAAAAAAAAAAAGAATTATTAAATCTAAATAGAATGTTAAAATTAAATATTCATAGTATTAAAGTTTGCTGTTGTTATTATTATTGCCACATACTGTCGTTTAATGTTGCATCAAAGTTTTCTGTTGTGCTTTTTTGCTGCTGTTGCTGCTGCTGTTTTTGTTGCGTCTGCGTGTGGGATTTATAAAACTTATTTGTAATATTTAACATAAAATTATGTTGTTTTTTTTTTTTGAGTGCTTTCATATTTTTGCACAACAACAACTACAGTAATCTTGGCATCAGCCGCAACAATAATAAAACCGGCAACAACAACAACGAGATCTACGCTTTTGCATTAGAATGTATTCCTTATGATAATTTTTCTTTTGACAAATCGCCAAATTAATAATGGAAACACTTTTGCTCATTTTTTGTTCATTCTGCTGCTCTTTGGCAGCTGCTTATGCTTTTGTTGTTGTTGCTGCGGATGACTAATGCGCATTTGTCGCCACATTGACGCACGAAATTTGAAATTTGAACGAATAACATAGCATTCCCCTGCTGTGAGGAATTTGTAGTGGGGATGATTTTTTTTTGATGATTTAATAGCAACATTTTGAGGAATTTAAAAGTCTGACTTTTGTGAAAGGATAGGAGGGGTGATCATCTGGCTATAGCTTATGCATATGAAAAAGCAATAAGAGGAGTATGTTGATTTCACAACACTTAATTTTTAAAGGCTTTTTCTGCTTCAGAAGGAGAAATTTTAAAATGTGCCTTCAATTAAACATCAAAAGTTGAAGTTCTGAATCAAAGTTTCAATACAGAATTTTCAATTCTTTCAGATCAGATGTAAACTAAATAGAAAGAGCTAGCTAATATTCTTAAAGCTCTTAGTTAGGACAAATTTGCGACTTATTTGTGCAATATCTCCAAAAAACAAAAACTATCTAATTATCTAAGCACTTAAACTAATTAATGCCATCGTTAGATAAGCAAAATACAAACAAGGAACATAACAAACATTACTCTAAAATAACATGTAACACATTTACATGTTTATAAATATGTGCCAAACACACACACACATAAACATGGTTCACACACACACAAAATTCAAGTTCGTTGTCCAAGTCTTTCGTTTGTTTGTGTGTGTTGCTCTTTCTCTGCTCTACAACTTACTAATGCGACTGCACTAATTTGCTTTTTCATCTACTTTTTAGTATTTTATGTCTCAATTGTAAAGTTTGCGCGCCATGTTGCATAACAAATAAACAACTTATAGCAGCGACGATGTTGCTGTTGTTGCAGATACCTTTTTCTTTTATGGCGAAATTTATTGCTAACTAATTTTTGTGCTGTTTTGGTACTTGTTGCATGTATGTAACTATATGTTGTTGTTCACAAGCATAAAAAAAACAAAAATTTATACAACAACTACAAACAAAAACAAAAAAGAAATTATTTTTTTTTTCTTTACTTCATTGCTATTTATTTGATTGGCAACACACACTCATACATACACAAATATACACGTGCACACATGCACAACTTTTTGGCATGTGGCAATGAGCTCAAGGTTTCTGTTTCTGATGCAGTTCTTTATTTTATTTTATTTAATTTTTTTTTTTTTGTGTTTTTCACTTTTTTGTTTAAATGAAATTTGCATTTTAAGTGCATTGTTGTGTGTGTCATTTGTTAGGATATACTGCAACAACTGTGAATAACTGCAACAACAGAAAATTGACAATGTAATCAAATATCAAAGGTATTTTTGTTATTTTTTGTTGTTCACTTTTTTTTGTGTGTTTTGCTTAGCTACAACAAGCTAATGCTCGTAGGGTAGGGTGCAGTTGTAAAGTAAGGATTTTTTGTTGTTGTCATAATGTTGCATGAAAACTTTTAATTAAAGCTATACAAAAAGCTATGTCTTTCTTAATTGCAATGATAACAATGCAGCGGCAATGCGTGGAACTGTTTACTTTTTTTTTATTCATTTTTGATACAGTGCCAAACGAAATCTCTCACAAATTCTGTTATTATTTTAAAATAATATTTTCATCTGATTTCTTCGCTTAATCTTGTTTTGATAGCAAATGATATAAAAAAATTTTATCCCGCGGGTAAGAATGTTCCCACTGTTCCTTTATAAACAACTGAATTTGTGGCTTTACTTTGTTTTGATTCAAAACTATTTCTTGTAAATTATGAAAAAAAGATTTCGTTATCTGGTTCTTTTCTTTTTTGTTTAATTCGTAAAGGAACCTAGAGCCTCAATGACACCAACGTGCCATACTATGTAGTTGCCTTTAACTTTTTCCATTCATTATCCTTTCTATCAAGAGCCTCTTGGTTTGAATAATTTTTACTCTAGAGCTTTCCATTGCAATTGTCTTCTGTCTTCTAATTCGGGCATCCCGGGGCACTATAAAAAACGTAAAAACTCGAAAAAACCAGAGTTTAGTTTAGCAGTTTATATGGACCTGCAGCAGTCTGAGTATTGCCTACTTTATCTTTAAACTACATCAGCCGCACACTAGCACCGATAAAAAAATGGCTGACTGTTGTTTTCGGGCTGGTTCGCAGGTACCCGAGAAAGATTTACCCAAGTTGCTTGTAATATCAAGGTCTGCCCAAGGGCGAGAATATTTCTAAGCGCTTGAAATTTGGTTTGCAGTAATATACAAACTCTGAAACTTGAGCTTGCTCCTAGAGTTCTTGGTAGCCGACTGGCACGCACAGTACATATGCAAACAAAAGATTGAAGCAACAATTTTTTTTTGTTGTTTTTTTTTTTTGTTGGAACAGACAAAAGAAATATTCAAGAATACAGCACTCAGACGTCCATTGTACTATATCCTGTGTTCCCTTTTGCTATTCTTTAAATCCACCAGATTTATTAATAAATCTTAGCAGATCCTGTGGTGTTAGAGAGCTCAGGTGTTCGTCTCCCAACACTCCAGTGCCAAATGTGCTTACTCTGATCTGGCAGAAAGCGGGACAGACACTAAGAAACTGGTCCGCCGTCTCTTCACATTCTTCCTCCAAACCACAGGAAGCACAGAAGGCACTAGCTCCCAGGCCAATCATATGCAAATTTTTGGCCCAAGAGAAATGACCTGCATATAATCCCACCAGCTGCCTACAGCTCTTTCTGTGGTAACAGAAAGTCTGTTAGACGCTTCGAGATAACAGGTAACATGGTCTTTGTCTAAAACCCCTCAGGCCCTCCCATTTAATTTACGATTGTGGGTCAAATAGACCCACTCATTAATGGTGGTCTTAATGGGTGTAGAAGACAAAGAGAGTAAAGGTTCTGGGCCCAGGAAACCAGTTTCCGAACCGTTTCTGGTCAGAAGGTCAGCAGATTCATTTCCTGAAATTCCTGAGTGCCCAGGAACCCATATCAACAGTAGATTATTGTGTTTTCCAAAACAATCAAGCCTGGATTTACAATGCATAGCCAGTTTAGACGTGATTAGAAGATTAAGCAAGGATTTAAGCGCTGCCTGATTGTCACTAAATATACAGATACTTCTTTCTCTCCAACCATTATCAATAATATGGTTCATTACCTTGATGATTGCAAAAATTTCTGCTTGAAAAACAGAGGCATACAACCCAAGAGAGAAGTGAAGGTGCACTCAATCATTTTCAATAAAGACCCCAGAACCCGAACCGAATTCTGTTCTGGAGCCGTCAGTGAAGATACGCTTTCAATCAACTCCCAACAAAGCAACAAACTTGGCAAATGAAATACTACATTTCATGCTAATATACGTAATTAAGCTGAAACAAATTTCAAAACAGTTCCATACATTTTTATTTTTAAATGAAAACAAAATATTCTTCCGAGACTACAAAAAATTTTAGGTGTGACATTGAACAATTAAAAACAATAATGACAATGACACATACACTAACTACAACAGCAACAAATATCTGGCCAATGTCAGACAGAGAAAATATGACTGGAAAAAAAATTAATTTTAATTTTTCAAATGAAATCGAAAATAAATGTTTCAATTTCATGCAATCGAAAATGAAAACGAATATAGCAGCAACAACAACAACAATAACAGCAAATGTATTTCAATGTTAAAACTTAAAATGTATCCGAATCTGCTAATTTATGGCAAACTTTTAATAGGGAGCTTCATTAATATCGCCCATAATTTGCGGGTGATGTCAAAAACACAAAAATACAAAGACACATAACACAACAAATACAAGTACGTGCTTATGTGTATGTGTGTGAGTAGGGTCAATGTTGTCAATGTTATTATGCATGATGAGGAGTAGAGGTACGTGAATTTCAGCACTGCAAACAAAGAAACAAAAAATCAGGCTCAAGTTCAATACGATATGAAAAAGATTCAGGTGTAAATTTAATCTACACATTTATGATCATCATTAAGCAACAAGTCAACAAACGAGCAAAAAGGCAAGCAAGCAGGCAGGCAGGCAGGCAAGCAGGCGACCAGGCAGACAGCCATGTCATTTAATGCTTGCAGCTGAGTTTATGAAATCGTACAACAGCAAAAACAACAATAAACCAACAAAAAAAGCAGAATATAAACAACATTCCATAAAATTCCTGAAGGCATTTAAATTGCCATAAATTAATAAGTGACTATTAGCAAAAAAAAAGCATGCATTTATGTTTGTATGCGTGTGCTTGTGTGTCACACAATGTCGCTGCTCGAATCGTGGGCAAACATATGCAAATACATAAATTTGAGATTTTTTGCATACACACAACAAAGTGGCAAAGACACAAACCGCAACAACAAAAATGTTTACCACACGAGCCACACTCAACCAACAAATTAAAAAACAAAAATAAAATATCTTGGAAAATTAATTAACATCAAGTTTTGTGATTTCTTTTTTTTTTCGTTTTCTTTTTGGCACCGAAATTAGTTAATGTCCTTGTTCGGCAAGAAACAATAATTTAGTTTTTTTTTTTTAGGGGGAGTCTACACCAAAATTAATTTCTGTTCAATAAAATTTATTTCGCTACTCAATTAGTGCAATGAAAAATAATAGCCAACGAAATTTTTAAGCGGATTTACGTGGAATGACAAAAATTTATCAAATGCAATTAGTATGCAAAAAAGAAGAAGAAGTAGAAGCAGTAATTCTGTAGAAATGCTTAGCATACATTGTTTCGTTGATGATTAATATAACTATTTATGCTCGTATTTGATATTTGGATTTATTACTTACACTGTGCGACTGCAGTTTACGATATCAGGCTGCCAAAAGGAGAGTATTTTGAGGAAGTAAAAAAGTAGAATTTAACTTTATCCAGCAAAGTTAAGGGGAGACGATCAATTACACACATATGTAGGGGAATGTCGAACCACACTTTGATTTTGACTGATAACTCACCCTAAAATCGAAATTTTTCAAAATTTGAGAAATGGAGGTTAAACCGGAAGCAAAATTCCACGTGGGGAATGTCGAACCACTTTGCAAATTTAGGAAATTCGAACAAATATTGATGTAAAACGTTTATTTATGACTTCGTTATGAAAAAACATAAGATTTGAATGAAAAATATGGAGAAAACATCACAGTTTTGCATATGAAATAGCCACCAGTCATGTGTACACATCGCAAGTGAGCAGCTAGATCGCACTCGTTGCAATGAATCGTGTTGTTTTGGTTCTGCTTCTTAGCCAATTTTTTGCCACAAATGATGCAGGAATCATTATCTTCGTCATCATCAGAAGTTTTTGGCTCTTGTTTGATATTCCCCAGAAGCTGTGTTCTACCAAATGAGCCGCAGGACCAAATTTCATGCAAAAAAACTTTTTTGACTGTAAATAATATTCACACACAATGATTTGAAAAATATTTACCTTCTTGGTTTTACTCAAAAATGTTGAAAAAGCAGTGTAATTTTTAAAACACAAAAACACTTTTGGAATCTCAAAAATCACTTGATTGTCGCAGACAGCACAAAATACGTTTCATCGATTCGACTGCTAATGAAAAAATGAGATGAAGCTGAAATAATACGATGGCAAAAGTTTCGTATAGATCGAATGTCACATAATGCAGATAAAACTAATGGTTCGAAATTCCCCACATTCCCCTATATTATTATAGAGGCATTTAAAATAATATTTAAATAAACCGAATGTGTTATAGAGCACGTGGTGAAAGTGAAACTGTGTTTGGAATTTGTACTTATAATTAAAAAATAGAAATATCAATGCTCAGAATTTGTGTTTTGTATTGCAAGGAAATTTGCTTATGAGAGCTAAAATAATAATAATTTTTTTTTTTTATTCAATTTTCTATAATTTTCTGCGAAATACGGCATCCATTGTTGTTCCGCATTCAGCTCTCTCAAGTTCAACTCAAATTTGCGAGTAAATAAATCCAGAGGAGTTTAATTTACTGTTATTGTTAATCGTGTTGGTTTGGCGTGAAATTCTTTTCGTGCAAATACATACATAGATATGAAAGAGAGAGACAATGCTACTCTTGTTCTTATTGAAAATGTTGACCTTGATTGTTTACTCGCTCTTTTGTTTATTGCATATATATTACATCCAAAAGTGAAATTCGGCTATTGTTATGTATTCCCTCTAAGCAATTCGGTAGTCGACTACGAAAATAACACGCTTCTAGTTAACTTTTATGACCTAACTATAAGCTAACTACAATGTAATGCAGAACTTCCCCAAAATCAAACGGTGCATATTCAATGCAGTGGATTTGTTGTTTTTGTCATATTTGCTCATCTCTGTTTAAAGAGCATTTAACTGTTGTTTGATTTTTTTCCTTTTGAGCATTGTGAAATTAAAATCAGTGCTCAATTTCGTGTGTGCAGTTAAGTGAGGTTAAGGTGTGCAACTAAATTGAAAAGATTGAAAATTAATATTTATTTGAGAGGTGCCATTTCAAAAATTTTAAGATGTAAATATTATAAATCGGAATTAATAAAGCTTACTATAATTAACTAATAGCTACACGTAATAAATTTATTGCTAACTATAAATTAAATAACTTTTAAGCAACTGACTTCAAGTTAGTTGAAAAGTCATGCATAGGCGGACAATTGACTACTGCCTAGGACATCGCAATGTTAAAATAGTCAGTTGTCTCCATTAAAAATAATCCAAGAATCAACCACTAGTTGCGATATAGTTAGATTAAATTGCATTAAAAGTTAGCTGAGTTGCTGGCAGTGTTCTTACAAAACCGGAAAGAGAACAAAAAACAGGAAAGGGACATTGATTTATTTCATTAATGGTATTTACTTGGGGTAAAAACGAAATACTCGCAGTCACACTCATTCCACTCTTGAACAACTCTCGATCGTTTCTTGAACCAGTGATTACGACAGTTAAAACATGTGTCAAATTACAATAAAAGAGTCTTCGACTATAAAATTAATGTCGGTGGTACCATAAAATTTTTGAAACAAATGTAAATACTCTGAGATATATACATATATATATATTCTTATAATGGGTAATGAGGTGGCAAGGTGCATGCCTTGAGGCAGAGTCCTGTAACATTTCGCAATCACTTTGTTTGTATTACGCAGTCTTAGATAAACAACTTTTCTCTACCTCATATAGAAAATGTAGGACGCACAACTTCTCCCGTATAGAAATTCAGTTTTGGTGCCAATAATACAATACTACTTTTTGTGCTCACTCCCTCTAAAATAATGCAATTTATGGATTGGCGTAGTTACTGAACATTACTTTTCGAAGTATCATGCCAAAAAGCTTGGTATAATGGAAAACGATCTATGCAGATACTGTAATAACTTTGCAACGAGGCTTTCAAACTGGAAACAGTTCTGTATGTAGTTCCTAGTTTTTATAGAGAGAGACAGTTTGTGTAATACTATGAACCTGACGGTCTATGTGAGGCGTATGCCGCCACTTCTAACTTAACCTAATCTAACCTACAGCTGGTCAAACTACAAGTTTTTACAAAAACTCTGATTTTGATAATAGCTATCTGCAATACTGATAAGCAAAAAAGTTACGGTTTTGGAAAGATCTATAGCTCTGGACAGATTATTATTTTTTAACATATTAATTAAAATTTGAATATTTTTTGAATGCAGTTATGTTAGTTTTTTACACTGAAAACAAAATAAACGTATGGTTTCCTCCTAATATCAAAGCATATAAAAGAAGGGGAAAAGGGGAAGTCCATTATAATGAAACCTCACAAAACTACTTGAAATCTATGGTCAAAGTGTTTAACGCTAAAAGAGGACATACAAAATATAAGACTTTTATTTTTAAGATTTTCCCCCAAACTAATACGCACACTTAAATACATTTTTTGTTTCTTTTTTCCTAGTAGGTTAGGTTGGAGTGGCTGTCGAGAGACACACTTAGGCCTGAACGGCTTATTGTGATATCATATAGTTGGACCTACAGTTTAACGCCGGTTCCGAACGGCGGTGTAGCAATTTTTTATCAGCTCGGTGGTCTTGCCATTACCAACCAATGTCTATAATTTTCCGAGTAAAATCGCAAAAAATTTGAATATGTTGTTAGAAAACCAAAAGCAAATGTTTTAAAACTCAAAACTGGTTGCTTAACTCTTATCTTCTAATTAAATTAAAAAAAAAACACTACAGCTTTTCTCGAATGAAGCGAGAAAAACGGTATTTCAAAATTATAAACTCCAATAAAACTTAATAAAGTATAGTTTCTGTATATGTCATCAAAATTTTCCACAGGAAAAAGAATGAGCGAAAATTTTACAAATAGGAAGTAACTAAAATTGCAAATTAAACACCGCTCGAAGCTATCTTCAGTTTTCTCTATGAGCATAAGAATCGATCACCCAAGCTGATGGCCACATAAAGAACTATGAGTATTTATATAAAACCTAAGAAACCATATAAGTATGCCATAAATGCTTTCAATGATGCCACATTAATAACATATTTACATAATACTCCCACAAAAAAAAAAGAAACAGCAAACAAACAGTTTTAACATTAGAGTGTAACCAAGTATTAAATAAATGAAAAAAAAAACACACCAAGAAAATAATAATCTTTTATAAATATTTTTCCACTTATATATTTCATGCAAAATAGATTTTTTCTACTTTTCCAGCAATAGAGATAAGCAACAAAACAACAACAAAGCCACACAAGATGCCAAAAACACACACACACACATATACAACAACAATAATAATAATGAAGCCACTATTATACATATTATACCGATATTCATACACACATATGCACGAGTACAACAACAACAGCAACTAAAAACAAAGTCGATTGAATCGATTGACCAAAAAATCATTATGGCAAATCTCTATTATTTGCAACAATTGCCGCAGCAATTGAACTGAGTTTCTTCCATACTCTATACACTCATACACTTTCACAGAGCAATATAATGCATGCAACAGCAGCAGAAGCAGCGGCGGAGGCAACGGCGATAGCGATGACTGCAATAGTTGGTGGCGATAGTGGTATTGGTGGCATCGTCGGCCAGCGGCGGCTGCATTGAAAACAATTTGCCAAAAATAAAAAAATGTAAAACTTTGAAAAGTTATTGTCCAGCATTTTGGACAACAACTCAAGCAGCAACAGTAAAAACTAACAATAAGCGTATGAATACAACCGAGGCAACAGCTGTTTATTGTTGTTATTGATGCTGTTGCACAATATTGCAGCACTTTTCTTTCATGTTGTTGTTCATTCGGTTTGTCGCTCGCTATTGTTGCTGTTACATCACCTGAATGATTTCTGATTTATTTTCTCTGATGCCATAATTTTTAATCTGCAGCAATATTATTTAAATTAACATTAAATTTTAAATTTCAGTTTCGGAATCTGGTGTATTATTTGCCAATATTTACTACTTTTTTAAACTACTTAATTGGTAATTTGTCCTTAGCTATATGCTCCACAAGGAGATAAAAATTCGTAGAGGTAAAGAGCAAAGAAACTTTTATTTGTTTTTGGCATTTTTATTCTTAAATACTGATGAAATTTTCAATATTAGCATCATGAAATTAAATGCGCCATACTTGACTTTGACTCTTTTACCTTTGTACTCAAAATGTTTTTTGCTTTTATTAATGAACAATTTGACTGCACTGTAATTATGTTACACCCACCGTAATATTTTGATTATGGCCAACTACAAATATCAAGAATTTAAAAACTAAAAAAATCATGGTGGTCCTGGTTTTCTTGCACATCTCTGCCCGCTCATCCTCGTCTTAACGAAACATCATAAATACTTTCCATGCATTTCCATTCATTTGTGTGTGCTTAAAGTATCATCACTTTGGCATCAATTTTGGCATATCATATGATGAACAATTGGTGATTATTTTCTTTACTCACAATCACAATCGCATCTCTCGTGTGGTGCATTAATGCTGTTAGCTGGCTGTTGTTGTTGTTGCTGTTGTTGTAAATCAACATCTGCGATTGTGAATGAATTGATGCTTGAGTGTGCCTTGAAGTCAAATTGTAACTTCCTGCGCCTGAAGGCATTTTATACTGGCAAAAAATGTAAATGCAACATAGCGTCATTGTTACTTTTGGCTTGAAAGTAGAAGAAAGACTGAAGTTTAATGCAAGTAGACAAACTGACGACAACTTGTCGCTTTTGCGCTGCGATATGTTGCTGATAAATATGCGATAATAATATGTTGTTGCACAAACAGAAAAGTTGTTATTTTGTGTTCTATTTGCTAAGCAGAAAAGAATAAAATTTTACAAAAATTTTGTTTAATGAATAGGTCAAGTTAGAGAATGTAGGGTGTGGTAATTGTAAATATTTATATGCTGTATGAAATATATTGTTAACTTCTAATCAAATCAAAAATATTGTGATTCAAAATTTCACCCACCTAGTTGTTCGTCCTTTGGAAATCCATTCATCAGCTTAAGAACCTCAGTCGGTGGCTACTTAGGTATTTAAAGGAAAGAATAGTGCTCGCTAAGATTAAGCCGCTGAAACCACTTTTTTTACAGATAAAGATGCACGTCCATAATGAACAGTTTCAATTGCCAAATCTGCATAAATATTTAGGCCTACATTTAAATTTTTGTTAACAAAAGTCTCTATGAGTTTGAGTGACTATAGAGAACACCTCAAACAATTTATTCTATCACACATCAGATATTTGCATTTCTCATCTTTCAACACTTGCCTCATAAGCTGATAATATTGTACGAGAACGGATTCTTCAATTTCTATTTTCAATTTGGAAATCTGCGTAGATCTTCTTATGGAACTTATCTTCTTTATTTGCATAATAAAGAAGAAGATTTGAATAGAGTTTCGATTGCATTAAAGTGTGTGTATATACAACATCATCGACATCTTTGACTATTTGCCACAAGTTTATCGCGCGATACATCAGTTCAACGACGCATATCGCACAAGTTTCTAAGCTAACTATAAAAAAAAAAGTTGGTGTTAAGTGCAAAAGTTGTTGAGTCTATAGAATATGGTATATACATTGTAATTGATTTTTGTTTTTTGTTTTTTTTTTTGTATATTTATGGCAGTTATACACAAATAAAAATAAGCGAATGCTAAAGAGATAAACGTAGAATATAATTATAAAATAAATTTTGATACTTTTTATAGATGTTTCAAAGTGTCTGCGAACATTTTCACACATATGTTTGTATGTATGTGTAAATTTATTGACAGTTTCGATTGTAAATTACAAAAATATTTAAATTGATTTCTATATTTTTTATTTTTTATTTGTTTTAGTAGCAGAATTTAATAGTTTTCTGCAGACATGCGAAAACCCACACATAAATGCCATTTACATTTTTTAATATTCTGATATTGATTTAGCTAATTGAAATAAATCTATAGAAATTATTCATTTCATCTTGTATTATTTTTCGTTAAGCTTTTATGAAAAATCTTCTTTGTTTTTTGCTTCAACAAAATTAATGAAGTGTCAGCAAACTGCAAAATGTTGCTTCTTGTTATTGCTCACAAAAACTTCAAAAACCATTTAGAAATGTACAACATATAACATGAAAACTGAATCAGTGTTTGCTGTTGCTTCTTTTTCTCATTTCATTTATTTATCTTTTTTTTTTTTGTTTGAACTGTGGCATCTAATCCAACAACGTGACAAATTTATGTTGGTGGCATAAACGCAGTTGCAGTTTTCATGCACGTTCAAATCATTTATCATTTGTAAATCGTTTGGAAGCAAAATGTTGCACTGAAAGCTGAAATGTTTTATCTTCCTGAATTTGAAGAGTATGAAGAAAATGAAAATTTAGAAATGCCAATGTGTCTGGTACGAATTGGTTGGTTGTTGCTATTTTCCAAAAAATTGAGATGAATTCAGATTTGATGGATTCAAGAGAGGTAGAATTGAATTGTCAGGTAACCTTTGAACAAATTATCTACAATTAGATGATTTGAATAAGATTTCAATTCAGATATGATCAAATCAGATTGAAGTTTACAGTTCATAGTGTTTAATCTAGCTTGATAAGCTGCCAGAGAAATATGTTATAGGGCTCCATTCATGATCCAAATTGTAATTCAATCCATATTTTCCTTAGATCAGTTTCGATGAATATGTCGCACCATAAAAATGAATTCCACATTCATACAATTGATTTTTCTGCTCTTAAAATGTTTTTTTTTTCTTCAGACTTATGTGTGCTATATAGAAACTAACGCTTAGTTACAAAGCTATCATTTAGAGCTTTGTTTCGGAGTTTGTTATTTGTGATTTTTTAAACCACCGCGTTTCAGATATTAACGATTGAAAATAAGCTTTCAAAAGCGGGACTCATTCTGAAATCCAGTTGATTGAGACTGTTTTGGTAATTTTTATGGTGTAGCGTAATCCCGGGAGATATGGAAGCTTTTTTTCAATTCGCCACAAATTTAAAGAGAATTGCAATAATAGTCCATACAATGTACAAAACTTTAGTTCGAACAGTTGTTTATAATTATGCCGTGCGGTTTCGGTGTTTTAAGATTTTATTCTGAATTAAAAAAACAAAAAATACAATTTAGGAAGAGATTTGATCTATTAGGCCTGTAACTTAGTTGATTGTCAACAAATTTCCAGTTGCTTACCGGTTTTAGAAAAAAAAATTAGACCTTCGAATAACATATATTTTAAATAATGTCTAACAGGCAGGCTTAAAGAACGTATATGTGTAGTCATCACAAGAACAGTGTATACAGAGACGGGTAAATCAGACGGCCGTTTCGGAATCCGCCACGATTCCTCATCAGTGAGTAGTATAGTATACAAACAAAAAAGCAGAACTTGCAAAACTTTGAAAAGGAATAAACGAGCATCTGTGTCTGCATCGCAAATCTTAAATTTAGAGAAACAAACTTCCTTTCTGAAAAAATCTGTTTGTATCTTTCATCAATAAGTATAAAACTGTTACAATATTGAACACATCCATTCCAATAGAAGAATTAAACACAGCTTATTATAATCATATGGTTTATGAAACATAACCTTTAAAGCGTTAGTCTGCAATGGGATTTCGAAATTGATTCAGCTTTCACCATGGAATAGTAAGATAACGCGAACCGTATCGCTGTTATAGCGCTTTTTAAGTGTAAAATGGAAAAAGTGATATTTTTAAAACGCTCTGCCTGCTCGGGATTAGTGGTATGTTCGTCCATCGGTGCATAAAACTGTTTGAGGATACTGGAGATGTTAAAGACCGCCCCGGTCGGGCCGTCCACGCACAGTTCGGACGCCGCAAGTCATCAAAGCAGTCAAATCAAGAATTCAACGAAATCCTCTCCGAAAACAGAAAATCATGGCCCGTGAGATGAAAATCACTCAGAAGTCCATGAGTCGGATTATTAAAAAAGACTTGGGACTTGGGGCCTTCAAACGCCGTACCGGACACTTGTTGACTGCAGTTTTGAAAAGAAATAGGATGACAAAATGCAAACGCCTTTTGGTGAAGCACGCTGACAACTTGCATAGAAAAATCTTGTTTACCGACGAAAACATATTTACCATGCAGGAAAAATTTAACAAGCAAAATGATAGGGTGTATGCACGGTCATCTAAGGAAGCATCTGAACTAATTCCATGTGTCGGAAAAGGTCATCACCCAGCTTCAAGAATGGTTTGGTGGGGTGTCTCCTATGATGTGGTCACAGATTTGCATTTCTGCGAACAAAGGGTCAAAATATAGGCCAAAGTTTACCAAGAAACCATTTTGGAAGCTCTTGTTTAGCCATTCATTTCCTCTAAAGAATGGCAGTCCCGATTTAAGCCCGCTGGATTACAAATTATGGACAGTTTTAAAGGGCATAGTTTGCCACAAAAGATACCCTAACATTGATTCGCTTAAGTCAGCTTTGATTCGTGCTGTGGCAAATTTTCAATGGATGAGGTGCGTGCAGCTATTGATAATTGGCCAGTCCGACTTAAGGCGTGCGTAATGGTCAAGGGCGGACATTTCGAATAAATACTTACTTTTTGTATTCTACATATATCAATAAATATGTAACAAAAATTTGGTTCAAAAATATTCATTATTTCTATAATATAGTATATAAGGTTTACTTTCATTTCGAACTTTGGTTCAGTTTTTCGAGTTTCTCTTTGTTTAAATTTTAGCTCATACTTACCATTTCCAATAAAATTCTATAAGAAAAATCAAACAAAATTATAAAAATTAATTTTAAAATTTTTGTGCCAGCACTTTGGTGGTTTTCTTTATTCATTTCATCAATTTCTTGGAAAATTCAATTAAAAATTTCGATAGCAATTGCTTCTGCTGCTGTCATATTTGCTGTTACAATACAATTGAATAAATTTCTGCTAATGAACAATTTTTGTGATAATTTATACATACATACACACATATTGCATATACGGAATATATATATGAAATGAAATTTACAACTAAGAAGTTATAATTTTAAATTAATTTATTAATTAATTACATAATTAGTTTTTGTTGCAATTAAAACAAAAACAAAAAAAACTAACACGGAACGTATACACAAGTGTGGAGAGAAATCGCTTAGGAATAGAGTTAGTTTTAGTTTTTTCTTTGAATTATTTATTAATTTAAGAATTAAATAATAAAAAATTTAATGTAAAGGAATATAATTAAGGAAAATTGTTGCTAAGTTAACAGAAAACAGAAAATTCTAATTGTGAGTTAAAAGTTTTTAATTATTTAATTCATTCATGTTCACAATGAGATTTTGTGCTGCTTTTTAATAAGGAAAGAAAACTAAGTTAATTATTAATTAAAATCATAAAAACAATAACAAATGTAGCTGCTTAGTTTGCGTTATTATTATAGTTTTTACAGTTAATTAATTACGGTTACTTTGTAGGTACGTATGCACAAAAAAAATTAAATAATCTAATGGAACTAAAACGAATTCAACAAAAATAATTATTAAATTTAATTACAATTACGCGAAAAATTATATTTACTTAATTATAAATGTTTTACTTACAATTACAGTTTTTGACATGTTTTTTATGTAGGTAATTAATTAAAATTTAAAGGTTGCGGTTTCAATTTTTCTTTTTTTTTCGTTTTAATTTTTTTGTTTAGAATCAATTAAAAACTAAAGTCCTTTGGATTGTTTTGTTTGTTGTTGTTGTTTTATAATTATTTTTCGTTCTTTTGAGTAGTTTTTTCTATTTTTCAACCAATTTTCTCTTTCACTGTCTTTGTATTAATCGAACTTAAATTCTAATAGTTGCATGATTTTGCTCTATGTCCTTTTCTTTTTCTTTTTCCTTAAGGTTGAGTTTTCATTTATTTTTAGGTAAATGTCGCTTCATGTGCAATGCCAAATGATCGCTACGCGCAAAGCTGCGCTCACAGACGATGCACTTGAATGGCTTGGCTCCGGTGTGTTTCCGATAATGTCGCGTCAGTTCATCGGAACGCGCAAATCGCCATTCACATTCGGGCCATTGACAGGTGTAGGGCTTTTCACCTGAAATTGTGAAAAGAAAGAAAACTGTTTAAGAAATGCGTTTGAATTTAGTAGCTGGGCAGTAAAATTAAATATAATTGTTGGCATTTACAATTATTATTATAGATTATATCTTAAATCTTTAGGTTATTACGGCATTATGGTAAAATAAACAAACAAATGCAAATCAAGAAACGCGTAGTAATTTTTTAAAGTTCTTTACTTATTTTTTAGATTTTTTTTTTTTTGGTCATATAAAGCAATAAATTTTGTGTTTCTTGAAGTTCCTCGTGTTCAGCTTTTAAATGGTTGGAATTTCTGCAAATTTAAATAAATAAAAATTTGCATGAAACTCAAAAGTAATTGTTCACAAAGTTTTTACTTAAATCTTTCATTTTTCTTACATGAATTTGAATAAAAAAAAAACAAATTGCATTAAATTAAGCAGTTATTCTTTATTTCTCTATTGAAGCTCTTTTGAATATGTTTTTTTCGTACAAGTTTGCTGCTTGAATCTTTTTTTTTTTTTTTGTTATTGCATGCATTTTTGCTGCTGCTGTATGTTGCTGCAAAATACTGCAATCAATTCATATGTAAATTTTGAACTTACCATGACAGATTCTAATTCGATTTCAACATTAATCATATTAGTCATGTTGCATTGGCTGCTCAACATATAAAAAGAATTCTGTCAAACATAAATGTGGACACAAATGTCGTGTGCCACAAAAATCACAAAAACAAAGAAAACAAAAAAACTACAACGAAATACATACAAGAAAAAGGTAAAGAAACAAAATTTTACGGCCAGAAATTGTAAAAATAGAAACATGAATTCTAATAGAATTTACAAGAGCAACAAGAACATAAAATAAATTAAAACCAATGAAAATGTAAATGCGAATGCACATATACATACTCAGTAAATTGCTCAGGCACTTAGGCACATACACAAACACAGATACGTAGAAACATTTAGCAGCATTGCGCTAAAGCGATGATAGATTTATGATTATTTATGTAAATGCATTTTGCACAAATTTAATTAAACTTTAGGCAAACTATAAGTGCACAAAATAAAAAACCCAATGCTGCACGTGTTTAACTGCAACACTCTAAATGCAATGGCAACAACAACCACAACAACACAGTACACAAGTTAAAAGTTAATAAGTCTTTTTTCTAATACCGGTAAGTAACTGAAAATCTGTTGATAATGAACCAAGTTACAGGCTTGTAAGTGCTCAAAGGTACCCAAAACCGGGTTTTTAACGGTAAATCAAGATTTTGGGCGTGTTTGGAAAATTTCAAATACAGACACTTGTTTTACTCGACAAGACCTACAAGAAAAATAGTATCACTTCCCAGGTATTTCTACTTCACTAAATTGTGTAACACTGTTGTATTGAATAGGTTACCATTTTTGTAACTTTTTTTTACTGTAACAGGAATTTAGAATATCGATTTGTTACTTTTGCCTCCAAAATATTCAATTGTGAAAGCAATCGCACGATTTTTTTCCTTGGTTTTTTAAATTTTTTCGGGTTTCGTTTTAATTGATAAGATACATAAATTAAAGCTCCTAGATCATTGCTGGCCACGAGATCTTATTGTGATATTCTCCTGGGAAATACTTTATTTTATAGTTTTTTTATGACAGTCGAATTCTGTACTATACCAATGGTGGATAACTGTTTGCTGACCCTGTGGATAACTCTGTGGTAATTCGAAATTAGTTCCTGCTTAGATTCAGTAGTTGTTTTCCTGGTTGATTGTATATATATTGCAAATGGTTTCTCTCTAGTAATCTACTGTATTTTATCCAGTCAAACAAAATGGTTATCGTTCAATGAAATACAACCTTGTATGATATTTCATTACATGCATGACATCTACTACTTGGAACTCAATTAAAGTGGTCTCTATTATGTGAAGATAGGTTGATTAGAGGTTGTAAACAATCCCAAGCCAGTATGCTAATGAACACTGTTCAGCATATTGGAAAATTGAATTGGTTTATTCCATAAGCCCCCACACCGACTCCTTCCTTTTTCTTGCTCCCATAAATGATAGTTACCTGTAAACTTGGGTCTTACTTATTGTCATATACCAAGTGTTATGGACCTTGTACGGTAAAGGTTAAGATCATAATTCCGTAAAGCTCACAAAACATTGATCACGGTAATCTAAATTTCTTCACTAATAATCAAGTTTTTATTTAGAAAAGCTGGCTACAAACCCAAAAGACTGAAGTCTCCAAGTAAATTGATTTAAATTATCAATTTATTCCTAATCAGTTTGTCTAAACAATCTTGATATAATCGTAAAAAAACTGCATCTATGTTATACAAATACATAAATCCACCCTCATTCTCCAATTTCTCTCCCAGCTCCATAGTTTTATAATATATTAAGTATCTCATAAAAGTCTACGAAGAGTGCATACATTCATTTAACTATTGATCATATTATACACCTACCTTCAACACACACACACACACACACATATAAGCATACATATGTACATATATGCACCAATTTAACAACCACCAACAGCAATAACTCCTTCCTGCTTAATCCACTCAATTTTGCGCACAATTGTGTGTGATTTTTTTCTTTATAATATTTGTTAATATTATTATTATTATTATCCATTATGGTTCATTAAAGTTGTTGGTGGTTGTTGTTGTTGTTATTATAAGCGATCATTTACTAAATACAATATTAGCTACTGTGTCTGCTGTTGCTGCTTTTATTATTATTATCGCTTGGTGTTGTTGTTGTTGTTTGTATTACTGGCTGCTGTTGCAATTATGCGCCTATTACCCAAAACTAAATAAGGAGCATGAAATAGCTGACAGCATCAATCGCTTGCGTTGTTGTTAACCATTGTTAGAAACCAAAGAATTTTTGCTGCAGACACTAACGAGCGGTATACACACACACACACACACACACATGTGTATACTTGTGTGTAGGCGGCATATTAGCTTCAATCAAAAAAAAGAAAGAAAAAAAACCGAAAATTGAAAATTTTGAAGCCTTTTTTTCACTGCGGTTTTTGTTTGTTTGAGTTTTCCTTCGAAAAAAATCATTACAATATATGAATATGTTGCTGGCTCCCTCTGTGGTTGCAGCGGCAGCATGGAAAACGTCGTTATTTAAACCATTTTGGGAATTAATTTGCAATTTTCATAATACAGAAAATAAAGATTAAACTTTTGCAAAAAGAGCTAACGAGCTCAGGCATCGCTCGCAACAGAGGAGTGGAGAGGAAGTTGCTATTTTATTACCATTTGGTTAATATTTGCAATGGTTTTTTGACATTTTCATTTGGCAAGCAGTCGTCTCGTCGTCGTCATCGTCGCCGTAGTCTATTTTTGATGACTGATCCGTAGATTATTTTGATTTGTTTTGATTTACTTAAATTACAAAATTTGCAAAATCAGAAAAGTTACTGCCAGCATGCATTTGCATCAGCCGCCAAATTATATTTTGCTGAGCTAGTGAAATAAATGAGATGCAGAAGCAAATCAAATCAAATGAGATTGATTGTGCATGCGATTTTTTAATTGCACACTGCCACTAAATTAAATGCTGCCACTATTAGTTAATGTTGTTATTTTTTATTTTTTATTTTCAATTTTTGATTTTTGAAAAGCATATAGCGCTAATGCTTGCACAACATTTTAATCAAATTCTAGTTAGTTTTTTTGAGAAACGTCATACGTAGTCCACTTTGCTTCAGTTGTGAAGCCTAATTAAAGTTTCTATTTGCCCATCAAAATCGGTCCAAAAAAAATTAATAAAATTGAGGAGTTATATGTAGACCATATTTAGTTTAAGGCTAGTTTATAAATTAAATTTTGAAAAACATCTAATTTATACAGAATAATAATAACAAGCGTTGCTTTTTTTATTCGTTTTATTTCTTTTATTTCATGTCCTCTTCCTGTGTTAGATTCTTCATTCTTAATACTAAGTAACAAAATTAAAATTAAATTAAAACATTTTTAAGCATAAAAACAAAAACTAAAATTCCATAAGACCCAGGAAAATTGTTGACCCGACGAGGCATTTATACATTCATGATAAATCTGGGATATCCCGGTAAAAACGAGACGTTTGGCACAACATTAGTGTAGTGGGCGGAGAATGTTGAAGTAAGACTAGAATAATAGACTTGAGCCATATTTATAGATTCTGAACTAAAGCCGTGAAGTTAGTGAAATCTTTAGCTCCACTTACAGTCGAAGACAAAACATTGGAGTCGCTAATGAAGTCGTTGAGGAAGGGTTAAGGTGAAGGGTTCAAAGTCGAAACTATAAACTTCGCAAAATGTCTAAAGACTCCGCTATGATTTCCAGTTTTCATCGAAACGTAATGTCATTCATTGGTTTGTACGGATAGTTATGTCTGTGTATTTCTGTGGATATTTTTTCTTTAAATTTTCAAGACTAATATTTTTATGAAATAAACATTCGTGGTTAAATAAATAATTACAAATACTCCATTATTTTGAGTTTACAAAATTAGTTTGATTTAATCAGAGTTCACGTAATCAAAGTTTAAGTATTATTTGATTGTTAGTGGTTGGTTTTTGCAAAAAGTTAAGCGTCTTCAAATGTGCACAAGCTCAATACAGTTGCATATTCTTCCTTAACTATCAACCAAGCAAAGAGTCTCGATCTTATAATTGATATTTGTAAAATTCTTTGAAATTTTTGAGCTTTATATGCGCTGAACGTTGAATGAATCACAAACAGATCTCCCAAAAACTAAAAGTATTTTTGTACTATTTACTTTAGAAATTAAATTTTTAAACGGTTTTGCTTTTATATCTTGACCTATTTCTTATTATTCTCGGCAATATAATCAGCTTCATGTATACAATATTATTCTTTGACAATAATACTTTTACAATTTTTTTAACGTTTGCATTATTATTAATCCAATTTACAATGCTACCTTTTGACAATAAAACAAACGCACACACACATGCGCAATGAAACAAAAAATAAGAAGCGCTCTCAATCATTTCAGGCGATATACAATGCCTAAAGCACAATGAGGCTAACAGATTAAAAAGCTTCAAGAGCATACACGCACACATGGCGACATTTACACATACATTGACAGTTTATGATCCAATCAAAATTCCAACACGATTTCTGTTGTAAAATGAAGCATCCCAGCAATGTGTTGCTGCTGCTGCTGCTGCCAGTTTGCTCGTATTATTATTATTGCTAACTATTATGACGAACTTTTTATTTCACCCAAGTGGAAATGACAATCTGTGACAATCTGTATGTGAGTGAGAGAGTGACATATTGCCTTCTGAATGAATGTATGAATGCGACTTCGTAGAAATTCAATATGTGTTGCTGTTTGTTTGTATGTGTGTGTGTGTTTTGTTGTAGTTATGCTTTTTTTATGTGCGCAATGACACAATTATTAAAAATCCTTTGTTTTTTGTTAACTTTATTGGAGATTTTTATTTTAATCATTAAAGTGAAATCACATACAACGCATACAAAAACAAGAACAAAAACCAATGAACATGAAAACGGGAAAAAAGATATAGTTACAATCCATAATATGAAAAAAACCCTGTGGTGCTGTTATTATTTGTATGTATTTGTGTGCGTGTACGTGTATGCATGCCTCAGCAGTTAAATTAACAATTGTTGTCATCGTTGACAATGCGAGGCTACTTTATGAACATTATTCACATAGCTTTGATGCAATTAAATGAAAGCTTAACAGGCGCCATCTATATATCATCAACTTAAAACTCACAATTGCCTACAATTTGCAGAAGCCTGAAGGAATTTGGTATACTATGCACTTAGCAGTAGCTTCTATTAATATTTGATTCATATATCGGTACTAATTGCATCTATATTTAATAATTACAAATACAAATCGTGCAAAACTATTCTTATATTGCAAGTAGTTGCGAGAAACAACAACGTAGGAAAAGCAAAAATTAAATACAAATCATAAAATTAAACAGTGAATTTATAATTGGAAAATTATAACTTCTCAAATTGCAATCTATCAGCTATGATCATACCATAAATTGTATTAAATGCATAGAGCATAAACATAAACTGCCACCAATAAGCAAACAACAACAACAATAACAACAGCAATAACTGCAAGACTGCAATAACATCATGTTTGCAAAAAGTGTGACTAGCTGTCTGTCCGTCTTTACAGCTGTCTGCTTATATGTATATGTGCACCACTCATGCCATTTCTTTTGCTATCTCACTCTATCTTTTTTTCGTTCTCTCTCTCTCTCTGTCTCTCCATCTGGCTCTGAAATCTTTCTCAACTCTTTGCACATAAATATAGTCAGATTAAATGTTTATGAATCAACTATAGTAGAAAATGCTGACAAAAAAGCAAAACTCTTTAATTAAAGTGTGCGTCGACATTTGAAATTTATTTGATTTTTATGCGAGCATCGTTTACAATGTTTTTTTTTTTTACTGCTTTTGCTTCATGAGTATTTGTGTGGCAATTTTGTACGATCATTTGTTGCATGTTATACCTAAGAGTAGAGTTTTATATGTCTTTATAGAAATGTATAATTTGCATTGCAATTGCACGCTTCACAAAGTTCGTTACCAAAGTCTTTTGTTTTTGATTTTCTATTTTTTGTTTTCGTTTTGTTTATCTCTGAATTACATGGAATTATATATTGGCAATTTATGTCTTAACTATGAAACATTAGAATAATTTACTATATTTAAACATGCACTTGTTGCAGAAATCTTATAACCAGGCGACAGACACAAACAGAAACGAAATTGAATTAATATGCGTGCAAATAAATTATTAATTAAAAAAAAAAAATACAAAACAAATATGTTAAAATATGAGCAAGTGCGAGAAATGTAGTGCTAGAGTATTAGGAAACATGGAGTAGTATATGCGAAAGAAATATAGGGTAGCTGCACCTAGCATTAGATACGGGACCCTTTTCAATTTTAAATTTCAGCCAGAGTAATTAATTTAGTTGTTGTATTATAATTAACAATCGTTTGTTTGTAGGAGACGAATTCATTATAAAACCATCAAATCAAATTTCAGTAGCACTAAAAACGCAAAGAAGTAGGTACAAACATTCAAGAGGGAAAACTCGATATTTCTGATGGATTTACAACTAAAATAAATCCTTAATTACTATATTTTTCACACGATTGAATTTTTTTCAAGAGGCCAGTTTAATTGTTCAAAAATTTAAAGCTGATTGAAATATTGAATAATCGATCATATGCTCCAAATTAAAGAAAATTAAATTTAAAAGGGTAAGCCACATTAAACTTTTTTAGTTTTGAATTTTACATTAGTAAAGTGCTGCCAACTACTCTTCTTCCGTGATATAACAAAACCAAATAACTACTAGTTACTTGGTTTTGTTGTTCTTTTGTTCTTTCTTTTTTTGGAATCTTGAGTCGGAAATGTATTAAGAATTTTTACTCATTTTTCCTCTCTATTTTCTAAAAATTTAGAAAACCAAAACTTAAATTGCACAAGACCTTAATTTCTCGCAATTTTCTAAAACAAGTAACTTGGCTTTGTTATATCACGGGAGTACTTGCGAAAACGTGTCTTGGGATAGAGAAGAGTTGGACTTGCAGTTTACTTTTCTTAGTGAGGAGCTCTAATTGTGCTCTTGAAGCTCCAGCTCATTTATGTAAATTTATATCCATGTATATTGGAAACTAGTTGCTGTTAATTATTTCTTGCACCATATTAGAAAGGCAATGCACTTGGTGGGTTCCTTTGATACGCCAAAAATGTGATTATTCTAGTCAATGTCATTTTGAATGGATAGGCCTAGAATATTAAGACCAGTTGGTTCTGCACTTTCGACCCTAATAACCAAGGGGTTATTTGGGCATTAGAGAGCTCATTTGTGAGATAATAGATAACTATATTATGTTATAGGGATTATAAGGAATTCTTCTTTTTTTATTTAATCAAACATGTTGATTCCAAATATGTACTTAATTTTTATTTTGCCTGTTCTGCTTTTTTCCTAGTTTTAAAAAATTTTGCCTTTTTACTGGTTAGTACTTTTTTTAATATTTTGCACTTTTTTTCTAAGTAATAACTGACGTCTCTGGATTTTTCTCCCCATTGTTACTTTTTAATCTGTTGCTAATTTTAATGGCCGATATTTCGTGAATAAAATCTTTTGCCTAGATGGAAACATTCGCGGACTTTCACAAAGCAAACATACGTCTACAATTTCATACCGCTAAATTACAAAATATTTACAATGCATAACACTTCAAAACGCCTCCTTCAAGTAACCGAATTATAGCGAAAAAGCAATTGCGCATCATTAACAGAATTCATGCTAAATTTTAGTTTTCTTTTAACGCCGGCAAAAATTTAGGATTCAGGAAAGCAAGTTTAGTTTTACTCATTTTATTTTAAAAATAATCATATACATTATATAAAAAAATTATAAATTTTGTATTTAAGGTGAAAAGAAATGGGCACACGGGTGGAAGCAGCTCCTGTTGATAGCTGTACATCAACCATCAACAGTTTTTTATAACGCCAAAACAAACAAAGCATGTGCTTGCAATGTTATTGAGTGTTGCATATGCATGCGGTTTAAATACCGCAGTTAAATTGTATATAAACTTTGTATTTGCATTTTCAAAGTCAACCATCATGGCCTTGCTATACGATGGTCAAGTCTGACAAACCGCTGGAAAATCTCTACAGAAAATTTCCGATGAGTCCATAGTACGAAAAAATTATGTTCTAAACTGGAAAAATCCGGTCCTAAGTTGGCTGAAAAACCTGTTTCCGTTTTTATTGGTGAAACGACAGACAAAACTGGACGTCATATTACCAAGGTCGTTGTTGGGCCAATGGTTGTAAACGGAAGTTATTTTATTTTGGCTATACAAATTTTGGAAAAGATAAATGATTCTGCAACTCTATTTGACAAGTAGCTACGCCATTTTTTTTTTTGCTTTTTGTAACTGACGCCACCCTAGACATGAAACTTGCGACTTCGTTAACCTTGCTTTACTCAAACTCCATTTTAATTGTTTCAAAAATTCAAAATTTTTATATATATAATCGTAGAGTTTTGTGTGTATGTCATCGTGTAACTTCTGACCGACTGGACCGATTGAAGTCATATTTCCAGAAGATATTTTCTTAGGCGGGAGGATGGATCATAGCTATTCATAATGGCTTTTGGTAAAGTAGGTGTGGCACCTCCAATACAATCCTAATAGTTTTTTGGGTATATCTCAAGAACCATTTATAGCATAGTACAGAAATTAGGTACAATAACGAGAATTGACAATGCCATGCTACAACAAAAATATAAGTGGGATTGACAAAGAGGGTGTGGCACCTTCCATATAACCTGAATTTCCATTATGAGATATCTTAGGAGGCATTTATGGTGCGGAAACTAAAACTAAATTCTTACAGTTTGTTGGGTAAGTGGGTGTGGCACAATCTCCATTTTTATTTCTACTACTAATTTAACTACTATTTTCTACTATTTTTAAACTTCTTTTTTTCTGCAAATTTTTCTTATTTTGTACTACTTTTTCAACCATTATTTTCTACTACTATTTTAATAATTTTTTCTACTACTTTTTTAATATATTTTTTTCTTATTTTCTACAACTACTCTCTACTATTTTACACTACTACTTTTTACTATTTTTTTACAGTTTTTTCTACTACAATTTTTTATTATTATATTTACCACTCTTTCTATTCTATTTTTAACAATTTTCTACTACTTTTCTGCTACCTTTTTACTACTTCTTTACAACAATTCGCAATACTATTTTCTATTCTTTCTCCTAATACTTTTTCTACTACTATTTCTACTACTATTTTCTTCCACTTTTTTGCTGCTATTTTCTACTACTTTTTCCATTCTTTATTTTACTATTATTTCTATTAATTTATGAAATATCTTAAGACCCTGCCTAGCTATGTTAAAATCCTATAGGTGGCGCTGCAACAAATTCTATATTTATAATATATATGAAATTGGTTCAAATTTTGAAATAATTTCAAGAATGGTTTTGATATGAATATAAAGCGTCCTGAAATATTGTTTCTATAATTCAACTGAACCATAATAAAATTAATCCTAATATTTTATTGGGTATATCTCAACAGTACAGAAATTTGGTACAATAACGTAAATTAACAAAGCAATGCAACAACAAAGATATGGGTGGGTTGAACCTGCCTAGCTATATCGAAATCCGATAGGTGGCGCTGTAATAAATTCAATTTTTATAAAAAATAGCAAATTGGTCCATATTTTTAAATAGTTTTTAGAATTAGATATAACTTCCAGAACGGTCTTTGATATTCTTCTGCAAATTAAATAGTTTTAAAAATGCCAATTTTGATCCCTCATTTTTAAATCCAGAATTTTTACCAAATTCAATGTACGTCCTTTAAGCTTGAATTTTCATTCCCAATGTTCAATTTCAAACACCAAGAAACTTCATTCTTCTTCATTGAAATAAACTTCAAATTTCCCGCTTCTTCGTAGAAAGGGCAGAACAACGTCTGCCGGGTCAGCTAGTTGTTATGTAAGCATTTTAATGCCTTTTTTATATGAACTAAAAATTTCTTTAAATATGTTCTAAGTACTTAGATGTAAAAACTATTTTAATGCATTATTGAACAATATAAAAAAAGAGTTTAAATTGAATTCCAATTTTTGTGCGTCTTTTTCTGTTTTGTGCTATATTTTTTTGTGTTTTTTCGCCTTTTTGCCTTTTTGCAATTTTTTCCCTTATGCTTGGTTTTCAGGTCCAAAAAATCCGCTCTTTGATGATATATAACGACAAAATTTTATAAGAAAACCCATATCTCAACCATGCACTCTACATTTAAAATTGTTTATGTAATGCTCCAAAAAAGCCAAAAAAAAAAAATAATAAAATTCATAAACAAAATGTTGACAATTAAAAATAAAACTTTGAGTAAACCATAGGTTTATCTGTTTATTTAGTAACTACGCTCATGTGTTTGTGCTACTTTGAAGCGAGAAATAAAATAAAAATAAGCTAAAATTTGAAGAAAAAAAAACAAAAAAACAAATAATGCTGTTAAATGTGGCGGTATATCTTTTTTATAAATTTTTTTTTTTTATTTTTATTTTAACTAACGATTTTATATTTGTCATAATATAATCAAAAGACTAAGAAAAATAAGCCGCCACCGTCATTGAAGCAGCAAACCAGAGTATTAACAGCAACATCCACAGCAGCAAGCAACATTAAAAACAGCAGCAATAACAACAGCGGAGGCTGTAACAACAGCAGTTGTTGTAGTTGTAAAAATCACAGCTGAATCGTTGTTGATAGTGGGCAATATTAGGTTTGTTTTGGTTTGCTTGCTGTTGGTCAGTTTTAAAACTTATGTTTGTTGTTGTGAATTTATGCTGCTGCCGCTGCTGCTGCTAACATAACACCAAGAAATTTTTTAATCTAACATCAATAAATATTTTTTTAATTTTTTTTTTTTTTTGCTTATTTCGAGTTTGTTGTTGATCGTGGGAATTTGTGAAATAATTTAAAATCATTTAAGCTCAAGTCCAATATTGAAATCGTAAACATTTTATAAATTTTTTTTTTCATTTTTTTTTTTTACTTATTGTAAAATACATAAATAAATAAAAGCGCTCGTTGTGTGGTATGAAAAATTATGCAAATTTTTTCTATTTTTCGTTGTTGTGATATGAATGCGTTGATTTCTGTGGCTGCTGTTGTTGTGATAAGCTTTTGAGGTAGTAGTTTTGGGTGTTAAATTTAAAAATTACTTAATCACATTTTGAGATTTAAAGATAATGAAAATATTTTGTTGGCAATTTTGTCAACATACAGACACAAAGCAAAATTAAATAATAATGATTAGGTGAATTCAAAAGATATTTGCTAACGAGATTGATCAGTAATATCCGAATGAACTGAGACAGCTAGTTTCTTAACCCAGGCTTAATACCATTTAAAACTTCTGACCTCATTCCCAAAAGAAACTGTTCCCATATACCAAAAGTTGCATCTCCTCTTCGTTGTCCAATCGAAAATATCAGGCACACTTTCGTCTTACCACAAAAACCACATTCATACATAAATGCAATATACCAATTTATATTGCGGACTATAAAAAAAGCAAAAAAAGGAAAAAAAAAACTAAAATCTGAAAACTAATTTATGGCAGCGCGAACATATTAGTAAACAAATCAATAATAAATAATTTTACAATTTTTACCACGCAGTCTATTACTCACTTCACTTCAATTTTATGTTATTGCTGAACGTATGTAGTCCTCTTTTGCTTTGGGTCATACAAATTATTGTAGCATTTAGAAAAAAAAGAAACGAAATAACAACAAAAACCAAATTGAACAAGTTGCAATTGAAATATGTAGCAGCAAACTTGTTTGCTGTAAGTAAAGAGCGGGCAACAAAAAAGAGAAACAAAAAAAAACAAAAAGTTAAGTTAACGCATATCAAACAAACGCATAAAATGCAATTCACTTTAAAGACATTTCAATGTGCAACTGAGCACAGGTACCGACTAAGAGTTTCTGAGTATATAAAAGCCAAGCAAAACTGATAAAAAAAATTTCATGAAAAGTAGACAGACAGACAGATAGACTGCAAATAATGTGAATTTCCGCACTCAATTTTATATCAATGCATATCGGCAACAGTTTATCGCCGCATATTAGTTACAAATAGATCTAACTATATATGAGTTTGAATGCCGCTCACATCCTAGCTACACAACAACACAACATCACATCACACTGTTGCACTAGCGTTAGTTTTGAGTATGCAATCAAATTTAAATCTTATTTGAAATCTCAGTTTATGCTTCTAGGATATCGCTATCCATAAATGTAAATATGTAACGCTATAAAAAGAAATGCAAAGGCTTTTAAAAATATATTTATGTGACTGCAATACGCATAAAGATAAGTTATGACTCGATTTTTCTATAATCATATAGCGATAAAACGAATGAGGCAAAATAGAAATGGAAATTTATGTTGCAAATGAAACAATTTGATTGCCTTAGCTATATATGTATGTATGTATATGTGTTCAAAAGTATTTGTAAAGAAAATGTTTCCCGATATTTTTGGGAACAATTTATATCACGGACGTTGTTATTGTAACGCATATGATGAGAAACTTTTCTAATAGGAAAATGTCTCGGGCCTACTACGCATCCAGAACTAAGCCTTGATAAAGATTTTAATGTAAAAAACATTTACTAGAAAGTCTTTCCACATATCTCATTTCCTATATTACTTTTTTACAATATAATAATAACTTATCCGATTGCTCGGCAGACAGTCCAAAGAATCTGATAGGATACCTATACTCCACGTGGTGGGTCAGCCACCAACCAACCAAGACCTGTTACAAATTTCATAAACTGGACTTTCAATTCTATTTACTTTGAATTGATTAATATAAAAGTGATAGACACGGCACGATCAACATCAAGGGCATTTGTAATTGGTTATTGTGCGATGATGTACTTTCTATATTGAAGCCAGGGAGTAGTTTGATAAGGCATGACAAGCCGTGAATGATAATAGACAGATCTAGAGAAAGAGCTAGAGACTTACCGATAAACCCTAATAAAGCCGTATTTGTTCCCTTCTGTAGAAGATATCTTGGTAGTTAATTACTCCAAAAAAGTCATATACTTGGGTATCACACTCGATAGAATACTTAGTTGGAATACTCACCTAATGCCCTCACAAAGCCTCTAGGGCTTTCTAGGCTTGCAGGAAACTCTTTGAAAAGACTTTGGGTCTTGTCTCCAAGCCAGCTGTAAACTATGATAGTTAGGCCAATCGTAGCATATGTTGTACTAGTGTGGTGGTTCACGGTCATGCAGGGCTCAACTATCAGCAAACTTAACAAGATCTCAAAGGTTGCCTGACTCTCAATCACAGGGGCTAAACGAACCTGCCCCACTACTAAGATTGAGATGATTGTACTTCTGCATACATTCATAAAAAGACAGCTTTGCCCTGTTTCAGGTTTTTTATGACTAGGGATCTAAGCTTCGACAGGAAATTTAATATTGCTTTTCCGTCCAGGTCCTATTAGAATATCCAAAGCCCAACTTTAGTTCTTTTGCTTTCAATTGGTTTATAAATGGTAAGAAATCAGATTGTGGTTCTGGTGCTGGCATTGTTGGGCCTAATACTTGAATTTAAACTCTTAGTGTTTTTCGAGTCAAAATATACGCAATTGAGACGTGCGCCGGAGTTAACCTTAATAATGAGCTCAAAGGTGCTAAGATCTATGTGAAAGCCAAGCGAGTTTCAAAGCATTTTCATCATGGAACTTCTCTTCGAAGTTGGTGAAGGAGTGTTTTGATAGTCTGCAGCTGTTATCTAATAACAAAGTTACGCTTTGTTGAGTAGCAGGCCAATGTAACATTGAACTTATTATGCAGGGTTCATCGACTGTATACACGGGCCCCGATTCATTTTGTAAAATTGTCTGGACTAGTTCTAAATCAATCATAGAGGCATGCGCGAGGGAAGAATCTAGTTGGCATCTTGCTCCAGGTCTTTTCGCTCCTCTCACTCTCACTCAATCCTTGAGGTTAAATCTTAAATTATTTGTACCCAAATAGGTATTTTATCAGGATCAGCGGACTATTATATTTTATAAATATTTTATAAACTGACTTTAGCCTTCTGTCTTTTAGCGAGAGCAGTCTGAATCTCAGGAGTCTGTGTCTGGCAATATAATTTTAAGTTGCTAGCAAATTTGAAACTTCGGGTGTTTATAAAACTTTTTACAGGAGCTTTTTGATACAGATTCATATTGCCACTCATATACAGATCTCAATCGTTATATTTAATTCCGTTCATCAGTATTCCTGAATCATCAGTATTCCTGAACCATTGCAATGAAGTGAATCTTCGAAATAAAATTGATGTTTAAGAACTGAAAAACTTTTGTAATTCGTTTCGAATAGCACAGCTTAATTTTCAGATTTGTTTTAAAATGCTACAACAAAGAATTAGGCTGTGTTTGCTGAATATTTTTACGTAAAAATATTTCCTTTTCCTTTCACAAATTTCTTTCTCTCAAACGAAAGACTTAAGCAGAAAACTTTAAATCTCTTTCGCTCTACAAATACTAATCCATAAACATACAATTATTTGAAATAAAATTATTTTTGTTACACTTATTTGTTGGGTTGTTGTTGTTATGCTGCTATGTAAATTCAACTGACATATTTTGCACAATTACTTGACAACACTTAAATACAAATAAAAATTGGCTCCTTACTTGTTACTTTGCCATGCTTAGCTGTTTAGCTTGGCTAGGTTTATTTATTTTTTTTTGTTTATTTGCATGTTGTACAGCATAAACGAAATAGGCACGCGTCAATTCGATATTGGCCAAAATCGAAAAGAAAGACAACAAAAGCAACAACAACAACAAGAAATTAACGAAAAGTGCTTAATTGTGTTGAGATACAAAATAGACAACTTGGACACAAGCTACCATCGAAACAGCCACCACTATCCTCTCAATGGCCGTCACTACGCTACAAGCTCGAGACATCGATTAAAAAGTTTAAACGTTTCTTTTTTTTTCCTTTTTTGTTTTTGAAATCGAGCTGGCAATGAGCTTAGAGTTCATAAAAGCAACCACCAGGTAACGTTAACCTAATTGAATCACTAATGCATGTCATCTGCGCGCACAGATTTGAATGTTTGACAACACATTTTGACTAAGTTAAGTAGTCGTTGAATTTGCAATGAATTTGCAATTGAAAGTAATAATAATAATAATGTACAACAGACATACATGGTGTAGAGAATGGAGTGAAACAAAAAGTAGCACACGACTACTGTTTTAATTTGGTGCCGTATTGGTTATCAAGCACACGGGTAGTAAAAAAGAAATATTTGAAAACATATTTTCTTTATTAAAGCACAAAACCTATTTAAATGCCATAAATGCCATCGATAAATATTTACATTGCTGCCACTTTGAAAAGCTTCAATGATATTGGCGCTTGATAGCGAATATTTCATTTTGAGACGCCACAAGACACAAAACGCAAGCCGCAAGTGAATGCAATGTGTGATGATGGCGATAGAATAGGAGAGGTACAGATACAAACACACACACATACACCCGAACTGGGTCTAACCTAGTCTAAAAGTGGTAGATATCTATGTAAGTACTGTAGACAGAAGCTACCTGTAAAAAATGATTCTGAAACTCATATAAATGTCGTATTAATAATCACTTACCGATAAGTGCCACTCAAGTGTTTGCACACAAAAATGACAACGGCGAAGTCTCCGAGATTTATTTGCGTTAAATCTCTGATTTGTATGGAATTGATAGTAACAAGTACTGAAATGCTATCAAGTGAGTTCAGCTTATAAAGTTTAAGCAATATTCAAATTAATAAGTGAGTATTTAAAAGAAGTATTTCGCGTTTATAAGTATGTGTGTATGACTTGAAATTGTCTTATTTTACTTATTATTATTTCCTACAAGCCACCTACATATTGTTGTGTTTCTTGTACAGATTTGGTGAATAGCAGTGGCAATTAACGAAATATTGGAAGGCAAAAAAAAAAAAAAAAATAGGGACAAAAATTCGTTGAAAATCTTGTTAAATTCCGCTATGCTTCAAACTTAAAAAATTTCTCATTAAAGTCTTTTAATACTTTTCTGAAAACTTTCAACTGAATTTGCTTAAAGTTATTTTCCTCTATGTCGAAATAAGTACAAGTATGTGAGCATACAAAGCATTGCTGCTAATGCAAATATTTGCTTGTTGGCAATGTGGGATTTAGTACAAATATTTGCAAGTATGCTGCACCACAAACGAAGTCATCGCGATGCATGGTCACTTGGTCAATAGCGCATACATGTGTCTGGCATCATGCTCCTGCCACTGCTGCATCTTACTGCTGATCACAGATTTTGTGAGCAGAAATTCCACAAAATTATTTAAGCGCGCACAATTAAGTCGCTCGTTGTTCGACGACACATTCAAACCGAAACGAATAAAGTAAATGGAAAATATTTTAAAGCTAATATTTGCTTAATTATGAGACATCGTTATTTTTTAGTTTTGAGAGCATATTAAGTGCGCACGTTAACTTATGAGCAGTAAATCAAGTGAATAAATATTAGCGCGAGGTACAAACGAAAATTTAAATAAAATTTTAAACAAATGAACGAATGAATGAACTCAAATTATTGTAGCTGAGCTCACTGGAACTTGGTGCCTGCGCTTATTTACAAATATAATTTAACATTTTCTCCAATATCTAAAGATTATTCAAAGCTACTTGTCTTAAATTTATTTGTTGATTAAATTGTTTAATTCGATTAAAGTCGTGATTATAATTCCAAACAATAATTTAGAAAATAGTTTTGAAAATTAAATCCCATGCTATTTTGACATATTTAATGATTAAACTAAACGTCGATCATTTAAGCGATTGTCTCCACACTCTTTCATACAAACACACTTGACATACAAGCACTGGCGGATCCAAGGGGGATGGGGAGTTATTTCCCAAAAAAGATCCCCCTCTTACAGCTGCTAATGGCTGCATTCATTTTAATATGAATTCTTGTGGAGACTTCATGCTTATTCTGGGAATCACGGTTCATGTGTCGAAAACAACGGGTTTTGTATTGAAACCTTATTCCCCCCGTTGATCCGCCAGTGCATACAAGCATAGACACACTCACACACAGCATGACACCTGCTTTTTGGTACCACACTATGAACCTAAGCGCCAACTGAAAAATCGAAACTGCTGACCAGCAATAAAAAAGTATTCAAATCTATCTGCCACAAATGTAGACTCGGCATCAGCTTCAGCTTCAGTCTCAGTCTCAGCATCAGCTACATTTCACAGCCTCATTGTGTCCGTTTTTGCCTAGTGTTTTTTTTTCAGCAATTTCAATCTCATATTCAGATCATTGTGGCATCAGCGACAGCAGCAGCTACAGATTAAAGCGCCAGCAAAACATGCTGAGGCAGCTGCCAGGCAGGCATGGCATGCAGGCATCTTACTAGCGGACAGCGGCGGCGTTTTGAATTTCCCGCCATAAAAAGTTGCAAAGAATATCTATAGACTCCTATACACAAACATATGTATGTAGTATGTGTTTACGTGTATGTGTATGTACTTTGACATACCAAGCCTTTTGGCATGTCAAAATGTTAAAATATTTAAATACCAACAACAACAGCAACGAACTATTCCGACGTGCATTTTATGGCATAAAAAACTCCAAAAAACAGTTCAAACTGTCAATTGACGCAAAAGAGGCAGTCGCATTGATTGAGTTATGTATGTGTATAAATAAATACCTATGCAGGTATAAGTGCATTTGTGTGTGTATGTGTGTGCCTATGAAATTGGGAAAGAATTGTGCCTTGCAAGTCTTTAATATTTAACTGTGTAGAATGGATTTTTATTTAATCGCCAGGAATTTAACCTTTTGCATTTGCATTTTAAATATTATTAGCTAATATTGCATTTTAATACACTCCGCTGCTCCCTGCTTCCCCTTCCCCGCCCTCTGTCCCACTGTTCTGCCTCCATCACAACTCATAACCTCCCCTCATCTGATTTCCTTAGCTTTTTAATATAGTAATATTATTCGCTTTTGGGCACATTTATTTTTTTGGGTGCATTATCGATTTAGTGGCAACTGACACGCATTTTCTTGCCTGCAGTTTAATGAAGACAAAAAATGCACTTAGTTTGTTTGCATTTATGCGTTTAACACTTTAGCTTTTTGCCTTTTTTCTTGATTTATCTGTGATAGTTTGATTTTGGGGTTTTTTTTGGCTTATGATCTGGTAAAGATTATATTTCATACTTGGTTGCTGCTAGCTGTTGTTGTCGCAGGTGAAGTTAGTCAAAGCATTGAAAAATTACTTTGAATGACGTCATAACTTATAATACTGGCATAGCACCAGAAGATTAGTTATTTTGCTATAATTAGATTTATTTGTATGCTCCAATTTTAATCGACAAGTTTTTATTTCTTTACTCTTTTGTTTTTATTCACTTTAACAGCGTTATTCTAATTAAAATAGTGTTGATTTCGGAATGGTTTATGTGCACAGTTTATGATTTTAATTAGTTTTCATATAATTGGAATAGTTACTTTTTTCGACATACGAGCTTTTAATAACATATTATCTACATTTTTACTAAGACTCGTGTAAAAAAAGAATTCAGTTGTTTCTGACTCTGACGAAGGTTTATATTTTCTATATAATTTCTACATGTAAAATTTCCATATACACACAATATTTTAAACGACTGCTGCTGCCAGTCACTACAATGTTGCAGCAATTACCACATATCATCATCAGTTTTCGATTGCATGCGGTCATTTAAAACTTTTTGCTACTTTTCTGTAAGATTCGTTAAAAAAAATCAAAAATATGCAACATGCAATATGCAGCATGCACACAATTCATTATTTAAGTTTGCTGCTATTGTTGTTGTTATTGTTATTGTTATTGTTGGCGCTGCTGCTATTCGTTCTGTTCTTTTGTCACTCATCACCAGCACCACTTAACCTAATTTTGGTAAACGACACTTAAACTGCCACTTGTGCTCACGCGCACATTGCTGCAACAACAGCAGCAGCATTAACAATAACAGCAGCAACAACAACAACGTGCAGCACCTTAACACAGTGACCCACAAAAAGGACCAGGCAATGCATATAACAGAAATGGCCAGTTAGGCACATTGCAGAAGGCAAACGGGCAGGCAGCAGCAGCTTGGCATAATGGGCGTGCAGGCAGCGCTTCATCATTTTTATTGCTAAAATACATCGTCGTCTTCATCGTCGCAGTCGTCATCGTCATCGCCATCGCCATCGTAATCTTTGGCTTCATTAACATTGTTCAGTGATACCTTTGCAACAACCAGTTGCATGTGGCAACAACAACAGTAGTTTGTTGCAGCTAAAAATAAGTGCAAGAAATTGTTGCTGCAGCGGCGGCGTGGCGGTGCAGCACAATTCAATTCATTTTCAATTCCAATTCCACTTTAAATCGTGAGTTGTATTTTTTGTGGTCATGCACATGCGCGAGCATGTGCGCTCCTCTGCTCTGAGGCTGTCTGCCCATCCAGCTCACTTACAATCAACATTTGTGCCTCACTACTCTCGGTCGTGTGTCCATTCATTTTTGTTTGTAGATTAATTCGCCTTTCGTGCCTTAAACCACAAAGTTGCATCATCATCGTCGTGGTCGTCGTCGTCGTCATCATCATCAACAGCATCGGAAAAAGTGATCGCAAGCGATTGGCCATCACCAGCACCGACCATGGCACCAGCACCTCCACTTTAACCACCACCACCACCATCTTTGCTAATTCTGTTGTTTTGTATGTGTTTGTGGCTACACATGCGCACAAAATGCGATCATGATGTGATTTTGTGTTTTGCTCCTCACCGCGCCACATGTGATCTGCTCTGCTCTGCTGTGCTCTGGTCTTTTCTGTGTGTGAGTGACTCAGATTACACTCGCTTTAATTTTTATTCACTGTTTCGTTGATTTTTTTCTCCTTCTTCTTTTACTGATTTCGGGAGTTATTTGATTGCATAAAAATGAAATAAAAACAAGCGCAAATTTATATAGAAAAAGATAAGTTTTATTTCATATGCTTTTTTTCAGTTCGTTTGTTTACTTGTTTGTGGGTTCATAATTAATCGGGCATGCCATCATCGTGCTTTATATGCGCTTAAAATTTATTGTCTGCACTAAAAACATTTTTATTATTATTATTATTATTTTGGGGTTATAGCGCGCTTTCAGCTCAGCGAAAAAGAAATAATTGTATTTGTTGAGATTTTTACTTTTATGATAATGTTGATTACGATTTTATGAGCTTGAGCTCCATACACACACAGGCTCATTCATATGGCGGGATACGACATAAGACATTTGCTGCATACACTTGTTTCAATTGCCGTGAGTGGAATTTAGTACATACTCGTATAGGATTGGAGTTGAAAAATGTGTAGATTATTTTGAGGAATATCTAGGAGATTTACGGACTTGAATCTCTATGCAACGTAGTTGAAATGATTGAAATTACGAAACTTTTCAACTTTTTCAACCAATTTAAATTGAAACAAAAATAAAAAAATTATTACTCATAATCGAAAGAGTCCCTAATTTTTACACCGCTTGCATAATCATTTTACATTTACACACATTTTCTACATGTAAACAACCATTTGCATATGTAACTTAATCGCTCCAACACTGCTGCCAATTGCAGTTGATTTTCTTTTGGAATGAGAAATATTTGTTTTGGAAGTTAAAACAATTTAGATTTAAAGATTGTATTGAATTGCAACTGAGAGTTTGATTTACTTTGGCTTATTAAAAATTCACGCAAATTAATTTTTGTTTATTTTATATCCTGTTGGTGTTCCTCATTAATGCATCCGCATTACATGCATTCAATAAAAACAACATTCATCACACTCGCGTGGAAATATTCGCGAAAATTAAACTAACGTGGTGGTAAAAAATCGAAGCGTTGTAAATAATATTATTTTCCATATTATCTCTTTAAACATAAATCAAACTAAAACATGGGGAGTAACTATATATACACATGCATGTGTGCTTGTGTGTGTGTGTGTGTAGATAGCAGGCGCGCGCGATTTGCTCGATCTATTTTAACGACTTGTTTAAGCGCATTTAAGTACATACAAACAGACACACACACTTATAGACTCATATGTTGCTGTTGCTGTTGCTTTTGCTGCTGCTGCTGCCACAGTTCTCTAAGTTGTGTGATGTTGCTGTTGTTGTTGCCGCAACACTAACCGCACAATCTATTAGCAATATTTCAAAATTAATCCAACTGCCAACAATGAGTGGAGAGTAGTGGAGAAAAACGTATAGACGAACGACATGTGGCGTTAACTAAAATAAATCAATTGTCTATGCGCCGAAGCAGTTAGCAAAAGTTATTACTCAATTGTAGCCAGAAGGCACTTTGTTTTATTTTTTACCAAAACTAAAAAGAATAAAAATAACTACAAAAACAACACACGACTATATGTGAAAGATAATAGAAAAAAAAAATGTTGCTGTCGCTGCTGTTGCTCTTGCTGCAGATGCCAATGTTGCCGACTATGTCTATTATTTCATTCATTGCAGCATGACTAAAAACTTTTTAAAGAAGTTTATAAAAGCATTCAGTGATGTTTTAGTTTTTTTTTTTTCTTTTCTTGGTCAGACGAAATTCCTTAGTTTAGTCAAACCAAAACCCACGCAACACATATTTATTTTTTTCTTTGTTTCTTATGTATTAAGTTGAGAAAATTTGTTGTATTTAATGGTTGAATTAGTAAAAAGAGTTGTGTCGAGTAATCTACATATGAATCGTTTAGTTTGGCTGATTTCTCTAAAATATAAGGTAATTGTTTAAAAATATGATAAAAAACTCAAACCATATTTCTGATAAAAATTCATACCATAAATCAGACAAAATTCAAACCGAAAATTAGACTTGACTAGTATAATTCCATAGGCCCGTAAATTTTTTGCCCGATATGACAGCAAATATTTTACTGTAATTTCAACTTCTAATTGCGAATCTCCAGTCCGTTTTTTACTATTGGGTAATGTTTTTCTGATAATTTTTAAGAATTTTTTTTTTTTTTTTGAAATCCACTTAAAATCTGTGGTGTGAAAATATGTACGCTATCTAACTTTTAAAAAGTCAGGTTAATTAACTCACGAAACGCAAGGAGTGTATTTTATGCACTTTATGACATATATGTATCTTTCTAACCCCTTTTCAAAAATATATCTAAAACATAAAGGCGAAAGGAAGAAAAATAGTTTCCCATAGCAAGGATCACGATAAACACTTGTGGTCACATAATTAAGTTACTAGAACAATATTTTATGCTGAGTTTGAAAAATATTTTGTATTAGTAGTCCAAGTATTTTTCCAAGTACCATTAGTAGCCTTAAAAATATTAAGAGCAATTACAAAAGAGTGACGTATTTTGCGCGCAGTCGGCAATTGTGTGTGAAGGAGTAAGATTAGAAGTGGACATATAATTAAGTCATTTTATATTCTTTCGCAATCAACTTGACTTAGTTCACTTAAATTCCGTAAAAAACAAAAAAATTGATCATTTACACATTTCTGTATACTTTAGTTGAACAATTGTTGATTTTGGTTGTGATGGAAAAAAAAGAGTTCCACTCCCTCGATGAAGGAGCTCATTTGGAAAACTTTCCAGAACCTTGGGATTATTGCAAAGGTCGTGGAAGAGCTAGCTTTTTTACGTGGAAAAGTGGTCAATGAGATAAAATACTAAAAAAAATTCAAATCATTTCACAATTTGCAACGCAAAAAACCACTTAAAACGTCTCTAGTTGAAGTTAGGTACTTGATTTGGCTCAGCCAAATTAACGATTTCTTAACTTTCATCAATCTAAGATAACAAATGGACCTAGATTATAATTTGAAAATTTCAGCCAGAACTATACGCAAGAGATTAAACGAAAAAAAAAATATTAGGACGAATTAGCAGACATAAACCCAACGGTCCAAAAAAAAATATTGCGCAGCGTATTCAGTTCGCTAAACGATATCTCCACTAGTACCACCATTTTTGGAAAACGATTGGAATCGATGGAAAGCTCTTTGTTAGGCATCCATCAAATACTGAGCTGGACCCAAAACTAACTGAAAAAAAAAAACTGGAAAACATGGGGCCCTTGTGTAATAGTTTAGTGGTGTTTCACTTCATCTGAAGTTAACACAATTGCTTAAATCAATAGCAAAATTACTGAAGAAAAGTACAAAGGCATCATTAATAATCTTCTTCTCCGAGGATACGGTGAGTTGGATCTTTCTTCTTTGGGTTGGATCTTTCAACATGATAACGATCCGAAACACATATATCGGGTCGTTAAGTCTTGGTTAAATAAGAACAAAATAAAAATTCTCGAGTGGACAACTCAAAGTCCATATTTAAACCATATAAAAAATCTATAGAGTATTTTAAAAAGGGTCATGGCAGCGCAAAAACCTTCATGGCTATCATTCAGGAAGAATAGAATCAAATCACTGCTGCCCAATGCTCTGGTACTAGACGAAGAGATATACAGAAATTATCAGGCAAAAATGGTTTCCACAAAGTACTAACAGTACCAAAGGTAAAATTTCAGTTCAAAACTAAAAACCACCAAACTTATTATTTTTAAATATTTTTGTTTAGCATATAACTTAATTATGTGACCGCAAATTACACCATAGGCATACGATAATTTGGAAAAAGTTTACATATTTGACATTATAACTGTTTATTTCTTTTATAATTTTAAATATTGAACTGTTATTTATTTATTTTACCATTGGTTTTGTTTCTTTTCAATAGAAACTTTATTTTTTCTTAAAATTCTTCTGCTCATAAGTGTATCACTTAATTGTATGTCCACAAGTGTATATGCGAAAAGATGATTCTGCCCTAGCTCCTCTACATTCAAAATTCAGCAATTTTCACACAGAAATTTTAAGTTGCCTTTCATTTTGGATCTTATGTATTTTTCCAAATAAATGGCAATTTGTGGTCAAAAACTACTGAAAATGACTCAATCATTTTGATGCATGATGAATAAAAATATCATAAAATAAACCCAAGCGCAAGGAAAAACAATTTGCTGTAAAATGGCGCATTCCGAGATTTTTCACATTTATGAAAAAAAAAAAAATTCAAATATTGTAACTCCGAAAGCACATGACCTGTAACAAAAAATGAAATCAAAGCCTGAATATGTTTCTAAATTTGCTAAAGTTAGACACTTAGGTTCATTTGTTACACTTTGATTTTTTTTTTTTTTTGCAATTTAGAAAAAAATACTTAAAATTGCAAAATTGTTTTTTCTTCCTTTTGCTTTTATATTTTTGAAAAAGTGTTTAAAAAATCGAAATTTTTTGAGTTTACATTAGGATTTGGATATTCTATAAATATTTCGTAAAATACAGGCCTTGAGTTGTCTAACCTGATTTTCTAGGAATTCTGCAAAAATTGTATGAAAAGTATAAATATTTGTTAAAACTTCTATGGCGTTGAACATTTTGCGGGCGCAGTAAACATTATCTAATTTTATGATTAGAGTCATGAAGTATTTTTAATTAGTTTGATTGATTTTATCAGGCTTAATGAACGTTGTTATGAACATGTTGCCAAATTTGTTTGACTATGTCAAAATTTAAAAATTTTCAAGACACACGCTGTTAAGGTTTAAAAAATTATCCGATTTAAAAACAAAAAATTTTCCTGGGTGTGTATTGGAATGAATAGAAACTTTCTACGCTTTTCTTTTCAAATTTGTCAACATTCTGAGTTATTTATCATGCCCCAGAATTGTTCTCTCATTGGTTCACTTTTGTCATTTAGTATATATATTTTTTTCCAAATTGTTTCAATGGTTTAAAGCAAAAAAAAAAATCTTAAAAGGGATCGGAGATTTCCAAAATTTTCAAATGCTAATATCACAAAAACCAGACCTGACAGTGGAAAACGGACTGCAAATTCGTAATCAGAGTTTAAGCTCGTGTAAGCCTGTTTTATCGAATAGTTGAAAATTAGTGAACATAACTATGATGATGATGTTTTAAGTTGGAAAATCGCTAGCAAAGGGTTAGAAAGCTGATCAGAAGAATTTGTATGACATATGTAGTAAAAAACAAATTTTGTAAAACTTATAGTCTGACCTGATCCAAACTGCACCACTTAAGTGGTAGTGCCTAGTCATATTCGCATATTTTTTGTATTTGGTTAATAAAATTTAATGTTTATATTAATGTAGGCATAAATTCAATTTGACCAATAAGTGAAAAGTAATGACTAAAAAAATCAATCATCAATCACAAACAAATAACTAATTTTTTATTACTAATGACTAAAAATTTTAGTTATAACTATGCATAAAATGATTATTACGATTTGATTTCTTTTCAATACGAAGTACCAGCGAAATTATTGGTGGGTTTCGGCATTTGGGTGAGAAGTGCGAAATAAAATTTTTATTTTTGTAATCGCAAATACTTCTATAGCGAAATTACCGAATGATATTTTTATAGTCTATGTTTAAACATAAAAATATGGTCTGGTCAAAACATCACTTCTGCACATTCGTGGCATACACTCGACGATATGCAAAACTGCTTCATAAGTTTTAGCTTAAAATTAGTCATAACATTCTCAATATGACTAAAACTAATGTTTGAATGACTAATGACTGAATGGCTCATGACTAATTTAATTATTAGTGATTTTGACTTACTATTTAATAACAACTAAATTTAGTCATGATTTGCCAGTCATGACTAAAATTTTAGTTAACAAATTGTTAAATTGAAAAAATTATTGGATTATTTTATTTGAATGAGAGAATTTTTGATTGATAAAAAAATTTGTATTAATGTTTTCTACAATGATCGTAACAAAGTTTTTTACAGCGTCTAAATTTTATTGTTGAAAATTCAGAATTTTAACTCTTCCTTTCAGCAATCTAATGTAATCTAAATAAATAAAAAACTTTCAATCGTCATTTCATTTAGAAACTTTGTATTTATTACATTTTCTACCTAGTTATGTAGATTCCGATTCCACCAACTCTGTTGTGGTCGGTAAACGTTTGTGAAAAATTAAGTGAGGGGAGGCGTTGACATAAGCATAAATTGTGGCATGTGTATTTTTGTATTCTTTTTTTTTTTAACTAAATTTAGGCCGCAAGACAAATGAATTTTTTTCAAATTTTGATATTTTACATATTTTTGCAATAAAAATTGTTATTTAAATTAATTAAGCCAAGCAAATTGGACAAATTGGGTTTGTCTACATATAAGTAAAGATACATACATAAATACAAATATATGTACATATATGAATGTCTGCAGAAGTGTTAGTGTGAAACTTACCAGTGTGAATTCTCTGATGCGCCTTTAGATGTGAGCTTTTCGTATAGACTTTTGTACAACCTGTAGAAAATAAAGATTATTAAATAAAATATGTATATATATGTATATATATTTGGGTTACCACAGCAACAGGTTACAGTTTTGCAATTGTTATTTTATTTTTTTTTTTTTGGTTTGCTCTCATTGCGGTAGCAAATATCATTTACACTACAAATACAACATTTCTAATTTCTAGTAATATTTCTTCCCTTTACCAAAAATGCCCAACAATTTACACGCCATTCGAATACAACAACAACATATCCAAGTTTATATTTATGTATTGTGCATTATGGGGAGATCAATGTTTGGCTTCTAGGATTTACTTTTACTATATACACGTACTCGAATACTCGTACATTACTCGTAGGTACTTGTTGCTTATTTGTGGCCAAAAGTGCAATTTATGTTTAGCGTTACCTGTTGCTGCTGTTTCTGTTGCTTCTGGTATCTGTGTATGGCTGCATGTTGCTAGCTCTCATGTTGTTGTTGCTATTGTTGGCAACCTGTTACTGTCGTGTTTTATGCCATTTCAATGGATTTATTTCAGTTTTTCTACTATTTCTTTGCTACAGAAGAAAAAAAAGACAAACGACGCTTGCATCTTGATATGGCATATTAAACAAAATACGCTAAAATAACACAAATTAAGCTTGTTATTAGGTCAATCGAGCAGCCAGCAAAATGTGGTAAGGTGAGTGGAATTTGATTTCTTCGTTGTTTATTTTTTCATTCTTTGCTTAACAATTTGTGGTTTAGCATTTATATATGTACTGCGAAGTAATGCGAATTTGGAAAATTTGCTGTGGTCTTCTACAAAAATACTGAAAGGGTTTGAAACTTTTTTTTAATTTTAGCATGATTTGAACACTCCTTGAGAAGTTACGTGAGATTTGTGCTCATAAACTGAATGGAAGGGAGTAGAATACAATTACACATCCAAAGGACACACGCTTAAGTGGTATACAGATAGATCACGAGCCGCGGATCGAACTGGCGCCGGAGTATTTTGGCCAAGAACCAAATATTCGGAGCCGATGGAATAGAGAAAAAATTAAATTAAGATAACAGTCGATTTCATATTCATATTCATATCACTCTTAGCATCGATATCACTATTAATATCGGCCTGGTGGTGAGTTTCCGATCTCACGACTTCATAACCAAGCACTTAATTTTTATGTAAAATTAACTACGTTCTTTAAATCTGTTATGCATTACTTAAAATGTTAATATATCTTAATTTGAACAAAAACCCAGGAATCGGGCCAAAATTCCAACAAAAATCCACCAAAATGAGATCGAATTCAGGTCAAAATTCAGACTAAAAACCCAACAACTCAGACCAATAGTTAGACAAAATAGTTAGACAAAACTTTAGGCCAAAAGGACACCAAATACCGAACGAAAGTAACCCAAAACTCAGACCAAAAACTAGTAGGAATATCAGATAAATATTTACATACAAAAATTTTAACTTAAACTAAATAAAAACTAGACCAAAATTCCCGACGAATTCAGCTAAACTTCGAAACAAAATTCAGACCTATTTTAGACCGAAATTCAGACCAAAATGGTATCAAAATCAAGCCAATTCGGACGAAAATATTAACCGCAACTCAAAGTAAGAGTTAGATTAAAACTGAGACTAAAAACACGCCAAATACAAATTAAAAGCAAATCAAAATTTAGACCAGAAATCAGATCAAACGCTGGAAAGCAAATCAAGATTTAGACCAAACATGGATTAAAACTCAAACCAAATTCAGAATAAAATTCAAACTAAAATAAAACAAAATGCTGACTTACAATCAAACCAGAATTTTGATCAAAATCGGGAAAAAACGGAAAAGTTGAACCAATATCAGAATAAAATTCAGTACAAAATTCAATCCAAAAACTAGACCATTATCAAGCTTTCTAAAAGTAAGACATTTATAATCTGGCGTTGAAATTATAGATTTAATGTAGTCTGAATATATTTAATAACCAGTTGCACTGTATCGTGCATCCTATTGGCACGCCCAGCTTGGTGGCTAATCAGAATTGATTCAAATATCCGATCCTCATTTTAATATGTATATATTAAATTATTATTATTAAAATAAAATATAATATAAGTAAAATAATTTTTTAAATATTAAAGTTTTTCGTTTGATGAAAGTAGAGTAGAAGGGGAGCATTCGCCACTGGGGCACATTCCCGCCCCCCCTTATCTTCTAATTTATGAAAGTTTTATAATTGAAACAATCTATAATTTGTGCTGTTATCGATCATCTTTCATCCCTTCTACTTTGACAGTTGAGCTTTGTAAGCTTTGATCGTGGGCAGACGTGTTTTTGTGTTGTTCGGGTGGTTGCAAAAATATTTGATAGTAAGTAAATCTTGTAATAACTTTTTTATTTATTGAGTGAGAAAAAAGTTGTTCAACTATGTTATTCCGGTGTTATTTAATTAAAGAATAAGCAATAGTTTCTTTTTATAAATGTTCAAAAAGTTTAAAAAAATTATGTTTTTATGAAAGTGAAGATATGATATGATTTGGCATATGATATGAATTTTAGACAGTATAATGTTAAATTAAGTCGCATCTAAATAAATTCCTCTGGATCAGTACTATCCACTTTTATTTACATGTATATACAAATGCTTATTTCTTTTTAATAAATAACTTATATTTTTTAACAAAATATTTTAAAAATGAATCATTTATATTTTTGTTAAATTTTCATAAATTAAAAATAAGTAGAACTTATTCTTACTGATAATATGTAAAAGTAATATACAAGAACAAAAATTAAAAAAAAAAATAACTATTACTTTATCAAAAACCTTGAATTTTATTCCTTGGCGGTTGCACCCCACCCCCTGGACGAATGTACCCCATGACTGAGACACTTTCACCATTTTGGACTACTTGGAAAATCATTAAAAAAATAATAGAAATCGTTAGGATAATCATAAAGATAACAGATGAAAGCTAAAAATGTAAATTTCTAATTAAAAAATATTTAAAAAAAAAAGCTATTAGTTTAGCCTAGACAACACTTTAAAAAAAAAGAGGCGAATGCTCCCTCTTCTACCCTATATACTTTTCACTGCTTATGGCTTTTTTTAGAAAAATCTAAATATTTTTGATTTCTCAAAAATGACTGTTTACTATAAGATTGTCGGGTTCTGGGAGTAGGGGGGAGGGCTTCAGCCCCTATAGTCCTCCTCCCGGATACGCTACTGCTCAAAGCCTAATAATAATTTTAATAATTTGGATAAGTTGATGTTTTTTTATTTAATTTGATTTGATTTTCTTTACTCTGCATATTTAGTTAATGTTACGATTACGAGTATACTATAATCTTTGAACCAAATGCATAAAACTAGCCAGATATAAGTACAACTTTGTCTTGGCAAAAAAGCACAAAAAAAGTAAAAAGGCAAGAAGCTAAGAAGCAACTTGCATTCTATATTTTTACAGCACATATTAGTCTCCATTAATGTCCAACATCTGTCTGTGATCCTATTCAAGTGCATGCACTTTGTGTATGTGTGCTAAATGAATATAGTAATTTACAAACATGGTTATGTAAACTGACAAGCAGGAACTAAAGACATGTTCAAGAGCAGAAGACTAGAACCAGAGCTAAAGCTTAAGCTAAAAAAATAAAAATAAAAATAAAAATAAAAATAGAAACCACCACAGTAAACAGTAGAATAACGACAGCAAAAGAAGAAGAAGAAGAAGATGCACAGCCAGCACTGACCCTCAAGGCATTACTAGTGAATGAGTCTGTCTCTTATGCATGTAAACTTGAGACGACTACTTGATGTATTCTGCAGCATACACACATACACGTATACATATGTACAAACAGGCAGACAGTTAAGGCAAGAAAACAAAAAACAAGACAAAGATGATGCAGTTGCATCTCTTGCAAGTGCCTAGTAATCCATTTTACATGGCAGCTTGAGCTTGAGCGTAGCTTAAAAGAAAATAACTTACACACTGCTCGTTTAAAGGCTACCTACTTTATTAGTGTATATTTATGTAGATTGTTGAAAACAAAATATTGTAGTTAGCTGTAGTTAGTAAAAGCCTAATCGTTCGTTAAGTAGAAGAGCCTTAAGCGTGTGTGTACTTAAGGTAACGTAAGCAAAGTGTAGTGAAGTGAAGTGATGATTTGTTATTTTTCTTACCATTTTGAAATATAGAAAGCGGCGTTGAGTTGATGAGTTAACAATTAGTATTGTTAAGATTTTTAATATATTGATAAATAATGTGACACACACACACACACACGCACAAACAATATTAATCAATATCTATTCAAATGCTATAGCTGGAAAATAAAGGAATAAATTTAGCTAAATTACAATAATAATCAATGCAAAGTATTTCAGCATTCGAGCATTTGAGCATCGCGTACGTAAATTAAACGTGATTAAAATAAACTAAACGTGCTACGCATGATTTCCTCTCAGTTTAGTTGTTCGAAAAAGAGTTACAAAAACACACTCATACTAACACATATACTCGTGCTTGTATTCCAATAGCCAGCGAATATGCACACGTCTCAACAATCGACGACAACATTGATGACAACGCCAACAACAACGACGCGACAACGAAGCAGCACCACAAAAAAATAAATTGTAGTGAGTAAAATACTCGAATAGTAAATAAATATTTTACTACAAAAAAGGTGAATTATTTGCGCTAACAGAAAAACGTAGTTATATTAGAAAAATGTTTTTTCTAGCACGTACAAAATGTTGACACAGGTAGACAGACAGACACACACAGACACACATACATAAGACAGCAAGAAAGACAAACAGACAGACAGACAGATGAATAGATTGACACAAAGAATTAATAAACTTTTATAATAATAATACCGTAAGAAAAACATTTTTCTATTGACTTCTTATACCTTAACCACATTGTAAATATGTAAGTATATATCGATGTATGTGTGTGTGTGTATGCATACATATAACTTTTGTGAGTTATTTTCTTGTTCATATGTCAATCTTGTATCTCAACAATCTGATGCGTGCGTTTATGGCATAATAACTTCATTTGGTAGCTGGTAGTTGTTGCTGTTGTTGTTGATGGGATTACCTTATTATTGTAGTTGCTCGTGTTGTTGCTATTTTTTTTTTTTTTTTTTATTTACTAACTACTACCATATTATTGCGTTTAGGCTTTTGTGCTAAAATTGGATTTTAAACGTGTCAGATACACACGCATGAATACTTGAATTGAAGTTTTTTCCTTACTTTAGGATGATTTTTTTAGATTTGTTGTTAATCATATTTTGGTTGTTGTTATTGTGATTTTTAGTTAAAAGTTGTAAATAAGAGAAATTAATTTATATATAAAAATCACAAAAATAGGTATCCCTTCTTTAATATTAAGTAAATTGGTCTTATTGGTAAATTCAGGAAAGAATGAAATCTAAAATTATAAATAAAGTATAAAAATATAGGTTCGAGAAAAAAGAGGGAAAGAAGTGGATCAAAAGTGTGATAATAAAAACCCTTAGACACTCAGAGATAGCAGAACTATCAAATCATTTGCAATTATCAAAGATCAATACGGAAATTTTCCACTAAAACCCACTATCATCATTTGATACAATAGTATCTAAATTTATTTAGTGGTAGTAGAATTTTCTACCAATGGTATTTTTTTCACTCCCACTTTATATTATTCATTGAATTCAATGAAGTTAGAAATTTCTCCATCACTAATATTTCCCAACTGAATCAGTAACAAGCATCTACATTCAAAAAGTTGCTAGCGTAGCCACAGATTATCCAAATTTCAGCAGCAACCCAATGCCAGTGGTAAAATATTTCTTGTTCTCTTTTCTGCTCTTTTAATAATAGCTGCCAGCTAACGACTAAGTTGTTAAGTCTCTTTCTCGTTTTATTTGTTATTCACAATGAAACTGCTCAGCAGTTAGAGGTGAAACATTTTAATGGATCTCAGTCATTGCGATTAATCGTAGGCATGATTTTTAGTTTTTAATCTTTATAAGAAAATTCAACGATGATTTAAACTTATTTTCATCGGCAGACATTTCGAATCTCTTGTTTTTTTCCAAACTGTCATGCTTATTCTTTCACTTATGGCAGTTCACAATAGAATTTGATGCAGTTAAACTACTTGTTAAGTATGCATAACATCTATAATTATACGTGTTATCTCAGCGGCTTTGTTGTGGTTTTCCCATACAATTATCGCTGCTAGTTATACATAACTAGAAGCAAGTGGCGAATAAAACGCAGCTAATATTTGACTGTTAAAAGCGAGTCGTTGCTGACATTTCCCAAAGGCAGAGGGACAACTTTTAAAATTTTCTGCTCAAGTATTTTCTCTTAACCCTTTTCGGGACCATTGGTCACCGTTGACCCAAAATTAATTTTTTTTTAGTTTTGAACCTAATTGACGGCACCAGAGTGACCTAAGTAACAAAAAAATGTATACATATTTCTTTTTACCTATTTTCAGTCGCCCATAACTTTTAAAATTTTCGGCCAAATATGCCAAATTTCAATATGTTGCAAGAAAAACAATCATGATTTCTCATATTTTTACTTTCTTTTTGAAATTATGTTTTGCAACATTTTTAAAATTAAATGGGGGCAGCAAAAACGAATTAGGATTCAGTATTGCTCTATCGCCTTTAGTTTCCTTATGGTCAATACTTAAAATAATGAAAACAGTAACATTGCAAAGCAAATTTTTTCTGTTACTGTTTTCATTATTTTAAGTTATTTCAGATTTTTCAGTTGTCAATAGATTCTAGTTGGCATTTTATTGAATATTTTATTTGAAACTAATGAATGCCTTTGCCCTTGTCTGATGACGAAATTTAGCAAATTTAGCAACTTACTACTCAAATCAGCGCAAAAATATGAACATGGACGTGCGCTAATTCTTAAGAAATTAGCTGCATATATCGCGGCAATGGTTCTTAACCCTTTTATGCCCGAATTTTAATGGGGCGCAGTAGAAACCTTTTCTATATTGATTTGTTTTGTCCTTTATTAAAGGTTAAAAACATAGCTATAGAGCTGTAAACAAACACTGTTCGGTAATTTTTTTGAAAAAACTAATGGAAAAGAATTTAAGAACAATTTTTTCACTTCGGTTTTTGGCTTTGACTTCCAAGACAAAAAATGTGCGACCAGAAAACGTGAAGAATAACTAACACAACTGAATGCGTATATTATTACTAGTTAAATTTCTTAAACACCTATTTTATGCCACATCAAAGTGAATGTTGTTTATAGCGAACATCGATCTTGAAAGGACTAATCATAATCTTTGTCAAAAACTGCTTTTTTTTTTGTTACAAAACCCTCCACCCAGCATCTGCCAATGATCTCAACAACCAGCAGTCCGCTTACCACTTGAGCGACGGCAATCCCTGTCAACACTCTATTATTCTATATACATAATCTTCATAATTTTTTTCAGAATGTAAATTTTAATTTGAAACAACTCGTAATTTGAATATATTTTATGTAACTTCCTTAAACAAATTCACAATAAATGACCTCAACCTTTTTTGCTGTATGATTGTCTGTACGTGTCTGCCTCTTCATGTGTGTGTGTGTGTATTAAATGTTGAACATTTAAAAGCAATTTTCCACTTAAGGCACCGCAAGAGTTTAAAACATTTGTCTGTGCATTTATGGCTTCTAAAATAAACAAACAGCAAAAAAAAAAAAAAAAAACATTTCTAAACAATTTGCAATTTCAGCAAATGTAAGTGAACAACAAACAGTAGCAGCACGAGCAACAGCAATAAAATATGGTAGCAACATTTGCGTATTTTTTTCGCAATTGAATATTTAAATTATTATTTTTGTGAATAAAAACAATGCGAAAAAAGAGCAATTTATAATTATTTAAGGAAACTTGTCGCTCACTTCCTTACATGACACACTAGAAAAACCGTCGCATATATCACTGTGTGTGTGTATGTATACAGCATGTATTGTTGACATTCTGTGCTTTGTTCCTGTCATGTGCTACATGAAAATATGTCTACCATCTTGCTGCAAGTAAACACATAACTACAACGTGTAATGTAAAGCTGGTGTTGTTGTATGACATGACATTAATGCACATTATAAAATACACACACACACACACATATAATACACATTAACAGACATACATATACCATGAGATATACTCGAGATTTTCATAGAAAACTATTGCGATTAAGTGTTGCAGCTACACAAATACATATGAGACTTTGTTTCTGATTATGTGATGGGAAAGTGAAAATGCAACACTTTTAAGGTGAGAAAACTGAACAACATACAAGAGTGGGTGGTAAGTGTTTGTTGCTTGTTACACACATGTTGCATGCATGTATGTCGATGAGAAATAAAAGTATGCATTGAAATGCAAAATTTGATAGAATGTAGTTTTTATGCATGCATAGTACGACGGAAATTAAAGTTCAACATTTGCATATTAAAAGTAAGCAAAGAATTTTCACTAGAAATAGCGCAGCACAATGTCTGCCATAATGATAAAGTATGAAAAAATGTGTTAAGAATTTTTAAATTTCTGAAAAAATTGCAAGTTTCTTGTAGAGGAGGAAAATAGCAATAGAAAAACTTGGGAGAATTTTTTGAATTGGACAAAAGCCAATTTACTTTTTTCTTGTTTTGCACATTTATTAAATTCAGAATGTATACGAGCTCAAATTACAAATTTGATGAGTTTTGCATGCCAATATGGGTACAGTAGAACCTGCATCATAATAACTTCAACTGAACTGAATTCTCAGGGTTTATTAGTTGGTAATAACTAGCCTTGACTTCGTGGCTTAGAAATATGTATGCTATTTAAATTTCGATTGCAACGAATTGTTTCACAGTTTTATTTTCCACCAAATAAAAGGTAAGGTCAAAGTCTAAGACAGTGTCAAAGTCAGCAATTTACGAATTCAAATTCGGTGTTGAATTCGGAGTCAACGTCACAGTTATCGTCAAAGTCAAAGCCAGAATGAAAGTTAGGCTGAAAGACAGGGTAAAAGTCAGTGTTAAAGTTAACATTAAAAGCCGAATCAAGACCGCAGTCAATGTCATGAGCAAAGTCAGAGTAAAAGTTAGAAGTTAAAACCAATATCCAAGTAGATTTCGGAAGCAATTTTATGTAGTAGAGACCAAAGGTAGAATCAAATCAGAATCAAAGTTGTTTAAATAGATTCAGAATCAACATAGTTTTGAAAACATCTCAGTCAGATTCAAAGGATAAATCGGTGAGTTGTTTTCGACAGTATTTTTGAGTTAATGCTTTCAAAGTTAGAACCCAAAATTCGTTGTACGGTGAGAAAATGTGGCTATTATGGTTATTAGCATCATAGGTCTATACCAAACCTTGTTGCACCAATATTTTCTTTTTATTATTCTTTGAAGATGTTACTTATACAGGAGGTAGGCGTGGCTATTGCCCTATGTTGACGCAACAATAATTCCAGATGACATTTTAATGAAGTTTATCGAATTTTGTAGTTCTCTTTAGAATTCCCTTCCATGTCACTCTTTGAAAATTTCATTTTTATATAAGAAAAAAGCTGTAATTGATTCACAGCATTCACAGCTCAAATTATCGAGGCACTACTGTGAATTAAATAAATAAAAGATTACTAAAAATAATTTACAATTTGTGTTTCCCTTTTAGAAACTACTTCAAATTATAAAATTCTACCTACGAACTTCGAAAAATCAAGTGAAAACCTAACGAGTTTAATAATTTAATTTTGGCAGTTTCTAAAAAGCAAACTTCAGCAAAAAAGAAAAAATTTCGCATGTACGCACCGAATTTTTAATTAGCACAAATAAATAAACGCACACACATACATACATACATGTGTATACTCATTTATATCCATCAATGAGGCATACATATTTCAGTTACAAATGTGTTTCAAATTGGTAATAAAAACAGTTTGACAGTTTCTACGTTTTTCCTCGTAAGTAAGTGACAAATATTTTTTTTTTTATCGTTTAATGTGAAATATTTTATGAAGTCTCACTGAAAAAAGTAGACGGCGGCGCCGCCAAAGACGTGACACATTTCAAAACTAACAAATTAGAAAGAAATCACAAAGTGTTTTTTCCAACGTTGCGTTTGCGTTTTTGCAGTTATGAATTATTAACTTGTCCGAAAAAGGCAGTGGCAGCAGCAGCAACAGCAATAGCAAAAAATTGTTACACTTTAAAGTGCAAAATTGATTGGTAAATAAATAAACGCAACTTGAATCGTTTGGCATCCATTCATGGACACTTATTTACTATTAATTATTATCAATATCGTCAATATCGTAATTAGTTGACGACAACGACGACGCAGTTGTGGTGCTATGCCATTAATAGCCACCGCTACTTGGCCATTTGGCTAATAGTTGCTTACTGTTGCCATTATTGCTCTACAACCGACAATCGTCTGTCAAGTCAGCGACGAGAGAGTCATAAATGTGAGAAATATGATAAGAATTTATTAATTATAAATAAGATTGTTGTAATTATTTCTATGCACGCGAAATCTAAATCGAATGTAAGCTGAAATGTCATTTGGAATTTTAAATGAATTTGTTTGCTCGTAAAAAGTGTCGACTGGTGGTTGATTACGCAACCGGCATGCGGGCGAATGGCGTTTTATGAAGCGCATGCGGAAATGTCTAGAGTGTTTTTGCATTTAGAAGCATTCTCATTATTTGTAAAACCAAAGCACACATACATTCATAATTACGCGCCACCAATGAGAGCAAAACAAAAGACTGTAATAGCAAACTTGTTTTCAAATGATTTCAAGTGCATGCAAACCTGAATACTCACCCACAAAATCACAATGATGTATGCGCCTCTTTTCCAATTCCGGATTGTTACGTCGATTGTAACGCACCGTTCGCACTTGCGGCACAATTATATTCGCCAAGTGCGCTGGTGTTATTGCACCACCGCCAACGCTCCCGTTACCACCTCGACCATTAACAACAACAACATGATTGTTTGCATTGTGTCCATTGCCCATTGATGACGCATTCGCTTGGCTGCCGCTGCTACCGCCACTTGACGTCAATGTGGTCAGTGTACGCCCCGGACTTAGGTGATGCACTGAATTGTGCTGCGGCGCTATTGCTGTGGGGGGAGGTGGGTGCAGCGTAATTATGTTGGGGCAAATAGTTGAAAGTGGATGGCCCTGTTGCTGTTGCTGTTGTTGATGTGATTGCTGCACCTGCTGCTGAAGCTGCTGGTTCTGCTGTTGCTGCTGCTGTTGTTGTTGGTAAGGTGGCGGTGGAGTTGTGCGACGTATTTGTGATTGTTGCTGATTATTCGCTGCCTGTGCTTGTGCCGCTGCTGCTGCGGCGGCTGCTGCTGCTGCTGCGACCATTGAACTACCCGGACTTCCTGGATCTGAACTGGGCGGCGTTAGCGGCGGCACAAACATATGTCGACTGGCTGTTGTTGTTGACATTGATGCTGGTATTGCAGGTGGGCAAAGTTGCGGATTTGGTTGCTGTAGCTGTTGCTGTTGAGATTGTGCTGATGGTGGTGGTGGTATTTGGTATTTGTGATGAAATGACTGAGGAGAACAAATGCACAAATGAAAGAAAGATGAAAAAAGTTAGAGGCAAATACTAAGGAAGGGTAAAGGTAGCACCAGGACTACGAGAAAGAGAGTAGGAGGGGAAGTTATATTCACTCACCTGACTACTATGATGCCAACTGTATCCATAGCCAGCTCCAATATTGTTATTGTTGTTGGCTGTTGCTATATTATTGTTGTTGCTATTATTAGCATTTGATAAATTTGTTAATGTCGTTGCTGCTGCTGCTCCATTCATATAGTTGTGTTGCTGCTGCTGCTGCTGCTGTTGAGATGCATATTGTTGATAGGATTGAATATTGCTACTGTTATCACTATTGTTGCTACCATTTAACGTTGCAATGTCAGCATTATGACTACTTGCCGCGCTGCTGCAACGATTTGGTTGATTAGGACTATTGCTATTGCTATTGAGTGTAGCAACAGCAGCAATGTGTTGCTGTTGCTGCTGTTGCTGCTGGTGTAATTGTAGTAATGAAATTGTTGTCTCGTCGCCGCCACCTAAACTTGGATGATGTTGATATAAATGTTGCTGATGTTGTTGTGGATGTTGATAATGGTGCTGATGATGTTGATAGTGATGCTGTTGTTGCTGCAGGTGCTGTTGCTGTTGGTGATGATGTTGCTGCATATGAGTATGATGTTGCTGTTGCTGGTGTGAGTGTGAGTGTGAGTGCTGCTGATGTTGTTGCAATGTTGGCTTTTCTGTTTTTATCTCCATGGGACTGAGCAATGGTGTTGACAAAGATTCGAGCAAAGTATCATCGATTGCTTCCAGTTTGACTTGTGGCAGCAGTGTGTGGCCACCGTTGTTGGCAGTTGCAGGGTTTCCAGTTGTACCAACGAGTGCAGCATGCAAATGCTGTGAGACGCTCGTTGTTGTTGTACTTGTTGTTGTTGAGCCTAACATTAGAGCATTTTCGGGATCGATATTTTGTATTGAGCTAGCAATATCCTCCCACAGCGCCGGACGTTGATATGGATCATCGATGTCAGCGTATGGATTGCAGAGAGCCTCTTTGTTTTTGGTATCTGCGCAGATGGTGAGCGGGAAGGAAAAAGTACAACAGTTTGAAGATTAAAATTTATAAGAGAAATTAATTTGAAAATACAGAAATGAAACTTGATTGGAAGTGGAAAGGTTTCAATTAGATCCCAGCGACTTAAAATCGAAAAAATCTGCTCAGAAAAGCTTACAAATTCAAAGGTCTTTTTACAAACAACAATTCTAGGTCAATATATTAGGGAAATTTGGCAACAGAAACATTGATCAAAACAGAAACAGAGAAATTTTAAAGCACGGTTTCAAATTTCATAGTAGAATAAATTAAATGGATTCACAAATGAGCAGTGGAGACAAGAATATTAATTTGAATTGTTGGTGTAATGTCGGCAATATATAAATACACTCACCAAATAAATATTCCTTTTCATGCGCCGATGCTGCCGCCGATGTTGCTGCTGCTGCTTGCGCCGTCACATATGAGCCGACGGCAACATCATATGTTGCCGCCGTTGCTGCTGCTGTACTATTATCATAAGCAGATGCAACATATGCAGAATTTGAATTGGAATTGGTAGGTGAACTGGCAGGATTATTATCACTTGACGCTGGATTTGCTGATGCAGACGAAGAAGACGATGGCGGTGGCGGAGGGTGCTGGAACGCTGTGTGTTCATGATTGCTATTGTGATGTTGGTGCTGCAGATGCTGATGATGATTATGATGTTGCGACAACTGCTGTTGCTGTTGATGCCAATGCTCAAGCTGTTGATTATTGTTGCTATTGCTGGAGCTACTATTGTTGCTACTGGTGTTATTGTTGCTGTTGCTATTGTTGAGCGGCGTCAATTGCTGCTGTTGTTGTTGATGCAAATGCTGATGCTGATGTTGATGCTGATGCTGATGATGATGTAAATGATGATGATGATGGTGCTGATGCTGCGGTGAGGTTGCAGTTAGTACTTCAAGTTCAACGTCTGGCTCAATTTTATGCAAACGACCCATCAGCTCGTGCCGATAATCCAATTCGGGGGACTGCAATGAAATCAAATAAAAAGAGAAAGAGCATGAAAATAAATTACCAAATCTGCTTCTTCAATTGCAATTGCAATTGCGATTGTTGCTGCAGTGGTTGCTGCAGCATGCAATAATTTATTATCATTTCATTTGTGATTGTAAATTAAATTGTGCCTATATTTCATTGTCACTGTCCGAAATGTTTACGTTAGATTAAATTACACGACAGCAACTCGTGAGTTCAACAAAATACGCTAAAGAAAAAAATTACAAAATCTATATAATAAATTAAACCAAGCTCATGATTTTTGCTCTGCCGCAGCAGCAGCAGCAGCAGCAAATTCGTCCGCAGCTGTAGCGTTGATTCAAAAAAACACAAACGCTACCGTATGTCGTAGTTGGTTAGAGTTTTCTTTATAAGCTACTGCCACTGAAGCTTACGTTAGTTTTAATCCTTTTTTCTCAACTTTAAAAAGCGTATTTCAAAAGCTGCTTAGTAGCTTGAAGACCCAGTTGTAAAATTTGGCTTTTGATCAGCTTGTAATCATTGAGCTTTAAGGGACTTTTTTCATTAGAATTGATGATACTATCTAAAAATATGAATGTAAAAACTTACTAGATAGATGCCAAATCTTGTAGAATCGTCAGTTACATAGAAAAGAGTTTAATCAATTTAATTTCCAAATTAGTGAAAATTTGCTCTTACTTCAAATCGCAGGGAGTTGATTGAAACACTTCAGCCTGCATCATATTCTTAAAAATACGTAAATATTTATTGTGATTTCACTGACAAAGGATTGTATTCGTTTTCATAAAAATTGTTGGGCCTGCTATTCTTTTCAAATTTCGAATCACTTGGAGGGATAGGAATGTCTGATTGTGATTTGATTTTGAAATCGAATGAAATTTGTACTGATTCAGTTTGCAAGCTAGATTTTTTATTTTGCTTATATAAATAAGGTATTGCTATTTCTTTTAATTGGCTAACATTGCATTTTGATTGAGAATGTTTTACTGAGTATACGTTTGTTCTAATTCACATCTCAGTGACTTGATCAATTGGTGAAGATTCTGAAATCGATTGAACCTGAATGTTTTTCCCACTTGGCATCTCAAGTAGCATGTATTCATTTACAACAAAAAACTTAAAACAATCAAGAACGTCATCGGCATTAATACAACAACTGAAACCACTACAACAAAAACACCAAATCAAATTAACCCAACAACAATTCGAAATCTTAAAATCGCTGCAATGCGATTAATGTATCCGTTGTTAATGACCAAAAGGAAATCAAGCGAGGTGTTAAGTTTCTTGTTGTTTGTTGAAACGTTGCAGCCAGAAAAACAACAATAACAACAACAACGACAGCAGCGCTGCCACTCAAAAGCTAACAGCTTTACAATAACAACAACAGACACGTGCGTATGCGTGTGTGCATTGAAAATGTTTGATTTTTATTGCTGTCATCTTCATTGATGACAAACAAACAGCAATTTGCTGTTAAGATTCTTCGACTCGTCGATTTCCACTTCCATTCATTTCCATTTGTTGCTGTCTGCGAACGCGTGCGCGTGCCTTTGCTGCTCGCAGGTTGCTGGTTGAAATTGCATGTTGCTAGCTGAGGCTGTTACTGCCACACATTTGTTGTTGGTTCTTCTACTTCTGCTTCATCTTTGCTGTAGTTTTTTCTTTCTTTTTTAATTGATTTTCAATGCGCGCATCATTATAAATTTTAATTCTTATCTTTACGCTTGAATTTTTATCTGCGCATGCGTGTGCGCTCATCTTCTTACGGATGCACATACATATTTACGTTTGTATGAGTGTTTCTGTGTACATATGTCAACAGTGTTGTACATTTTTTGTTTGTTGTAACTATATATAATGTTCTTTGCCATGTTGCTTTTAAGTGTTAAGAATTTAATTTTTCTTGTCTAAGAAAACATATTAAATATTGAAGTTTATTACTTGAATGAATTTTAATAGGCAAGAATGCGTGAATTTTGTCGTCATTTTCATTAACATAGACGGAGAAGAAGAAGTCTTTGGTATTTAGTAAAGAACGAGGCTAGAAAATTGCTGGTGTAATTGTATTTCTTATGACTTAAGAAGTCTTTTCTTTTGATTAAAAAAATGGATTATATGATTTGATATCATTATGTGATAATGTGAGGTGCTTCTAATTTATTGGCATTTACATTTAAGGGTTTTTAATTCATTATTATTTGAAAAACTGAATTTCTAGGGAATATTTATGGAGTTATGGATTTTAAAAACTTTAAAGTTAATTAATCAACACTCAGTTCAATTTAATCATCATTCAAGAAATCTTAGCATAATTTGATTGCTTGAATTGTATTAACATGTTCTATAGTATCTATAAGCTTGAAATTAATTCAAAAATACCTACAAACAGAACATTTACATGTTTATTGTATGCTTCCATTTAATATCAGTTATAAAACATTAAAATTATGGATGGAAATTAAAAACTTTAAAGTCTATTTTTACAGCACCATAAAACAATTTGAATAAGTTTCAAGTTAAAGCATTAAACCGAAAACTATTGAAAGATTATAAAAAGTTTCCAAGTCAAGTTGTCCGCTTAAGTCTTTTGTTTCGGAGCACAGACACTAACTTTGTTTATACTATTTTGGTAAATTTACAAGAAATCTAATGTCTTGATTCCATTTCATCCGAACAATGAAGCAAACTTTTTTAATACATCAAACGAAATGAAAGAAATAAAATTTTCTATTATGAATTTTGTTTAAATACAAATATGATGACTACTGTTTAATTCAAATTATTTAGTAGACTGTTAATTTTTTTCTTCTTGTTTTTCGAAGCTCACATTTGAATAGAAACTTATTTATTTAAGCCTTTTTGTTTGAGCTATAGTAGCGACTCAACTTTATAAATAAAATGCGTGCGCGGTGACAAACACAATAGTCAAATTTGACAAATTGAGTGATTTTCAACAAAAAAAATTAAATAACAAAAAGTTAACGAAACCAAAGAAACTAAATAGAGAAAAAGAAAAAAAATAAGAAACCTTAAGAAATGGCTTAATATTGTTGACCCAGAAATCGCAGCAGGCAGGCGGCCAGGCAAAAATATTACGTCAACCACAAGCTGAATTGAAGCTCTCTTCAGGCATAGGAGTTATGGGACAAGACATAATTTTTTTTCGAATGGCGAGCGGTCGCTTATTTTGCATATGTATTTCTATGTAGATGACTCAGTTTCTCGTTTGAATTGAGGTTGATAAAAAATTTATTTGTGCGACAGTTGAATGAAGACAACAGCAACCAAATAGATGCTGCTGCTGCGGTGACTACGAAAAAAGTTTAAATACATTTTCGCATATAGACAAACAAACAAGAAAAGAGCTAGCAACTGGAATTTATGCTGTATCCCAAATCAAATGTGCATAAACTAAAGTCCTAAAGAAGAAAAAAGAACAAATAAACAGTAGCTTTAGAAATTTAATACACACACACACATGCATACAATCAAACAAGCATATAAACAAACCAAAGAATAGGAAAACAAATCTAAAGAGATTTGCAATGCAAAAGTGAAATACAAAACAAAACAGAACAAAACAAACAAAGAAATAATCCAAAAGTGGAAGAAAAAACTTAAATCCAATAAACATAAAAAAGAGTCGCAAACGACAGCAGTAGCAACAACAACAACAACAACAGCAAAAATTGACAGTAAGCTCGTGTTGCAAGATATATGACCAACAGCATTCAGAGCAACAACATGTTGCAAGCGCATTCATTCATTGTACACATGCGAATATATTGAGCAACAAGTTGTTGTCGAACATGCAACAAATGTTTTTTGTTTTGTTTTGTTTTGAGTAGATAAGTAAATGTTGATGTTAGATTCAAGAAAATAAACTATTTCGTTTTTTTAACTTTATTTATTGCATGTAGTTGAAGGAAAAAAATAGAGTATCCCTTTTATAACTGAGTTTTAGGAACAACCCTTTCCATTTACTTTTAGTATGGCAAATCGAAAGTCGAAATACCGCACTCATGCCGAATATCGCCAGGTTTTCAGAAATACAATTCCAATGTGCTTTGAATTCAAAATCTCGTTTATGCCTATATAAGTTTCAATGAATAAGATTTCTTTTACTAGCATGCAGCGATCTCGCCAGAACATAAGTCCCAAATGAGCCATTGTCGACAGGAGACGCCTACATCCAGTAACAAATCTAGGATAATACAACAGGACGAATAATTAAAGGGACACATTTTATACAAAACAAATTTGAATTGCAATGGGCTACGCAAAACTAATAGTTTTACAAATTTCTGCTACATTCAATATTCAAATTCTTCTAATTGATTTAAATAAAAACTTTTTATAAATCAAAAACTACATATTTGATTATTTCTTAATACGAATTCTAAAAATCCATGATCTTGCGTGATAAAGGATTAAATGGCTTTAAAGCGTTCTTATTTTTTTCTTTTTTGGTGCAATAAACATTTTCCTGGAATATATTAATCCCACTAGCGGATCCATAAATTTCTTGATCTTTTCTTTTTGTGTCTCCTAAATTTGTGAGTTAAAACAATTTAAAGAAATATTTCTCATGAAATTTTATTATAGCTCACTGAATATTAGAAACTTGTAAACCAAGGTTCAGTACCACAAAAAAAATGAATGAACATTAAACTATTCTTGCAAACCATAAATATATTAAGATCGTATGGTTTTAGAGTATATCTGGTTAATTTATTACATTAAAACTTAATTATGGTTTTCAGTATTCAGTGACCTACAGTAAAATTTTACGGAAAATTTTCGTTGAACTCGTTATAAGATTAAAAAGGCGATTTCATTAGTAAAAAGGATTTATAGCGAAGGGATATAAAATGTTAATGAGTTCCAGAAAAATATTTTATTTAAAAAACCGCTAAATACTGAAACCATATCAATCACAAAACTAACCAAGATATCATAGATTATATTTTTCTAAAAAAGTAAAAAAAGGAATTTTAATCACGCTTAACCCTATTCATCCCACTTTCTTTTATAACGTAAAATCACACGTAGTGACTTAGAGTCACTATATAGAATTACCTCAGCTATTTACATTTCATTTAATTTCTTTTCTGAAATTTTTCAAAATGTGGTAGATAAACAACAAGATGAATATAATTTGGAAAAATATATAATCTGTATTTATTTTGAAAACAAGTAGTGGAGCAAAAACTTCTTATTGCTGTTTTCTCAGAATTGCATTGAAGCACTTCTTTTCTTGCATACGAAAAGGTGGCACTTTACCACGCATCTTCGCTGGTAGACGGCCATCCTCAGCAGTAGTTGTTTTTGAAGTTTCCATAGCTTCATTTCTACGTTTAATATTAGTCATAGGAAGGTCCTATGCCAATTCTTTGAATAATAGTTTAATAATAAATGTTTTTTTTTTATTTTGTTCCTGTTTGGTGAATTAAATAAATTTTGATGCATAGCGCATGTATCTTTGAAATTATAAAATTGAGCATTTCGTTTTACAGAAAAAGGTTCCTCGCCACATTTGGTTACATATTGATTCACATATCTGTGCCTTGCTTTTAATTTCTCCATCATTGTTGCCCGAAGTATAGTAGCTTTATTTTGCCTTGATACATAACTTATTACTAAATGCAAAAATCCTGCCTTCTACTTCTCTATTCTTGTTAGGAAGAAAATCAACTAAAATGGTCCTTTTATTTTTCGCATCGTACTAGCTCAAGTTAATTGTTTTGACAACAGGTTTTACGAGAGTTCTAGGTTGGAGTGGCTGTCGAGAGACACACTTAGGCCTGAATGGCCCATTGTGATACCACATAGTTGGACCTACAGTTTAACACCGATTCCGAACGGCGGTGTGGCAATTTTTTATCACATTGGTGGTTTTGCCTTGCCATTTCCTACCAAGACGTGAACTTGTACACTATCTTATAATTCTCATACACTTCATATTGATAGTGAATATAAGAAAGTAATGAAAATTAACCACCAGACGAAGACGGGAATCGAACCCGAACCACCCAGATGAAAGTCTAGTGCACTAGGCTATCGAGGTCGTCACGAGAGTTCTAAACTCGTAAAGTATTTTTCGGAAGTTCATATGGGTCACAAAGCCGTTCGACTACACGATGTGCCAAGTTTTATCTCTTTGCGCTGCCTTCCTTCCTTAGATACATATCGCAAGTCCATCAAATGTTCATACCATATTTGCATAGGCATTTTCATTTATCAAGTTCCAAAGATTTCTAATCGAAGTGAATTTATGATGTGATCTACGTACTATCGGTGGCCCTATCATCAAAGTCGATAAATCTGTGTTTTGACATACAAGCACGGATCAGCAAATTGCCGTATAAAGGATCGTAAAACTCTCTATAGTTGACAATGCCATGCTTTCTTTTATCTGGGTCTATCAATAAATTCACACACATCATACTATACTAATATGCCGGGTTTGTTTTGTGGTACACTACGTATTCCAATATACATATGTATATAGTGACCCACAGTCACTACGTACGATTTTACGCAGTTTTTTGTTTATTTAATGATTTTTGACTAATAAAGAAAAACAAAATAAGACAAAAAATCCATTTTTATGTAGATAACCGATAAATGAACGAATACATTGGGCCCTTCCCGTGAAATAATAAGAAATCGGAAATATAACGATTTTATTTTCAATAGTGACTCAAAGTCACTGCGTGGGATGAATAGGGTTAATATATAAAGCAGGCGTAAACTTTAAAAGCATTAGAACAGGGGTAACTTAAGTAAGTAGTTTTTTGATATCTACCTGAATCCAGAGCCGTGTTATTTTTGAAATTTTTTTTTTTTTATTATTTATTTATTATTCTGGTGAAAAATTTGTACGTTCTCCGTTTTCTTTAAAATTAGGACATTATTTTCCTACTCTACCTTACAATCTTCATGCTCAAAATAAAACTCAATCGATTTTTAATAAATTGTTTTTTATTTTTTTTTTGTGTGCTCAAACAAAAAAACATCTTCTTTTGACTTCTACGCGAAAGCGCAAAGAAGGAAAAAAGAGCAAAGCGAGTGCAACAAAAAAAACACGCAACATCATTTCAATTCAAAAGAGTGTACGGTTCATTGGGTCAGCATTGTCACGATTCTATGGAAGCAGTAAAACAAAACCTTATTTTTACAGCTGCTGCTGCTGCCGTTGCTGTTTCCTATGTAACTGGTTTAGCGAAAACGCTAACGCTTCAGATTCATACTTTAACAGCTCATACTCATTTTTGGCCAATTTTAGCGTTTCTATTGAATATTTTGACAGGCGAGTGCCAAGCCGAGCTACGAAGGAATAAGGAGAAGAAGAAGCAGAAAATGGTTCAAAAATTTTTTGTAGAAATTGAATTTTTTTTTTTGCTTTTGTTTTTTCTTCTTGCAGGCTAAAATTCTCTTAAGGCATTGTCAGTTTTTTAGGGTCATTTGACATTACACCATTACACCACATTTTCTTTAACGTTGTGTTTTTTTAACGGTGTGATGATGATGATGATGATGGTAATGATGATGACGACGCTGATAATGTCATTAAGTCTCGAGTGCAAAAAGTTACATAAATTGTGTGAGGCACGATTTTTTACTGCTTTGTTTTTTAGTCGAGTGTTATTGCTTTGTTCTTTTTTTCTTGTATTTTTTTTTTTATAAAAATAAAAGTGAAACTTTCATCCTTTCATTTAAAGCAGCAGAAATTACAAACAATAAGGTGAAGCGCTCTTTCTGGTGGATTAATTTGGTGTCTGCTTGTACATTTTTAATGACTTTTGTAACAGGTTGTTGGTGGATTATTGTTGTTTCATTATTTGTGCATGCAAATTACTCTTTTGTATATTTTTAGAACAGTTTCAAGTTTCTTATTTAAGTCTTTGGTTTGTTGCTAATTAAATGTATGTGAAATGTGTGCTTGGGCGCTTATGTAATCTTAAATATCTACCGAAATATCTTCTTAAATATTTTCCCTAATATCTAAATATGATTGTGAAACTCATTTGCATATCTCAAATATTCCATAACGACATCTTCACAAAAATCCTGGCGCGTACAAGCTTTTAATTGACTTTTCAAATCTTTTTTGTTTTACGGACAAAGTTTTGGTTATCGTCTACTGTGTGCTTGTCTCTGTGTGCTATAATCTTAGATTCAAATCTTATTGAAAATTTTTTATTTTTTTTGTAAGCTTCACAATTTCATGAGATCAAACACGTTTTCACACAAAAATTTAAAGAAATCTATAGGTTCACAAACGTGGACGTAGACTTCAGCTTGATGCGTAAATGATAAAGTGGTATAGTGGTATGAAAGGAATGAAACCTGAACCTATTTTTGGTGTGACCCAACCGAAAAAAGCACAATCAATGTGTGTGACTCGCAGTCGAGTGTTTCATAGTTTTATGTATGCTTTCAAAATTTCTATCGTCTATTTGGTGACATTTTAGCATTGTTTCTTATTCTTCTACTGCCTTGATATGTATGCATGTGTGCATGTATGTATGTGTGGCATTCATATCTTATCTTAACGACTATCTTTACTGTAGTGTTGTTATTACCATTTGGTCACTGTTCCCGACTGTGGCGACAATAGATGAGTAAGCGTTAAACTACGCCATATTCATAGCCAAAAAGTTCAAAAGTCTTCAACGTTTTGCAAATTCAATGTTTACCTTTTGGTTTTTGTATGTTTTTATTTAAAAGCTCATAAAATTTTATAGTTAACTTTTTAATGTGTTCTGTTTGAAATTTTTATTTTGATATTTTTCATATACTTCTATATTATATTTTTTATAACAAATTTTTTTTTGTATGCCTCATCAGCATCAGCATTTGGTTGTTAAGGAGCGAGCGTTGAAGTTTAAAATTATATAGCGATAAAATAAAAACACAAAACTTTTCACACTTTAAAGTGCAAAAATAAAAATATTCCAATAAAAACTTATTTCTTAATATTAGAATCTTATTTTCTCTGGGTAGTTAGAGAGAGACAGAAATAGAGAAGTTTTTAATTGGATAAATTCTAAGGTCATGAACTAACTAATTCGATGCTAGCGACTTTCGATGTACATATTTCTATATATCGTTAGGATATTGGCAAAGGTTATAAGGGCTAAGATATTTATCGGGAAGAGGGATTCTATTTGCCTTGGATTAAGGAAGGCTGTGGCTCTTGCTGACATTAGATAAAACAAGTTTCATTTTAAAGAAAATGGTTCTTGAATTATAACAAGCGCAAGCCAAATTATGGCTAGGAGAGATAAGCACTTTCATGCCACACCGGATCCCTTTGAGCACAGTTTTTGAAAATTATATAAACTAAGGAAATATAATCATAGCAGACTCCTTTATGAGTAAAATATCCAAAGATATGTTTCCAAAGTATTCCAGCTCCTTGAAAATAATTTCAGTGTCATCACTTCATTAATTTGTTAATTCTTAATGCATTCCCCAAAATCATAAATTCAATAAAGTCAAAACTTTTCCATTTTAATTTGAATTTTTTTTATTTTATTTTTTTGTCATTGACAGCATCCAATGGTTTTGATTGTGCGGTGATGGCAATGACGATGACGATGTCCGGTATAGCCAAATTGACTTAAAGAGTGTTGACAGTAAGCATCAAATGCATTTGCCACTGCCATATATTTATTTTATTTTATCATAATCCTGCCCCATGCTCTTTTCTTCTTTCACTAACACATACACCTGACAAATGGAAAAAAGAAGTTGAAGAATTATTGGGCTGAGAAGACCCCGACAACAACAACAACAACAGCGACAACGGTGGAAACACATCAATTCAACACTTTGTCGCCAATGTTGACAATCGATAGTATGCCAGCAGCGTATGAAGGCAAGTGAACACCAGTTGAGTGTATTGAATTTATTACTGCTCTGAAATGGTGATAACGATGATGCCATTTATGCTTTTTGTGCGCCCATTCAAGAAGACCAAAACCAAGCTCAGGAACTAGTTAGCAACTTCTTCTTTAGACTGACAGTCAAACTACTTACTTGCTAGTATACATATGATGTGACGATGTGTTGACTATGGCGCGCTTGCGCATGTGCGCAACACTTTCCGCATTGACTTTATGCATGGCGCATGTGCGCGCAAGGTGAAATCAAACTCAAGCCAACAAGTACCGAGCGCGAAGATTTCCCAGCATCCACTTTGCACTTATGCTGAATGCGTAGTGTAAAAATGTATATATTTATGTCTGCGTATGTGTGTGTGTGTGCACGTTTAAATTGCACATTCTGTGCACGTCGTTTCTGGCATCTTTGAATTGCTTTGATCGTCGTCTATGCCAGAGATGAAAAAGTATCTTATGAATGCGTATGCGACTACAAATGCGAACAAACGCCTGATTGTGGAATGTGGCTTAAATAAATTGTTGCAATCGAAGCTTATAATGGCGTGTATGTGTGTGTTCGTGCGTTTGCAGTTTTCTTGTGTATGCGTGTATGTGAAAACTTTCTCAATTTCTTCTTCGATTATTCAAAAAAAATCTAGTTAAGGTAATATATTGTGCTATTTCCTTACAGATATTCAAGCAATATACAATTTTATAGGCATTTGTGAGAAGTATTGAATATCTGAATAAATGGATAAGCATTTTTTAATTTAGCTACCAGCTGCGACTTGTTGGCACGCTGTTCTACTATGATGTTTTTCCTCTAATCATAAAAGCACGACTCCTTGGGTGCCAAGAGTTACCAAGGAAATGTTTTACTAATTTTAAATTGCCCTACAATTAACCAATTACAAAATAAATTTAATTAAATACCCCAATCGTATACATACATTATACTAATTGAGTTTCATGTTGTGCATGAATTTTCCACAACAATTAGCTGAATATCAATGGAGGAAAACCTGTTGTCACTTGAACAGAGAATGGGTTAAATTGCACCAAATTGATTTGCAGTGCGACAGCAGCACGCAAATGACCTCATATGAATGCGTAACACGTGGGCTAGCAGAAGAAACCATTTTTGAATACTTATTGCTTGTAAAGAGTGGGAGAAGGGAGTTCAACAAATATACAGTATCTGTCCAACGAATTACGAATGATGGAACTTTTTTATAATATGCCATTTTACGACCAGGTTTTCCATTTAAAAATAAAAAAAAACCAGCAAAAGTCTTTGTTAATATATCAGATATCTAGAAAACGGTTTCGAAATTTAATTAGGTCCCCTACTTTTTGAATAATTGTTCAAAACCAACGAAACTGTTGATTTTATTCATTCGTTCTTAAAGTCTATAGCGTATGTATAGCGGTTTTTCTCGAAAATTATTGCAAAAAGTGGCGAAAATTTATAATTTGCGAAACTTGCTAAAGATTTTGAGTGAGTAAAAAATTTGGATTTTAGTTAAATGTAATTTTAGCCAAAACGAGTTTGTTTTCGTATTGAAGTTTTTCTTAGAAATGGGTCGAAAAAATGACATTCAGATGGAGAAGAAGTAGCAAGTTGCGACTCTTCTCAAAGAGAGAAGCTCTAGATATTCCGAAATAGCCCAAATCATTGGAATTTCAAAAACATCGATGGCTGATATCGCGAAAAAGTTCAATAACTCATCTGATGAGATGACGACGTTCCACAATAATTGGCAAAATTGCAAGGACAAACGGATAACCACCTTGGGAAAAGATTGCTTAATTGTGAGGAAAGCATTGGAAATTCGAGCTGCAATGCTACCGAATATTTTAGAAGAGAGAGAGACTCTGGTGTTGATATATCGCTTCACACACTGCGTAGGCGAGCGTAGGAGGGCATCTAAAAAGTCGAAATTGACTAATTTAAGGCGGCGAAGGCGATTTTTGTGTGCCCAACAGCATAAGGATTATAATATAAATTATTTGAACATTGTCGGTTTTTTTTTAAGTATATTTTTGGATTTTTATATTTGAAATTTTCTTTTAATTTTTTTCGTAGATCATATTTAGCGACGAATGCCGTCTGGAGGCCGTGACTGAGATCGAAAGTTATGTACCGAGAAGGGTGGAGGAACGGTTTTCTAGACACTATATCCTTCCTATAATTAATCATTCACCTGCAATAATGGTTTGGTGCTTCATTTCCAGCGAAGGATCTGGCCCTATACAGTTCGTTGAGGATGCTATGCGCTCTGGACAGTAAATTACTGTTCTAGAAAATGTTTTAGTACGACATTTAGACCACCTGCAGCTTCCGCCAGAAGAATACACCTTTATGCAAGATGGTGCGCAATGCCACACATCCAGGGCCAGTATTAAATGCTTAAATTCATTGAATTTAAAGGTGCTTCCGTGGCTTGGAAATTCTCTAGACCTTAACCCCATAAAAAATTACTGGGCTTACCGTAAACGGACGGTCTATCAACGTAGAAACATCAGAGTGTCAGATCTAAAAGATAACATTAAAGACGTGTGGGAAAATGGACCGGACTTACGAGCAATGATAGAGAATTGTATTTGAAGCATGCCTGCTCTAATAAAGGTTGTGTTGACAAATAGGGGTGGGGTAACAAAATATTGAACATATGCAAGAGGCTTAGTTTTGATGAACAATTAAAGTCCAATTTAATAATGCTATTCAGTGAAAATAACTGTCTTTGTAATTCTCATTTACTTTACAGTATTTTCACTTATATCGATTGTTGAAATTAGGGAACTGTCACAAAGATCACTGATGAAAAACAGTAGCTGGTTCTGAAACGATGATCTGCTAGTTCTATGAACTTTTTGATATTCTTCTGGCATCATTGTTCGTTCAAAGCCTAATAATTTTAATAATTAATTAGCAATGTGAACTGCCAAATTTGGAAGAAATTTGGAAAACAAATTTCCGAATTAAAAATATTAAAGTCCAATTTTGTTTTTACTTTTGTTTTTATTACTACTCAAAGTTAAAATATTGCTTTTTTTCATCGTTCGTAATTCGTTGGACAGATACTGTAGTACATCACATTTAGAATTATTATGCTCTCTTGCGCTCACTCGTGCTCTCTCTTCTTTCTATCTCTCTCTCGGTCTTCCATCATTGCTTCTTTGTCACGTATTCGCATTATGAGTGTTGAGTGTGTATGAGAGAGGTTGTTAGCATAAAAACCAACGGTATTTTACGTCAATCAATGACCAGACATTGATATGGTCATTTACATGCAACAACAACAAACATACACATTTCTTACTTTGTGATTCTCTTCTTCAGGTGATTTTTGAAATGCGTACGCAAAGTTATTTTCAAAATGCTCAACGCACATACAAAAACAATAATAATAATAATAATAAAAAAAAAAAAAAAAATAAGGAAGAGAAGTTCGGTTTTTATTGCTGTTGTTGTTGCTGTTATTTCTTCAACGTGAGTTTGAATACGTGTTTCTTGTGTATTTTTAAAGTAAAATTCAATATTTTTAAATTCTCAATTTGAAGTCTTCTTCGCTTTTCAGAAGTTACAAAAAGAAATTCTCTCTGGCTTGCCAGCAACATTTTTATGTATTTGATTGGCAACATAGTTTTTGTTGTTGTTGCTGCTGTTCCACGTTTTTTGTCTTCACCACTTTACTTTGATTGTGTGTTGCTGTCAAATTTCTTCAATAAATGCCAATTTCATAGCATATTTTTTTTTGTGTTTCTCATGCCGCTGCTGTTGTTTATATTTTATAGTACATTAAAATGAGTTTTTATTGTTAATTTTAAGTTAAGTTGTCACTCATTTGTTGTTGTTGTTACTGCTGCTGCTGATGATGATGATAATAATGAAAAACAAAAGACGTTAATATGCGCGCCAATGGCTCAAAACATTTGCTCATAAAATTTAAACGCTTTTCCATAAAATTATTCATTTTGTTGTTGTTTGTTGTTGTTGTTTTTTATTGTATACTAAATGCGGCTTAAATGTTTTTGAGAATTCTTCTGCTGCTATTGCTGCTGCTTCATTGTTATTATTATCAAATAAAACAAAAACAAAGTTAAGTAAAAATGATTGATATGCAAAACAGCAACATTTCTCGACATTAATAAAAATTTATTAAACAAAATATTTTTTTTTTTTCATTTCTGTTGTAGTTAATATTTTTTTATTCATATGGTTTCGAAAGCGATTTTAGTGTCAATTTTTGGCTTTTATTCATTCTCTCGTCGATGGTTTTTGTAAATTTTGTATGCTACAAAAGGTTCTTGACCACTTGATGTGAAATTTCTTTTCGCATTTACTTAGTTTCAAAATGTCTTTATAAACAATGTTTTTGTATTGGTTATAAAAAATTGTTGATGGTTGCTTACCTTTGGTCGATTTTTAATTAAATCACGTTGTAATCGTTAATTTGGTTTTATGTTGTAGAAAAATGTTTTTTATTTGTTTCGTTACAACCACAAGGCCTGAGAGCCTAAGAAAAGGAGGCAGGTGGGTAGAACGGAATTTATGCTCATGTGCGGTTTTTGATTTGCTTCTTTTATTTTACAGTTTCTTGTAAGAAGACCACCAATATTGTTTTCTCAGTTTTATAAATTTCATTCATAGTGATGATTAAGCTTTAGACCTGCTACATTTTACCTCACCTATTTTTCATTGGTAGAAAATATTCAATCAAATCCATCAAATCTCAAGGCATCACACAATGAAAATACTAACTCTTAAGTTTAACTAAGATCACAGCTTCACATTAAACCTAGTTCACCGGTTTTAATAAAGACTTAAAAACAAAACCTTTGACTTAAAAAAATATAACATTAAATTAAATTCTAAAGACACACAAATTTCAACTCATAAACTAATTTTTTAAATATTTCAATAAAAATTATTACTGCCGCAAAAAAAAAAAAACAAAAACAAACAAAAAATAAAACTAAACTAAACCACGAAAAATAAACAAATTCAAAAAATTTGCTATGCTCACTCACACAATAAACAGAACCCCAAAAAAATAATACAAAATTCAAAACGAATGTCAAAAATACGAAAACAAAATATGAAAATTTAGCGCATATATACATACATAAGTATATAATGCAAAAACAACAACAACAGAAAATAAATGAGTCAGTCAGTCAAACACACTCATTCATACATGCAGTCAGGCAGTCAGTCAAACAACCAGTCAGTGTGTTTCTAGTTCTAAGTCATTGTCGCGCAGTGTTTCACACCAAATATATTTAAGCTGACGCTGGAGCTGCCTCTGCTCCTCTTGCTATTCTCCATAGTTATACAGCAAAAGTGGGTAATAAAGGGGAGACGAAAGGTAAGGAACGCGGTGTAACATTCAAATCATAAAATAAACATTGATAAATTTTCAATAGTTCACTGTGCAAATAATTCATTTCATACTTGTACACGTTCGTTTTGGTCGTTTGTCAAATTTTATTTGCTTGACATGATATTTAGTTGTTGTTGTATGATAGTTATTGTTGTTCTTGTAGTTGGCCATTGCCTTAACGCTTGTTGTACACACTGGGTACATATGCGACATTTTTGTATAATGGCAAGAAAAAATATTGCGTTATTAAAGCATTTAATTTAATTTTGACACTTTTTTCAGCTATGGTTTCATATTTTTTGTTTTGAGGTCATTTTTGAAGCAAAAATTAAAAACATTTTTATAAATATTTTTATTTATATTTTTTGTTGCTCTTTTTTGCTTTAGTAAATTAAAATTTGTCACATTTTTCTTCTACTTTTCTTGGCGCGTTTCACAAATCTGCCTTGCATCACAAATACGCAACGACCGGAAAGTTACAGCGACAGCGCGATGTAGTTAAATTTTTCTTTATATTCTCTGTTCACAAACAAAAAATAGCTACAACGAAAATAACGACAACTGCTGCTGTTATTGTTTACAATTGCAATTTCTGTGTATTGCCATTGCTGGCTGAAGTTTGTGCAGTGACCGCGATTTTTTCTACCACTTTTGTTGACTCTATTATTCCAATAGAGTCGAGCAGCCACACACAAACACATACTCACACACACACATATATATATATTTATATCTTTTATGAATCATGCAAATATTATTGCAGTCAGTTTCTGAGCGTTTGCTCGCCTGCGCAAAGTGTTAAATGTTTGTTCTTTCGCTCCACAATTGTCGTCGTCGTCGTTGTCGTCGTTGAGAGTGAGACTAACTCTCTCACGTCTCACACAACTGCTTTATAATCTACTACACTTGAATATTTCAGTATGTGTCTGTATGAGTACTTCATTTGTATGTATCTGCGTGTGTGGCAGGCAAATAAAAAACGTTTCGTTTCACTTGACTCTAAATAATTTTCACGCCTTTTTCACGTTCGCATTCATTTGCGCTCCACATTCTGGCTGGCCAGCCCGCCAGTACCCCACACAGCACCCCTACACCGCTATACCCTACCTGACCGTCCATTCACCTGACTGCTGCTGCTGCTGCTGCGAATTCAAATGAAATCTCTGCTCGCGCGATATGCTTGCTTATCTATCTGTGATTATTATTAGAGTAACTGATCTTTGGTAATTGGTAATTGTGTGATTGTGGGGTGAGAATGTGCGAATGCGCAAAAACGAAATGGCTATATGCACACAGCTATTGCCTGCCATTTAAGCCACGAACAGAGCTAGTGCTTGTGTTAGCTCTACACACACACACTCACACATTCGTTTTGCTAATATTTGCGAATTTCGTTAGGCACACTTATTTTCAGTTGATTTGCGATAAACTTCTAATGTAGGTGTTTTTTTTTTTTGTTACTCTTTTGTTGTTATTGTTTTGTTCACCAAGTGTCAAGTTTGACACTTGAGTGCTTCAAATTATGTGCACGTTCATATGTATGTGTGGCAAATATGCAAATGCGAATGAATGTGATATATCAGTTTTAAGAATTGTGTAATTATTTACTTCTTGATTTTTGCGAAATAAAATTAAGCATAAAAAAGAGAATGGTATGCAAATCGAATTCGCAGTGAAATTAGTATTGCGATTTTTCTTAGCAACAATGAATTTTGCTGGATTTGTTGCTATCACACATTGCAATTAGCAAAAATCCCTCCAGATTAGTGAACTACTCTTTCGCACAGCAAACTTTATTGACTTACTTTGTATATCTTTTCCAAATGTATGTACGAGATGAGGGAAGGAAAAAAAACAACATTAACTGCTTTTATTAAACCCTTAGAAGTTATAAATGAAAAAAAGCGGAGTCTGGATTATAAATTTGAGTTTGAACTCCCCACTACTATTCAATTGCAGTTGCACACTCATGTCAGTCATAGCATAAAATTTTCAACGACTCTCCATCTATCTATCCATCTATGTACATATATGCCGCACACACGTGTCTATGACACGCGCTTCTATTGTCTCGTTCGAAATGCGCTACTTGTTGCTGCTGCTACCATGCAAACCATGTCGAATCATAACACAAACAATAATACCACAAATTTCTATTGTAACAAAGTAATTAGTCACAAAAATCTGCTTCTCTATAGACAGCAGCAAACATTCCATCTATCAAAAAAAAAGCTTCAACCGCAGAAAGCAAAAAACAAAAACTATTGAATAATTATTATTTGCAACATATAATGAAAATAATAGAATATCAAATTGTTTTGTTGTACGCTACACGCGGTGTATATCTACCAGTATGTAATAAATGGCCAGCAGCTAAATAAATATATATTGTTGGTATAGCATTCAATCCACCGCTACTTCACCACTACCACCACCAATTCACATTGTAAATATTTCCGCAATTGATGCCAAACATTAATCGTAAACGCTTTTTAATGTTTTCATTATAATTTTGTTTTTTTTTTTTTTTTTGTGCTTTTCATTACGGCGATTACCATCTTCATCTTTTTCTTCACAAACTTTAAGGGGATTTTGAGTTTTTGATAAATTTGCCCCTAATACATTTTGAAAATGTTTAAGTGAAAGCTTAAAATGTTGTTAAAAATCAATAAAAGAAGGTAATTTTTTGTGTCTGTCTGTCACTAATTTTTTGGTTTTTTTTTTGTTGCTGTTAAATCAATTGTAGGTGATTATGCCCTGCAGTCGCTGTGGTTGCGATTGTTGTTGTTGAGGTTGCAAATTGAGCAACCAAAAAGTTTTGCGGTATATTTAAATGTGTGCACGTGTATTGCCGGTTTCGGGGTTTTTTTTGAAGAAATACTTTTCTTTAAGAAATACTAAACAACAAAGCGATAAAACATATTTGCACTTAGTTGATGGATGAATTCACATAATCGAGTTTATTTCTCAAATCTTTTGTTTGCACATACTTAACTGGAAGTTTATATTGAAATAAAACTGATGCGTCACAGCTTCCAAGAATCGTTTACTCCAAATCATTAATGATCTGTAGGAATCTTTGGGAACACGAATTTATAAGGCGTTTGATCTATGTATTATCGATTTGTTTCATTTTTCAATCCAGCTTTAACTTTTATTATAGAATCAGTCCTTAAGACTTTCAGTATATTTTCAGATTCTTTCAAAGAGTTTGCGAAAGATAAAATCATCAGATAAATCTTTATTTATAGATAGCCCATACAACTCGAAAGCAAGTAAATTCAAGAAAGTTGAGAATTTTCTAAGCTCACTCTGGACTTTCAAAGTTGGTCGCTCTTCTGAGTAAAAAAGGAAGAGAAAGCCAACGAATGAACACTTTGAAAAATGCAGAGCTTTAAATAGAATACCTTGAAGCAGCGGTGGCCACCTATACATACACAATGATCGATTGAGCACTTTTTCTATGGAAATGAGCTTCTTACGCCTGCGTGCAATTTATTTTTCTGCCAAAAATAAATGCAACAAAAGCCCACGACATGGAGATGTTCTAGCAACATCAACTACAACTTTAAAATCAACGAGACTCACACCATTAAAATTAACCACGACATCTACGAAAGAATGAAAGAAATGGAGAGATATAGAGCTTCCTCATTCACATCTCTCTTACCCTCCCATACTCTGAATCCATGTTATGTTGTCGGTGAAAAGTCTATAGATATTTAAGTAGATAAAAAAAGGATAAAGATCAAATATCACTTAACTTATATTTGCATAAATTAGCCGGTTTCGATTCACTAAGAAATTTTTTTGTTCTTTATCCTGATTTTATAGGAATCGCGATTCCACTGTTAATATAATGTATTAATTAAATCATTTTTCTTGCAGTAATCAATCAATCACACCAACTTTCTTTCAGCTACCAATTAAGCCAAAAAACTGAACAGGAGCGAACAATCCAAGTTATGAATTTCCTTTATTCCCCTTGTTAATCAAAGCCACTATGGAACTTTTTTAATTCCAACAAACTCGTCTTATTCATAATTTTGCGTCCATATTTAAAATTTAAAATAGATTTAAATTAATTTATTCAAATTTAAATCTTCTTATAAAATATAGTTATTTTTACATTTTTTTCTTTTTCATTTTAATAATATTTTCAACAAAAAAAAAAAAGAACCACAAGCGATTTAAGTGTTATTAAATTATATTGAATATCTTTTCAACACTAAGCAGATTACATTTTACAGATCCATAAATAAATAAATTCTATCGGTTTATTTTTCTTGTATCTGTGGTAAAAAGAAGAAGAAGAAGAAGAAGGAGAGGAAAAATAAAGAAGAAATAGTCATTTATGCAAAACGAGTTAGGCAGAAAATTTATTTACTTTTTTCCCCGATTTGTGAAACCATTTAATATAAAATTTATTACATAAAATTGTAAATTAGTTTTGACACCTTTTTAGTGTAAATGTGTGCATTGTGCATGTGTGTGAGTGTGTTAAGTTAAAGAGAAATTAATTTCTACATGTGTAAACAAAATCAAATGCAGGTAAATACAACAAAATAGATGTGAAAACAAGCAACGATAAAACTCACACACACATACACACACGTACACAGGGATATATTTAAATATTTATGAGATTTTTTAATTGATGGGCAATGATGTTGCTGTCATTCGAATAAAAAATATATTGATTTTAAAATAAATTTGTTTTGTTTTTTTTTTTTTTTGTCTTCTATTTTTCAATAAGCTGCTTATGCTTTTCTCTCTCCTCCCTTTCCCTCTTCGTGCTACATTTTATTGAAATGGGTAGTATTTAATTTTAATGGCAAATCTTAACAAACAGCGTCGATAGCTTAAACTCCTGCTGTATTTTCAATTACCAATTAAATTTTTTCAAAATTGCCATAAAAGTTTGTTTCGCTTGGCGGCGGTTGGTCACTCTAATGCGCTGTTTGCATATAAAGTAATAAGTAGAGAAGTAAACTAGCAAAGTATCGCATGTGTGCATTTGTCCGCCTGTATTTGTGTGCGTGATTAGTGCGAAGAGCGCCGCATGGCGCTTAAAATGCAATATTTTTATTGTACAATTAAATTTTAACGATTTATTGAACTAACAAATAGCTCAAAGAGAATATTAAATTCAACATGAATACTTTAGTTAAACTTCAGCGGCTTATAAAATCACCCTACAATAAATCCAAACCACCGACATAAACTGCTTGAGGATAAGTTTAATCAGATTGGACTAGGGTTAATGTATATATCAGTTTCTCAGCGTAAGAAGCGATGCTGACCATAGTGCAACTTATAATTATTTTTAGTTTTCTATCGATAAATGACCCACTTTGAAAATTGCGTGTAAATTATGGAATATTGGTCATTTGTTGCATGCAACTTCTTGCAGCTCTTTCACGCTTATCGTCGCTGGTGCAGCACAACAACAACAATAACACCAAATGGGCGCCAAATACATGCTGTGAATATTTTACAAGTAGCAAAAAAGATGTCAATAACATTTTGTTTTTTCTTCTTATATTTAAATGAAAAATTAAACTTGATGTCTGAAGTTATGTGAATTTTTTCGGTATTTTATTTTTCTGGTACAAAAATGTCACACAAATCAACAAAAAATATTTTAAAATTCACAGTTTTATTATACCCGCATACATTAATATTAAAACGTCACTCATTCTCATTCGCTTAGTTATGAATTATACGCAAATGTCATGCTAAATGTTGCTAATAAGGCTATCTAAGAAAATATCCACTCCGGGCCCACTCCGCCTCCTTCTGCCGCCCAGCATGTCCACCAAAAGTTGTGACATTTAAATACGAGTACTAAAGGATTTTGTAATGCGCATGCGCAAGCATTTTTTGTACGCTATGGCTATGTGATCCCAGTGGAGAATTTATGGAATAGAACTGACTGATTCAGTAATGAATTGGTATTTTTAAAATCAGATTTGATGCAGTTATTGCCCCGTGCTGCAGCATTACTTCTTAAGAGAGAATTTGTATTGAAATTCTAATTAAAACTGCAGCTAGGAAATTATCAAAGAAATTTTCATGTCTGCCAATCAGCTGAGTGAAAAAGCTGAGATTTAATAGGTACGCGTTCGTAAGCGTTAAATCTCAGCTGTTTTGGTTTGTCGGTTATGCGTGCTCTACCCCATCTACTACTGGGGTCGAGCAATGAAATACTATTAAAAATTTATACAAAAATATAGGCAAAATATTGTCAACATATTCAACTGTTGCTGTTGTCGGCGTTGCTATTGTTGGCGCTGCTGCTGCTACTGCTGTCTCATATAAGATTTGATATGCTGATTCTTTGTTTTTTTTGTTTCAGATTTTCTTCACTACTCTGACTGTGCTGACATGCAATGTTTGCTATACAGCAACAATAACAACAACAGCAAATACAAAATCTTTTTGAAGCAAAAATAAAATTTCACGAAGTTTCAGTTCAAGAAAAATGGAACGAAGTTTCACAATGTTGCAGCATCCATTCCGATCCTAGTTGATTCTAATCCACCCTGTTTGTTTGAAAATTTTCGAATTTCTGTTTCTTTTATTTCTAATCTTAAAAGTTTTAAGCATTATTAAAAGACGATAGTAAATTCATTGCTCTATTCGAGAATTTATTCATAGAAACTGAAACTATTAAAATGCAAATACAACCAGCAAAAGACCAAAAAACAAAATATGACAAAATATTTGAATATGTAAATTTCTGCAACTCCTGTTTTTATTCCGAGTTCTGAGACTTTGGCATACGACGAATCAACTTCCATTTCCATCGCACAACGCACATCCACTACAAAGCCATCCAAAGCTAAAAACCGCATTGAACTCACTCACTCACTCAGTCAACTTATTTAACATGGCATAGTGAAACCACTAAGCTTTTTTTTCATATATAAATATATCAAGTGCCCTCCCCTTTCCTTCTCCCCTGCTTCGCTATACATAGTTTCAAAAAGATTTACGATCGTTGAGACTAATAAAAATCATTGCGTACAATTTTTGTTTCTTTAATGCAAATTGTTGTTGCGTTCTTATTTATGAGTCATGCTCTCAAATACAACAGCAAAACTTGCGTCTATGCGCAAATATCTTAAGTTAATAGTTTATGTTTTTTTTTCTTTTGAGAATAAACTTTTTTACTGCTATGATTTTTGATGAGGGTCAAATAAAAAAAAAAGCTGAAATTAAATTAATAGCGCATATCTCTACATACAAACAAATATAAGTTTTTATAAATCAACTGTTTTTTTTTTTATATTGGAAGATTAAATGAATTTGATAAGCGCATAGAGTAGATAAATTTTTTAAGTGTGCACATATTTTAAAATGACTCAAATCGACTTAAATCGGCATTAATGTGAAAGCGAAATTGTTTAATGGCTTTTTTTTTGTTTTCTCAAAATAATGAATTAATGTTTTTCAAGTATTTGAGTTAAGTTTTATCTAAAAAATTTATCAATTACTTATGAAGACAAGAAATTAGCACTTGAAATTGTATCACAAATAAAAGAAAACGTGAAACAAATGCTACTGAAATATTTGGTGAATTATAATTTTTTATTTTTTCAGGTATGTAGTTATTTTATGACTGCACTATCAAATAAATTGGTTGGCGTTCATTTTACTTTCACTTGAAGAACTGTAATAAGGATGCATGTATTGTGAATTTTGAGTTTGACTGGTTAAGAAGTTGAGTGATTCATTTATTTTATTTCAGTTCAGTCTACAGAAAATTTCTTACAGACTATATATAAAGCACATTAAAAATAGTGAAAAGTTTTAACTTAAATCTATAAATACTAACGCTAAAATCAAAAGTGTTTTTATAATTTTTGCATAATTGAACGCATCTTGTAATTGGCTCATTTATAGCATAATTAGTTCTGTGCGTTGAAACGATAAATAAGCGATTTTGCCGTAATTCTCGAGGCGGAATATAAAAATTAAATAAATCGGTTAATTGTATACAATTTATATTGCAATTAATAATATTAAAAGCAAATATTAAAGATAAGTAAACTCTTCTCTCATATAAAGACTGAAGACCTAGCAATTTGCGTCTCCCGATGTAAGAGGGAAGACAATCATTCCAATGCAAATTTAGTAAAAACTTTTTGAACCCTTTCAATTTTATTGGAATGAACGTCATGATACGGATTCCAGATCAAAGAGCAATAGTCCAGGCGACTTCTAACTAATGAGATGTAAAGCGATTTCAATGTTAGAGGGTCAATGAAATCTTCAATGATTCTTCTTATAGAGCCAATCATAGCAAAAGATTTAGAAACAATGGAAAACGAAAGTTTCGAGTCAAAAATAAATCCTAAGTCTTTCATCTCATAGTACCTATCTAAAGAGCAGTTACCCAATATATAATCAAAATCAATCATTTTTAGCCTTCTTAGAGTGCATAACAATACCGCATTTCTTTACATTAAGATATAGATTGTTTGCTATGCACCATCGCTCAAAAGCCATAATATCAGATTGCAAGTTAAAACCATCAGATATATTACCGACCGTTAAAAAGAGTTTAAAGTCATCTGCAAATATTAAACAGTTTACAAATTTGAAATGATTAGGTAGATCTTTAATAAAATTAAAAATAAAAGTGGACCACAATGAGTCCCTAGCGGTATACCTAGTGTTGATTCGATACCAACATAGTATCGATACTTTTACTCATTACTTGTATCGAATAAAAGTATCGATGCTACCGAAAATATCGGAAAAAAGTATCGAATATGTACTTGTATCGAATACTCGTTTATAGAGCGAAATTACACTATTTTTTTTAGTGGCTGTCGAGGAGAACACTTAGACCAGAACAGCCCATTGTGTTACCACATGGTTGAGCCTACAGCTTACACTACTCAACACGAGTTATTTACACTGAAAATATGTGAATCATATAGAAATGACGTTAACTTATGTATATGATATTAGCAAATCGCTAGAATAATATAAAAGAAGGAAAACTAATCAACAGATTAAAGTTTGTTAAAAATATTTTATTTTAATAAAAAGGTTTCAATAAACATTATGTTCTACATACATGGCCGGCAATATTTTGTAGAGCTTCAATACTGTACTGCAATATTTTCGTACATTGGAATATTGCAATATGGACTGAAATATTTTGAATATGGATATTGAATAATTCTGAAGTAGCATTTTGAAATATATTATTTATTGCTGTAAAATATTGTAAAACGATCCTCAATTTTAAATATTGTATAGCAATATTCCAGTTTTTAAATAAATATTTTCCAAAAGTTTCGAGTATCCGATACTGACCCTTTTTCCCGATACCAAGTAAAATTCTTATGGTATAGCATCGAGTAAAAAAAGTACTTGAATCGAATGAAAAGTATCGAGAATTTACTTGTATTTACTTGTGTCGAATCAACACTAGGTATACCTGACCACGCATCGACTAGGATGCTAGATTTAGTTGCACCAATTCTAATAAAGAGTTTACGGTCACTTAAAAAGCTTAAAAAGAAAAAATCTAAAAGCTTACCGTAAATACCGTATCTTAATAATTTATGTAGGAGAATCGAATGATCGACTTTGTCGAAAACCTTAGAAAAGTCCGTGTATACAACATCCATCTGAGCTTGTTGTTCAAATGCTTTTATTATTTGATTTGTGATTAAAGATAAGTTAGTGCATGTCGATCTACCAGGGGAAAATACATGCTGGTTTTCAGAAATTATTTTGTTTATGTGATCAAATAATTTAGCATTTAGCGAATAGCATCAATGATGATCAAATCAAACTTCTGTGCTTCTGCTCAGCTCCCAACAAGCAAAGCCAAAGACTTTTGGCAATGTTAATTTCAATCAAATTTGTGTATTATGAGTAGTTCTGTATAAATATCCCGCAAGACAACTCGAATGGAAATGGTAGAATAGATTGAATTCAGCTCAACACAAATCACTGTAATCATTTCTAGCTTATTTAAAAGAAACACCATAATTTCATCAACATTAATCCTCCGAAGGATATTGTTCTCATATGAGGATGTTAGTTTAAAAAATCGACAAAAACATTCGACATTATATCGAATGTAAATTAAAATTTTTTTGATATTTTTCTCTTGTTTCACAGAATATTATGCTGTTTCAACGGAAAACCCAAATGCATTTTTTCTCAGTGTCTTTAAATTAGTTGCGAAAGAAAAGAAAAAATTCATTCCAAACTTTCTCTTGATACAGTTTTTTTACATAGAAAAATATATTCGTAAAAAAACGTAAAAAACTTGTTTTTTTTTTAATCATTTAAGGATGTAGTCTGGTGTTCCCGCCTAATTTTATGGTTTTTTTCGGGAATTTTGTATTATAACAAAATAAAATACAATCATTTCAATTCTTTCACATGTTATTATTGACATCTTTAACTGTACAAAACAAAATGTTTGCAGTTTATTTTGCGACATTTTTTTATTGTTTTTTACGCCCAAAGTGGACACCTAGAAAAAAGGTGCGTGGCTGGCCCGGTTGATTACGGCACTTGAAGTCATCTGAGACAAAAAATTTTAATTGATTGATGATTGATTTAAACATTTTTATTAAAAAATAACAAAATGGCAGACCACTAAAAAAAATTTTTTTTTATTTGAAAATGGGGATAGAAAATAAGAAATAATGATTAAAAATAAACAATTCTACCACCTGAGAGAGCCACTGGTGTGCAAAATAACGTATTAAAATTTCAGCCCAATCGGTTTTGTAAAATTTCTTCAAACCCCTGGGCCGACCAAAAATCGTTGTGTCGAGAAAAACGCTTTCAAAGTTTTGACAATACATACAGTTTAACCAACAGAAGCACTCGACTATGTGCTATAACTTCGTTAATATTTTGAATTTTAGTATAATTTTACAGTATACTTTTCATATTTATATAAAAAATTCGGTTTTTTGAAAGTCGAACACCAGACTACATCCTTAAACCAGTTGAGGCGGCTTTACTAAGTGAAAATTTTTACATTAGTTTAATACTTTCAATATTATAAATGAAATTCTTATAGTTTACAAAAATATTTTATTATGAAAACAAAATCTATTAATTTTTAAAATCCAATATAATTCTTTTTTGTTCAGAAGTTCATTTTAGAATTAGATTATGTATCCAGTTTGTAAAAGATAATTTCATCTAGTTAGAAGCACAAAATTTTTTTTCAAAATTACAAAGTAAAATGAAAATGTTTAATATATCACCTCATGCTTCTACCCTACTTCGTATACATACATATGTATATATGTCGCTGAATAGATATATTCACTAATTAATGATAATGTCAAATGCCTTTGTTGTAGTTGTTTTATTTATACTAAATAATATGATTATGTAGTATTTTCATTTTTAGCTGAAAAAGTCATTAACCGTATGTCATACGGTCATGTCATATCAGCTCATCATCTTTTCATGCAAACTCATCCACCATTCACTCACTCGCACCCCACACTGACACCCTTAAACATTATGGTGAATTTACCCTAATTGACCTTTGGCTAACGGTAAATGGAAAATTAAATTATGTGGTCGCGTGCTCGACTACGATTTACCATAATTTGACAAACTTATACTAAAAAAGAATACATAAAAAATACTAAAAATAAAACTAAAGAAACTTTGCAGGAGGCATGAGAGCAAGTAATATATGATAGACCGACAGACAAACAGACAATGGACGAGTGAGTATATAATACTAGCAGAGTGAAGGGTATACTTAGTCAGTCTGTCTGCCCGATCAGCAGAACATTTTAGCTAAGCTGATGTGGCTAAGCAAATACAAAGTCTAGTTACATATAAAAAATCGTAAAGTAGAAAGGTTTTGAGGTTGATATGTTTATAGTTCACATAAAATTTCGAACTTTTGAGGGTAGTTTCTGTTTTGTTTTTGTAATTCCAAGTCCTTTCCATAGAGTTAGTATATCTATCTGTCTGTCGGACCATTTAGTGTTTTATTAACTCGCTGCTGCCATTAACAGTGTTTAAACAGCATATAAACGTGCGCACACGTTATCGTTCTCCCTTTCAGCTTAGGGCGATTCGGCGTTTGGCGTTTTAAAAGGTGCTAAAATTGTAGCAGGCGAAGAAGAATATCAAGCAGAATTTAATAAAATGTTTTGCTCTCTAATGAAAGCTGAAAATTATTACTGCCTAAATGACGTCAGCCTGTTTTTTTTTTTTGTGCTTCAAAGAGGTGGGAGTTTTTTGTTTTTTTTTTCCTCAGATTGTGTGTTGTGGCGTTAATGTGTTGCGCTGCCCTCTTTAAAAAGGTAACAAAACTGTATTTTGAAAGTGCAGTGCTAAAGGATGAGTCGAAATTTATGGCATGATTATATTGTGCTCATCGTATGTTGCATGCAACATTTCTAGTGTGTTTCTATGTGTGTGTGTTTCATGGTGTTAAAGTGGCGCGTGCATTCGTTGGTTCAAAGGAAGACACACGTTTCTTGTTGTTTCCATTTTTTTTCTATCAATAAAAACAAAAAACTTTTGTGGCATATGGCGGTAGTGGTCATGCATTGAGCGTGAGCTATAGTTTTAAACAAGGTGACTTTGTAGTTTTAATTTGTGTTTTGATGATTTTCAATATTTTATGAGATTTCTTTATATAAAGAGTGCACATTTCCAAAGCGTTTTCAGAGTGTTAGTGTATAATATGTGAAAGCAGATGCTTAGGGTTTTATATTTGAGGTGATGATGGATACGAAAAAAAAAATTTGTTAAAAAATAAAAAATCAGCTGTCATTTACTTTAAGTCTGGAATTAAAAAATTATAATGGTAAAATTATTTTCAACAATCAGTTACAGGAATAAAAGCTGATGAAAAGGAGTTGATATGCTTGGCATACTTTTGGAATTATTGTGAGTTCAACTTCCACTTGAGAAGGTTAGGTTAGGTTGGAGTGGCTGTCGAGAGACACACTTAGGCCTGAACGACCCATTGTGATACCACATAGAAAGTCATTATTCATTTCAACTCCGTATAGAATTTGGAACAAATATTCCAATTAACACTAAATCATATTAACTTTAATATAAATAAAAGCAATTTGATGCAGAAATACAAATAACACAACTTTAAAGTGAAGTTGAACCTCTTTTGTTTTTATAACTAACTAACTAATTTAATCACTGTCATTCAAAGCTTTTCCATTTTGATTTACGCATTTAACTGAATAGTTGAATTTACGTAAAATTTGTAGATTCGACTTTGAATGATTTATTTTCTATACGAACATCGAGTTTAATAAATAAACATCGAGCTTAATCGCAGGTTCAGAAATTTGTTAATTCGAAATTTTAAAAATGCAAACCAAAACTTTAAAGGAATAGTTTAGGGTCCTAGGAGAGGCGGGATACGGGGATTTGGGGATAAAATGCCCTTCACCAATGAAGTCTCTGATCGTGAATCAAAAGAAAATGTAAAGAGATAAGCAAATTAAAACTCCCCTTAGGAAATGCTTAGAATCGCCAGCAGTCCCCCAAAGGATATAAAACTGCCATCTACTATATTCAACAGACTGCATAATTTCAATCTTAACCTCATCTAACTATAAACACTTAAGCCTACACCAGAAACAAACAACTCAACATATTTAGTCATTTAAGAAAAATCGCATCATTTCCCAACCAAACATGACACAATAATAATGATGTTTTAATCGAAATTGTGCAAAGAAAGAGTGAAAAAACCCACACAAATGAAAACAAAAACAAAAATATAACAAAGCAGCCAAGTACCTCGTAGCAAGAAACTTGTAGATAGATATTTTCCGCTATTGCAAAATGGTCATTACCCATGCAACATAGCAATTCAATAAAGACCGAACCGACCTTCTAACTAACTGTGTTGCAATGAGTATGTGTTGCCAGCAATGATATTACCACAAAGTGGCTGCCAACTAAACAAAGGAAAAACAAGAAGAAAAATCACAGCTTTTTCCCCTTCCAAGCACAGCAGTATATACCTTTTATATTTAAAAGCCCCTGGGGGCAAACAAATTGACTTCAAAAAAGCAAAATTCAAAATACCTACAAGAAAATAGAGGCAAAAACTGCAGCAATCAAAATTTTCATAGCACCTAAGTATGTAAGTGAAAAAAAACTGCATAATTTGTTCTAAACGCACCTCAGCCTAGCGCAGAGCAATGCGCGCATGCGCAACGTCGCACAAAGTCATCGATGGTCTTGCACACAAGTATGACTCACAGCAAAGAGACTCACTCACACACATGCATATGGCACTACATTTTCAGAAGGAAGTGGGGCGATTGGGGGTCATAACGGTCTCTTCTGGCAGCATTTTAGCAGCAAAAGCAGCCGCAGCATTTTAGCAACATTTTGTTAATCGCGCATTGTGGGCTTTAAATGCATGTGCGCACACAGCGCAAGCGGCGCATATTATCGCCCATGTTGAGCGGAAAATCTATCTAAATATCTATCCATTTATGTACACATATGGAAGAGTTTATACATAGTAGGTAGGTTCTTTAAAATAGATTGCACAATACGCACGATGGTTCCACATACGAGTGTGTGAATATTTTATGCGCTAACTATTGATATTCAAATTGTTTTATGCTCAATGATGCTTAATTTTCTTTGCAACTCTTGTGCTTGATTGGCTTGCAATTGTTGCTAGTTGCATGTAATTGAAAGAGGAAGTTTGTAATTTTAGCACACATTTTCATACCGCAGATGTTCGTTAATTTCAGTTTCTTTGTTTTTCGTTACATTTGAATTTCGTATGCGAATTTTATGCAAAGTAGTTCAAATCGAATTTGAACCAATTTAATCGCCCCAACATTTTCGTTTAGCATAGAGACTTAAGATTGATTAAATCGATTCAATTATGTAAGTAGATGATTGTAGGCACTTTCAATTTTGTGGGCGTAGAATATAAAATTTTCTTTAATGAATCATCTAACGTTATGCTTTATGCAAACAGATAATCTATTTATAAAAAAAAACTGACACTGAGAACTCCTAGAAGCAAGGCGCTATATACTCACGGCAAGAGGGTTTCCCAAAACTCATCAAAAATTATCTTTTATTATTTCAATTAAGTTTCAAACCCGGACTACAGATCTGGGCTAAGATCTGAAAATTAATACTCTAGTGATCACACAAACTACATTCGGGAAAATTATGAATGATGATGGTCCAAGTGAGTAGGGAATTGTGTAGAGAGCTTTATTATTTTTGTTTTTGTTTCAGCTCCTAAAGTACCACGGTCTTGAATTATAACTCGGGATCAAATGCTCAGAAACAAAAATGGTAAATGTTTCAGAACCACGCTGGGGTATATTCCTCAGAACTTTCTGTGACTGGTTCTTACGAGAGGCAAAACTTCTGTTTCACATTTTTTTTAATATAAACTTGAAACATTTTAAACTTTTTGTTAAAAAAAGAACGCAACTCATTTATGAATAAATTCAATTGGAAATTTGCCCCTTAAAAATTAAAAATAATAAAAACTTCTTCCAAAAATAAACGACAAGAAGCAATCAACAAAGGAATCAGTAATAAATGAAAGGACGGGCAGGCGAGAGGACGGACGACGACATGGACGGCGATTACGCAATTGTTGCAGTAGCCTTAATTTCCAATGTTTAACTTGTTTGTTATTGTTGTTGTTGCTGGTGCTTTCATTTTCATCACTACATTTTAGCACTTTTTTTACGGCATGCATGTGTGTGTGTAGTGCGAATTTGTTACCATTCTCGAAATTTAACAATGCATCATTAACTGTGTGTGTGTTTTTTTTCGCTCGCTTTTTATATACGCAATAACAACAAAGCGACGTTTTTTCACTTAAACAAAATATTTTTAAAATTCGTATTCAACAGAAAAAACAAGAAACGCAAAATTTTCGTTGCCATAATCAGAAGCGTATTTATTTTAATTTAACTGCAGCAGCACAGTATTAACTTGGCTATAAATAAGTCAATTTACACCGAGGAAGCTTACCGCATACACGTGCTGCTGTTTTGAAAGCAACAGCAGTTGTTAGTAAGTATTTTTTGTTTTTTTTTTTTTTGCTCTCGTTGTTGTATTTGGGCGATTGTCAACCGATTCTTTTTTTTTCTGTTGTGTTTTTCGTTTCTTTGTCGTTGTTGTGTCACAATTTCTGGTTTCTTAGATTAAGCCAATTTTGTGTGCTGTCGTTAGTTGTGTTTAATATGTTGCTGCTGTTGTTGTTGCATGTTGTTAACGCGCTTATTTAGCACGTTAACGTTCATTCGTCGTTTAAATGCTGTGATTTATGTTTATTACCGATTTTAATTAAACATGCATTTAATGCAATTTAATAATCTAACTCAAAAAATGTAGCGCAAGTATACATTCGAAAAAAAAAATTTCAAGTTGACAAAAATTGTTGCTGTCGGTGGTGTGATAAAACATTTGCTCATTCAATCATTCATATTTATGTATTTATGTGGTAAATTTATTTTGTCGTACAAATTTACGTGGGCGCGTGTTGAAATTGATTTAAATTCAACTAATTAGCGTTTAAAAGAATGATTTCGCATGTAATATTTGACTGTGGCTGTTTGATTGCAAATACATATGTAGTTTTGGCGGCATTCGTCGTGATTTCATGTGACCGCACTTCATCTGTTATGATTTTATCTACTCAGCATACTTAACTTCAATCAATTCGGCTTCGTTTGACATGACTAGATCTGAGTTAACTTCACTAGACTTGACATATCTCACTTGAATTCATCTGACTTGAATGTATCTGACTCGGTGTCATCTGACTTGGCTTTAAATTATTCGACCTGACTTCATATGACTTTTATAGAGCTGGTATAACCTCATCTGATTAGTAAAACTACCAAATATAACTTTTAAATATATTGAAGTTCAATTAGGAAAATTTTATGTAATTTAATTCCTACAGAGATTTTATGTTCTTCCACATATAAAAAAAACTAGAGTATCTAAGAAGAAGAATTATTTTTCAGTTAATTTTTTCATGCGATTCTCCACTACTGTGTAAAGACAGATATTTGGATTTTTCATTACATTGCCACTTTGAACGAAAGATGTCCCCTCTTCCCTCTCGCTTCACTCTACTCGTTTTCCTTTAACTGATTTTACATTCCATCGCTTCCTTAGAATGATTTGTCATGTCATATGACAAGTAATCTGACCAATTTGTGTTGATTTCGTCTGATTTGACTTGAAGTGACATTGTATTATATTTTTTTTTTTTTTGTACCACGATTTATACAATTTATTTTATATCCTTCTTCTCTATCTAGTCTTATGGTTGAAGTACTTCATCCAGCCTTTGATCGATGTAACCGAGTCTTTGAGTGCAAAATTACTTTATAAAAATAGATTCGATTTTCACGACTTGACTTCTGATCTGGCATCCTCTGATAGAATGGTTCTGGTTTTCTCGGACTTTTTAATTATTTATTCTAATATACTGTAACAAAATATAGAACATTCCGAAAATTATAAACTTTTATGAAATATAATATTTAGTTTATTCCATATGGAGGATTAAACATTTTTATTTTTACAGAAACCATTTAAAAATCAATCTCATTAGAGCAATAGCAGCATATTGACTTTAAGATGTGGATAACTTTAACTACAACTTTGCTCTTGATAAGACGACCTCGATAGTCTAGTGGGTAGTGCACTAGACTTTCATCTGGGAGGTTCGGGTTCGATTCCCGTCTTCGTCTGGTGGTTAATTTTCATTACTTTCTTATATTCACTATCAATATGAAGTGTATGAGAATTATAAGATAGTGTACAAGTACACACATTGGTTGGTAATGGCAAAACCACCAAGCCGATAAAAAATTGCCACACCGCCGTTCGGAATCGGCGTTAAACTGTAGGTCCAACTATGTGGTATCACAATGGGCCGTTCAGGCCTAAGTGTGTCTCTCGACAGCCACTCCAACCTAACCTTGCTCTTGATACCTTTATGGATATAGAAAACAAATTTATACTATTCCACTTTACCACTCTTTTGCTTAGCAATAATGCTCCAAAAAAGATACCAACAATTTCAAGAAAAAATTATTAAAATAATGTTTACTCAAATCTATTGACAAATATCTTTCAATAGCAATTATTTCAAACAAACACAAAAAACAAACAAAACTTTATTGCACAAAAACAAAAAGGAAGCAGCAAAACTTCCAACAATTCGAACGTTTAAAATTCTTTCAAAATAAAAAAGAAGAAAATCATAATAATGCACGAAAAATGCAAAGATTTTGCATCTAAAATTCATGCAAACATCTATGCATAAAAATGCAAATTGTACGATTTTTGCATTTCTAAGTCATTACGAATTTAATATGCACAAAAAAATATGCACACACACACACACACAAACATTTAAAACACAACCATCAAAAGTTACACAAAAAAAAATAATCAGCAGTTAACAAAAACATAAAATCATCAACAAAAAATTGACGTTGACGTTTTGTAGCAGCTCCAGCAGCAGTCAGCCAACCACATAAAAGACAACAACAAAAACAACATGAAAAACATATCAATTGAAGCGATTCGAGTAAAGTATACGAAGTAGATAGAAATAAAATCGTCCACATTTGATTTTTATTGTTATTGATTTTGTATGGCATTCATAAAATTGGCATTTAACGTTAATAACATAAATGGCTGAAGCTTATACACTCAACTCCGCTTACAATTCACTAGCTACATACATATACATATGTATGTATGCATGTGTACAGTAGATACAATAAAATCATACAAATACTTACTATTTAAATACCCTCATATTCGAACTATAGTGAATACCCAGAAATATTTAGTATTTATACTTAATTCGTTTGCGCTGACGACGACCGACGATTTTTTTTCATGTTGACGAGATATTGTACATATGTCGAAGTGTATGAGCAATTTCTGTTGCATGCAACAGCAGCATATCATTATTAACATTTGATTAACATTTTTAGTAGGATTATAGGGTAAAACTAGTTGATATAGTTGCATACATATGAGAGGCTGAGAGCAAAAGCGAACTCGAATTTTTGTAACAGCGAAAGTGAAACAAATTGATATCTTACCTTAAAAGTAAGAACAAAAATGGTATTATAATTCTTTCATAGCAGAAACGGAACAGCTGAACAAATTCTGTTTCACTTTTGCTCTGAACGACACAATCGTGCCGCTTTTACTCTAAAATAAAATTATACCACTTTTTTAGGAACTCTTAAATTTTATCGTTTTTATTCTCAGCTTTTTATATAATCTAGATAAAAAAACGTATTTAATATTTCAATAAGAAAGAATACCACCGACTGCATTGACAAATCTGGTACTGGAGTCAAAGTAAGTCTATAATTTTTGAATCGAGAGACGAAATATGAAGAACTGCACATTTCTCTCAGATTCTAACCTACACCATCGATAAGGTAAAATTTCATAGCAAAATTTTTCATTATTTTACGGTTACCAGATTTTGATGTGCATGAGAATCAAACTAATTTTATTACCAATTTTTCATATTAAGTGTTTAGAGCTTGAGAGAAAGTCATTCGCTATGAGAAAATCTCTTAACCTCTTACTAGCAAGGGAGGGCTTCTGGCCAACGGTTGTATTCTTTCCTATATAAGTATAACGGGTGTTTTGTTTTTAGATCATATGTCAGGCTGAGAGCAAAACCTAACTCAACTTTTTTTAACTTTCTTTTGAAGTATTTAGATTAAAGTTTAGCTTAGCTAAAAAGTATGGAGATCGTAGTATGGATTGAATATCGCCTACCTTTGAAGCGTTAATTTTTATATCTGATCTAACGTCAAGTCAGTTTCAAGAATTTTGTTTAATTTCGATTGATTGAAGTAGATCGGTTCATACGGTTTAAAAATTATAAATTAAGCCTGCATGAAAATTATTTACAGAATTCTCAATGCAATAAATGTCGAAAAATAATGGAAAGACAATCTGAAATAATTCAAAATCTGAACGTAAGTCAAACATTAGGAAGAGAAAATCAGAAATCCAAACGCAGACAAAAGAATCCATAAATCGAAAATCGAATCGAATGTTCAAAAAGTTAGTTGTGATTCAAATTACCTGAACATTACTGAATACTATATTACTATCTTCTCCAATCCAATACAATTAGGGAATATTATTAGGCATAGTGACAGAACTCAGCTGTTGCGCCCTATCCATAAAAGTACTTAATTTTATTTGTTGTTTTACTTATGATAATTTTCATATAAAATATTACGATCAAATTGATTGCGCTGTTGTATTTTGAAGTGAATTAATCAAGATATAATCAAGTAATACAGTGAAACAAAAATAGTTACCAACATTTGAGAGTTGAGCAAAAAAGAGACGATGAGAGATATTTACCTGAAAGTAGAGAAATAAAAATAATGTTAATTTATAAAATATAAACGTAATGAAAAACATAAAATAAATCACATTAATTGTTAATAAAAAATAATTAGTTGTCTGTTCTGGTATAGACAGAGACTTTCGCCCACACACTTTTTTAAGTCACAGTAATGGTAGAAATAGTACTGGAAGTAGATGTAATAGTAGTTATGGTATGTGCCTAGTATTTAGTAGCAGTTTCGCTTAGTAGTAGCTGTAGATATTTACTTTCCCGATGACTTCCGCGTGACAGTTTCATGCGAGTTCATTAATTAACATTTTACACAACAACCACAGCAGCAGCAGCAACAACAACAACAAAAATATCAGATGCACAAGCAGCAATTGCTCCCAACTGCAGCGACAACTGAAATCACAACAACAAAAACGCATGCTAACGACGCATTCGCAATTAATCAATGACTTGTGGACGATTGTGAACTTAACACAAACGCATTAACATTTTTTATTTATGTAAATGAAGCGCATGGAAATCCTTGAAAACTTTACAGATGCACTGATAAATATGCAGAAGAAGTCCTCAGCGATATACGCAGACAAAAAGACAGACAGACAGACAGAAAAACTGTCAGACAGATAGACTGCCATACATAAAGAAAAGAAAACGAATCGTAATCGTTATTGTCAATGAACATGGAATGGATGCTCGCGCGTTTCATTTAATGAATGAGTGAGTGACTAGATGAGTGAAAGACACATACATATTAATTTACATAGTAGAATTAGCTGACAGAAGCATACTGAGAAAACAGCCAAAAAGGAAATGTTTTTTGACTGACCGATCACAGATCAAAAACGATCTTCAGAATGATTTTATATCTCAAATAAATCCCCATATTCATTAGTTTCTTTGGATCCATATTCATTTACCCATATTTAGTTATGTTAAAAATTGCAATTTTTACATTTCTGCATCATCTGCCGCTTGTAACTGCCATCACAAAAAAAGTACACAAGGCCAACAAAAAGTAGCAACAAATAAAGTTTTGCACACTAATGTGAAAAGGAAATGACGACACATCCTCTGTTGGGTGTCACTTTGTGCCACTGTGTGTAGTTATTATTGAAGTAAATTCGATGCAACGACATGAAAGTTCGAGAAAAAAGCAACTGCAAAGATTTGCAACATTTACACAAAATCAATTTAAGCTAACAACATGAATGAAAAGAAGAAGAAAGGAAATCGTTGTATGTACATTTTTAGGACACCCACGCTCGAGCAGACAGTAAACACTTACAACAACAACTTGTGAGCTGAGGATAATAAACAGCAGCGGGTAAAAGCACAACTAAAAACAGAAGCATCTGCAACCGCATCATCTACAGCGGAAACAGCAAACAATTTGGTAGCAGCAAAAACATCAAGCTTAATATAGATTAAGTTGATTATTGTTGGAGGCAGGAAAGAAGCAACAACCAACAACGACACCACGTTTAACTATAATTAATTATAAATATTTTTGTTTTTATCGTATATGTTAATATACTTAGGTATAATTAATTTTATTTTAAGCACTGTTGATTCACACTTGCAAATTTTTCTTGTTCAATGATTCCAAACAAAAAAACAAAAAATTGTACTGTGAAAAAATTGCTACTATCACCTTCACTTTCATTAGCAGCATTCATTACACAAACAAAAACACAAACATATAATTTACGCCCCAATAGTTGTCAATAGCTAGCGAATACTATTGTTACTGCTGCTATTGTATTGTTGTTGTTGTTGCTGTTATTGTTGCATTTGCCTGTCACTTCAACTTGTCAAAAACAATTGAAGCTTCAATTAACTTTTACTTGCATGTAAAGCTACCATAGTTAGCTATGAATTTTGTTGCTGCAATCGTGAATATTTCATATTGTCTTTTGCTTTATAAAGCAACAACTACGCTTGAGTCTATACAAGTATTTAACTATGCATTATTAATTTGTCAATCAGCTGAAGTGCGGAATAAATCAAAAATCATATACCCCGCATAAACTAAAGTGAATGCTGCTAATTTTATGCTTTACACATAACCTTGAATAATTAAATTATCAATTTAATTAAATTTAATTGATTTATATTAATATGAAGTTTAAAGTTAATTATGGGGTTAATTTCCTGAAAATATCCGAGCCAAAGTGTGTAAATTATGTGTAAAGTTAATTTGGCTAATTTTAAGCAGACAGTTTAACAGCAACTATACAATTGCCACATAATTTACGTTGCAGGAATTGAAAAAATTTTAAATAGATAGAAAGACTTCCAGCCCCCACTATAGTAGCCAAACGGCACTAATTATTGTATAATTACAAAATCTCTGATCGAATTCAGAGCAAAAGAAGCCAAATTCAGACCAAAATTCAGGCCAAACTCAAACCAAAAATCAAACCATAAATCATAACGTAAATCAATGCAAAATTCAAACCTAGCTCAGACTATAATTGATACCAAATTTCTGATCAATTTCATACCAAAAATCTAACGAAATTCACACTAAAATCCAGACCAAAAGGAATGCAAATTCAAACCAAAACTTAGGCCAAATCTCAGAACGTTTCCAGAGCAAAAGAAGCTTAATACAGAACAAACTCAAATCGAAAATCAGACCAAAGTTTAGCACAAAGTTCAAACCAAACACTGGACCATGAACTCAGACCTTCAAAAGTAGTTCATCTATAAGCTAACCCTGAAAATTCAAGTGTATATAACAAACAGCTGCACTGTAGAATCATTTTTAAAGGTTATATGCACTCATACTGTAAGCAGGGGCTGCAGCCCTCAAAACGTCCCTCCTCCTCAAAAGGTCAGTGCTAATCCTGCTCTTTATTATTTAACATTTCAATTATGTAATATTTTGCCATGTCAGCAAATAGAAAACAGCCCCAAATTTAAGCTCAGCTTAAACTTAAGGAAATTTTAGCTCTTTTGAGATAACGCCACAAATGGGACTGCTTCAAATGTGTTTACAGAAAATGAAAATCTGACTGAAAACAAAAAACACTCGGGAACGTGCCGACTACATTTTAATTTGCATACAATTAAGCTATAAGTGACAGAATTGAGCAGTACTACGACAACTGCAAAAACGACAACAACTAAAAGAATTGCAATCAATGCAGAAATCAGAGATGAGCATATTTTATTTTTCAAATATAAACTCATATTAAAAATTCAATATTTAAATACTTTCAAAAGTGAAGCTTAAGAAATGTTCATGCAAACCACCTTTACCCCTCTCTTTCAAACGCTTGACCCCTCTCACTCTCTCTCTCCCTCTCTCTCTCACTATCGTAAATGCTCATATGACGCTCGCCGCTTGCAGCAATTAGCATATGCGCACGATTTCCAACAGCAGACAATAACAGTTGCAATAAAAACTTATATATGTACATATATTTTTTAAAATATATTTTTAAACAAAAATTACAACAAAAATAACAACAATAACACATGTGTACACAAAAATTATTCGTGATAGCTGCGAGCTAAATTCAACAAAGTAATCAATAAAAAAATAATAAGAAATACTAAAACCAAAAAAAAAAATATTAAGGAATTCCCACACCCCTTGACCCTCCCCTCACTCACCCCTCTATCGATTTTGTGAGCAACTACACACATACAGTAGTGGGTGACAATGAATCGATTGCAATGGCAGCGCAAGCGGGAGAGCGCAAGAGTGGGGGGAAAACAAAGTCGCTGGCTGTTGTTGTAAAGAATGTGAACTCTGACCGCAAACAAATTGACAAGCGGATGGTACTGTAAACGACCACAACTACTACAAAAAACTAATGCCGTTTTCTCAAATGATTTCAAATTGGCTTTTTGTCTGTCCGTCCGTCCATTCATGTTCTTAAGTTCAGAGAGAACAGAAACAGGTTTGCATACATATTTCCATTGAAGTCATCGATTCGTTGCTGCTGCTGCTGCCGCCAAAATAAAAAAGCCCATAATAATAATAATAAATTGCTTATTTATTTTAATTTTGTATTACTGATGGAAACAACAACAGCAAACAACCGAAACTTGCAATAACAACAACTGACATATTTGTTGATTTCTAATCGTTTGAAAAATCAACCAAAAACAACGTAAAAAATATTGTCACACTTTACGCTACGTTGACACTTTCCAGTGAGACAAACAGACGGAGACTTATTTAATTTATGCCCAAAATGTTAATCATTAAGCCGAAGTAGAAAAAGAAGCAATAAGCGAAGAAGTAGAAGAAGAAGAAGCAGCTGAAAAAACTCAACAACAATGAAATACTTTTAAAAATCAATAAAATTATGTAAATTGAATTTCTTTCATTCAGAAATCCACAGAAACACACGCTGAACAACAGAAAAGTTCAATGGTAAAATCTTTTTGGCCAAGATTCAAAAATTTCATTCACAAAGTTAAAAACACGGAAAAAAACAGCCCCAAAACATACACACACACACATGCAAAGCTAATGAACATGTGTAAGTGTGGCATTCTTGTTAACCAATTTACGCATTGGCAACATGCTGTGCGTATAAAAAGATGTTGTTGGCATGCGACTGCTGTTGATGTTGCTGGTTGCTGCGTACTGCGTTTGGACTGCGTCTATGAACTGTGTGGCTTAAAAATAAAACAAAAGCATTTGCGTTTGGTGCGGTCACTCACTCAAGAACACAAACGAAAATAAAAAAACAAGAACATCACAACAACAACAGTAAAGTGAATAAAAGTGTGGCAATGATGATGTTGCTGTTGTTGCTGCTGACGTTGCGTCTGCGAACATAAAATCACCAACAGCAAAGAACAGAAAAGTAGAGTGACCAACTGAAACTGGTTATTTGTTTTGAAAATTGAATTGTATGCGCTTTAAAGCCAAGCCAAAAGTGCAAGAAGAAATTATCCAAACTGAAGGCAAACGCAAGCCCGCATCTTAATTTTAATGAATCAAGTGCGGAAGAAGCTAAAACTCAAATGTTTGTGCTTCACTAAACTAAGCCCTGATTTATTTTTCTTTTGTGTATTAAGTTTATAGGTCGAGGTTTAATTCGAGTAATGTATAATTTGTGAAATGATTTAAAATAAGATTTGACCACTTTCTTTGAAGCATTACTTCAAAATCGCTTGCACGATCAGCGCATAATTTGGCATGCTGATTTGATGGTAGTGTTCTATATTGTTTTTGGATTTGTTGGATATTTTGCAAAATTTATTGAAAATTAAGCGATCGAGAAAAAATCTGGCTATGGAAAATAAAACACGTACGTGAAGGAGCGGGTAACTCTGGAATTTATATTAAGGAGTGTTTGGAGAAAAGGCGCAATACATCTGCTATATTTTGGAGTGGCAAAATAAAGGGGAAGAGGGCATAAATGGACATTTGCGACATGATTTATGGCCAGCTTTTGAGAGAATAATGAGCCCAGATATTATTATAAAAATTAACCGGGTGTTGTGTGTGAGTTATACAAATTTATGTATTTTTTAGTTAACACTCAACCCCTTTATCCCATTTATTTCTTGCGAGTGGCCCTGATGCAATGTTTTAGCCGAATTTCGTCCTGTTTTTAATTTCATTAATTGTGATAAATTTTGTAAGACATTTGGCTCAAAAAATTGTAGTCTGTTTATGGATGGCGTTCGGGATTGACTTTTCGGGTTTCGGGATTTTCGGAATTCAAATTTCAGTTCCGGAATCCCAAGATTAACTTCGGGACTGACATTTTTATAAAATGTAAAATACAAACTGGAAAATTATTGATATCTTATCAAGATATAATAGAAATTAATCAATCAAAATAAGAGAACCAAAGCTTTTTGTTAGTCGAAAGAAAAAGTTTCCAAATAGTTAATTTATTGATCGGTTAAAAGCGGCTATGTTTGGGATAAATTATTTTCTTTGTACTACGGAACTTAAGCAGGAATGCATACAGTTATGATAATAGCTTTTCGGTTGATTTAAATCTTCTATCAATCATTTAGCCTTCCACACAATCACTCGATTTCTTCAAAATTTATTACAAATTTCAAATGGAACAAAATATATGAAATGCTGAATAGTCTACTGAAGAACTAACCACGTTACATAATTTTGAGGAAGAATTTCATTTCATAAACTTAAAAATTTCCTTTCGCGAACCATAAAATATACAGGTATATATTCATATTTTTTTGCTTACACTGTCGCAATCCAAAAATACCGTAAAGTTTTGAAATTATAGGTTGTACAGAGCGCTTAAAATTCATCCATTTTAAGTTGATATGATGCTTATTTAAATTTTTGGATAGTTGAGTTAAAATTTCGTAGAACAACGGAAAAAGAATACACTGTCACAAACATGGTCGGCTTTTGAGAGCCATACCATGAACGAATTAGAAAAACTGTTGATGAAAAAAATATTCCCTTGACTGAAGAATGAAGATTCTATTAAAATTTGAAAAATTTGAACTCCAATAAGCATGTGTAGGTACATACGAATCCCAAAATGTCTGGGGTTTGGTCAATCCCGGGATTTTTGGGACCACTTTTAGACCGAATCCTGGGATCCAAGGATTGACATCTCCCATTTTGTTATTTGTAATTGCTTTCCTCACGCCATTACATTTCAGATAATAAGAAAAACATAAACTATCAAAAAAGAAGTTTTGATATAAAAAGAAGTATTTCAGAAAATCCTCCTCTCCCCCCGAAATTTTTTCTGAGTATGCGCCTGGTAGATAAATTTTTATAAACTATTATAGAAACGACAAAATGGGCTCTTTCCCCTAATATTGGCACATAATTATTTAAAGGAATCGCATTTCTATTTAAATTTTTGTTCCAGTTTTCTGTTTCGAAATTTCTGCTAAAACATTTTAATAAATGACAAAACGCAATAAAAGCAATAAATTAAAAGCAAATTAGAAACAAAATTAACTTTTAAAACTCAATGAAGCACAAACAAATATCCATTATTAAAAATACAAATACAACAAGAGCAAAACCACCACCACAACAACAACAGCAAGATAATAAAGTCGAAAACCAGTGGTGCTCAAACAATGCCACATAAAATATCGACGCGCATGTGGATTTATAATAAAAAAATATAAAAAAATAATCTCTATAAATAATCTCATAAAAGAGCAACACTGGTGGTCGAAATAAATTTTATAAATATGTATTTATAATATTGAAAAAAAAAAATGGCTGCCATAGCTGCCACGAAGCGCGACAGATACACTACACAACAACAACAACAAAATAATCAAACAAACGAGATACAAAACAAAAAAGTTATTATTAAAAAAAAAAAACTAAAACAAATTAACATCAAAATGGCATTTTTTCTATCTTTACAATGGAATGAAAACACACACGCACACATAGAAACAAGAGATATGAGTATGAAGCAGCAGTGTACGGTATAGAAAAAATACAAAATGGACGCAAATACAAAAAATTAAATAGTAAATGACATGAAAAAATAGCGACAAATACAACAACAGCAACAAAAAATGGATTTAATGTGGAAGAGAATTACAATACAACAACAAATACACAAAAGAAAGAAAGAAAAAAAATGTCACAAATTGCGGTCATTCGTCATGCGCACATAAGCACAACGATAAAAAACACTAACAACAATGAAATGTAATGGAATACCTACATATATACATAAGCATATATATGTAGTAGAGCACTATTTTCTCAAGTAGTAAATATCAGAGCGCAAAGAGTAACGACGCGCGTTACGTAGACAAGCAGTAGTAGTAGTAGTCGTAGTTGTTGTTGTAGATATGAGTAGTATCTCTCTAGTAAAACAAAAACAAAAACAACAACTTCAACAATTATAATTATTACTATTGTTGTTGATTTTTGTTTTAAAAGCTTTGCCGTTTTCTGTTTTTGTTTTTGTTTTTTTCTGTTTTTTATCTTTTTCTCTACGTATGTATGTTTTCTTGTTTTTGTTTGTGTAGCATTTTCAAATGAAATTTGATTTGCTGTTGGTGTTTTTTTCTTTTTTTTTGCATTTACGTATCATTTTTTTTATTCACCATTTTCTGTGAGGTGGTGAGGTGGCTAAGAGGGCTGCAGGCAGATATCGTAGTATAAGTTGAGTTCATATTGGTAGCAAATTGCTGTTGCGTGAAATGCGCATGTCTATCATTTTTCTTTTCTTTCTTTCATTCTTTTCCCCTCAAATACACATATGTACATAGTATATACAAAAATACACACGCAAATGATTTCAAAACGCCATTTTTTATTTCATTTCGCAGAAAAATATTATCTTAATATTATATATTTTTTGTATGAGCTACGGGAACATAATTATTACAGCACTTATGTTGTATGGTTTCGATTTCTATGGTTGTGATTTAACCAGTTCCAGGTATCTCCGAGCTTTTCTGTTCTTTTAGAAATGTACCCGCTTCCCTTACAACGAAGAAAAGAAAAACATCAAAATTCCTAAAAGTACGTAGAAATTTCAGCTTAGTACAAAAATCTAAAAATTCTATTAATTTAATTGTGACATTACGCCGAATTGAGACAGGAATTAAGCGTAACTTTAACCTTTTCAGTTCATCTTTTTGATTAGGGTTGATAGATAGCTTTTGCATGAATTTCATGATTACTTAGGACTTTTACAGCTAACATAAAAATTTTAGTAAAGCAAATAATTTTTGCCTAAACAGATTTGTGGAAGAGAGAATCTTATAAAAATGTTTTTTCCTTGAAATAAAATGCGGAATTTTAAAATCATGTTTGGAAAAATCATCAACTATAATTTCGACTTAATTATAAATTCAAGGTCACAAATAAGATCATTAAAAGAATCATAACGATGAACGTAACTTAAGAATGTAGTCTGGTGTTCCGACCTAATTTTCAAGGTTTTTTTCGGGAATTTTTTATTGTAACAAAATAAAATACAATAATTTCAATATGTTTTATGTTATTATTGACATCTTTAACTGTACAAAAAAAAAATTTGGTTTTATTTTACGAGAAACGCTTTTAAAGTTTTAACAACACATACAGTTTAACCAACAGGCGCTCTCAACTATGTGCTATAACTTCGTTAATATTTCGAATTGTGGTATGAAATTTTACAGTATACTCTTAATATATTATGCTTTCGAAATACATAATAAAACAAAATGTATTTTTTGGAACTCGAATACCAGACTACATACATCCTTAAATTATGTGCTCTCAAACCCCAAATTCAACCCCAAACTCTGACTGCAGGGAACAATTATGAAAAGCGGATTGTATATGTATCGTGTTTTCTACAAAAAATTCATTTTATTTAGCTAGTATTACAGGCTGAGATGAAAAAAAAAAATATTTTATATGGATTTTTTAGTTCTTGCAATTGAAAAGTTTTTACAATAAAATGAAATATTTCATTTCCTTTCTACTCAGTCACTCACTCTACTTTAATTAAAGAATTTGAACAACAAATGTTTTCCCACAGCACTAACATGCTTTAATATTTAAACACGCATATAAAATCGGAGCACAACAACAACAGCAACAGCAAAATCAAAAACACTTTCAAATCAAAGCAGCGGTAACACTAGCACCGTTACCCACAAATCGCTTAATGCCTAGATTTTTTACGCCTAAAGAAAATCTTTCGCCTGATCAAAAAAAAAATTTGTCTTTTGCCCATACTAAATCTGGCGAAGCGCCGCTGTGCTTGATTAATAGTTCATCTGTCTGTCTGTCGCTAGCTACTACCAAAAAAAAAAAAAAATGGCGTAAACTTTTCGCATTGAAATGTTATTAAATATTTTTAGCAATAAACAGAGACTACAAATGCTCACATGAACCAGAAGGAAGGAGGAGGTGGCAGGCACTAGATATGAGGCTAAAGCGGGTCTAAAGCATTTTATTAAAATTTGTGTGTATGTTAGCTACTTTAAATGAATTTGAGTGATTTCTTTTAGAAGCTGCTGCTTGATGCTCGACTGCCTGCCTGCTCCTAGCGCCTAGTAATCGTTGTAGTCAATTTAGTATTATGGTATGCGATTACTTTTAGCATTATAGGGTCATGCGTTGAGGTCACAAACAAAAACAGGCAGCAAACCTGGTAGGCAAGCAAGCGGCTTCAGCTGTAACTACAACTAAACAATAACGGTGACTGAAAAGTGAGTACGCTTATCTATCAACCTCAAACTCTTCGTATATGTAAGTGTATGTGTGTGTATGTGTGTCTTTCAGGCTGTCTGTCTTTCCGGCCAGCCTGGCTGCCTGCTTGTCTTGTGTTGCTTTTCTGATATTATGATTGAAACTTTGTTTTCAATTTTAATTAACCTCATTTTTTTACGTACGAGTAACCAAAAAAAAAAAAATAAAAACAAGAAACGACGACGTTCAATTTTGAAAATTCTCTAATGATTTCTTGATGAAATACTTTACGCTTGTACGAGTACAAAAAGTAGCAGACATATCTGCATATATTTATAACTATTTTTCTTTCATACATACTCGCATATTGAACAGATGTCAGAGGTTACTATTGAAGGAATATTGAAGTCGATTGTATTGTGTATATGAAAATTGCTGCTGGTTGCTGTTTGCCGTTGTACGCAGGCATCAGCAGCAAGCAGCCAGTGCTAAGATTTATGTGCGATTGCGGTAGCTTATTGAACTTTATGAATTGGCATTTAATAAATCACTTTGTGATTGTGTGTGCAGATAGATTGTAAATATACATATGTACTGGAGTCTATGGAGTCGAGAGTAGTCGAAAGAGTTGAAGGTGTTGTCTACAAAAAAAGGCAGTGGCGTGTTCAGAGGGGGGCGGCGGGAGCTATTGGGGCTGAAGCCCGCCCGCCAATCTCGATTTACCAAATATATACGAAGAGCAGTATACTTGTAGTAAACAGTGATTTTTGAGAAGGCTCAAAAATATTTAGATTTTTGCAAAAAAAAAAACTATCAGGAGTGAAAAGCATTTGCTTTCGACCAATGAAGAACTTCAGGACTTAAAATATTATTTTAATAATAATAAATTAATATAAATATTAAAATGCGGTCGGATATTTGAATCAATTCTGATTAGCCGCCATGCTAGACGTGCCAATAGGATGCACGTTACAGTGCAACTGGTTATTAAATACACTCGGGCTACATTAAATCTACAATTTCAGCGCCAGTTTATAGATGTCTTACTTTTAGAAAGCTTCATAATTTTCTAGTTAATGGGTTGCGTTTTGCACTGAATTTTAGTCTGATATTGGTTTAACTTTTCCGTTTTTGCCCGTTTTGATCTGAATTCTGGTTTGATTTTATGTCAGAATTTTGTTTTATTTTAGGTCTGAATTTTAATCTGCATTTGAGTTTTAATCTGTATTTGGCCTAAATTTTGATTTTCTTTCGATCTTTCGATGTATTTAAGATTCTTCTGGTTTGAGTTTTAGTGTAACTCTTAGTCTAAATTGTAGTAAAAATTTTGCTCCAACCAGCGTTTACTCAGCGTTTGATTGAAATTTTGGTTTCCTTTTAATTCGTATTTGGCGTCCTCAGTTTTAATCTAACTCTTGAGAAATTTTGGTCTGAATTGGCTTAATTTTGATACGAGTTTTGGTCTGCATTGGACTGTGCTTTCGTTCGGTATTTGGCATCCTTTTGGTCTAAAGTTTTGTCTAACTATTAGTCTGAGTTTTGGTCTGAATTTGGCCTCCTTTTGATCGATTTTTTTTGGAATTTTGGTCCGATTTGTGGCCTGAATATTGATTTTTTTTTTTAAGCCTGAATTTGGTCTAATTTTGACTTAGATTTTTATCTGAATTCGCTCCTTTTCTTGGTTTGAACTTCGATCTCAGTTTTTTCCAGTTATCTTTTAATTTTTTATCTTATTTTTCGGTGTGAGCTTTGACAAAATTTTTACACTAGCTTTTGGTCTAGGTCTGAGTTTTTGTCGATATTGAGTTTGATAATTATCTTTTAATTTAGTAAAATCGGCCCCGCCCCCAAACTCAAATCCTAGAACTGCCACTGGATGTAGGTAATAATAAAAAAAATAATTGAAATGTCTTAGTCGAGAGATAGATAGAGCGGAAGATTGGCATAGCCTAAATTAATATTAACTCAATTTAGTATAAATTAATTAAAAAATAAGAAATGCTATTAAACTTATTTCTACCTAACAGAAAAAATTGCAGTTTACCTTTTAACAGCAGCTAGCACAAATGTAAATAAATAGCTACATACTTTTGTATGTGTTTACATGCATAAATTTTCATTAAATTTTTCATGTATTTGCATATGAATTTGTGTGAAAATCAAATAAAATGAAATGTATTTACACAAAAAGCAATCAATTTATTAAGCATTTTTTTATATCTGAAAATTGTTGAATAATTTATGCCATTTAAAAACAATTTAAGGGTTGATTGCTACTATAAATAATTGATATTTACATCGAGATATATACAAATGCATATCCTGTTTCACAAGGATATCGTGGGTGAGTTTTTTTTCTCTTCTTCAGTCAAACATTTAAACATTAAGAAGCGCAAAAGAATTCCCACAATTAACACAAATTGCTGCTGCTGCTGCTGTTGTTGCTGGTGCTGGTGCTGGTGCTTACTGAAGCTGATAGAAAAACAACAATTTTGTTGTAAGGGGTTACAGACACACATTTACTTGTATTATAGAGATCGGAAGTAGAGGGTCACTAAAAAATTAAAAATAAAATATATGAAAGAATTTGCTGTTTTACCTACGATCAATTAAAATCGATTTTCGATCATGCGCATTAAAAAAAATTTTTACCCATTGACTTCCACTTCCACTCGCTGTGTTGTTGTGAAGCAGTGAACCTTGAAATGATTCGCTTTAAAAACGCATATCTTTTCGATATTCAACAGTTTTATTTTATTTTCACTTCCTCCCTCTTTTTCTACAACTCTCTTGCACAGTCTAATTGTATGCATTTCAAAAACAAAAATTATAAATTTGTTAAAAAAAAAAAAAAAATGAAATCTACTGGACGACAGGATTTGCGGGCAATTAATTTGTATACAAAGTAGCAACGCAACAGTTTCCATTCTTGAATGTGCTTTGAGGGTAATGAACAGTAGGTAAGCGTTATGCAAAACAACAGAAAATTGGAAAAGAAGTCAGAACTACTTGATGATAATTTTTATTATTTTATTCTTTTCATTATTTAATTGGTGATCAAAAGATGTTTGAAGTGGGATTTTTTATTGTAATTAACTGAGCTCAAATCGCTTTGAATATAGAAAATTAAAATTAAACTAATTTTCGCGTAAAGAAAATAATTTTATTGAAAATCTGAGGCATTATTGGAACCAATATAAAATATAAATTGTAATGATCTAGACTTGTCCGAAACGTCCATGTCTTTTATGATATCTTTATATATATATTCGTAGAGTTTTGTGTGTATGTCATCGTGTAACTTCTGAACGACTGGACCGATTGAAGTCAAATTTCCAGAATATATTTTCTTGGGTGGGAGAATGGATCATACGTATTCATAATGGCTTTTAGTAAAGTGGGCGTGGCGCCTCCCATACAATCCTAATAGTTTTTTGGGTATATCTCAAGAACCATTTATAGCATAGTACAGAAATTTGGTACAATAACGAGAATTTTCAATGCCATGCTACAACAAAAATATAGGTGGGATTGACAAAGGGGGTGTGGCACCTTTCATAAAACCTGAATTTCCATTATGAGATGCATATCGTAGGAGCCATTTATGGTACGGTACTAAAATTTAGATTCTTTCAGTTTGTTGAATTAGTGGGACCATGCTCCTTTTTCATTTTCTACTACTATTTCTACTACTAATTCTACTACTATTTTTAATTAATTTTAACCTTCTTTTTTCTACAATTTTTTCTTATTTTCTACTACTTTTTCAAATACATTTTTTCTACAATTTTTTGTTATTTTGCACCGCTACTTTCTACTATTTCTACTACTATTTTCTATTAGTTTTAGCCTTCTTTTTTTCTACAAATTTTTCATTATTTTCTACTACTTTTTCAACCAATATTTTCTACTACTATTTCACTACTTTTTTTCTACTACTTTTTTAATACATTTTTTCTACAATTTTTTTTATTTTGTACCACTACTTTCTACTATTTTTTTACTACTATTTTTTTACTACTAGTATTTTACTACTATTTTTTTACTACTATTTTTTCACTACTATTTTTTTGCTACTTTTTTACAATTTTTTTTAACTACTATTTTTTATTATTATTTCCACCACTCTTTCTACTCCATTTTTACTATTTTTGTACTACTACATTTAACTATTTTTCTACTACTTTTTTTGCTACTTTTTTAGTACTTTTTTACAAAAATTTTTAATATTAGTTTCTATTCTTTTTCCTACTATCTTTTCTACTACTATTTTCTTCTTCTTTTTTACTGCCATTTTCTACTACTTTTTCTATTCCTTTTTCTACTATTATTTCTACTACTTTATGAAATATCTTAAGACCCTGCTTCGTTGTCTTAAAATCCGTTAGGTGGCACTGTATTTGTAATAAATATCTAATTGGTTCAAATTTTTAAATAAATTTTGGGATATAATTTTCAAGGATGGTCTTTGATATGAGTATAGATCCTCCTGAAATATTGGGTGCATTCACGACACTCATCAATTGATAAACAGTTGCAGCTCATCAGTTTTCGTGTCGTGAACATGCTGCTACTTTTTAGCTTTTTAAATTAAAGTAACGGTAAATGGCAAAGCTTTCTGCAGAGCAATTAAACTTGCGTCACTTTACAATTGTCACCCCGTAAAACATTTAATGTTTTTGCAAAGTATGTTTGACGATTGCATTAATATGAATATGTTTTGTGAATTATGACAGCTAGATGAATATATATAGAAAAAATTTATAAACATAAGCCGCTGTACTAAAATCAACCGATGAAAAATATCATGCAAATATTTCGCTACTAAAAATAGCGCTTGCTCACTAAAAATGGTGCCATTCCCAATAGAATTTTACAACTGTTTAGGAATTGATGAGTGTCGTGAATGTAGCAATTGTTTCTATAATTCAACTGAAATCTAATAAAATTGTTCAGCAAAAAGAAACACGAAACACTTAAAAGTTATTCCTTTTTACTACAGATTTGCTAGAATATCTATCTAACTGCTAAATGACCCCTTTAGCATCAACTGGGTTAATAATTTTGCTCAAATGGTATCATCAGCTGATATGGCTTTGTTTTTTTCGAAGGCCGCTCACTGATGCGCGTAACGGTCTTTTGTTTTTGCAAATATTCACCATGTTCTTTGCTATCAGACTTCAGTTGTTTTCGTACACGTCGTTGAATTCCCATCTGTGATGATACAATAAAAATGTGTCATTTTCTGGTCGTCCAGACGCAATGTAAACTTTCATTTCTAAAATTTAATTAACATAATATTGATTTGAGATTTTAATTTATAATGATTCTCTGTTTTTAATGTACAGTTCTGCAAGTTAAATACTTTTAAAATTGTTAATTGTGTCAATAATGAGACACATTTTTAAATCTAGAATTTTTTTTCGAAATTCAATGGAAGCCTGAATTGTCATTACGAATGTTCAATTTTAAATATCATGTACTTCGTCCTTTTTTAATTTTCGCGCTTTTTCGCAGAAAAGGCAAAACAACGTTTGCCGGGTCAGCTAGTATGATTTATATATTCCGGTAAGAAGTCATATATAAATCAGACTCTAAATAATCCTCCTCCTGTGTTAAAATGGTATGACTGGAATAATGAAAATCTTCTAAGATAAAATTAAAAACCTAATAAGTACAAGTAAGTAAGACAAGTAAGGTCAGTTGGGGTAGCCGGTTCAAAAACCGCTTTTTGTAATTTTTTCCTCCCAAAGTATACATTATACCATAATTTATCGTTTTTTGGACCATTGTTCGATCTGTAGAAGATTTTATAGAAAATGTTCAACAGCGATCAAATTACGGGGATCACCGTGACGTAAATGGTACATTCTGAACTGGGTTAGAAATGTTTGGCAAGTCGGTAAATTAAAAACAGACAGCTATAACAAACTTCCAGGAAAAAACTTTTCATTTTATCTTTCGGATTCGGCATAAAATTTTAGGTATCTTCCGTTCGTATACAAATATAACATGCACAACATGAATAGAATTGAAAAGTTAATTTCACGATTTTTGCTTATTGTGTGCCGAATGAAAGGAAAATAGTAAAACAGCACCATTTAGCATATTTATTTAATAGTGACATCAGGTGGCAATGCCTCGAAATAGCGAGACCCCAGAATGAAGCCTCCATGTGCGAGATTCCAAGATATAAGACTGAAGGAGTTAAGTCATCTAGAGACACGTAGATATTTAACTAAAACGGGAATATGTAATCAAAAATTGCTATTATATTTAGTTTGGCCCTGTGTAAACTGTCTAGAAAAGTAGGCCTGATACGCCCACATCAAATATTATTGATCCAATACATTTTTATGTTGGCATACACGAGAAAAATTTCGTACATTAACGATAATAATAAATTCCTACTTTTCTCATTTGCTAATTTTCTAAATAAACAAAACAAATATAAGATTTCTCTATTTTTAGATTTAATTCATCAATATCTCCAGCTTGTTATGTTAAAAAAACTAACATGAACACACTCGGTTAGCTTATAATTTGGCAGCGCCTGTGCTGCTGGCTGCCTCTCCGGTGGCGGTTGCCGAAAGTATCAGGGAACACTGTGAAGCATAGTTTTTTCATAGATTTTTACGTACACATTCAATTAGCACAAAATGTAGAAACTGCCGAAAAATATCTAAAAATCATTTACACATATACAAATGCGCGCAGACAAAAACAAAATAAATTTTAAAGTAAATTTTGAGTCCATCGACGAAGTCGAAGAATGAAGTTGATGAAGTCCAAGACGAAGCTGAGATCACAAAAAAAAAACATTTAAACATGGTAGTGATCGATCAAATGTAACACTATACATATGTATCGTCGTATCGTCCAACTACGCAAACAACCACAACAACAAATACTAAATACAGATGTTTGCTAGAAGCAGAAGTGGCTATCTGCTGAATACATTCAAAACGCGCAGTTGGCGTCACTTTACTTATTGTTTCCTAACGATTTCTACATTTTTTCTCTTTTATTTGATGAAAAAATTTGCTATTTTTTTCTCATCTTCTTTTAATATTTATTGATTGGTAATAAAAATTAAACAAGCAAATAAAATACAAATAAATCCAAGAATGAAGTAGGAGCAACAAAATAAATAACCAAATAATAACAATAAAAAGAAGATAAACTTTAAAGAAAGCAAGCAACTGAAATCCATCAGCAATAAAACTAATTTGTGTATAGCAATAAGTCATAAAAGTTTCGAAAATTGGCGATATTCAGTTAGCAATTTCTTTTTAAGCCCTACTTTTTTACTTTTATTACACATGAAATGATTTAGCATTAACTTGTTTGAGGTGATATTTTGATGATATTTGTTGTTTTATTTCCGCAACGGATGCGCAAAATATTTTCAACTCTCACTTTTTATTTACTAACTGAATTGAATTGAATTGAGCAATTGCTGTAATTGAAGCTGTTATCAATTGTTCGTTAGATGGTAATGAAACAGTTTTAAAATGATTTGACAGTGGACTGTTTTTGATATGAGTTTAATACAAAAATTAAGGTTTTTCTTTAATCCATTGTATCAATCTTCTAATAACCGATTTATCAGTCGTAGCACAATCAATCGCAATATCTACGTGTGCATATGTAAGTATTTTGAAATTAGATTTTCTAATATAATAATCTTTTTGATCTAAAATAAATTCAAATTTTACATTTCCTTAGATTTATTTCTCATGTCTCAAAATAAACGCGCAATTAAATCAATCAAAAACTCCAACAAAATCAACAAAGTTTCTTAATCAATCAACAGAAAACAAAAGAACTGCCGCAAACACACAAAAAATAGAAGACAAAAAATATTAAGCGCACCACAATTCCACATCTTTCTAATCACAATTCATCATCAAAAATGTGTTGGGTGACGCTGCCAAATCTCATCAGCGATCGACCGCAACAACGCAGACACAAAAACAATAAACCAACAAACGAATGACGAATAAAACTCATGTTGCAATCTATTGTTTTTCTCACCTTAGACTTAAGAATCTAAAAACCACCAAAAAAAAAAAAAAATGAAAAATCAAATGAAACTTATGCGCATGCGCCTTTTGCAGGTATCAGCCATATGGTAAATACTATACAGAGGGTACCCGCAAACCCGAGGGTAGAGTGTATGTTTATATGTTTGTCAGGCGACCTTTTTCACACATCATCAACATCAACGTCAACGTCAAACATTAAAGTTAATAACTCAAAAATCCCTGCCAAATTCTATATATTTAGTGAAGGTTACACAATTAAGCGTGAATTCGTCCTCCTCTCCGTCTTTCTCTGTCTCTCTTTGCTCATTCAATGTAGTAAAACAATGTCAATTGAAATCTTATTGACTGAATTCTCTTTACCTTTTCCCTTTACCCCAAAAAACTTTATTTCGAATTTCATGCAGATTTGATTTCCAAATCAAATAATTGATCTTAATGCGGCGTCAAATGAGCGACTCGGGTCGGTCTCGTCTCAGGTAACTCGCATTTTTCATGTTTATATTGTTGTTGTTTTGGTTTTTATTTTTTGTTATAGCATATTGAAAGCATGAAGCTTACTCCAAAGTTGGTACAGGCGTAAAAAAAATTGTCTGATTTTCGTTTTTGGAATCTTTGTGTATTTGAATGTATTTGTCTATAAAATCAGCGAGATTAGCTCAAAATTATTAAGTGCGCGCATGCACAGCAGACATGTCTGCAGTTTCTGCCCGCTGAGGAATATGAAAACTCTTCAGTGTTGTTAGTGGTCGTGGAAGTCTTGACTATTTTTGTTTTTTTTTTTACTATGAACAATTTAGCTGCTTCCATCAGAAGGTAACATAATGCTAATAAAATTTACAAATAATAAAATCCAGCAGACAATTTTTCATGAAAATCATAATTTTTAAGCTGCGTGCATGTGTAGGTATGTATATGTGTTAACCCAGGACGGAAATTGGAATCAAATACTGACTCTGTTCTCTTTTACTCTAAACTTATCTGAAACAAACTTTAAGAATTTGTCAGCAATTTGGATTATTTTTCATTACCTCTAGGAACTACTTGATTCCGATTTCCTTACTGGTTAAAAATAGAAAGCATTACAAAAAATTTGAGTCATCAACGAAGGGGTCCGCCTAGACCCTAATGGGTTGTTGAGCCATAGTTGTAGTGGGACCTTCAACATATTTCTATGTACAACTAAATTAAGAAAGTCAAAATTATCTAAGCAAAGTTGTAGTTCCCGACTTCAATTTATAGCAGTTTATGTGGTTTTGACTTCACAGCCCGTGGAGCAATTGAGATCGAAATCAGTTTTTGAAATCAAAGAGGCAAAGTAGCCTGAAAAATAGCAGAATTTCTGGCGACTCTATTGTAAATCAGCTAACCAATTCGATTTCCTTACTGGGTGTCGTAGATCGATCTAGGGCACAGGCGCAGACGTGCTACATAACATTCAATAATGCTCACGTGCCGCCTGCTACATTATTGTCCAAATAATAGTATAAAACAAGCTATTGTTGTTGCTGTTGCTCTTGTTGTTGTCATATTTTTGCCTGTTGCTTTGCTATTGTCGTTACCGCTGGCAGCATCAACATCAGCAGCAGCAGCCGCCAAACCAAACGAAAGTGTGAGTGATTGATTTTTTTATTTTTTGTGGCAGTCAGTCACTTTTGTGTTGTTGTTGTTGTTGTTGTCGTTATTATTATGCAGACATTTCTTGACCTCTAATACAGTAATGTTTTTTTTTTCTGTTCATACTAAAAAAAACTTGATAATGCTATATCACGCCGCAAAAATGTGTGTGGAGTTTGTGCAAATGATCTTCATTAGTTTGCAACATTTTTTTCTTCCTCCAAATTTTATTTTTGTGTGGCTTCGTTTCAATTTCTTTGAAGAAAACCTTGTCAGCATTTTTTAAAGATATAATTTTAAATAGTTTCTTTTTTTGTTTTTGTGTTTTGTATTTTGCATGATTTTTAAACTGAAATTGTTATTCTAAATTTTTAGCAAATCATATGAAAAATTGGCATTTAATTGATTTTTGTCCCGCTGCGTGATGTTTTTGTTTTTGTGTCGATCGTGGATGTGTAGCAATTGGCATTTGTGAATATATCGATATGAATTTTACATATTCGTATTATTTGGCAATACATTTTTTCATCTTTTTATTTATTTTTTTTTTTTTCTTAAACTAATTTTAATGAGTTTTTAATTTTTGCCGTTTGCTCCTTGGCTGCAATTATGTAATTTCTATTGTTTTGTGGTAATGAAATTTTGTTTATGATTTTGCAACTTTGACCTAATTTGTTTGAATTTTCTTGTATTCGGTGGGGCAGCCAGTTCAATTGGAGCAATTGAAATCGAAAGTATGAGTTTTTTTTTAAATGAATTTGCAAAAAACATAAAGCAAGGAACTAATAATGAAGAACATGAGGTTGTGTAATTGCGCTGTAATAATCGTACCGAAGTACATATTTGTGATTTGTTCCACTGTGTGTGGCACGATTTTTAGCGCTTTTTAAGTAGGTATTTTAAATAGCTCCATCTGTGAACAGAAAATAGTAAAAATGTTGAATACTTGAAGCAGTTAAGGCGGATTCACGAAAAGTGAGTTCGACACTTGGTCGGTGAATCCGCCATTAAACGAATAGTTTTGGGCTTCTTGACTATAAACTGATATAGATTCGTTGTTCTTCCTCTTTACTAGAAGAATAGAGAGAGAAAGTCGGAGAGAGAATAATTGATATTGGAATAAAAAGAGTTTAATTATTCGTTTGCAAGAATTTTCAATTATTCTTCTACAAACAGAGAGAGAGAGAGAGAGAGAAGGAGAGAAAAGATTTATAAAAAGAACAAAAAGTAGTTAAATTTTTATTAATTTTTTGTTATTTTCAAATTCTATTGCATGAGGTTTCGATTGTTATAAGAGCACAAAGGGCTTATATTTCTTTAAATTTCTTTTAATTTTTTATTTTATGAATTGCACACCTAAACCTAGACAAATCCGGATTTCTTTTCACCTCATGTGTTTACTAGTTCTTTTCATTCATAGAACATATTTACCACATTACTCTCATCTAACAACTCACCTATTCCATTGACTTAAAGCATTTATGCACAATCAGCTAAAATACTTGAACTAAAGTAAATTCATTTAACTAATATTTAATCTAGCATTTTCTTGTTAACTTTCGAAAGTAAAATATTTAGTTTTTTAATTTAAATTCAAATATTGTAAAAGCAATCCAGACTAACTGTCACCATCCGTTCTAAATTTCATGAATGAATATTTTTTATATGAATTTTTTGCTCTCTCTCCCTTTCTCACTTCTCAAAAAAAAAAAAAAAAAAAATAGAAAAAACTTAGTACTTTGTATTTTTTGTTACACTTCTTGAAAGTTTTTACTTTTTTTTGCCTTCACTTCCTAATAAACTTTAAAGATAAGAAAAATTTTCTACGAAAAATGTTTCATGCATTCCTTTATGGTTTTTGCTGTTGCTGTTGTTGCTATTCTTACTGTTATTGTTGTTGTTTGCTTGCTGTTGGTGTTACAAGTTAACATCAATTGTTGAACTAATTAAGCATGTGTTGTTAAATATTTGTCATGCGTCGCTAAACTACAAAAGCTTTTGTATTCTTCTTCTTCTTCTTCTTCCTTAACTCCTCTCGCAGCACTCTCTACGTCAAGTTGTTGTCAATGCCAACTCTTTTTCCAACAGGTTACCCTGCGTGTGAGCTCTGCCATAGCGGTAGGCACGAGTATGAAAATATGCCACCCATGACACTTTCTCATATATCTCCAGGTAGTATGTACGTATGTGCGAGTATGCAAACGGGAGAGAGAGTAATTTATTTTGTATGCAAGTATTAAGTAGAAAACAAAGATGCATACTCTAGCGGATCTAAGGGGAGTTTTGGGGTTAAGCCCCACCACCTCCACCCCTTTGCCGATGAAAATCTCAGATATTTTGATCATTGGTCATGAATCAAAAAAAAAAATATATATATATATTTCAAAAAAGGGTCGAAAAAATTTAATCTTCCCCCCTAAGGAAATCTCTGGATCCGCTAGTGCATGTAGGTACCTACTATATAATATGTATGTATACAAAAATTAATGAAATGTCAATAAAGGGAACATGCACTACATATCGTACATGCATACATACATGCGTATGTATGTACATATATATATATATATATAATTGAATACTCACTGTACACATCGTACTCGTTGACATTTTCTTTTGTAATTTATTGTTGTAATTTACAGCATGTTACAATTTTATTCCCACGTTTCTTGTTGCAGGTTTTTCTAGTTATTCTATTTGGTAATCAGTTGCCGTTAAGGGAATTCCGGGAATTTCCTTACACTGAGCGAATGATTTAAAGTTTTTGATAGAAGATTAATTACTGTTTAGGTACTTACAATATTGAATTTGAATATTAAATTAGGTAAGTTGTTCATTTGATTTTTTTTATGTAAAGTAGTAAAGTCCCTATAAATGCAAAGCATTGATTGAGGAAAGAAGATAGGTTAATGGGAGGGGAAAGAGGTAGAAGTATTTGTGAACGTTTGTTTTATATATATTAAAAATATTTGCACGATTTTTTTCATCTGTTCCATAAACACACGGTACGACATAGAAATGAACTATCTCTGTAATCCGTGGAGCGTGGAAATACCTTGAACACACGAACTAATGACCTCAAATCACCATGAAACTAACAGTAGAATAGAATCGCGCAGGCCCCATTTCTACGATATTCCAAGGATTTAATAGAGATGGAAACCCTGGGGGCCCTTATCAGCTGTATCGCCAGATCTTGAATACAGCCCAAAGCCCCAGTTGAATTTGTGGAGCTCCCGCCCATAAATGCGAATTAAACTCCATTTTAGGTCGGATATATGTAAGTGGTGTGGATCAGGCGGAAATCAACTATTAAATCGTTATTACGAGTGTTTACTTAAATTTTATTTAAGTTTTTTGGGAAGTTTTCTGGTGATTTGGGACACATGAGAGACGAAAAAAAGTTTTTTGGGATTTTTCATTTTTTGAGGTTAGGGACGACATGTAACACTTCCCGTAAAAAATAATATTAGATTTATATTCATCAGCTGAAATTACACACAAATAGGCATTTCCCGTCGTTTTATGATGACTTTGGTAAGCGTAAGACCCGAAAAACAGCATTTTTGGAACTTTTCTGAGGGACAACATGTGACATTTCCCATGGAAACTAATATTAGATTTATATTCAGCGGAAAAAAATATACGAAAAAAGGCTTTATCTGTTTTTTTATGATGAATTGGGTAAACGTCTGCTTGATAAAACTATTATTTTAAGGTGAGGTGGTAGACTTGCAGTCACCATATTGGTCCACCAAAAGGCTATTAGATTTATATAAAGTTACTATAGTATAAGCAAATTATTGTCTATTATTAATAGATTAAAGAGATTAGCCACATATGTTTATGTATTTAATGTATGGTGATTTTGTACTTATTAAATACGAAAATTCACTAAAGACCGATTTTCTTCAAAAAAAAAAAAATAAAAATTCATTTTTGCATTTTTTAAATATTTGCCTAAAATTGAAACTGAACAAAGCTATAACCATTTATTTTTTACAAGTTAATGAAGTTCTCAATAGAAATTATCTCAAAAAAGCAATATATCTTTGGGAAATAAATGTATTCATAACAAGATAAAAAATATAAAAAAAAAACTAAAACAATATTTCATTTTACATAATTGAGTAAATACATTCTTGTATATACATAGCTCTGTACATATATCAATTCATTGAACCGCACATTATTGTGAATTTCAGCAATTCTCTGTACAAATATTCAAGATATGCTAACAACATAGAAATGGTGTATGTAGTTTAGTGTAGCTTAGCAAAATATAAGAAAAATGGGTGTGTTTTTGTGTAGATAATTCGCAATAACAGAAATTGGAGCTAATTATTTCAAAGTCTTTGCATAATTGTTGTCTGTGCAGATTAATAACAACAATATCTAATAATACATACTAATAACAATGCAATTGAAAATTGCACTGCACACGATTTGCAGGAAGTTTCTGTTTTTAGAAACGCCAATTTTAAATTATGCAAAAATCAATTAAAATTTGCAATTAATCAAAGCCAAGTTTAGAGTTGAGGACCAATTGAGAAGCGGTTTCAATTCATTGCATTTCTTGAAGTTCATTGTTTTTAAATGTGCTTCAACTATTTGGAGGAGGTGTCAAATTGCGGATCTCTCTCTCTCTGCAGCAATAGCAGCAGCAGCGGGTAGGTGGCAACTCTATTGTGTGTCGTTGCTTGATGGCTTGAATTGACTTTGAATTGCATGGGTTATAGAGTGTAGTAAATTTTTATCATTGCCATCAATTTAGTGATTTAAATACATTCACAGCTAATTAAATTGTTTAATAATAGCGCAAAATAGAAAAAAAATAATTTCGCTTTGCTTCAATTTCGCATATATTGAAATTGAAATTGTGTGTTTGAATTGTTGTTGTCTGTTTTACTTGATGTGTGCAAAATTTTTAATTGCTGCCATAAAAAAAATGAATATCTACTCGTGATATTTATTTGCATTTTTATAAATTCAATTCATATATTTTTTTTATTGTTATTAATTTAATAAGTAATATTGTCTTTTGGCATAAGTTTTGTATTGTGGTTCATCAAAAGCCAAAACTGCCGCGGGCCCTGCCCCAAAATATCTAATTACTTTGAGTTTTCCTTGTTTTATGGCGATACCACGTCAAATATTCTTTCGCTAATTTTGTTGACTTTAGCAAGAATTGCAGTATCTTATAGATACTTTTATGACTATTCAATAGAATTACGCTTATTTTCGGTGCTTTCATTCTAGCTGTGTAAGTTTCTGTCAATATTTGGGAATTTGTTTTAGATATTAAAGCAAATTTTGTCGTACATGATAAGGTTAATTTGTTTGTTTGAGTTCTGGTGCTGAGGGTAAGTTAATACAGAGGAGAGGAGTTTAAAGCAAAAGTATTGAAAAAGAATGATGAGAGTTGAGTGAGAGATGATGAGAGTTGATAGTTTTGAAAAAGAAAGGCTTGAAAATAAAAAAAGAACATCCGTCCAAAACATATATTTGGCTGAAACCGATGAAAATGTGAGCCGAAGGGATCAGATGCTAATAGCAAAATCTATAGTTCATCGGAACAGTAACCGTACTGCAGAAGCAAAAATAAACTTTTAATCGAGTACTTTGACACCACGCAAAAACGAAATATTCTAACCAATGGGACTGAAAGTTCATTAATTTTTTTGTTAGTATCAATGAAGAAAAAAAAAACATTTTTTCAAAAATTTTCAAAAACTCGCATATTTTAATTTAGAATTATTAATAATCGTGAACCGTATTCAATAATATTTCTCAGGTTTTTCAACCGATATACAAATTTTTGGGAGCTATTGAACTCACCAATATGATTTCGAAAATTCAGCAAAAATTTAAATATGTTCTACTTTCATTTTGATGCCCTCTAACTTCTTGTAAGATAGAGAGCGAAAATGAACTTTTTCCATTCCCTTTTCTCAGATGCAGGAGTCACGATTTACTCTGTCAAGCTGCTTCCTTTAATGTGTCTGACCTATACATTAGCCTTTTTGGATTCCATTTAAAAGGTTGTGCTGCAAGATTATTTTTTGGTTTCCTCAATATACGGCTACCTGGTGGTGGCGATTTTCCAGGAGTACAGATTTGACTTCGGATACAAAAATGTATGGTTTATGAGCCAAAAACAGTGGCAGTTTTACAAGTGTTTATAATGTAAATTTTAAATTACTAAACTCATTTCACAAAGACCCTACACTGCTGCTGTCCAAAATATTTTGCATGTTGAATGGTAAATTGGACGTTACTCGTCAAAGTTTTATATTTAAACGAATTTTTTTTTTTTTAAGTGGAAAACAAGCTTTGCCCATTAGTGATTCATCTAAAATCAATTGAAAAAATATTAATTAAAAGTTAGTTAAGTTTTTAATGCGGTTTTTAAAATATCATTGCCACCGTATCGGAAAAAAAAGTTTTGAGGAAAACGCGTTTAAAGTTCTACCTGCTGTCTATGAAAACTAAAAGGACCGTACACGGAAAAAAATATTTGTGAAAAATAACAGCAGAATAATCAGGAAAAATTACCATTTCGCCCTGTAATTTAGAAATTTCATGATATACTCAATATAAATTTATGGGCAAACTGCAAACATTACAGCTCAAAACTCAATTATTACAGTTTCAGAAAGGAAAATATTCAGAGTGGCATGGAAAAAATTGAGTTGATGAAAAATTCTGAATTATTATTGCAATATTCTATGATCGGCAATTGAAAATTACAATGCAAACTGTAAAAATGTATGGAAATATTTTTGTTTCATTCTTTTCGTTTTTTAAATCACACGTTTACTTTGTTTTATATATCAAATATATTTCTATATATTATCATTCCATAAAATAACTTTCAAATGGATTGGTTGGCATCTGGATTTGCTTCTTTCTGTAATGAGACATTTTAGATTATTTATCCGTGACCTTTTACCGGAAGCTAGTAAGATTTGGGATGTTTACACTATATTAAATGAAAAATTTATTATTTTATTAGCAAAAATATTTAGCATTGGATGTCTATTTCATAATTGTATCGAACAGTTTTCCAAAAACCATTGACACTGAAACAACATCTTTTTTTGAATTACCCTAGAATCATGAAGATAGCTGGTCGAGTTGTTTGCTTTTGATCAATGCGATTTGAAATTGAACATAGGGAAGAGACTTTTGATATCAAAAATATTATTATGCTTAGTAAAAATTCAATTTCCAATCTGATAATTTACAAAATCTCACTGTTAAAATTGATTTGAAACTCCTATACTATTAACTGTATTGTGAAGTACAATGTGCTTTTTTATTCGAAAATTTTATTGATTCATTGTGGATATTATAAATTAAACTCAAGGGAATTATTGTTTGATCATACTCAATTATTACAGTTTTTTGTTTTTCGGGCAAGACAGGGAAAACTGTAATTCTTATCAGGAATCCAATGAATCAGTGCCGTAGCCAGAAATTTTTTTTTTTGGGGGGGGGGCTTTTCAGAAAATATTCATAAATAATTTTTATCAAACTGATTTTGAAATACAATAAATTAAATCAATGATACATTTGATGGACCCTATAAAATTAAAATTTTAGGAAAAATTTTCCGATTTTTTTTAATCTTAACCTCAAAAAAATGGCCAAAAGTGACAAAAAATTCACAGAATAATTAAATTAAATTTTTTCAAATAAATATTCAATGTGCATTCTAATGCATTTTTTTTATCGTGAGGGACATAATTTCGTTAACTCATTGACTTCCCACTACTGATGATGTACCCAACCTCAAAAAAATTACCAAAAATAGTAAAGGCTAATTTTTTTCAAATGATCATCATTGGGAATTTGAGCCATTATCAATGATAAGAAACCCGGATGAGGTTGGCTTATATTCCCTAAATTCGTGAAGTCACAGCATTGAAAGAGATCTTTCTAGTCGTGGTGCTCTGAGCAATAATGCGTTAAAAAATTAATTTTAAGATGGGTTTTGCTAATAAGATGAAGTTTTTGCGAAAGAATTTTTCACGTTGAACACGAATCTGAGGTCAAAAACTTCCCATCACGTCACGTTTAAGGAAAAAATTGGGGTTCAAGCAAGTCTTATTTTACAAGGATCCGATAATTTTTTTATATTTTTATTAATTTTTAAACTTTTTAAACTGATTCAGGACGAAACCTTAAATCAAAAACAGTTACTGACCTAGAAAAACTATGAATGCAGGAGCGCTCAGTATCACCTTCTCTTTTTAAATCCGTAGTCAAACCTCATGTCGAAGAAAACAAATCGGATTTGATCGCATAGTGTAATTAAGATTTCAAATTTATTTTTTATATTTGACTTTTTAGAAAAAAAAACCGATGGAAGTAAAAAATATTGTTAAATAGATTTTATTTTGACTTTTTTCCATCCATTGGCAATTAATCTCAAAAATTAGAATAAAGTTTTCACATTTCGGGGGGGGGGGGGGGGCGGTCAGAACCCCCAAAACCCTCCCCCTAAATACGGCCTTGCAATGAATTATTACACAATATTTTTTTCCGTGTACAGTTATTGCAAGATATCACTAAAACTACATGTAATTATCGGATCGACATGAAATTTTTACTGAATACCCTTAGACTTTAGCAAAATGCAAACATAAATTAAATTTTTTGAAAATTCTAAGTGCACGTAACTCTTTAAGTCAAGTTAAGCTGTTTTACATTTTACTACAGATGAATAGGATGCCATCATTGTTATCTAAAGAGTGAGACCGAAAAAATCTTAACATATATAAATTTCAATAATTTTTAAACTGTTGATCTTAGAGTTTTGATTTTTTTTTTTTATTTAATTGATAATATTTTACAAATTACAGAAAAATATAACTTTATGACTTTTATAGTTCTAACCACTGTTTATGAACTCGTTAGCCTTCCATTAGAGATTTGATAGTTGTTTCAGACACCTTTTTGGAACAGTTTGCCCATCTCCTTTTAAAATCTGAGATATTTTGGGACACCTTTTTTGTGCTCTTCAAGTTTCTTTTCACAAGAGCCCAATATCTCTCCACTGGTCTTAGCTCCGGACAATTTGGAGGATTGGCCTCTCTTGGTACAAAAACTATGTTATTACTTTGGTACTACTCCAGAGCTTTCTTGCCGTAGTGACACATTGTGCTCTCTTATGAAAGGAAGAAGTATTTTTTTCAAACATTCTTTGATGTATATTTCGGTATTTATAGAGCCCACTGAAACAAATGACTTGTTTCTTTTGCCGCAACTGCATGTAGCTTGCCATACCAGGAATTTTTTATGAAATTTGGTCTGCTTCTGTATTCTAAATTGTTCTTCGACATTTCCTTGAGCATCAACAACACACAAATTTTGACCCGGAAGCTGCGTAAAATCTGCCAGTACATACGTTTCGTCGTCCATTATACAACATGAATATTTTTGTATGAAATTATATTTTAATTTCCGAGCCCTACTTTTGGCGTCTAAATTTTTTGCAGCATTCCTGTCTGGAATTTTTTGGACTTTGTATTTTTTCAAACCTGCATTGGCTTTAACTTTTCGCACCAAATAGTCAGAGCACTGAGCTAACCGGGCAGCTTTTCTACCAGATGTGTATGGAGATCTTTTCAAAATGCTTTCTATTTTCTTGGCTTTCCGAATATCATGTGGTCCTTGTTTTCTTCCCGAACCAGGTTTCCTATCGATCCTGAAAGTGTTTAATAACATTGGAAACAGTTTGACGGCAGACCTTCAATTCTTTGGCCAATTTTTTGTAGGACCAATTTGGATTTTTTTTAAATTTTTAATAATTTTAAGACGTACTTCTTTTTCTTCACTCATTTTGATCAAACTCACTATAAATCAACATGTTTGTCATAAAAAATAACAACTGACATATTTTTCAAAGATAACTAGATCAAAGAAATTTTTAAATTTTACACCCAAAAAAAAATTATTAGGTAAAAAGTGTGTTAAGATTTTTTCAATCTCACTCCTTAGGCCGTTGCTGCTTTTTTAAATGAGGGAAGGTGTTACGACTTAGTCACTATGGACAAACACTATTCGCAAACTGTGATTATAATTTATATAGGTTTGATGATTAGTTTTGCTTGATATTCAGCGATAGTTTTTTGAATGAAATCTTCGAAAGTGTAACGTGTGCGTTGTAAAAATAAATCTACAATTACTTTCAAAAAGAAACACATGCCCATCAAGTGATTATGAAATAATTTCTACCAAAGAAAAACTTTGCAGATCTTTCAGCAGATCAACGCAGTTGATAACAAAAACCACTAACGCCTCTAATTCTCCCCCCCCCCCCCACGCCCAAGATTTTTGTTAATGATAACTCTCCATTTGAGTTAATGTTTAAATTCAGTGTGGTCATTAACAATTGAAACAAAAAAGACAAAAACTTCTTCCTGCTGCAAAATAAGTTAATGATAAATTAACACTTTTAAGTTTACACACATTTCAGAAAATAAACAAAAATAAAAACTAAAAATAATTTTTGTGTTTAATTTTTCAAAAAACCAAAAAAAAAAAAGAAAGAAAAAGCTAGTAAGCAAGGATGTTGTAACTTGGCAACATTTAAATGCGCATAATGTGACAAGTGTGACAAAATGCTACAACAAAAGCAAAGACGAAGAAAAATAAGTTTAAAAAGAAAGAAGTTAAAGAAAGATATTGTGAAGTGCGCACCGTAGCACAACTTCACCGACCGGCAGACGGACAGACGGACAGACAAAAGTTAAACATTTACACAAGAAAACTTCGCAAGTAAACGTAACATATGTAAATAAATAAAACAAGTTACCTTTTATGATGACGACAGCGACGACGTCGGCTATGTCGACGACTACAACGTAAACCCCCAAAAGAAAACGAAACCCTTTTTTTTTTGTATTGTTGTTGCAGCATATTATTTTGTTCAAAAAGGAAACACCGAACGAAACAAAAACACAAACACTCAAGTTGCAGGCAGGCAAGGGATATGTACGCATATACAAACAAACGCTTCAGACATACAGACATATAGGGACACAGACAATCAGGCTATCGAAACAGATGCAGTCAGACAGAAATTTGTTGTTGTGAGTTGCTGCCAGTGTGTAAAAATGATAGCATACCAATAGCAACATTTACAAATCGATTGCAATATTGCCGACGGCTTTGATGAATTTCTGTGTGCGTGTATGTGTATGTATGTGTGTGTGTGTGTATTCAACCAATTACAACAACAACAAAAACATGCAACATATATCTCTTGTATGTCAACAATAATTTGCTGTGTGTGTTTGTTGCATGAGGTGATAATCGCATTTAAGTTATACATGCAACTACAACAACAGCAACAGCAATGTGTGAGAAAAATCATGTTGATTTTGTTGTTGTTGTGTTGCTCTTGCTAATCCCTTCTTATATTTATCATTATCTTGATGGTGATAATCACATTAATTTTTTAAATACATAAACAAATACAAAATAAATATATTTTTTTTTTTTTTTTTTTGAAAATTAAATAAACAAATTAAATATGAACACACATGCACTCACAGTCAAGCAAACAGATGCACACACACACACACACACATACGTAAGAGGGGAATGCGGGGGTGTAGCTGTATTAATGAATGTACTTTTATTTTCAAAAGTTCATAGTTATTTTTTATTGTTTTTTAATAAACTCCACAAAATTTATTTGTAATTATCGCTATCGCCAGTGCTGCAAAGTGAGACCGAGTACCCAATACCCGTGTTATTTGGTATAGTTGCTTCTAAAACAGATTGATGGTCATTTGGTTGGAGCGGATACCATTTTTGGTTTTTGGAAAGGGCATAACACTTAAGCCTAAAGACTCACTGTGGTACCACATACGCTTTACTGGCAACCACATCGACCTCAATTTAACACTTTGTGGTTTCGCCATTCCCTACCAAGAGGTGCGCTTATGCAAGTTTCTTATAATTCTCATTCACTACGTCATTAGCAACTTAAAAAGGTTTGAGTATTAAAACGAGAATAGGACCGGCTACCTCACGAATGTTAGGTGAGTGCGCTTCTCAATTAGGTGTCAAGGTAGACTTAAAAATTTAATAAATAAAAATCATAATAGATTTTTGAAGTTTTATACAGCAAAATCGATGAAACTCCTCCAATTTCTTTCGAGAGAAATAAAACTCTAAATATCTTAGCCGCTATGATCATAGATCCTAGATTAAACGATCTGATTTATCGTTAATAAATCAGTTTTCTTCTAATTTCATATCTTCATATTCAATTTTAATATTTGTTCATATACTAAAGAAAAAAAATTAAACATTTTGCTTAATCGACCCCTAAAATAACCTCTTAAGGAAAACGAATTAAGATTCCTAAATTCTGTTGATTTTTTAACCCCTCTCCAGTCCAAAAGACCTTCGAAACTACACTTAGAATCTATTAAAAAGTATCCAAAAAATGCATATCGCTAAATGAGTAATCAACAATTAGTAAATTCCTACATCACTATCGTGCGCAATTAACTCATCATTAATTGCCGTCCAATAAGCAAATCAAAACTTTTATTACAATTATATTCTCTTGATAAAATTTCATACTAATCGCATTTATTTGAACTTCAAATAAAGCAGGCAAAAAAAAATGCTCCCATAAAGTCGGCAAAAATGTTAAATGAAATTTATCAAAATTTTCAGTTAAATTAAAATTGATTCATAATTTCTAGGTACGATTTTATGACAACCAGCAAAATTAATCATAATGACAGAAAATAGTAGGGGCTCATAGATTTTCAGTCCGTATAGTGAATTAACCCAAATATGCTGAATGATCTATATGTAGCCCACTTCGAAAAGTTTTGATTTGATTGAATGTGTTCGAAATGTTAATCAAAATCAAACATTTCTGATGTATACTACCGAAAGGATATTAGGTATATCTGGGTTAATACATTGTTAAGTTATCTATGTTTTGTCTACAAAATTTTACAAACCTAACAAAAAATGGTCAAGAGTATATAGAGTAGATAAAGCCTTTCTTCCGAAATATTTCAAATATTTCGTTTCCCCTGAATTATAAAATCTTCTCTCCCCACAATCATTGGATCCGCTAGTGATCGTCTGACTAGTTTTAATATTAAACGAAATCCTTGCGAACTTTTTAAGCTTAACCCTCTAGTTCCCAAGCGTGTCTCTAAACAATCTTGACCAAAACGGGAGTAATTACCTTAATAGATTTTTGTTGATAAATTTTATCATATCGTTTATGGAATTTCCCAAGCTTTTAAAAAATTCATCAGTTATGAGCTATGATGCGTATTACAGACATAAGCGACAGTCTAAGTCAAAAATTTGTGAAAAACATGAAAATTAATTGTTTTGATTAAATTTGAGATAAAAATAAATAAAATACTTCCCGTCATACTAGCCAGATAAAAAAAACTAGCTGAGAGTAGCTGGGAATTTGATTTTTTTATGCAAAATATTTAATTTTTTAAAACAAGTTAATAAAAAGTTTATTCAACAACAAATACTTTTAGGCATTCAACCTTTCCGGCATCATAAAACCACTCCCATTAAATTTTGTAGATCAAAAATCTCAGATTTATGCTTTTTACATCAAAATTTATCAATCAAAGTTTTTTTTAAATCAGTCAAAAAATTGGAAACCAGAGCGTTAATATTAAGTCCGATTAATGCAGACTCGAGGAATGTGGCGCAAGTTAAGAAAAATTTGAGCAATCGACAATTTGTTTAAAATATTTTTAGCACTATAATTTAAGAAATTCCCAGTAGAAATATTGTGTAAATTTAGTAAATCAAGTGTCTCCAATTGAATGAATTTTGAAAACTTCCTTAGGATTGTAAAGAGAAATCAAAATAAAAGATTTGTATTTTGAAATTACATTTCTTTTGAAGCTCAATTTTTTTTTTAGAGAGAACAAAGTTCTGGAGTTCTATGTACAGCATTTTTAAAAGATCATTCCTTTAGGAAAAATGAAGACATTCTGGTATTTCCCCAGTCTATTCAAGAACTAGTTGGCGCACCTCCTCTGTGACTCGCCATTCATAGTTTGAGAAACGCTGATTTGTTTCCTAGATTCAAAGTAAAAGAGTAAACTTTGGAATACACTCACCTGCATTACCCAATAATTTGTTGATGGCACAAATTGATCGCCAATTATGATATCCGTATGCATTTATAAATAATTTATTTATTTTTTCCAAAATAATTGCTGAATAATTTTATTTTTACTACAAATTAATTGCCACTTTTTTGCAAGTAGTAAAGCTGATGATTTTCTTATTCCCTAAATTAAGGCGAAGGACACTTTTGATTAACTTGGTACTTAAATTGACACTTAAATAGTATCTTAAAATAGTAGTAGGTGGTTGGTAGTATTAGTGATAGTAGTAGAAAGTGGCACAAATCACTGCAGTCACATAAAAATACTCATGGCACTTAAACGCTAGTATTAAAAATTATTATTATTTCTTCTCCAATTTTTACTAATTATGCAGATGATAATTTTTTATTAATTTTTACTAAATTTTTAGATCTTCTTGCTGTAAAAAGGCACACAATTCTTTTTTGCGCTTCATCGGTGTTTCACACGTAAGACTTTTTCATTTGGCATTTGGCATTGACAAGGCACAACATTTTCCATTAAAGCCATTTATTAATATTAATTTGTATGTATTTTTTTTTTTTATTTTTATTTATTTATTTATTTTTTTAAGGCTCTGTGTTTCACAAGTTTCACAAAATAAATCATTCCGTTTTATTTGTTGTTGTGTTTGAAATTCGCATTCGCAATGCTACTCAATAATTTCGATATCCTTCATCCACACATTTTGTGCCGCTAAGTTCTAAAACTGTCACAGTTTTTTCGCTTCTAGCGACGGTGTTTATGCATTTCCGCGTTATTCCATACATCGATCCGAAGCAGAAAAATTTAAATATTAAAATTTTTCAAATATCTGCACAAAACTTTCAAATAAACCCGCGCTCTAATATAATGCACCGCGCCACTTCATACGTGTGTGCCTCATAAACTCGACATACGTTGCACGAAAATGCCCAAACAAAAAAAACAAAAACAGCTGAAGAAGAAGCAGACAAGCAGGAAACAACGTATGTGAATATGAATTAAACGAACCGTAAAAAATGTAACCGTGTTTCTTCACTGTCGGTAACCGAGTTCAGACTGATTCGATAAGCAAAGGTTTAGCGCAGACGAACCTTGCTTTGCTTGTTGTTTGTTGTATCTTTACACTCAATAACTCACTGGCCTGGTCTGGTCTGCCTGCCTGCCTGCCTGCCTGCATGCCACCAGCACAACAGCGAGATACTTTTTTTCTTGTTGTTGTATCTACCTTTTTAATTTAATTTTTTCATACAGGTGATGTACGGGTATGAGCGTATGTGCAAGAGAATGTATTGAGCAAAAGAGCGCAAGTTTTCTCGTTTGTTGTTGTTCTGGTAGCGACGCGAGTTTTACGCCGATCGGCGCTGGCAAAATGCTCTTATACATTTAATTTACCTTTAAAAAGCGTTTGTTTTGATAAAACATTCACTCATCTACTCACTGATTGAGTGGCATTTGTGGTGCTAAGTTAGAGAGAGAGAGAATACAATATAAGAGTATTTTGGTAAAAAATTTATTTTCAATTGTTACTCAATTTAGCCAGAGAGAATGTTTGAGAGTTAGTTACCGTAATGTACAATAAAAGTAACGACCCTAATGTTTTCGCTTGTTTTTATTTTTGTATATCTCTAATGTATTCAAAATTAAAGTATGAAGATATTTATTTCATATAATTTTTCTTCTATCAAATTGTCATTGATTTGTAGTCATGAATAGGAATTACTCTTAGACTTGTTGTTCCTCATTAAATTATTTGTATAATATAAATAATTGATAGGCTCAAATTTTAATCTTAGAGGTTGTCGCTGTTAGCCATAAGATGGCATCGTACAGAAATCTAATTAATTTTTTTGTTTAAGGTGGAACCTTTCAGACAGAATTTAGAAGTGTTGCAATTATAGCTTTTACAAGCAAGAACTATTGATTGAAATGAAAACCCTTTTATTTATTTTTCTTTTTTATGAGCTTAAAGAATATTAAGCATTTTGTCTTTTTTTCGTGGTTTCAACTCGGAGTAAAAATCATATTTTTCCAAGATAAGTTTAGATGGAGTCTTTGGTATTCACTGGCATGCAACGTTCTGCAATTCAACAAAAGAAGTTATGCTATTCTCAATTCATGGAAAATAAAAATTCTTATTGAAATGTTACATGACAAAAGATTTAAGAAATATGTTGTGAATTTAAATTTTCATAAAGTTGATTTTGGACTAAAATTATCGCTCCTGTCGGAACAATGAGTTTTCGTTCCTGATAGAGAAAAACGCTTTCTAAATGAATGAGAACTGGTTTTTTTTTCATTTTGTTCGACAAAAAAGGAAAAAAATTCAAAAAGAAGATAGGAAAAGTAGAAGAGTGCCCAGCAAGAAAATGTAATTTATATAGTAATCGAAAAAGTAATAAATTTATTCATTATCACCGTGCAGGTGATCTCCTAAGAAACTAATGTGTTATCAATTACTTTTTGCATTATTTGGTAATGAGTATAACTTTAATTGATTATTTATTTGATTACTGTCGTAATGCATTATCTATTATTCCCAATAAAAATAAAAAATTAAAAAGTGGGCACCAATTTTATAGCCAAAATGTGGCGTTGTGTTTTATAAAACCTCGAAACTTTTAAAAGGTTGCATTTAATTTTGCTCAATTTCTAGGCTAAAACCTTCTGAAAAATACATCCCGTGGTACCAATTATCTCCGAAATAATGCAATAAATTAAATTTTAACTGTAATAAAATAGAGATTATACAAACTTTAACTGAATAAATGAAACAAAAAGTGTTTTAAGCAAATATGGTATGAGATTGAAAACTCTAACAAAAATCAATAAATAGAAAAAATTAATATAGCTTCATATGTATAAGATTCTATAGGTACCTACAAAACTTAAGCATACCTACACAAAATAATTTTTCTTGTACACAGGGATACATTTTTATTTTTTATTTTTTTTTTATCTATGTGGCGAACATACATTTAAAGGGGATACTTATGTATGTACCTACAATAATATAAATACAAATAAAATTGTATAAAAAATCACCTGAACTCACGCAACAAAAAAACAAAGAAAATCCTAAATGGCAAAAGAAAAATGAATCCAAATTCATTAAAGAGCAACAAAAAAAAACTAAACAGATAAAACAACATAAACAAATGAATAACAACAACAACAACAAAATACAATACGATATGTATAATGAAAACAAGGGAAATAAAATCAACATAGGAGTGGCCACACGCGAACCAATCAGAGCATCTAAAAGTTGCATGCATGAGTGAATGAGCAACGCATGAATGAAATGAAATGAAAATCAAATGAGCTCAAAAAGAGCGAAAGAGATGCCACATGCAACTTTGCGAGTAGTAAAGAAGAAACAATAACAACAACAATACAATGTAGGTATGTTATGTTTGAAGCAAAGAGCAGAGGGTGAAGAAAAATCATAAAAATGAAAATATATAAAAATTCAACACAAAAATGAAATTAACAACAACGAAAAGAGGAAAGCCACAACAAGAAAACCTACTGTGCGGTATACCTACAGTAAGTTGTTGTTGCTGCCGCTGCTGCTGGTATTGTGCAGGTGAAAAATTGTTACTTTGTATCTATTCGATTGGATGGATATGTGCGAGTATGTATGAACGAATTTATGTGTATGCGGATGTGTATAGCTGTATGTATTTGTATGTACATATATGCATATATACATAAACAGAAAATATTTTCAACGTTGTAAAAAATAGAAACTTTGCTATTAACACAAAATACATACACATATGCATGTATTGGATGTGTATTTTGATATTTGTTTGACAGACAGTTGAATGCTACCTGAGTTACGCTTTTCTTGCAATCTCTTACCCTGCATACATGTAGTTTATTATGAGTTTTCTTTATTTTTGGTTTTATGCTTTTGAAATTATTTTTTTGTTTTGTTTTTATTATTGTTGAAATCCTACTAGGTCTGACAATAACATAAATAATTAAAAGTTCCAAAAAAAAACGATTGATTATGTATCAACTATTGACAGATAATGAACTTCTTCAGCTAAAATTCCTGAATTACTTAGTAAATTAATTTGTTGGGCTCATTTGGAGATCCAGAGGCCGCATTGGTCGTTTCGTTTCTTCAAATAATCATTTACTTTTGAAGCAATGATTAATATGAGCGAGATATATAGCGGAAGGGGAAAAACAGGCATAAGTCGATATAGATAAAAATTTCCTAATCAATTTTAAGAAAATGAAGCAGGATTGTAGCCCCCAAAAGCACAACAAAGTGAAATGTTATATATTTCACTTCTGAAGTTTGTAAAAATTAAAAAAAAAAAAAAAAAAAATACTGAAATAGGTCTAAAATTTTGTACTTGGATAATATTACTGTCCTAGGATACCATATTAATATATCTTACGCTCATACTCTTGAACATACTCATAGAATGATGGTTGGGGGATATGCTACAAGAACATCAACCAGCTTATCAACTAATCTTGCTTGAATTCAATCTTTGGGTTCCCATTTTTAATTTTTAATTGCCATAATTGAAAAAATAAGTATGATTTGCATTTTTCCCACGGGACACAGAATAGACACGTTTTTTGTGTATAGTTTATAAATTAAATTTTAGAAATATCTAATTTATACAAAACGAAAACACAAACGTTGTATTTTTTGTTCGTTTTATTTCGTTTCCTCTTCTTGCTTCAGATCTTTCATTCTATTATAATATTTGATCAAGGCTGCCATTGAAAAGTAAGTACTAAGTTATGAGAGGGAAATAAAACATTTTTATGCGGGATGTCCCGATAAAAACGGTAACACAAAGTGACTAGCAATAGTTCAGTAAGCTGGTTGAAAACAAACGAAATAAAAAAAATTTAATTTAATATCTTTAATTTCTTTCAGTCAATAGATTCTAAGTCAATAGATTCACTTTTCAAAATATTCCTCAAAATCGTCTTTTTGGACCTTCTCACCTTTACTTTACTACTACTTAAGACTCTTCCCTTAAAATTTTTCTTATTTATTTTAACTATCAGAAATTACGCGACAACTAAATCCGGCGAATATGGAGCTTTAGCGCAATAAAGTTGTTGGTTTGTTTTCATGCGTGTGGGTCCTGTGGACAGCAATTTTCAATATACCACTTAGAAGCTGCCGTCTGACCAGTTTCAAAAGACTATTTACAATTTTTGCCCTGGTGAATTTGCCCGAGTAAATACAATAAAGAACGATCACAAACTATACAGTGAATATTGCCAGGAGGCTTCTTCAATAATTTTTCGGATGTCTTTTCTCATTCGGGTCGAACATATTAAAAGAAATTTAAACTGTTCGTGTTGTACTCTTGAAATTTTACCAACACTCTTCAGTCTCAATTCCCCTTAAACTGAGCATGATAAATCATTTCAAAATATGGCACTTTTAGCAAAGAATCTAGTCCCAAGAGCACACAGGTCTTCAAATAAATAAATTGTACCTCCATTGTCTCATTTGCTGCTCTTCTCTCATAAAGAAATGTGTCTCTGATGAGGATCAAAGGAAGGTATCCGGATGAAGGAACTCATATTTTACAACATCCTGGTTAAACTTGTGTTTTCCTCACCAAAAAAAAAAAAATATTATCACCGAATTTCGTGACACAACAGAAGATATTATTAGATCGGGAAACGATTTCATATATTAATGCGTACAAAACTTTTCCATAATATAGCTTTTTGAAAATCAAAAAATTAATTAAATAGCCTTTGACAAAGTTCCTCGCCTTCTCATAAGAACTACTATCGGGGCACCGAAACAATCTATAACTACCACAAATAAACCTACGAAAACTTGTTTTCACTATATGAATTGATTCGATTTTGAAGTCAAATAATCTATACCTATAAATTTAATTTCGTATGAGCTACTTCGGTTTGAGACTGCAATAATATTTACATATATAAATTAATGCGTTTTGAAACCGAAATAATAGCTCTATCTCTACCATGGGTCTATGCCCTCTTTTAGCTAATCTACAGTGTTCACAATTATTGCAATAGTATTGCACACATGTATTCGGAATTGCAAGTGGTGCACTTGCTTGTTTGTATGTATAATACTTGCATTTGTAATACCAAAATTAACTGACTATGGTATGCACAGATCTGACACATTTTCAGCTGCATTCACTAGTTATAACTAGTTGAGGTAGTGTGTAAATATTTTTCATCTTGTAACTTGCGAAGCGTTTCAAATTGACATAAATTTATCTTTGTTTGCAGATAGTCTTAATGCTGCAGCTCAAGAACATTCACACACACACACACACACACACACACACACACACACACACACACATATATATATATCTAACTATTTCATTGATGCACAAATATATTTATCAACATATATGTAAATCTAAATTAAATAAACAAAAAAAATAGTTAATTTCAATTAGCATAGAATTTACATCGAGTGCAAAAAGTCAATTTACATGCAGACGTGCAATTAATGAAGCGTTCACTGTTTGCGTATAGATGTGTGTGAGTGTGAGTGTTGTTCATGACACTCTCAGTGACGCCGCAGCAGCATTTGATAAGTAGGTTAATGTCTAATTTAATAAAATTTAAATAACTAAATATGCACATACGGAGTTACAGAATGAAGCACACATACATAAATATATATATATATATATGTAAAAGATAAATAAACAATGTGTGAAGTTAAAAAATTCAATACTGCGTGTTGGTGTTGAATTTATCAAAAAATATCAAACACCGCAAATGTTGCACAAGTGGCATGTTATGAATAACACACATAGTTCACTATGTTCTAGCACAAAAGTCAACTTGTGTGGCTTTTTGTTTGTTTGTCAGGGAATTACTTTCCCAAAGGGGACCAAATCCCCAAGGACCTAAGTTAAGGACACAATTTTATTGAGCATTTCACAAATATTATTATTCAAATTATTTTGTAAAAATTGGTAACGAAAATAATTCTAGGAAATTTACTGCATTAAAAAATAATAAATAATATAAATTTGCGTCGTAATCATCGTGAAGCCACAAAATCAAGCATCAGCAATAAGACAAAAGAAAAAAACACAAAAAGGAAAATAATGTCCTTTTTATCACAAAATAAAATAAAGTAAGCATGAATCTTTTTTCTTGTTTTTCGGTTTTGGAGAAATTTTAAAGAAATCAATCACGAATGCACTTAAAATCTCGAAATCACAACTTCAATCGCATACACACAAAGGCAAGTGACAGAGAAGAATTGGAGGGCAGAAGGGGAGCAGCGCAGAGCAGAGTAGAGAAGACAGACAGACGCTAAGGTTCCCCAAGAGGAAAGATGTATATATGTACATGTGGTAGTCGTCAGTCACACTGGTGGCGATATGAAAGTGTGCAACTACAGCAACAGCAGCAGGAACAAGCAGCAGCGACTTGAATTGTATTGCGTTAAGAAGCGTGACATTGTCATTGATTTTAAATAAATAAAATTAAAAAAGGAGAAAAGAAAAAAGTCAAAAGATCGATGCATTTACAAAAGGGAATTAAAAAAAGTTAAAAAAAAAAATGTCATTCGACAGATTTGTAATTAATCATTTGAAAACTTACGCGACATTCAGGCAAACGGATAACAGGTTCAAGAACACGTACAAACACACACGGCCGCAGTTGTTACCTTATCGCATAATTTGATTTTAGCATTTACAATGAAGTATGCATGTGCATATATGTAAATATGTAAATATATCTCCGGCAGTGTGGGGGGTATGAGTGTACAGATTTGTTGGTAAGAGATCACTTCAATTGTATTAAGAAAATCTTCGATAATGCTAAACAATCGGCTTTAATTCGTTAGTTAGGAAGAGTTGAAACTGAAAGAGGGGGAGATTGATTTAAGAGCGCTGATTATGGATACGGTAGAAAGAGATTGAGGTTGTCTTATTTCTCTTGCCTCAGACATCAAATTCGTATCTGTTCAAATAAAAAAAATTTTTAACAGCCCCTCAAGACCTCATTTTTCCGACTTCAGGTCCATATTGTGGGAGAACTGGATGTGATAGAGAAAAACTGAGGACGCAGTCGTGATTAGCGGTTACTGTAAAACCGTTGTTTTGTTGCTCTGTGTTATCAATTAGATTGTTTATTAAACGGTGTTTATTGTTTCAGCATAGATTTTTAGATTTGGAAAAGTCTATTGACCTCATTTAACATGATATTGAAGATTACCTTTCTTGGCGTAAGTTCTGGGGAGATCATGCATTGGATCAACAATTTTGTAGGCTCTATCCATAGAGAAAAATGGTCCGAGCTTGACTCCTGCAGAACCGCAAAGTGCTTCGTGAGACAACCTAACAGGAAATCGGCGGAATTTCTTCTTAAACTGAGAAGAAAGGACCGGAGATTACTGGTGAGTGTCATCAAGGGGCACAACACATGTGGTCAGCATATGACTAACATGGGCGTCATCACCGATCCAATTTGCCAATCGTGTCTTGAGGACGACGATACTACGGAGTATTATCTTTGTAGCTGTCCGGCGTTCGCGAGAATCAGATTAAGGCTGCTGGGTAGTGATGTCTTGAGTATGAATAATGTCCATATTCTCTCTCTTCCTGAGCTTCTAAGGTTCATCAGTGAAACAAAGAAGTTCGAGATTGAGAGACCCTAGACCTTTCTTCTTCCCATTTATCCCCACATAACGTTCCTGTCTCGCTACTCTCTTTTACTGGTTTTATCCTTGGGTATAGCACAATGGTCCTCGCTGACTGAGTGCTTTGGTTAAGTCCAGCCCACCCACAACTCTAAACTCTAACTTAGTTTAAAAAAAGTGAAAACTCGAGATCGGAAAGCTACATTACGGGTATTTCAGAAATTGAACGAATTTCCATAAAATTTTAGTTACATCGAAATATTAGCTAATAATTACATTTCGTTGTAATTGCTGATCTCAATATCAGATCAACGTCTGTCTAATTCTCAATGTCACCAAAGACCACACAGGCAGCAAGTTATCACTTGAATGCCATTCATACTTCTCCAACTATTACGATTCATGCTGATATGAACTCCGGCCACTCATGCAATACTTTGTATATAGTTTATAGATTTTTTTATTATTGTACTGCTTTATTGTATTAGAACGCCTAAAGAGATTTTACTAGAAATTCTTTAGATTTATCTATGTATGTCTCATTATATTCATATTCTATTAATACAAAATAAAGTATCTTCATCACCCCGAGAAAACGAAATAAATCTAAAAATCATTTTACCAATGAATTTAATAAACTTGACTCATTCATTGATTCAACAATAACAACAAAAACAATTAATTTTCGAAAATAGTTTCATCACCTCCCAATTGGAAATGTGTGAGTTGTAGTGGAATTGAACGAACATTCAAAATGAAGTGGGCTTGAGCCTGAGTACCAAACCTCCCTCATGCCACCCCCTTTTCCTACTCCGATGGGTATATAGTCTCAAACAGTTATACCAATGTATCATGCTGATGTCGAAGAAGTAGAAAAAGAAGAAGAAGAACAAACACCAACGCGTGGCATATTACCAGTGAGCAACATGATTTTGACTTTCAACGCGTGCGCTAAAAGGTGTTCATCATCATTGCGATCATCAACATTACTAATACCAATACATCATCGCAGCCGCCAGTATCAACTTAACCTAACAACAAAGACAAAAAACTAAACGCAGCGAATCCGTGGCATTTGCGCGCCGTCTGATATTTCAAGTGTGAGCTGAGCACCAGATTCAACTATTTTCAAACATTTAGATTTAGATTTTGTTCGCTGCCGATACCAATACCGATGGTGACGGTGATGGTTAATGAGTTGGTAACACTTATACCCACTTAACTGTGGGTCGGCTGGCTGCGTAGATTCTGCTTCTTCTTCTTCTGCTCTAAGCAAAGCTAAGCTGCACTTACTCAGCATGTTTTGCGTCTGCGTTCGCGTTCGCAGCAGCAGCTCTAAAGGAGAAGATGCGTGTCGAGTCGTCGAGTGTTGTAAACATGAGTGGAGCTTATTGGAGGTTTCAGTTTTTTTTTTTTTTTGATATCTGTAGGTATACTGTATGCGAGTGTGTATGTGTGTGTGTGTGTGTGTCACTCTGTATGCTTTATGATGCGTTGTTAATGATGTGGCAATTTCAATTGAAATGAAATTAATTTTTGATTAATTTTGTTTTGTAACTCATGCAGAGCATCAAGAAACATCGAATTTCAAGCATCGAGCATCATCATTGTCTAAGAGTAAATATGATTTTTTGCTTTTTTTCTGTTTGGCATGAGGCATGAGGTAAGGGAGGATGCCTTGTTTACCTTCTTAGTATATCGTTAAAATTAAAAAAAAAAAAAACAAAGCAAATATGAATTCTGCTGCTGGCAGGGAGAAAGTCGTGACAACCTACGCTAATTAGAAGTAACGAATTTTAAACAAATAAGTGAAATGTATTAAAAATGAATTGAAATAATTTGAAATTAAATTAATTACGCTGGTGTTAAAGTTTTGTGGCACACTTTAAAGCTTACACAATTAATTTATAATTTTATTGTGGATATGGAGTTATGTAAATAAGTGGTTTAAAGATGAGGTTGGTGTTTCTTTTGTTTGGCGTGTGGGTGATTCTTTTTTTTCATTCAATGTGAGGATACTCCTTGAAATGATGAGTTGAAACTTTGTTATATTTTTATACATATCTATATTTTGTTGTTGTTAATGAAATTATAAATTAATTAAATTATAGAAATGAAAGCGAAAAATTGAAGACGCTCCTAATAAAAATATTTGGTAATTCAAGTTACATATTGTACATATATATTTTTATGTGAGTGTGACTTCCGCTCAAAAAACTCGAGTGACATGCATATAAAATATTCAAAAGCTGCATCCATATCAGTGGCAATTTAACATTTTAAAATGGGGTCAATATTTATTACCGTATCTTGGCTTCGACCGAAGGCGAGTTTTTAGGAAGAAACAGAATTGTTTTATGAAGACAAAATTAAATTTTGAAAACCTTCGGTACCGGATAAGAGATTAAATATTAGCTTAATATATCCGAAGGGAGTAGACACTATTTATTTCACTAAAATTATATTGTTCCCTGTAGAAATCAACATGAATACACCAATATTTCGAACCATGCCTGAGCTCTAAAACCAATTCATTATTATTTCATTCGCATCCGGGTCTCTGACGTGCTCCTAACAGAATTACAACCAAATCTTACAGTTGAACTCATTTTAATATGATGAAAGATTTCATGTTGTCCATCTTAAACTTTAAGTTTTCCTGACAAGTTTTGATAAATTTGTTTAAGGCTTTGCTTTCTGTTTGACCATTCCAATCATGCATGAAAACATAAGATGAAATTGCTATTGAAACTCAAGCTTTGTAGCTATAAATCAAAGCAATTGAATTATACTCATTATACTCAGAGAGCCTGTAGTCTGACTTGTTAACTTACATTAGCTGCGTTTTATTCGCCACTTGCTTCTAGTTATGTATAACTAGTAGCGATAATTGTATAGGAAACAACAACAAACCCGTAGAGATAACACATATAATAATAGCTGTTATGTACACTTAACAAGTAGTTTAAGTTCATTAAATTCTATTGTGAACTGCAAATAGTGAAAGAAGAAGCATGACAGTTTGGCAAAAAACAGAAAAAGGAAAAGATTCGAAATGTCTGCGTATAAAATCAACGTTAAATTTTTCTATAAAGAGTAAAAACTAAAAACAATTCCCATGATTAACCGAAATGACTGAGATCCATTAAAATGTTTCCCTCTAACTGGCTAATAAAACGCACCTATTACTAATTCACACTAGTGGATTTGCTTGATCCTGAATTAAAGATTTGCTTGAGGGGTTCTATTTATATACTCCAAAATTTAACTCGCGATAACACTTTTTAGATAATACCAACATTATTACGTTTGAAAAATAAATTGCTTCTCCAACTTTGTACTCTAAATAATTTTCAAAATAAATTCCACAGAAATTCTAGTTTTCAAAATCAGACCAAAAACATATTTAAATGATAAGCATATCTACAAAAAGCTAAAAAAAATTTCGATAAAATTGTCTTCGAAATTTCGCAAAAAATTCTACGAAATTTAAACGCAATTCTTGAAAAATATACAAGTATTTTATTACTTTTTTTTTTATTTTTTTTTTTGTTTGTATGTTTACTTTGAATAAAAACAAATTTTGAGACAATCATAAAAAAGCGCCATAAAAAAATTATATGACATATCTATTTATTAACCATGTATTTTCAACAATATACAAATCAAATTTATAGAAAGTCTTAAAATAATAATAAAAAATATCAGAAACAAAGATATCAATTGACAATGAGTATTCGAAATAACTAAAAATGACAATAAAGATGCAACACGCCTCAAAAATATTTATGCATATAGAGTCATGAATATTTGCTATCCAAAGCTAAGGCAATTAAATAAATAATTATTATTTTTTACTAATTGTAATTGGGGTAACAAAAGACAACAACCACAAAAAATTAATAAAACTGTTGAAACTTTCCATTGTCTTGTAATGGAAATTTCTTGGAAATTATTATTGATTAATATACCGAAAAAAATATTAAAAGCAAGAAAATATTCTACGGAAACTTTTTCTCTTGTATATATAAAAGTGTAAGTTTAAAAACACTCAGGTCACTGAAGTAGATTGATTGAAGAAAACGGAAGGAAACGGAAGTGTGAGAAGGAAGGAGCAAAAGTAGCGGGAGTTTAGCACATTTGGAAAACATTTATCTTGCATTAAATACAATGTAAGTATGTATATAAATTTTGTTGTAGAAAGTGCTCAGAGACACGCTAAGCTGCAAATACATAGGTGTCATCAACACCAACACATAGAACAGTCAAAAAACAAAGTCAAAAAAGTCCAAAAGCTTAAAACACTAAGGAATACACACATATGTAAGACACATACATATGTGCATACATACATGGTTCACTATGGAATGAAGCCCATTTCTAGCTACTCAAAACACTAAACAGAGTTAAAATGAAGGCTTCCAAAATCCCGAAATAATATTTTTGATTTGATTTATCATTTGCAGAAAGTTTTAAGTTTGGAAAAAGTTTGATTTTGATTGGGCAGTTCCACGCTTTCCTTCCTTCCTTACGGCCGAAAAATTACAGTAGTTATTTGAACTATTAAAATATTGTAAACTTTTTATGAAATCTGTTACACAGTGCATAAAATATAACGTAACAACATGAACTGGAATTGGAGAAAATTTTCATTAACTAATTGAAATATTTCGTACCAACCGCCACGAGCTGAAACATAAAAAACGAGAACACAGAAAAGTGCGGAAAATCAGAGCCGAATTAACCATATAAGCAGTTGCTTAGGGGCGCCATTGTTTTAAGGGCGTTAGCAAATAGGAAATTTTTGTATTTTTTTCACAAACTATTTTCTTGCCGCTGTTATAATTTTCGCTTAATATTAACCGCTCCAAATAATAATAATTTTTTTCCTATAATAATTTGTTATAGTGGAAGTCTGAGCGTTGGTTAAGCATGATTATAAAAAGAATTTTGTAATTTGCGGAGTATACATATGTGCCCTTGATCTACGAAAATGGAGCTATCGTTTAAAAAATCTATCTTAATTTTTTTAGCGATTCTGATAGAAAAAAGGACGATATTTTTAATGAAGTAAACCACAGATTCCTAGCGGCTTTAGAGCGCAACGCACTAGCGCGTCACTTACGACTTGTTCATTTTAGTATAATATTTTTTCGAATGAATACATAGATTAGAACTAGCAACCATAATCTTCTGAAAATTCTGTTTCTTCTAAGTTACGTTGGTTGGTCTGGTTGCGTCAATTCCTGGGAGGTTACTCTGTAGTTCGATCCGAAATAAAATATACTCTAGAAAACATTTTCGAATAATATTTGTTCGATGTTCAGATTTAATTTTGTGCCTTTTCGAATCAAATTTCGCATTCGAATAGAACTGCCGTTCGAATCGAACTACAGAGTAACCCCCCTGAAATGCTATTTTCTTCCTTTAACCCTAATCGGTCTCCTGTATCCAATATGATACAATTTCAATATATTCAATCAAATATCTTCTATAGTTTATCCGATTCAAATAAAAAGAGGGCTCATGTAGTTCATTTTGAGGAGGAATATAACGCTATATAAAACAAGTAGCTGTAATATATGTGTGACACTGTACAAAAAAGTTACAAGTCCAATATGATACATATATGCTTATTTATGGAAATCGTGAAGAAAGTAATTTTTTATCAGCATCAGATGATGAAGATTTCGATTTTAATCTAAATACAAGCAGTTTAGAGCAGAAAGCATGAGAAAGACAAGTGACATTGAAAATTTATAGCAAAATATCCGACTTGAAATGGCTGCTGACCCAAGCACTGCGTATTTATCAAAGGATAAAACAATTCAATATTCATATGAGCCAATTGATGTAAATGTTCAAGTTTCATATAGAAATAGTGCTGATATTGTCTCAAGCATGTATTATGATCTATTTCTTTCCTTCCCTTTATTATATGCAATACATATAAAAATATGCGGTGCTTGAAATGGTTTGCTGGAATGTGTCTTATTTATACATTTGTAGGTCCAAGAATGAACGCCTACTCTAACATCGAAATCCAAATTGATCCGCAATTGCATTCAATTCGATGGTAAAATCAATAATTGAAAGTCATTCTAAAATGTCTACATCATCGCACGCTCGAAAAATTGTTGAAAATATAAGGCTGGGTCCGAATCTTAATCTACAGCATTTGGAACCAAGACGAAAAACTGGTCGTTGTTTCATGTTTCATATGTACATGACGACCTAGATAGTGCAGTGGTAGTGGACTAGACTTTCATCCGGGAAGTTAGAGTTCGATTCCCGTTTTCGACTGTTGGTTAATTCTTATAACCTTCTTATATTCTCTATCAATATGAAGTGTATGAGAATTATAAGAAAGTGTACAAGTTGGCATCTGGGTAGGAAATGGCAAGGCAAAACCGCCAATGTGATAAAAAATTGCCACACCGCCGTTCGGAATCGGCGTTAAACTGTAGGTCCAACTATGTGGTATCACAAGTCGGTCGTTCAGGCCTAAGCTTGTCTCTAGATAGCCATCCTAACCCATATGTAAATATAAAAAACCATTAAAAATGTGAATTGATCTTGAATAATTAACATAATAACTATGCAAATAGTTCTACACACTATATGTGTTAATGTAATCCATTTTTATTAATTGTATCATATATGATACACTAGGGACCAATTAAGGTATTTTTTTGAGGGACATATGTTGTTTAGAATATGCCTTATTTTCAACTATCATCAATAACTACAAAATACCTCTTAAACCCGAAACCCATCTTTAAAATGTGTTTGTGTGTAATGCCAGCCGCCTAGCCAAAAGAACATATAGTAACGGTAGCTTCTCATTAGGCATACAAGTGCATGCAACAAATAGTGACATCAGGTAGCAATTTAAAAAAATTAGCAGAGACCCCAACCATCTCCCCCAACTGTAATCAAATTGTCAGCTTGGACGTAAACCAAATAGTATAGTCGTGGAGAATCGTTTGCGGAAGGCTAATCACCTACAAAAACAATAATTAACAGATTGATGAAATTAAGACTAGTACCTATATAGTATATACCTAGCGAGCCTAGCAAGAGTTGAAGGAAAAAAATAAAATTATATCACATATTTCAAACTTATTAATTTTGGAGATATTTTCATTTGACAAATTTTTCTTTTGTTATCCCGTTTTTAAATAGTATTTCAAAATCAAAGGTTAAATTAAATACTTGATTTAAGGACAGACTTCAAAAAGTATCTCCAAACTCTCTAATTTACCAGGAATTCAATTTTAAAGACGTGGAGAATTTAAATTTATGTACTTAAGGAAAGGACAAGTTTCTCAAGAAATTTTTTAAGCTGAATCCGAAAGTGGTCGCAGTATTGTTCTAGCAAAAGTGAATGATATAATTTACAGTGAAATTACCGAGTTTTCGAAAAAAAAATTCTGTCGATTTCACAGCTGGATGAATATGGATGAAAACCGATATTTTGGCACTTAACAAAAAATCAAAATCCCAGCTCAGTGTTCAAATTATAATGGAAAATAGCAAGTAGGCCCATGGTATTTGAAAAATAATTTCGCAAATAAAAAATTAGTATACATATTTCCGTTTAGTATAAGATCCCCTGGGTAAGTAAGAAACATTTCGAATCTCAGCTCACCTTAATTACGATTTCTTGATCTGCTACTGACAGCAAATATTTCTCTTTTTCTCTTTAAAATGTAATTGTAATAATTTTTGTTTAATATTGAGCACCCTGTTAAATTCCATATCTTTTAATTTGGCATATTGTTAATTTATTCACCTAAATCAAACAAAAAACTTTTTAGTGTCTATTATAAATTACTACCATTATATCAGTCAGTGTTGCGATTGAGGGTACAATTGTACCTTTTGCGGTACAATTTCGAAATTATGTCACGAAAGTACGCCTTGTTTTAGGTACGTTTTCGAAATTCCCATTCGAGGGGCCGTCTAGAGGCGGGCTGGGGAACTAGAGGGTTAATTTAAAGAACTGAGACGTAAGTTTAGGTTGAATGCCCTAAAAAATGTTTGTTCGAGATGCAGGCGGGAACGTTTAATACTAATGCATCACTTAGCAAATCAAAGGTAGCGATATGTACTTAAATATACATTTTGGTATAAAAAAGTACGTTTTGTCCCAAATTTTAGCACTTTTATAAATTTGTTAATCGCAACACTAATATCAGTGAAAAGAAAAGAGGCAAAATAATATTTTTTATCTTTCAGGTGGCAGGCTTTCGACAGGTACGACATTTGGATGTCTGCCATTTCCCACCAAGAAGTGATGCCGTTTTTAAAAATTGAATTTTTTTTTTTAAATTTCGATCATGCCAAGCATCGAATACGGTCGCCCTACATAGCACTCCAGGAGATTATCCACTACGTTGAATGCTACCTATAAGTGATAAATTTAGTTTTGCCTATTATAAATTAAAGCCAGAACAAAATTAGTGGTTACCGACACCTCTTTTCTTTCCTACAAAAACTGCTTAGGGCGCCATTACCCTTAAGTCCGACCTTCGTAAGAAATGAACAACCATCGCCAACACCACCCCATTCCCACCAAAAAACAACAAAAAAAATTTATAATATTGATGATCCTTTGGAAAGGTAAAAATACCTTGTGTTACTTTGTAGCTTTCGTTGGGGTCACGTAACTACATAAATGCGTTACGTTGTGGGACGGTGACAACGAGGTTGATATGAAATGAAGGAAAACGAAAGGACAAAGCCTAAAGCAACAGCAATAACAACAAATAACATAAAAAGAAATAAGGCTAAAAGCGCGAACATATTTCATAGGGATATACTTTTGTATGTCCTTTTTATGTCCATGTGCGGCTAAATATGTGTAGGCGTGTGTGTGTGTGTGTATTTTGTGTCGTGTACATGAATTCGATAATTTACGAGCGACAACATTTCAAATATTTTTTCCCTTTATAATATGAGAATAATGTAAAAATTTGCATATCTGACAGCGGATATCAGTGAAAAAGTTTCGTGGTACTCCTCCATTCATTTTCCTTCTTTACGCTAATGTGTATTAAGGTGAAACAATCACATATTAATCCCATTTTGAAATTATCTGTTTTTTGTACTATACTATATACTATATTTAGCAGCAGTCTGAGAACTCAAATATTAACAGTTCTGAAGATTAAAGATGAGTGTTATAAGGTTTTTATCCAAGACCATTCCTTTAAAAATTGCACCAATAGATATTTTCCTACCAATGAAATTTGTTCCAAACGACACTCTGAATAGATTACAATAAATATTGTTCATATAGAGGTATGTCGAAAGTCAATCGTTCCTATGAAGTTCCGAGCAGTGGTCAGCTGTAAATATTATTCAAAAACTAATAGAAAATATATGGAAAAATTTATGTACATACATATGTCAATTAATACCAAAGACATGTCCGATATACGAAGTTGCCCGAATTACCGCAACTGCATTTGACTAACCTGCGTTACTAGGCAATTTTTACTCTTGGAAGTAGGTCATTGCCAGCCGAGAGAAAGGTCCACCTAGAAAAATATTTCTTCCCCATTTTTGATTTTTCCGCTTTGCGTAGCAGTCCAGCACATACCACTGACAAAATCTTCTTGTATCTGCTGATTCGAGAGGACGATATTAGGTAAGTTGCCAAAATTTGGAAGATACAATTTACTGTACTTACCACCAACAAACTAACACACACGCATGTATTGTTCATTTTACACCACACTGCAACCGGAAAGGGAAATTTGTATGTAAGCTGAACACCTCCATGGAAAACTGTGTATGTATAATGAAATGAAGAAGAGAAGTGTGCAGTGATAAAGCGCTGGAATGAGACAAAGCGTTGAAAATGGCATGTCAAGGCAAACAAATGGAGAAGCTTTAGAAATACCACACAGCAAAAAATATGAGTAGGAAATAATTAATGTTGTTAGAATGAAATAAAAACAGAAGAGCGTGTTATTAACACGCCAATGTGGAACGAGTTAATGCCAGAAAAATAAAGTCAAATTCAGAACTTTTTAATAGTATTTCTCGTTAAAAGTGTTTTTGCGTTTTATTTTTTTTTTTTTCATTGAAATTTAAATTTAAAAATGAAAAAAAGTTTCAAAACTTTTATCAAAATCTTATAAAATTTGTCAATAAATAAAGGACTTGCATAATATCGATTGGAGGAACTCTCAAAATGCCAATAACTTCACTAACTTTTAAGAAACCTCAAAGAAAAAAGGTATAAATAATGAAGCCTATTAAGCATTTGACAGATGAGTTGAATGTGATTGATCGCACAACAATGTACGATGCTCGCATGTGTGTGACTACGTGTGTGTAATTGCTTCTTCTTCTTTTTCTTATTATTATTATTTTTCATGCTTACTGTGTAATCAAAGGCGACATCTTGACGACAATCATGTGCCACCATAACAAACAATAAACAACAACAACAACAGCAACAACAACAGCAGCAATGGTACAACACTCGATCGCGACAGTAGCACTTTTTGTTTCTATGGCTGTTGGCTGTGACGGTGAGTCTGTGACCACATGAACGGGACGCGGGCGCGCGTCTATTAACTTCCTTTGATGTACCACCACTGACTATATACGACATAAGACGAGATTGATTATGACGGCGATGTTCGAGCGATATGTTGTTGTTTTAACCTTTATTTCTGACTTTTTTCAACTATTGACAGTTTTTTCTGTGTGAGTGTGTGTTTGATTAGCCACTTATTTGATTAATATTAATCTGTGTTTTTTGTTTCGTTGTTTTTTTGTATTTTAAATTTCACGTATTTTGAAACTTTTTTTTTTTTATCAGTTAAAACAACAACAGCGACATCCATCAAAATTTTATGTGTTTATTATTAATCAAATTTAAATTGAATTTGAAATGAAACAGATTAAAATAAAAAAAAAAATATTTCTAATTGATTTCAAAAGCAGAATACAAGTTTGAAATGAGTTCAATTGCCGAAGTTGCCATTTTGGAACTTATACAAACGAGTTGTAAATTAATATATACCTAATTAGAAAAAAAAATAATAATACGATGACTTTTTATTCAATTGCTTTTTTCACTTTCTTATCAATTCACTTTGACAATATTATCCCCTAATAAACACAGTTATAATGTCTCCTGCAGCATTCAGGATATGAGCCTTTAGTATCCACAAAATCACCCCAGGCGCAACTTGGCGGATGTGACAAATCATATCCTTTCAAATGACTTATGGGGGAACCCAAAGCTTCCACAGCTGAACAGCTATAAAGAAGCAAGAGAAGTTATCTACAAAATTCCCATCTGATTGTACTTACGTTTCTATCGTTGCTAGTCCATCAACATTATCGCATGTGATTTGTGCACATTCTATCAGTGGATGTCTCATTCTTTGTCCCGGTGATAGTATAGTATTTTGTATGAAACATTTGCCAGGATAAGCTTTAGATATAAAACAAAACTAAACCCACTTCGATTGTAATTTTAACAGGATTTTCCCACTCACCTGGATGAGCAAAGTATGATTCGCTGACAACTGTTGCATTTACAAAAGTAAATATGGAAAAAGCTAATATCAATACTGTTTTCAGCATCTTGTTTATATCAAATTTCAATTATGACTAAATTAAATAATAAATTAAATATAATAAATTAAATATAAGTTCGTTCTCTGATGCCTGATTAATTGTTATCAGCAACGGGTCAACAAGTTCACAATCACCATTAAATACTTCACATTTCAAAGCATTAAGTGAATAAATTTTTACTAAACACATGCATGATTCCTTTCACAGCAGCCTGGAAATTCCGCATTTGGGTTAACGGCTTCAGCCCATTTGCATAGCGGGGGATCAGCAGGATCATACCTGATAGAGATATCTACTGGCGGAGCTATTGCTGCTAGACTAGCGCATCTATAGAAGAATAGAAAAATAATTTTAATCAGCTGAAACTCATCCAGTTTCTAAAGGGTTAACACTTACTCTTTAAGGGTGCCCAAGCCGCCAGCATTCTCGCATGTGAACAGTGTACAGGCCATAATTGGATGCTTAATAGTTTCTCCTGGCGCCACCACACGTTGCTTTATGACACATTTCCCAGGATGCGCTTTTAAAAGTAACTTCAACATTAAGAAATTTAGATACATAAGTTAATGATCGAGCCTTACCTGGATTACTGTAACGTCCTGGCGTAGAACTCGTTAATGCTGCACTTGCAGCACTAAAAATGCAAAGAGTTAAGCAGAATCCTAATATTATTTTTAGCATCTTATTTGATCTGCAATTCGCTTTCAACTAAATTTGAATTTTAAAATTGCAAAATGTTTTTAAATTCTTTATCGTTATTACATTAAGTCATATTCTTATTAATTACACTGAGAAAGTGGAAAAACTCGTTAAAAGATTCAGTCGCAGTTTCAGTAACTTCTACGACAGATAAAGCACGCATCGAAAACTCATGATAAAAAGTAGGTATTTGAAAAAGGCGTTTAACCTGTGTTGTTTTTAAGTACTTAGTTTAATCATTTTATGTTATTTTGCCTGGGATTTGAACTTAGTTCAATAACTTCATACATATACGGTCCATTTCATAACTACATCAACACTTTCTTTTTTTTTTTGGTTTTTGTTTAGAAAATAATGTATTTTTGGTATAGAATTTCCATGTCAGTGATATAATTGCAGACAGCTACTCAACCTAAGCAGAAGCTCCATCAGCATAACGACTTGTGAGCACCGACGGGACACTGCATAATGGGGAGACATGCTGCAAGACTTGGACTGCCATTAAATGACTTCTGTCGGGGCTGCGGCTCTGAGGAGGAGGAAGAAACAGTCCTCCATTTCATGTGCGAATGCCCATCCCTGGCCAGGAGGAGACTAAAACTCCTGGGTTCACCTTTCTTCACTAGTCTGTCCGAGCTATCATCCATAAATATTAAGGACATAGCCAGATTCATTATGGAATCCTCATGGTTCTCCACTCCGTAAATGGGGGAGTCGCGCCGTACTGTGGTATCACAATGAGCCTAATTATGTGCTTAAGTGTGCTTTCAAGCAGAAGGCTGCCACTCCAACCTAACCTAACCTAATTACAGAAATATGATTTTCCTGTGTTATGAAATAATGTTTTGATTAAATAAGTATAAAAACCCAGAGAGTGTTAAAGTAAAAACTTTTCTTTATGTAGTGTTCAAGTTAGTTGAACCTCATCTTTTTTGCAGTAAAGTCAACATTCTATTCACATTTTGCATTGTCGTCTTGTAAAATTTAAGAACGATTGGAATTAACCGCTGTTTTCAGCTTATTTCCAAAGTTAATCTGCCTGTTAAAGACTTTTTACTTGAATTCCCAAAGTAGGTAGGTATGCATTACAGATATGATCTGAAATTATTTACACATATATATAAATAAATATTTTTATCATTATAACTTATACAAAAATCGGACCGCAAATACCACGCCCACTTCCCATACCTGTAAAGTTCCTCAAAGTGCTATAATTTCGAAGCTATTACAAATACGATTATGCAATTTCATATCCTGCTAGATATTGCATTCACCATTTACCTTGTCAAAAATAGAATCGATTGAAACATTGCCACGCCTACCTTTTTTATAAAGATCCAATTATCATAAATTTATTTGTATTGAAAAATTAATGAAAACCATTTTCTACACTGAACCAAAAATTTTACATAAATGCTATGAACAGCATTCATAGATTTTTGTTCATTATGAGAATGTAGTTTTTCACTTCACTGCCACAATGAATTTTCTATGAGTTTGCACATTACTTCCCTAAGATTCTATGAACAGTACATGGATCTCATTTCATTGAATATTATATAGAAAAAATGTTTGTTTCCCACAAATCTGTTCTTTTTCTACTACTTTGTCGGTTTTAAAAAATAAAAAAAAGACTCTAAGAGTAATGAATCAAAAATTCTCTTTAGTTTGCAAGTTAAAACTCATGACTAGCTCACACTTTCACCGCGAGCACCTCTTCACTCCAACCGCTTATAATCTAACTGTTGACTGTTATTCACTCTGGGACCACAAGCAGAGGCGTGCGCCGCTCAACGCATCGATCGGTTTTACAAAATATTTTAGAACACGAAAAATGGAAAATTGCCGGTCGCCATTTTGAAAAAACGAACGATCGAACAATAGCCAACTTTATAGCAATTGTGAAAAGTATACACGTTTTTATTTCAGATGATTTGGTAAAGCTGAATCACTGGGACCGTTTGGTTCATAACTTTTGACAGTAGTGCACTCAAAGTCATTTGCTGAGATCAACAGAAATTTGTCAAAAAATTCATTTCACAAAACTTTCAATTTAGGTATATATTCTCACAATGAATACGTTCATGAAAATTTATCAATGTACGTTTTCATTCTACAAATAATAATTTATAATAATTGTATATTACGAACTTTTTTGGTTCAGTGTATGAAAAGAAAAATAAATTTTTGTTAATTTCGATTTACTTATCATTAACTTTAAAATGTTTCTAGAGTTAAAATAAATTGCTAGGAGAGAGTGTATTTAGCGACATATTGTCTAAATCAGTGTCAGCTTCAAAATCAGATTCGCCCGTTAAATTTTCGTATCCAATATTTGAGCTTACATATATCTACAGTCGGTCTTTCTAATTTAATATTATAAACACCAATGATAGAAACATATGGGTCAGAAGCGTCCCTAGCTCTATTGAACATTTATAAAATGATGCGCTCTACTGTTTTTTTCGAGCATGAACTTGTCTATCATTTTTATAATATTTATTCCAAGACTCTGCAGCGGTCTCTCTAAAACATCCAAAGGGTAAAACCATATTAGAAATAATTTCCTTGTCTTTGTGTATTGTTGCTGGCATTGGAGACCAAATCTCTCCAAATAGTTCACCATTTAGCGGATAATAATATTTTTAAATTTTTAGATTAATTGCAAATCAATATCAGTTATTTCTGAGAACATTAAAAGCGTGTCGTGCAGCGTTTTCGTCATTCGAAGAAACAGCTCCATCTGATCAAGGTTCGTCCATGTGAAGGTTAATTTTTCACAAAGAAATTTTTTTTTAATTATAGATTTTCTATTGGAAAATGTAGCATTTTGAATGTCTCCTCTTACTTGCCATGTTTTTATTTGAACCTATATAAGAGGAGCTTATAGAGGACTAATGCTGTATTGAATCGAATTTGGCTGAGATTAAAAAATACTCGAGCTTAACTCGACAGTGCTTTATAAATTTTTAGTAGTTGCTCCACAAACCATTCGATTTGTCAACATTATTGACTATTTTTTTTGCTTTATGAACACTGAATATTTAGAGTAGAGGTGTTCACAATTCGGTGTCACTGCACTGTATAATTTAACCCTTTTAAATTCCGTTTTCTTAAAACAACAAAAAAAAAACTAAAAACCTTTTAAATAGAGCAGAACTTATCAATGCAAATGAATAATAGAGAGGAGGGGGTGTAGAAGAGATGCAATTCTTTTGTTTTACTTTCCCATCAAAAATTCAAATGACAAACAAATATTTATAGAAAAAGAGGAAAACACGAAACAAAAAAGAAATTACATGGAAATGGAAAATGGCATTGAAGCGAAAACAATGCGACAAACGGACAGACAGGCAGTCAGATAGATAATATGCTTTATATACATAAACATCACACAAGAGACGCACAGTGTTTTATTTACATTGACAATAACTATAAAAAAAAAAATTAATGACACACACACTCAAACACTGATAGAGGTAGATACACAAATGAGGCAGTTGGGGAGAGTGTGGCAAATAGATTTAAAACAATTTTTACTTTACGCATTTCTATTGACACAGTAAACATACACACACACACACACACGCATGCTGACAATCAACCCAACGGTCCCGATTGTCAGCAGCTCGCCTGAGGAGTATAAGGTCAGCACTTGTTGTTTTTGTTTTGTTAACGAACACTTGCAGCCGAAAAGCAATCGTTTCCGAATTAAACGACGAAAAGATCACCGTAATTTAAAATAACAAAACTGCTGACGCAGCTTTTTCCACGCAGCGCAGTGGAAAAAGCGAACGAACTGCTGACGCAAAGATCTCATGAGAGGTCTTTCGAAGCACTCCATAAGGAGCGTAAAACGGAGTGCTTTTTTCCAATGGCATACGGAGAGGAAGCGCCTACAGCTGACTTTTCAGCACTCCGAAAGGTCTTTTGGAGTGCTTTTTCCCCGTTGGGAATGAATTGTCAAATGTCAAATACTCATACTTGTATTAAATTGCCTCACTGATTGCTGCATTATTATTTGGTCATGTTCATTGAGTGGCACCGAAAAAAAGTATGTAAACTTCCTATTTATATTGAATAAATTTAGTGAAGCCTGAAATTGATTTGCATCTGTATATCAATGCATTAAATTAGAGGGTAATTGAGAAATATTGTGAATGAAGTCCCCCCCATTAGGACTTGAAGTTCATTAATTTTATCTTATATATGTTTCAACAAAGGAAATTAATTTGTTTGCTTCTAACGAAAAAGTTTAGCTGCTTGTGTGTAATGTAAATTTAAAATCATCAGCTTTTAATATCACATATCTAAACTCTTACTGCCTTATATTTACAAGAAAATGTTCTTAGCTATTACTAGTATGTATCAGAGCAGAAAGTGCAAGCCAGAATATGAAGTAGTCTCGCAAAAAGCTTCAATTACTGAAAAGTCTTAAATGTACACTACCGTCCATAAGTATGGACTCAAAGAAAAAATTTAGATTTCCGAAATTTATTGCTATATTTTTAGAGCTAAGCTCGATTTTTCTAACAGCAAAAAATATTATTTGTATCGTATTCATATTTTGTTATTAATTTACAGGCATTATAGAATGAAAGGGAGAAAAATATGTCAAGTTTCATTTCAAACACTTTTCCTCAAAATGACCACCTCGCGCTTTGATGATAGCTTTGCAAATTTTCGGCATTCTTTCGACAATTTTTTGTAGTTTTTCCAATTCTATATCATTCCACGCACGTTGAAGGCACTCCCACAAGTGTGATTCGCTGGTTGGTCGCATCTTTCGGACCTGACGGTCGAGCTCATCCCATAACAGCTCAATAGGGTTAGAGTCTGGGGTGTGGGGTGGCCATTCCATCATTTCAAGTACACCTTCTTCTTCTTTTCACTTTAAATAGTTTTGACAGAACTTAGAAGTGAGTTTGGGATCGTTATCCTGTTGAAAAACGAAACCATATCCGACTAAGCCAATGCCAGAACGGACTGCACTTCGTTGAAGTATCGAATGATATTCTTCCTTCCTCATTATCCCATCGATTTTGACCAATTCCCCGACGCCATCAAAGCAAGAGCAGCCCCAAACCATCCCCATGCTTCACTGTCGGTGCAAGACAAATGGTTTTGAATCGTTCGCCTGGTTTTCTACGAACATACGTGCGCAACTTACTATCGAATATTTCAAATTTGGATTCATCCGTCCACAGTACCGATTTTCATTGATCGATTGTTATTTTGCAAATTTCAAACGTTTTTGTTTATTTAAAGGACGCAGTAGAGGTTTCTTCGCTGCAATACAGCCTTTTGCAATCAATCTTCGTTTCACTGTTGTAACTGAAATTGACTCGGGCAAAGTTTTATTGATTTCTGCTGCAATATCTGGTGCCGTTTTGAATCTATCATTGGTACTTATAGTCAGAATACGTCTATCATCATTTTTATTGGTCTTTTTCGGCCGGCCACTAAGGATTTTGTTTACATTTGAGCCGGTTGAGCGCGACTCCTTTTAGCGAAATTCCAACTATTTTAGCAATTTCGCGTTGTGCTCTGCCGGTTTTCCTCAAAATAATCACTTGTGGTCTCTTTTCAATTGATATATCACTCTTGTTTCAAAACGTTTAAAGTATTTTTGTGGTAGAATGATAGTGTCCAATCGCCCGATTTCACAATATATTTTAAAGTGAATGAAATTAACCGTTATTTGGATGACATGCACTTCGAAATGACATTTCGTATTATTTTGATCATAACATGAAAGCTTTTCTTTTCTGAATTTTTTATCAGAATTCTCGATGATAGAAGTCTTTATTTTTACATTTTTGCGATTTTCCGTGAAACAAACATGAGAGATACCAAAAAATAATTGTGAATCAATCGAAAAATATAAATATGATATAAATAATATTGCTTTTGATTAGTAAAATCAACCTTAGCTCGAAAAATAAAGCAATAAATATCGAAAATCTAAAAGGTTTCTTTGAGTCCATACTTATGGACGGTAGTGTAAGTATAGCATACAAAGTACCATGTGATATAAAATTATAGAAGCTTTGAAGGGTTAACAATGCCAGAACATTATTTGATTCTGCTTAAATCGAAATTGCTTCTGTAACAGGTTCAGATACATACAAACTTTTTACATTTACATGCGTTTAACATATCGAGAAGTCAAGAGCTGCCAAGCAGTCAAACCGAACCACCCACGTTTACAACCTTACAGCAAGTAACAAACACACAAACATAAAATGAAATTTCTACCAAGAAAAATACATTAATGTATAAATTTTTTTTATGATTCAATATTTAAGCCTCATCTTTTTTTTATCATAAAATACATAACAATATAAATGTGCATTTGAGCCGCTGCTGAAAATCCTTAAATTTACAACTTCTCTAGCTCTTCTTCTTGTTCTTAATCTTCAGCACTCCACTTGATTGTCACGCTGTTCGCCGTTGTTGCATTTCCCCTACTTTCGGTCGCTATATGCACAAATGTAGTATATTTTGGAATTTATGTTATTGTTTGTTTAGACACTTTAGAGAGTGACAGAGCGACAGCAAGAGAGAAAGGGAAGGAGGGGGCAACAAATGACCCCCAGGTAGTTTAACCAGGAATGGCTAACTGATACCGGTATTACATTTGAGCAGTTGTTGTTATTGTTGCATGCATGCGGGAAAAGTTATCGCCATTAAATGTAGATGAGTGTGTTTAGTAGTAAAGTTATTAGCTCGTAAATAATACCATTTGTGATTCTTTTCTCTGTTGCGATAGCGAAAGAGATACACTGACACTCAGCGACTTGTGACCAGCGATCAGTTTTCATGTTCCATTCATAAAAATATTCATTTAATGAATTGAAAAGCGTTTAGCGTTTTTGTGTGAGCGTGTATGCTTGTGTTAAACAAGATGTTTTGACCTTTTCTACTTGGAAATTGAATGAGTTTTCTATAGAAGTTTTAGGAGTTTACTGTGCTACTTTTTATTTTTATCATTTTAGCGTTTGATCTTGGCTACTTAGAATTTGTAGAAGATCTTGAGATATACCACCTTGATCAAAAAGTTTCCGGAATAACCACAGTGTTGCGCTCCCATCGTTCCGATTTGAGTTTTGTTTTTTTGTTAAGTTGATACATCTGTGGTTGATATTCCCTCTAAATCTTAGCGTCATAGCTTGACATTTTGCAAAAGTTACGTAGCCAAGAGTACATCTATATCTGTGTGTGTTGGTGATTTTTTACAATTTTAGAAATGGATTTAAATGTGCAACAAAAAACTTGTATTAAATTTTGCGTAAAAATCCAATCCCACATTCATCAAAAAGATCATTACTGGAGACGAGACGTGGGTTTATGAGTACGACACGCAATCCAGACATCAGGCAAGTGAATGACGTTCATCAAATGAGCCGAGACCAAAAAAACCACGTCGTTTTCAGTTAAAAAAGAAGGCAATGCTCACGGTTTTCATGGATTACAACGGTGTAGTGCATCATGAATTTCTCCCAGAAGGCCAGACAGTAAACAAAGAATATTATTTGGGCGTTATTTGGCCTTTGCGTGAAGCGATTCGCCGAAAGAGACCAGAATTGTGGACAGAAAACTCGTGGATTTTGCACCATGATAACGCACCGTCGCACAGTGCCATCATTATTCGTAATTTTTAGACGAAAAATGCAACAAATGCCATCCAAAAGCCACCGAATTCACCTGATTTGGCTCCTTGTGACTTCTTTCTGTTCAATCGAGTTAAAAACCCATTACGGGGAACGCGTTTCAGCAGCCGAGAGGAAGTAATGGAAAAATCGCAGGAACCACTGATGGACATACCGAAAACCGAATATAAAAAATGTTTCGAGGATTGGATCAAGCGCTGGTATAACAGTGTTGCAGTCGATGGGGACTACTTTGAAGGTTAAGATGAATAAACTTGTATTTTGAATTTTCTAAATAAATTCCGGGAACTTTTTGATCACGAGATATATGCACGAAAAAATACAGATACCTTGGGATGCAAGCCGAGAGCATGGTTGCAAGGCATGTTTTTTGGGTTTCCCCAAGATTCCCGAAAAAATTCACCAATTTTTTTTAATTACCAAAATTGGCAATATTTGGTTGTTTTTATTAGTGTATAAAAAACTTTGAAGATTACATTGAAAATTAACTGTAATTAAGATTACAAAAATATTTAAACCTAAAACGAACAAATTTCAATAAGCTTCAATTGTGTATATCCATCATCAATCGAATTTGAAGGTGATGCCTTATTCATGCACACTATTGTTTTGATTAAACAAGAAAGTGGAAGAAATATTGATGAAGTTTTACTTTGAGTCTGGCAAGGTAATTATTGTTATTAAAAATATATTTCCTTTCCATTAAAAGCATTGCAGTGTTAGCGCTCCTAACTCTGCTCACTTCATTGTACCTTTGAAACTGGAAGAGCCTGAGAGGCTAATTTGATAATTCTACTGTTCTTGGAGCGATAAAGTCCAGTGGAAAGAAATTAATCAATATTTAAGTTTTGTACTGATATGCAATAAAATATATAATTATTTTAGAGTCTCTAATTAGTGAATGTAACGTAAGAATAATATTGGGGAAGCTATCAAGGATTTCACACTGGATAGGAAGTTAATCAGTTCTTCCTCAACAAAACACTTGTTTAGACTTAAGTTTACATACACATACACACACCACACACTTGCATAATTTATTTGTGGAAAACTTAAAATTTGAATTTATTAAATTTGTGTCTATGGATTAAAATTTGTACCCAGTATTCAGTATTCAGTATTTTATATTTTTGGTGTTTGTTTAGAAAGTAACTCGAAAGGGGAAAATCAATGAATGATTCAAAAAGCGTAGAGCGCCATCTCGCATTATTTGAAATGACAGTTTTATGATTCAGAAATGAACAATCTTTGACAGCTACTACAACACAAAAATAAGCGATAACCCGTTGGAATACTAAATGAACCAGTCTCGCTAACCTAGTGATGACTGCGCCCTCTAGTGTTTAAAATTTCGTGTTCGCGCCCATGCCGTAAGGTGGCGTGTCGTATGTTGGCATATAATAGTAGCCAGTGGCGCTATAAATAAAAAAATGGATTAATTATACTGAAAATAATAAAAAATTAAATTCGAATACCTTCTTGAAACATGTTCGCCCATATAAACCACTTGACTGTCATCCATATTGGCAATAGCTGCCAATAAAGTTGCATTGTTTACATTCATCAAGCAAACATTTACATTACGCATCTTGATAGCAGCCAAAGTGCAAGGTACCGTGGGAAAGTTCTTCGATGAACCTATAGATTCGGCATAGAGTATAACAGCGCGATTATGGCTGCAACTATCTGGAACGGGAATTATAGAAAATCATGTCTATAACATTTGAAGTTCTTACTTACATTTTTTGAATATTAACTTACTGGCAGCTACAATATCAATTCCATCACAGCCAGGTTGTGGTGTTTGACCGAAATTTGGATAGAAGTCCACGGTGCCACGCGGTGTTAAGTCACCAAACACCGGATAGTCAGTGTGGACAACATCAACAAATTTGGCATCCCGAGAGTGTAAACTATCAACAGCATGCTTCGTGAAGAGTGGCAACGCAGGATCTAAGCCACTGACACGCCCTAAAGTACCATTAAAATATTTCCCAATATCACCAGCGATATGTGCGCCCAAACTGTGACCTAAGACATGGACATTAGTGAGTTCGATAGAGAATTTACTGTAAAGGAACAGCAAACATTGAGATTATATCTTAATAAAAATGATTCTCCTTTACTTACTTGATGAAGTCATTCAATATTCTGCCGAAGAATTTACCAACTTTTCCCACCGCCTTTCGTGAACTTGCGTAATCTAAGCCTGCAGCATCCTCCCAATCGGCAAGTAGAACACTTGCTGCTCCATTTGCCATGTAAGCTGTAAAATCAAACTTAAATAATAGTGGTCCTTATGAAATCTCACAAATGCCTCGTATACCTCGCAAAACCTTGCAAGATTGTATTGCGTATATCAGCTGTTTTCATTCACTATACAAAAAAAATTTGCGAGGTGCTCACAAACTTGTGAGCCAACATTGAAAAAATCGTATGTAGCTAATTTTAAATTTTCAACACTTTTGCGCAACTGCTGATTTACCTTCTCAAAACCTGCAGTATATATTCATGAAACGGTGTATACAATTTTGCACATATACGAGTAAGCGAGTTTCCGAGCTTCCATGAGGACCACTAACGATTCTAATTCCCACCATCTTTAAGCCTTACCATTTCCCAGCGGTGCAATCGAACTATGTTTGCGAGATCCTGTAAATCCATGTATAATAACTTTGATGTTTGTCTTCACCTGTAACTCATTAACATCACTCAATATTAGCTCACTAGGTGGACCAAGTGAAGTACTATTGGACATTATTAAAACCACTTTAAATCAAATTCAATTTCAATTCACTCTTCATTTTTGCACTTACGCTCTTTGATAGTATATATTAGCCTTGGCTATCAAGGATTCTATATTAAAGTTGGCTGCAGCACATATCCATAGCAATAAAAAGTACAGAATTTTTAACAAGCTGCGCATTTTCTTATTTTTATTTTTTATTTTTTGTGTTTTTCGTTCTGTTCTCAAACGCGTTCGTTTTGTAAATGGAAGCTGAGAGTGTGTCAATATTAGTAAATGGAATTGTTTTTTAACCAGGTGCATGTCAAATAACAAACAGATCGTTATAATAATTTAAACTGATTTCATGTCATTTCTAATAAAATTACAAATAATTTTATTTGCATTTTACTCTCTATCAATGTTTGACGCACTTTCAAATTGCAGTAATTCATCATGTTAGACGTATATAAAATATTTACATATCACGAGCTCATCCGATCAGAATTTTTATCTCGAATAAGTTTCATTATAAGGCAACGTGAGTAACAGAGTCATCTCATTTGCTGCAAAGACAAAACGAATATTTTATATATTTATTGGGCATACCTAACGCTCATATCTATACAGTTTTTCGCGGTATTATACTGTTTTTTAGACTCAAAACCGGCTTACCGCCTTCTTTACCAAAATACCGCGTTTATACTAAGAAAAAAATTTAAAATTTTTGAATGCTACGAAATTCAAATTTATCAATCGCAATGCAAGAGAAAAATGGCAACTCGTTGCGAGTATATTTCACATATTTCAAAAACAGGGGTAATATTTCTAAAAATATCAATAAGTTATGCATTCTGCTCCGCATGTCTCCACCTCCAAATTTTAATTGAAATATGAATAAATAGCAACAGTTTCATGACCGAAAAGTGCAGCTTTCCCCAAGATCCACCTGCGCCTACCTTCCATCCACTTTTTCCAACATCTGCTTTCAGAATGTGAAAACCCTTAATAAATTATAGGTAAACAGAATTTTTTTTTGTAAATCTGATATCGAATTTGTTATTAACAACCTCAAGGTCCGTTCTGCAGTTACTTTTATGTAGATAAACCGATTTTTGACAAAGATCGTCAGGCATTTGAATTTCGGAAACATGATTCCAGATCCGTGATCAGTGGCCTTGGAAACCTCCAAGGTTTGTGTGTATGGAGAAAGTTTGCGTATGTGGTTAACGACTCAAACAATTGAGTTGAATGTTATGACTTTATTGGACTAGTCAAAACACTAAGTACACATTTTTTTTATCTATAAAGTTTTTGCAATAAATACTCGAAAAAAAAAATGTTTTCTTAAAACTTTTATCCAATACACACACTTGGTTGGATTAAAAATTTTTTTTTGAATGACTGACTACGATTAAACATGCATTGACATTAAGCAAATATGTTCAAAATATGTCATACAATTTAAATGATTTAGAAATGAACTAAATATCGTATGGCATTTAGTTGTAATAGAATTATTCGATTAAGGCTTATGCTTCTGGGAAATTAACTAAGCTCACGTTTTTGCTTGAAATTTGAGGTCAACTCCTCCATCTAAATAATTTTCTAAAAAGTTCACGAACGGTTTTCAACTGCAACACATTCCGATATCAATTAAACACCTTCCCTTGTTCACTTCACATAATATATGGCAATACAAATATTTATTAAAAAAATTATGTAAGTAAAATCATTAAAAAAATAAACAATATGTTATAGATACCTAAGTATTAAAAATTAATAGTTAACAGAGATTGGCAAAAAATAATAATAATACAATGCGCTCGATTTATAAACAAACAATAAAATATAAAAGCATTACAGCGAACCATTGCACTTCCAAAAATGTGAACAGAGAACTTAATGTCCTCAATTTTCAATACGAAAACTACACATTTTTATGAGGTGTTAATGGATCCTACTGTTATTTGAACACAGTGTGTTGAAGTGTTGAAATGAGAACGTTTCAACACACATTATCCCTGATGACAACAAATGCACTACTACATACACAAAAACATACACTAAACATTCCCAAGTATATGTGCGTATATTTTACTAGCGACCTTCTTGTTCACTGGCCGAGACCGGACGAATCAACATTCGAACCGCCTTCAGTGAATAGGTGGGTCCATGGAAATCACGCCAGTACATGCCTTGGTATAATTCGGTAGCATTAAACTTTTGGTTTGCTGCATGATATTTGCCATTCAAATTGCTGTAAATTAAAAGGAAAATGAAACAATCTCATGAAAAGCGTGAAAAGGTGAAAGCACAGCAACCTACCTAGTATCACACCAATTATACCACCAGCCGGCGTTTCGCGATTGAGCGCAATTACATTCTGGGCAGCCATCGTTATCGTTGTCGAATGTCGAGAATTTACTTCCAGCATGATAGCTGAAGGAGTCATCACCATCACCCTCATATTTGCCAAGCAGATTCAATGCATACGCCTCCTGCTCGCTGCCAATGGCAAAGAGATCATATTTGGCCCAGCGCGTTTCATCTTCCCAGTCATACATTTGTATCAGCAGCTCATGCACCGCGGATGAAGTCAATGCATGTAATTTTTCCAAACCGATAAAGAATTCGCCCGCCAAATTGCCAAAACCAGTTTTATATTCATGCCAATTGCGTCCAAAGTTCAGCTCGCCATTGAAACGATGTTGTATAACAGTCCAACCACCACCAGAGACCACTTCGTCGCAGAGTACGTAGAAAGGTTGTGAGGTTGGTGTAAGTTGTACTTGTAGAATGTTGTTAGCTGCGGGTGCACCTTGAGAGCAGCTACTAACGAGAGACGCTTGAGGTTGGACGGAAGTAGCATAGAAGCTGCCATGCTGCTGTTGACGTTGATTTTGTCGCTGAATATTGTTAAGACGTTTCTGAACAATGCTGAAGAATTGTAAGAGAAATATAATTAGAATTATATTTAGAAGGCTATAAATAATGTGGGCACATATTCGGTCAGTGCAAAAAGGATTATAAATATTATAACTGAAATGAGCAACTTGTAAAGTTTTGTTTTTCGTCAATTGCTGTATCGAAAATCTCTCACAAATGAGTCACATTCATGAATACTTTAGATGGCTGTGTATGGCCTCGATTAATTCTCGCATTCTTTCATTCAAGGGAAAATAACCAATTAATTAATGCTCCAGCTGAAATTCTTGCAAAATACTATGCAAATTTTAGCGCATATCTAAACGTGATGCATGCATCATGCCACATTTGTTCAACTTGTATTTGACAATCACAATGATTTTAATGCTCAATTATGTGTGGCACAAAACTATTGAACATAAATAACAATTTATAAATTGTTTAAGAAATATTTTCTCCGTTTATTATTATTGCCGTCAAAGGTGACGATAATTACGATGCAATCATAAAATCATGATCAACAATTATTTAGTAGATGGTTGAATCACGATGATGATCGACATTGGTGACAAAACAATAAAGAAGAGCTTACACAACTGCAACAATGCAAACTTGCTGGTGAAGTTGCCGTAATTAAATAGACAATTTATATTGCCACATAAGATGATTATAACTATTTCGTAATATATATTGGCACATCTGCATGAATATGTGTTAATTAAAACATTTTTGCACCTCATCTTCACACTAGCAGATGCTTTCTTTAATATTTATGCAGATACTTGTTTTCTCACTTGTTTCTTCGATTGTTGTTGTATTGCTTACCTCGTCAGTCTGGTAATGTTCGTTTGAAATTGCGTTTGCAAATCAAATATTGCCGCTCTAGTCGATGCCAGCAGCGTTGCCAATGAATCCAGTTTTAGAGAATCCGATATCATTTCTGGCAAAACATCTTTGGTTTGGCGCGTGCCACGAGTTAGTGCCTCATCTGTAATTGCTACATACATTCAAGTTTAGTTATTTTGTTTATGTTAAATACTTATAAATTTTTCAGGGAGCTGCATTTTAAATTTTTGAGAAGAATTTTTAATTTTTTTTTTAAATTTACCAATTGTTTGTTTTTTCTGTTTTATTTGCTCCGACTTTTTCAACTCATCACCTTTCAACTCTTCAACTCCACGTTTTGTTAAACGTTCTATGTATTCCATGCTGTCGAGCCGTTTCAAAAAGTCCGTCTGCTGAACGGCCATGGAATCCAAGCGTGCCAGATTACCAGCCTCGAATTGTATCATTCTGCAATTGAATATTTTATAGAAATTAAATGAAATTCTATTTAGTTATGTATATTTAAATTATGTTTAAGCTTAATGTCTATAGTGGTCAACTTTTTGTAGAGCCTAAGCCATTTTTTTATTATTTATTCTCAACTGGAGGAGTCAATCTCATATACATGTTGTTGTAGCAACATTCAAATCGTTCAAACCTTTAATCCGTCCAATACATTGTTGTTTAAGTCCGTCAGTCCCAAACCCAGGAGTTGGGCTGTTTCTTTGGGTCTAGTCCACAAAGATATTTGTGTCATGGCTGTCGGTATCGTTGGACATTCGAATAAATGTCGTGTGGCATGTGGTTTTTGGTTGCACAGGGGTAGCAGTCGGCAATGTTATCATCGAATCGAGGCATTCCATTCCATTGTGTCTCGCTGAGAGATACTGTATGTTGTTGGTACCGTTTCTTTGTCTTTTCCCCAGGTGCTGCCAGCGAGCGATTTCAACACATTGCTTCGTCCTCCTAGCTTCGAAATGCAATAATTGAACAAAGTAGGTGAGAAAGCACCACCTAAGGGTGCACCCTGTTTCACTTTACGATATTTTTCTGAATTCCATAAATGATTGTCGTCGACTAAGATAGTTTGCTAGCCAGCATGGTGGCTAGTGATGGTTGTTATACTTCGTTAAGCTATTGTACAATTCGATTGGCTTACATTTGTGTTTGTCGATGTACATGCATCTGAGTGATTGTATATTTGATTTATTTCTTTGTCTTAAGACATTTTGCATTTACTTCAAGTTTTTCAAAATAAAAAATTGGTAATGATTTTCTTTCTAATCTAAAATATAAAATACTAATTTCATTTTAATAATGACGTTTTGGAATTAAAAAGCGAAAGTTGTTAAAGTTACATATTCACAATATAAATAATCATTTACTTAAAAGAAATAATTAATTTTTTTCTTTATTCTTGGTAAATTTAATGTGTCAAACTTGTATGGAAATTTTATATAAATATAACAGAAAATATGTCTGTTTCCACGAACTGAACTCGTAGTCAATCCTCAACCGTTTGTTTTTAAAATTATTTATAAGATTGATAACATTTTTCCCTTTTTAATGTGAATTACTCATTTTTATAAATAACAAATTTCTGTAAAAAAAATTATATTCACATAAAAATGTTGAAGAACTAATTGCTATCATAACAATGGGCTTATTACATTTACAATATAGTACCAATTTTAAGCTTTGGGGACAGTGGGATTTCTTGGGAACAACACAAAAGTTCGTAAATTTTATTTATACCACTCTGTATATGTAAATTTTTTTTTAATTAGTACAGCCCAAAAAGTTATCTCATATAAAAATAATCCCTTCTGCATATCGCTAATCGACTGTATAAAAGTGCATAAATGCAGTAGCCACGTTCATTGTGGCGAATGCATGTACAAGAAAGTGTCATCTTGACCCTCAACATTAAACAGTCAAATCCCCCACGTTCACCACACAATTGTAAATCCGTCCAAATGTCAACGTTGACACGAAACCAGATGCACAGTTTGGTTAAAATGCGGATCCTTAGCAACGCCAAAAGATGGCAGCTCCATCAACTTAGTATCATCATCTACGGTAGGCCAATCACCTGTCCAGATGATATATGACGATGCTTAGTAGAAGCCCTAAGCTCGCAATAGGAGTAGAAGGGGAAAAAAGTTGGGATGAGATTCAAAATATATCTGGCAACGCTGACAAAGACAAAAATGGTTGACAATGTCAAGCAGCCAGAAAAATGTGGGTAGGATTGAAAAAGGAAGTGAGACAACACCTATATAACTTGAAAACTCATTATGGGATATCTCAGGAACTATTTGTTGTACTATCCAGAGATTATGTATGAAACTAATATGTGCAAATGGTATTCTGTGGTAAAAATATGGGCAGACTTAGCTTAGTGGGTGTGACTCCTACTGCGCAAGTACGATTTTTAATACGGTATATCTCCAGAACCATTCACAGCATAGTACTGAGATTTTGTACAAGGACGCTGGTTGATATTGGCAAAGAGTGCCTGGCCTGCTAGTTTATAATAAGAAATAATTCTGCTCTATTTTTGAATCTGTATAACTCAGGGTATAATACCGTTTTGTCTTTCTGTCAATATTATATTTCAAATGTTTATTTCTATATTTAAACCTTTTTTCAAAAATAAAATTCTGTATATTTTGTTTTTCCTGCTATTTCCGCTTTCAGCAGGTAACACACACAAATTCAAATTATTATTTAATTGTAGGTGCGAAATGTTTAACCCATTAAGTCCAGAGCGAACCCGTTGAAAAACAAAAAATCTTCAATCACACGTCTTTATCGTCACAAATTCAAACATCAAATGGTAGTATCGAATTTTTTTATTTTTTTGTAAAGTTTCTCTCTTTGCGTTAGAACAACTGTGATAGCGGTAACTTGTTCTGGTAACTGTTTTTATCTGCACTTTTTAAATACTTCTGTTTTATGCATAATGGGTTAATCGAATCGGGTAACCGAAGGTCATTTAAGTACATACATAATTATTTGATTAATCTACAGGCTGGCATTGAAAAAAGTCTTAACATCAATTTTTAAGTTCCTTATGAAATCAATTTCTCAAAAGTTATGGTCTGAAAAATTTCGCAATATTTGAAAACTACATACTCATGTTAATATCTGCAGTGAAGCATGAAATTAAGTCGACTAAACCGTTTAAAATTTACACTACACATTTGTACTTGTGCATGCCATAGATAGTTTTCATATACGATTGCACGTATTTAAGTAATTAGTCATAGAATGCATGATAAAAATAAATATGTAGGTCTCTATGCATTTTCACTGACTGACTGACTGATAAACTTATTCATATATACTGTAAAAATGTTTGTTTGTTTATTTTTTGTTGCATTTGGTTGTTTTTCTTGTTGTGACGTGCATGCGAATTTAGTTTGGCGCAAATATTTATTATCTTTACACATTAAATAAATTCAGATTTTAAATTTTAATCAAAGTCATAATTATGCAAGACGCGTGCATACATATATCTTTATTTTTCATGATACATTTTCAAGGTCGTTTCATTCACTTTTTATGTTTTTCAGTCTCGGCATTTCTTCAACGTCAAGAGACTTTTTGTTTCTTGATTTTAATGAAGATACATTTGCAAAACAGAAGTAAATATACATCATTAAAAATAATACAAAAAAAGATACATGCAATAAAATCAACTTTGTTGTTGTTAATCTCTAAATACATTATAAAGCAATTTTTCAAAAGAAATAAATCAAAAAGTAAAAAAGTAAATTTGAATAAATTATATGTAGCAAGAGCGTTGATCTTTTTGCAGAAGTGTTTTCTTTAATTTGTTTTATCTGTTCTATTGTAAAAGACTAATAAAGTCTACCGTAATTTTATTGTATTATATTCATGTGAATGAAATTGAAAAAAGTTGAATTTTGCAGGCAAAGTAACAAGGTTACTAAATAAAAATGATCGTAATTAAGAACAAAACTAGGCACATTATGATTGAGGGAAAACTTCATTTACTAATTATTATGATTAGTGATGCAACGAATAAGTATCTTCATTTGAAAATTTCGTATCGGTATTCACACTTTTCTTGCGAGTGTGCAACGAATGACTTCTTTTGAAACACACTGTCAAATTTCATATAAATTTTGACAAGTTTACAAGGTTTTGCACGTTTTAATGAAAATATATTTTCTTTCCAAAAATGTTGCTTTGTCTCTAAAATCAATGTTATTAACATCATGAGTTAAATACTCTGGTCTTAAAATATTTGTGGACGACCTCGTTAGTCTAGTAGGTAGTGCACTAGACTTTCATCCGGGAGGTTCGGATTCGATTCCCGCTTTTGTCTGGTGGTTAATTTTAATAATTTTCTTATATTCACTATCAATATAAAGTAAATGAATCACACCTTGTTTGGTAATGGCAAAACCATCAAGCCGATAAAAAATTGCCACACCGCCGTTCGGAATCGGCGTTAAACTGTAGGTCCAACTATGTGGTATCACAATGGGCCGTTCAGGCCTAAGTGTGTCTCTCGACAGCCACTCCAACCTAACCTAAAATATTTGTGCATGGAAAGCATAATCAAAATTGAATCACTGGAAATCAAGTTCAACACTGATATATCTAGTCTGTATTCCTGACGAGAAAAGCTTAATAGGTAATGTTTACATTATCTTATAGTAGATGCAATGTGTATTGAAATGTGTTCATAATGATGAACATTTGTCATCAAATGGCAATGCAAAATCAGATTAAGATTGATTTTTTTAGAGCACACTTCTCACTGTATCGAAGAATAAAGACAATTTGTAAATAAACGTAGCCTAGATCGGTGTAGAAATCTTATTTTCATTATTGAAAACCAATTCACTAAAATTGTTAATATTTAAGTTTTTGGAAATTTACTTTTGTCACATCATACTATAACTTAGTAGTATTGAGTTCAAAAAATAGTCAGAATCACATTTTCTTTCTCTATAATATAAGTAGTTGCTATTGCAACAGCTTTCTATGCAGATTTTAGTAGGGTAAAAATAAATTTAGACCTGTCTATTATTGAGAAGATTTTTGGGGCTAAAGTTTTTTTTGGTGTGTTAAAAGACATTTTTGTGATATGTATAAAAATGCCAGAAGAGATTTTAAAACAAAAAAGTTTTTATGCAGTTGTGGTTGATCTAAAAAATCGTAATTTTTCAACAAAAATCGTCAAATCTTTATTGGGTCAAAATTCGTCAAAATGACGTTAAAATCGTCGTTCTGGCAACGCTGCTGTTGAGTGACAATATATGAGCCTAATTGAAAGGCTATGAGCCGAAAAAGCATCTAAACTATTTTTGTTCAAAAATATAATGCATGCTTATGCCGGCGATGTCCATGAATGAACGAAGACTTAAAGGCTATTAGTGTATGGAGTAGGAACAATGGACTCTCTCTGAACGTGAGCAAATCCTACCCTTTACCTACTTATAAAAAACCGTTGTCTAATTTAATTCTCCCGTCTTTATATGTTGGCATGTCTACGTTAGAATTTGTTGGTAAAATTTTAAATCTTGGTTTCCATATGAATTCGCTCTTAACCCTCTAGTTCCCAAGGACATCTGTATATTTATATGCCAAATTAAAATTCTGTCATTCTGCTAGAATCAGCTGCCTAGTTCCCGCTAAAATTAAAAATCTAAAGTCATCTAGTCTCTTTTTCATCAGCGCCATTAGGGTTTGAAGTTCATTGCCTAATAATCTACGTTGCGACTCATCTAGCAGATGCGGGTTTGAGCATTTAATCTTAAAGAACTTTTCGAACCTTTAATTCAATATATTATTACCCTTTCCTAGTTTATAAATTATTTACTTAAGTTTTAATAAGTTTTAGTTCAAATTATACTTGTACCTATTTTTAAGCAATTTGTTGTTAGTTTATATTATGATGTTGTTATTTTGTGCTCACTTGCCGCAATAAAAGATATAATCTTAAATGCGAACATTCATTAAATAAATAATAATAATAATTTAACACTACTTTGATTACACAGTGCAAAAAAAATGTATACGTAATATTTTCCAACCATTTTATAGTAATTTAGGGTCGCTGATTACGACTGCGTACTCAGTTTTTCTCCACCTACTTCTAGTTCTCCCACAATATGAACCTGAAATCGGAAAATGGGCTCTGAAGCGGCTATTAAGAAATTTGTTTATCTTTACAGATATTAATTTGTTGTCGGAAGCAAAGTTAAGCTTAAAGAAATAAGCAATTTTTGAATACACACTTCTCCTCCAAATCTCTTCCTTAGCCTTGAAAATGGGATTTTATACTCCCTTTTCCGACGCTGAAATACGCTCAATTAATTTAACCTTATGTAACTTATGTTAATTGGAAACTGAATAGACCATCGTCTTAGTTCAACTCTCATGTCTGGTATGCAGACGACCTAAAAAGGAGTTTGAGCTGGAGTTTAAGACACCTTTTTACCAGTATAAATCAAGAGAAAGAATTAAACAGTGACACTACGAATAACCACATCCTTATCTTAACCGCTTTTGAAATACAACCAAAATTAGTTTGGGATTGTTTGCATCTGCAAATTAGACTAGAAATGTACAACATAGTACACCTAATATGTGTGCCAGGTTATAGTGAGCATATAGCAAATGAAGAAGTAGATGAACTCGCCAGAAAATGGGCTTGCAGTAGCTGTAGTAGCTCGATCGAAACCATTATGCGCATGACAAAAAAGTTCCGCGAAGTAAGACAATCTCAATAAATGGCTGGAAGAAAAGTCGCATAAATATTGGACGCAAACAAAAGATACAGAAAGATTTGTGAAGAGAACTGTTAAAATTCTTGGATAAACAAGAATATGTTTCTCTGATTTCCTAACTGGGCATTGCAAACTCATAATCTGAAAATCAGTCAAAACAATCTCTGTAGATTATGTAACGAAGAAAGGAAACAGCTGAACATTTACTGTGTCCCTGCAGTTGTCTAATATGAACCTGGCGCCGGTATTTAGAAACTATTACCTAGGGCTGCCAGAAATTACGAACAAAGGTTCTAGAATTCTTAACGAATACAAAGCTCAGGGCTGATTGAATCTAATCTTAGCAGCTGGCAACAGCAGTAAAATGTCTATTGTAACGACGATGAGTCCAAGATCATGGATTTTTAAAATTAGTACCTAGTTCGATTAAGAAATAAACAAACACGTATTTTTTTGTTTTATTTAAAAAAAAATTTGGTTATTTCACTTATTCAAAAACACGATTTTTGCTATTGATTGTGCATAATTGTCACTATTTATCAATCAATATCGATTATTTGAAAATTTAGCTATCCGTCCAAATGGATTGTTTTAATAAAAAACGTCACTTCCTTGACTTAGTTCTTAAATTCTCGAAGGACCAGTTCTCAACGGTTTCGATTCTCAGATAGAAAATTAAAAAAAGGAAAAAAAATAATCTGCAGATTGTCCGGCCATATAGATGTTGCATGTGTACGTTTTAGTTTCTATACCGTGTGTCAAGCACAAGCACATTGCATCATCAGATTAATATCCAGCATGTTGTGAAACATGAACAATGGCCAAAGGTTCGTTGATCCTTTGCAACTGTATCTAGATACCATTTGGTCCATCGTGTCCACTCCCGCTTTATTATCGTTGAAGTCCAAGATAGCATCCGGCTTAAATTTATCAGTAGTTTCAGTGGCTTGCGTATAGTGTTGACTTTACAACAATAGAACATATTTTTCTACCTTGGCAACGTATGACAACATTATCACATTTTCGTTGAGAAAAGCAAACAAAGTTTCGTACAAAAATCAGTGACAACTACAGATAAAAAGAATTTGCGTGCATATTTTTGTTCTCTGTGCTAATCACTATAATAATTAAGATGCTTGGTGTCATGACAAAGGACATTCCAGGGAAAGAAAAATATAAAATGCGATGTGGCCTGTCTAGGCCACATGGTACAGTCCTTGAAGTTTTGGTCTTTTCCATTTTAATTTGTAGTTACTACAGAATTTGTACAATATATTTACATAGTTGTTCATAACTGCTGATTCAGAATGGTGTCCATAATTTTCCTGATCGAGAATTGGAAGCCTTACGTATATCTAAGTATATTACATTTTTATTATAAATTTTATATTCTGAACTGATCCAAATATTTTTTTGAAGGATCTGAAAACAACTTTAAAATTGTATTGGATCTTCAATGAGTTTTAAAATGTTTTTTATTCCTATATTTTTCTTTTTCAGAAGCGATATAGTCAGAAATTCAAAAATCTGGAATTTGAAATTTCAAAAATTTTCTGCTTTTGACATTCGCATCCGCATCCTAAACTGAGGTCTGTCACATCACTAATCAAAATCCATGACCAACGCAAACTATATTTTATCTAATGTGAACATAAAAAGTAAAAGAACCGTCAAGTTAAATTATAATGTCCTCTATAAGGTTAGGAATAAATTTAAATTAATATCGTTCCTGTATTTTGTCGCTTACGGTAAAGTGTCTTCAAAAATATAAAATTGACGCGAAACATGTTAAAATTAAAATGATATTTTTATTGCAATGCACAATGACCCATGGAGGGTCCGGGTAGGGCTTTTCGCATCTATTAATGTTATGTGAGTTATATTTGTACCTACAGTTTTGCGCTACAACTAATACTAATGCCATCAACTCATTTTCAATATATCATGTCGTCATGTTTTCTCTATTGTGAAGCTTCTTCAGTAGTAATATATGGCAATCAACTGGCATTCAAAAAAATGTTTTTGAATTTCAGAAAACAAAATCTACGGTAATGGCTAAAGTAACCTTTCAGTTTGTGACTGCTTGAAATCAACTTGAAAATATTTCCTCTAAGTTTTGGCGTTAGATGTAGAAAAACTACAAAAACCTTCCGCAAACTTAGCAAGTGACATTTATTAATGCATCTTCATACGCTAAAGCTTAACTTTTATTACCTTTAACATGTATGTAACCTTTTGAAAAAGAAAAAACAGAAATGTGGCTTTTTGGTAAATATTTTGTTGTTGTACTTAAAATTTGTCTCTTCAAAATCCAAGCACAAAAGAAAGGTATATTGACTGAATGTTGATTTGAAACAAGTAAAATTAAAAAAACTACAATATAAAATGCCAAATTATAATATCGAAGCAAAACAACTATAAAATAAATTTGGAAGTTCACTAAAAACAGAACCACAAAAACCAGTTAAGCTTGAGAACAAGTTCAGCTGAGCAGCATACGCATTAAAAAGACCTTTCGAAAACAAAAAACAATCAAAGCAACAAACTACCTCCCGCCATATCAAAATGATGCCTTTCCAAGAATATCGCTCCCAAAAAAAGCAGGCACCTTTTATATATACTTAAGCGTTACTTACTTTTGATCAATGCTTTGCAAGCGATTGCGCAGATCTTCATCCAGTGACGCGAGCACACCAACGCGATCATGTAAATTTGTCAATAAATCCTTGTATTCGCAGCCAATCGAAGCGGCGGCAGATTGTGTTCTGGATTGCTGAATATCCAAAAAATTACAAATAAAACAAAAACTACATTAAATCACTTCGATATTGAAAAAGTTGTACAGATAACAGGAATGATCAGTGATCATTTCAATTCAAGTTCACTCGCAAACACCCATACACATGTACGCAAATACATAGGTACATATGAACGAGTAAATAAATGTAATGAAGACAGCAATCATTTTGAGCACAATTTCAAGAATTTCAAGATCAATGAACTTGCATTTGTGTTTGTAATGTAATTAACACATAAAACAAACATTTGAACATGCCGAATGTGGGCAGGAAAGGGGCAAACAGCTTAAAAAATATGTGGAGACCCACCCGATTATTCCAAGTATTTGTAACATTGGTGCGTGTTGGATGTGTACTAAAACCTTGTGGTGTTTGCGATATATAACCCATTGCCAAATTGGGTGCTAACACGATGAACAGCAACAGCGACAGCGACAACGACAGTTGCAGCGCCCTAAATTTGTTAACACTTTTATATAAATTCATTTTTTTTTTCTTTACACAATCGTTTTGGAGTACGAAATTGCAATTCACTGATCTGCACACGCGCACACACCCTGTAAGTCACTCTATTGTTGCATTTACTGCTAATTTTTAATTATTTCCTTACTAAAAAGTAATAATTTCTACACTTATTATTCCGTTTCGCTTTGCTTTTCTGTTCACTTACTAAACCCGCTCAATTAAATACCACGAACCGCACCGGCCAACTTGCACGATCAGACTGAATACATTTTCTTAACATTTTCAGCGCTTTGGCATACGCTAACGATTGGGTTGAGGCCGATCGTTTGTGAGCATCCATCCAAAAATTGTTTACTTGAGCTTCTTCTTCTTTTTTGGTTTGGATGACGGACAAGTTTATGTGTTGTATGTATTTATTTTCTTATAGTTGTGAGGAAACCCCCGAGATAACAATACATAAATAAATCTGCCCATATGCCAAGTCACTATCGACACTCTATAAAAAACAACAAAACTGCTAAACTTTGTGTGCTAGTTTGACATACGTCATCTCTGATGTTCGATTCGAACATATACACGTGTATTTGTTAATATTTCAACACTTTCCCGCTTAAATTTGTTTGTTATAGTAATATTGTGTGTAATTAATATTAATGCTTTTTAATATCTGTCTATGTATAAAGATACAAGTATTTATGTAGATAACTTGAATGAATGTGTACTATTTATATATACACATACATATACTATATAGAACAGAAAAAAAAACTTATAAGAAGTTTAGAAAATCAATTTCATATTTTATGTACATATATCTCATGAATGTTGTACTTTTGTACAAGTTGTATGATAGGTATGGCTCAGCTGGTTTTTTTACATATGTTTCTCTGATATGTTGTTTTTATTGGTAGCCTTAAACCTAATTAGTTAACATGAAGTGTGGCGTTTCGATTCCATGAAAACCTTCTGGCAATGCAACCTTTTACACAGACAAACTTTGACAAATTTGGCACATTGGATTTTCTAATCTGGTTTGCAGTATTAAGTCGCCAGTTTTCATCTTGCGTACGTCACTCGTGGTTGTTTGGGATGAGGGCCGGCTCAAGGTGTTTTGACGCCCTAGGCGAACTATTGCTTAAGAATATAAAAAACAATTTTAGAAATTTGTTAACGAACTAAAAGTTATATATGCAATACATATATATTTTTCGTAATATTCTTATTTTCAAAAAAAGAATCTATTATATTAGATTATTTAAAAAATAAACTCTTATGTTAAACATACTAATAGTATTTAATTTTAATTGAATTATAGGAATTAATTTTTCGCTTTACCATGGGGGAACGGTGTTTTTTCTTCGAATTTTTACCTATATTTAATTTAAATATGGGTTGCTTTAAAATGCATTTTTATTTAGCATTTATTATTATTTGAGTCAGTCTTACATATTTGCTTTTAACTTTTCAAACTTAAATTTTTTACTTAAAATTTTGTTTGTTTTTTTTTTCAAATCCCTCACCCCAAATCGCTGTCGAACTAGCCTGTCGCCTTGTTCACCTATATGGCAGAGCTGGCCCTGTGCATATTTGTAATATTGTTTTATCGTAAAGTATTCGAATGTAAATGACGCAAACAATAATTTACGATTACTTATTATTAATTATTAAAAATTTATAAAAATAAAAATTTACTAATTTCCTCATTAAAGCTGGTAGACATTTTAATTGCAAACACATTTAAATATTCATAGATACCATTGAAGATACCCTTTGGGAAAATTTAAAAAAATATCATTGCTAAAAATAGGAGTCCCACTTTATGAAAATACAATAAGTTTGACAACCACGACATTCATTTTACAAACTCACGATGTTCAAAAAGTGTTATAATGTTTAATGAGTTTTTGCAAGACATGATGCTCAAAAGTTAAATTTATATTCATCTTAAAATTCGCATAAAAGATGCACGTCCAAGTTAAGACTACGAAAAGAAGATGGCACTTTTGTTATTTGACTTTTTGTTGCTGCAGTTGTCATTCAATTTATTCACTACTGGCTTTGTTATATTCTGTCTGTCTGCAAAAAATGAGCGACCGAGCGAGTGAGCAACAACGATCTGTTGTTAATCGTGTAAACGATTGTTTGTTTGCTTACTACTTCCATGTGAAGATTGTTGTAAACAATAAATTGTAAACAACAAAAGCTGACATTATTTAGTATAAAATATTATCTACGTATATCTATAGGTTATTATTACTTATACATAAAAAATTGGGTAAGTAATTAGTTAATAAAAAACTCTTAAGTTAAATATCAATGTTAATGATCATTGAAATGTTTAGTTATTAGTGGCAAACAGAAAAAATAACAACAAAACGAAAACACACAGGAAAATTATTATTTTATAATCATTATTAAGCTTTGTTTTTTTTCCATGTTTTGTTGATTTTTTTTATTGATACATTATAAAAGAAATACCATAAAATTAATATATGTATGGTATTCAATTTTAATACTGAATACAGCATTTACTTTTGAGTTTTTGTAAAATGAAGTCATCGCGTCTATTGTCGCCAAAGAATTAAAAAATCCATTCAAATACAAATCAGCAGCACATTTTTTAATTTTTATATTTTATTCTTTCAATAGACATTTGGCAATTGGTGGCACATTTCCAATTTAACTCTCCAACCAATCTTAACGATTGTTTATTGTACAATTTATTGAAGATTTATATTTTTAATTGTTCAATTGGCAATTTAATTTGTTTTCTTTTAATACAATATGGAAAATTCCACTTTAACGTTGATCTCCCTCAAAATGTATTATGCTGAGCTCATTGTTAAGGAACTGTGAACGTTATTACACGCTACATGTTCTAAAGTTGCAACTATCGCAATTCTCTTTTGAACATGATACGAAATCTTATTACCCATTGAAATGAATCTGAATCTGAATCTCTGCCCGTATTTTTTTACAGTTTAATCTTCTATTTTCTTTATTATGTTTTTGCTCAAACAACAACAGCAATTTTATTGAAATGCAAATTGCAAAGAACTTGTTTTGTTTTGTTATTTGTATAGCACTTACTAAATATTTATTCTTTTTAAAATATTTTTTATTATTTTCATAAAATTTCGATTAAAAGTTGTAAATTTTTTTTACGATAATAGAATAAGATACATAAAGCAAAGAACCAAAAATATGGAACAGAAAAAAGTCAAATGCTGAAATGATGCAGAAATATCAGAAACCAAGTACGTTTGTCTACTTCGCAAGTTTCTCACCCCCTCTTACCTACAAACTCGTCGTGCAAGCATCTAAATGCTGCATGGATATGCGGTGTGTAATAGCGGTCTTATATACTATTGTTCTTGGGGCCATCACTGGCCTGCGTGGTTTTAAGCAGTTGATAAGTTGAGTTCGTCTTGAGATTTCTCAAAATCCTGACGTGCAGTCAGATTGGGATTCAACGCACAAAACTACATTGCGAATCACTCCTTACTCTCAATCATCGAAAATTTAACTTTTTTTTGTTAAAAGCATGAAATAATGGAAATAGCATAATATATTCACATCAAAACCGTTCATGATCTGTAATCAATAAAACAAAATGTTTCTTAATCTATTACACTGTTTAACAGCCAAAAATAAGCAGAGACGGGACAATTAAAAACTTGTTCATATTTTTTTTTCATCAAAACATCCATTTTTACAAAAAAAATTTAACGATTTTTTTTTTTTTTTGTTAACTTAAAAAATTTAAAAAAATTTTTTTTTTAATTAATTAATTTTTTCATCCTCGTTATCATCGTTCACTTTTATCTCGTTGTTAGCTTAACCCAGTAATGCCTAGCGGTGCCAAATGGCACCTTGTCGCTAGGCCGTTCCTGAGCCAAAAGATTTTTTTTCTCAAGTTACTTTTTGGATCTATCTACTTTGGTTCCCGCTCGTCCTTAAGGGGTAAAGCAATGATGGCCAAACGTGTACTTAAGTGCAAAATGAGCTTTAAACTCTGTATACATATCATATACGAATACATATGTATACACATACGCCAAATCAATTCTCAGGCGACGATATGTATGTAAGAATGCGATTGGCGTACTTGAATAAGATGTTCAGTACGTAGTTAGAGAAAGAAAGCAGCAACAGTTGTGCCGTTTTTATAATGTTTAAAAGCCACTGCGTTTTCAAAACTACGTCTCCACAACCATGCCTTCGTTTTCGCTGAAAAATGCCGTTGCAACGTTCAAAGGCAGAGCAGCATAAAAGTTTGATTTTAATTTAACGTGTTCTTGAACAATTAAAATCTATAATTTAATTTAGATTTTGTTGTTAAATTTCGAAGCAAGCTTGGAGTAGGCTGTTCCCGGGTTTATTTCTGTACAAACTATTTGTTTTACTATTAGTGTTTTGAGAATCACGATGTGTGCAAAATGGAATCCAACTTGTATGAACCTAAAATAAAAACATCGTCGGTCAAAAATGAATAAAATTAAAAATAAATCATTCTCTTGTCAAAAACTATGTTCATAGGTACTTTCGTTTTTTATTTTATATTATATATTTATCTGCAATGTGTTCAAAAATGAATACGTGAACGAGTCAAAAAGGAAACAGCAATATTTAGGTATACACAAAGAAATTTTTAGGATCTGATTGTTCAGGAACACATAGTAGATAAATCAAGAAAGTAAATGAGAAAATTTTTTTTTGATCCTGGCTCAGGAACGGCTTAGCGACAAGGTGCCATTTGGCACCGCTAGGCATTACTGGGTTAAGCTAACAACGAGATAAAAGTGAACGATGATAAGAGGATGAAAAAATTACGAAAAAATTAATTAATTAAAAAAAATTAAAAAATTTAAAAAAAAATCAAAAAATTTGTTTTAAAAAAAAAATTTGATGTCAATAAAAAACATTGTGACGTAGCAGAGCAAAACGGACGACGGATTCGGACTCAGCGACCCCCCATTACCCTAAGTGCATTTGTCCCGTCTCTGCTCGTTTTCAAAAGTTTCCCTTTGTTGAACAGTGTTATCTTTTATAAGTTAAAGCCACACTTTGACTACATCCTTGTCCATTTGTACATCTTTAAGAGAATAGGCATTTTTTATTTTTGATGATCTAGGCTTAAAATGTGCTACAAACAATTTAACACAAAAGAGATAAGGCTCCCTCTTGAACTTGATTGCTTTTTCTGTGTATGATTTTCCTTTACAGACTAATGTCATTTTAGATTTAAAAAGATTTGCAATAACATAACAAAAGCAATTATTCCATAAAAGGTTTGAAGCCCCGAAAGAATTAAAGTTTTCAAAGAGTAGTAAATCCAGTCATCAGGATTCGTTATTGAAAGTTCACAGCATTGTACTCCTCTGCTATTGATTTTATTTTAGCTCTTATCACCAATTTCGATATCCTTGCATATGGCAAGGTATCATTCTCAAGAGATACAATAGAGAAGCGTTCATCACCAAACAATAAATTTATTCTAAATCTAATGAAGCAGCCTGGTCATTCTTACAGAAATTTTAGTAAATTTATTACTTTTAAGCTTACTTGTGTGCATACGTACGAGTGAATTCTTTGGCTTACAGGGAAACTTTTTTTGCCAATGAAAAATTATCAAACTAACTTGTTTCAAGTTCATTTTGTATGTCTAACAATATACTCGTTAGCTTATGTATACTAATTTCTAATAACTAATACTATTCAAACAGTGTACATAAGTAGGTAAATATTTTGTTTAATGAGTAAACTTTTAGTTTCAGCAAACAACTATTTATTTTTTAAGCTATTGTAATACAATGTAGGCTGCTATGAATAGTTAATTTTCTTAGCTATTAACAACACCTTAGAACATTAAAATTCGAATGAATGAATAGACGACATTCGCACGAAAATTACTCATTAAAATAAATTAGCTTAGAATATACAAAATGTCAAACATAAATATGATATCTCCTTATTCATAAAAAAAAGGTGTGAAATATTAACAAAAACAACGCATGCATTTAAAAAGTGGAGCAAAATATATTTAAACATTGATAATTTATATTGTTTTACAAAGTGATGAACCGAAACATTTATTTCATAATAAATTTAAAATTTAAATGTTGTCATTTATTTGAAAAGAAACGTCTAGCCGCATCGCGCCGAAAATACAACTGTCAAAATAAATGAAACACAAATGTCAGCGCAAAAATGCCAAAAACAATGCAGCAAATTTTATGACTTGACATGTGTAGGCATATTTGTAACAAATGCGTACATACATACATATGTGAAATACGGCTTCAAAGCTATTTATCATTTCGGTAAACAAGATTAACAAAAATAGGTAACTACATACTATGTTTTGTTAATATTTTTAAACTGTAAATTACATAAAAACTTAAAAACTAATTAAACTTATTAGTTATAGCCGAAATTAACTAATTGCTCTCTATAAGGAGGGAAACTAACAGTTTGCTATATAAATATATTCAAGTATATGTATGCAGTATAAAATTTATGCAACCAACTGTTGAATTATGTTACAGACAGCCACTCATTCATCGCTCATTCACTCATTCACCAAATAGATGAGCTCATAATTGATGAATTGTTAAATGATGTTTTTGAAATGTGGGTCGGTCTTATCATCATCAAACATAAAAACAAAATCGAGATCGCGTTAACAGTAATTGTTCATGACACTTTACACCATAAATGAATAAATTTTTGAATATTGATTTGATTATTCAATAATAAAATATGTACTTAAATATATACAAAGTTATATATACTTTGACCTTGTCATTGACAGACACTTACACACATACATACATACGTACTTGTTGCCAACTACACTTACATACACTTATTGTTTCCAAGTGAGGTGAACAAATGTAGGTAATGAAATCACATACAACTTACAATATAATTTATTCAAAATATTTATATCTTAGTATTTTTATTCTGTCACTACACATTCTTATTCTTCAGTAGGTATGTATATATATATATATATGTAGGTATATTCTAAATATGAGGTAATAATGCAGCAATAATAAATACATACACCCCCACCCAATTCATATTATTAGTAACGCCTTATATAGAACAAAGTTCAAAATAATATTCTATGTGAAATAAAATGTGGAGTTGTCTATAGCAATTTAAAAACTCCCATATTAATGTGCTGGTGGAAAATATTTATAATTTGAAACAGTTTAAAATAAATTTGATACCCTGCCAACTGTTAGAGAAAATAACGCTTAGCTCTACAATCCAAGTACAAAAAAACAAATTTTCTTCACCATTTTAAAGCATTGTGCATCCTTAACCCTCTAGTTCCCAAGCCCGCCTCTAGACAGCCATCACCACAAAAGGGATGGAATTGCCACCATAAAAGTTTTCTGTTGCTAAATTATATCGTTTAGAGAATGTCCCAAGCTTTTAAAGAAATGCATCAGTTTTGAGCTAGATGCGTATTACAGAAGTTAGCGACAGTCAAAGTAAAAAATTTGTGAAAAATAGGAAAATTAATTATTTTGATTGTATTTGAGATAAAAGTGAAAAAAACTAGCTTGGATAGCTAAGAGTTTGAATTTTTTACATAAATTATTTAATAACAAATTGATAAAAAGATCATTCAAGAACAAATAATTTTATGCGCTCAAACTTTCTTACTTCATAAAATCACGCACATTAGTTTTTTTTTTTTTTTGGTTTTGATTATGATTTTTACGCCAATATTAATCAATTCCGATTTTTTTTTTATCAATCAAAAATTTGGGAACTAGAGGGTTAATATCGCTTATAAAACATTCAAATAAAATTGAAATTTTTTTTTTTTTTTAATTTTTTTATATCGATTAGGTCTGTGCTATTAATCGTTTAATCAAGAACTCTGATTAATCAAAATGCTTGAATATTCAATTATTCGATTGATTAAGATTTTGATTAATCAAAATGCAAACTATTCGATTAATCAGTATTTTGATTAATTAAAATAAAATTATTCGAACAAAATATTCAAACAATTTCTTTTTATTTTCAATTTGTTGGATTTTTTTTCAATCCTTTTTTTTCTTTGCTCCCCCATGTAAAGCTTCGTAACAAATCGTCGGACCTCCCCATCCCACTCGCGCTTCACGTAATATGTGAACGGCTCCTAAGCTATTTTCACATGGTATGTCATTTCAGGTGCAACTGATCTTTTTCCATTCTAAAAGATTCACTTTAAATTTATGGTTATATTAAAAGTGAAAGTAATTTTAAACTACGTATGCAGTTTTCTTATGTATGTATGTATGTTTGAATGTATGTATGTATGTATGTATGTATGTAGCCGTAACAAATTATTTGAAATATTAAATAACAAAAAATAAAACAAAGAAAATACTAAAAATAAATTAATGAAGTGTTATTTAACGATTTGTTTAACCAAACGTAAACATTGCATGTTTGTTTAAAATTCTTATGTGCAAAAGTTTTATATATCCATAAAAAATTTCTTTCAAATAAAAAAGAAAAATTTAATACCGCATACATATATGAAAATAAAAATAGCAACAAAAAAGCCTAAACAAATATATGGTCAAAATTAATTAATTGCTTTGAGTATACAAGAAATGGGTAGTTTTTTTTAAATCATAGATTTAATTTCTATGTTCCCTTAGATATTTTACAGTTTTATAAAAGATTTTATTGCATACATAATTTATTAACTATTTAATTCAATTGTTTTTTCTTTCAATAAGTTTTAACTTTAAATTTCATTGTGTTCAATTTGAAGCTAGTGCTTAACCATAAGAATATGGTGTGATTGAGTCCTCACCGTACTCTCTGCATCCATTTGCACCATTTGGTTTCTTAATACCACATATAAAGCTTATATTGTGCGAAAAGTTGCAACTTGCAAGTTGTCGAAGTAATATTCTATTAATCTCTTATGCCCCTATTCCGGTTGGCAACTTTACTCGCTGATTAGTTGCAAACGACAAATTCGTATTATCGATGGCATAGCAATCGATCAGCAGATTTACTGCTTGCCTTACAAATGTTCGCCGTATTGTCATTTGCCACTTTTATTGAATTTGGTTATCCGAATGGGGCGTTCACCTGGTCAAGTATGCTTGACGAACATGCTTGACAAACCGCTTTACTTAAAAACTCGCGTACATATTTTGTTTTGTATCGTTTCAGTTGTTGTGCTTCACTTCCTTAATTTTTTATTCTTTTGTTTGTTTTTTCAAAATTTCAAAACATTCTTTCCAAAATTTTGCGTTTCTATTAAAAACCATTTTTACACAGTTGATAATTTATCAAAAAATGGTCCGATTCGGCTGCAACATATTACTCAGGGACTCGTTGAGCTCGTTCAATTCGATTATTCTCACAATGTCAAAATCTTACGAAAACGATGACAAAGAAATGCCACGCAAACAACGACATTAGTCGTTAAATGAGGAGAGTGGTCAAAGGATTGTCGTTTAGTTATTTGATGACACAATATTGGATCCGCCATTTTGAATTTTAAAAATCTGATGTCATATTCGTATTCAACAGTTTTTTTTTTAATCACCTGCCATTGTCATATTGGATCCAATAGGTGCCACTTTGCACTTAGTATAAGTAGACACAATAATCTATATTTTAAGCCCAAGTAGAGCTTTTTTTCGTTAAAACCATTTTTGAACAGAGGGGGTTTTCCTCTGAGGTAGAATTCCCCTTATTTATTTCCCGAAATCTAATTGTTTCAATCTGATGTTATTATTTAATCAAACTTTCCAAAAACAAAAATTTCATACTTTTTATTACAATTAAAACTGTGAAATTCTATGGGAATGTCCACATTTTTTCAAATGGCAAATAACTGCTTTGTAGAAATACAGATGTTATTCAAAGATTGCTTTGTGGTATTTTTAAAAAAATAAAAAAATTTATAAAATTCATATTTTATTGCTAATTCTATTTCTGAAATTTATTGGAAAATCAATACAGCTTAATGTTTTTTTTTTATTTATTTAAACAATATCTGAAATTCTTTACTAGCTATCACTTATTAATAATGTGTTAATATAATTTAATTGTTTATAATCATACCTAAAAGTATGCAACGAAAAGTTAGTTGGCAAAAAAAAGAAGAAGCAAAACTAACCTAATCAAAGAGATTATGAGGCAAAACTTAAAGGAATGAAGTTTCTACATAGTAGAATTAGTTTTTTTCGTTCAAAATAATATCTGTGAGATGTAATTATTTAAATTCCTCTTTCCATTTTTTTAGTTAAAGTTTTCACAGCAAAACTGAAATCGAATTGTTTAAATTAAGTAAACCATCCTGGTCTTCTAAACAAAGTAGCAACACCTAGTGCAAATACAGCAATTTATTGCTATTCTCAATGTTCATAGCCACTCCCAAAATAAAATATCTAAAATATCGAACTTGAGTTCTGTTTTGCAAAATCTGTTTATAACAAAAAATGCTTTTTCTTTCAAATCAAATAATTTGTATTGACTTGTAGATAAACACAAATCAAAAAATAGCAACAAACAAAAGCTTGCGTCAAGTAAAAAAATTCTTGTTAATTTTCGTGCTATTAATAACTTAAACTTTGAAAAGATGCAGATGCCCGTCAAAAATCTTCAGATTTTATATTTGGTTCCATGGTTTAATGCCAATATTAAAAAAATAAAAGAAATACACAAATATTTCTTAATTTCTTGCAATGAATGCAGCTGTCTCTATAAAAAAGTACATAAATATCTGTGAAATAATTTGTTATAATCATCAATGTAGTTTTCATTATTTTAAAATATTTCGTTTTATCTTGATGCATGCTTACCATCTTTTTCTTGTTTAGTTTCTTCTTTTCGTTTTTAATTTATTTATTTTTGCTTTGAAACTATTATTAAGTGATTAATTTTAAAAATGAGATCTTTCAATCATGATATTGGCATGACATCAATTCTCATCAATTGTATGTACTTTCGATAATATTTACGGTATTTATTAATAAAAAATTATTTTGCAAAAGATTTTGTCATATCTTCGTAGCAAAAATCATTAACAATAGTTGATTTGTGTTTCTATATTTCATTATAAATTTGAATTAAAATTGTGATTAACAAAAGTTCCTTTAGTATTTAAATGCTAACTAAGAATTTTATTTTTGAGTAGTAAAATAGATAGATTAGCAATGCATAAAGAGTTATTCCAATATTTATTAGACGGGATCGGCATACAGGGGACTTTTGTTTTTTACGAAGAGGGTTGAATACAAGATTTACAAACACTTCCTATGTGACTGCCCGGTAACTGCAAGATATAGACTCAAACCCTTTGGGGAATCTTTACTTTGCAGCATAGTAGAAGCTGCTCAATATTCTGTTGAAATTTTGTGATTTAACTAAATGGTTCGTGGAGACATAACCATCGAGCGATTGATACCATAAAAAGGCGATATTTCGTGAAATAGGAGGATCAACCATTCAACCTAACCTAACAAGATATTTGAGGCAAGTTTTTTCTTTTTGAAAATGTTCCCCTGCCCCGTTTTCCGGGGCCCCTTTTGGAGTATTTTTTATATCAAAATGAAGGCAAAATATGTTGCACAACTAGGAACTTGGGAAGCATCTTTCAGATTCCTGGCTGCTGGGAGACATTGAAATTAAAAAGTTATATATTATTTGTAAGTGTGCTCCAAGATAGCCGCCAGATAAAAATAAGTTAATAATATCGCACAATTGCTAAACTATTAAAGCTGGGCTGGTGCATTTTCCAATTTTTAGTTCACTTTCCAAATATTCTCTTTTCTAATCTAATCAAGGTAACTTCGCTAATGTCAGAACTGGACTTTATAGGTATGCAAAAAAGAATAAATTTATTATATATTGAAGGCATAAAGTAGCATTTTCCCATACGCCAATAATTAGTTTGGCCTAGAGCTCTAGAATATTCAAGGAGTTAACAAAATATATAAAACTTGTTTTTCCTTTAATATTTTTTTTTTTTTAATTTTAAAAAAAGAAAAGTAAACAAACCAAACTGAAAATTATAACTATAAAAATAATGTTACTTACACTGTGTGGGAATATTTTTTTTTTTTCCATTTTGTGAATGCAATTTCATCACGCTTTTCGTTGCGCTTTTGTTGTGGCAGATCATAATCACATCTGTTTTTATGTCATCGCAAGACAACTGCGGGTGAAATGATAGCTGATGTGAACTACTTTCCATACTACTTACTGTTCACCTACATATTTTAGAGTGTATTTACATAAATACGATGTAAAAAAGTATTAAATAATTTAAAAAAAAAAATAACAGAAAAAAAAAAAAAATTATGTCCGTTGCTAACAGCAATTTGTTTAAATTAAAAACAAATACTGATTCATTGTATTTAAATACACCACTTAAATTAAACAAATTTTTTGTTTTGTTTTATTTCATTCGTTTTATTTACTCCAATTATCGAATTGTTTGCTTTAGTTTTTTTATTTATTTTTGTTCCTTTTTTATTTTTATTACGATACAATAATTTTACTTTAATCTTAAATTTTTAAATATCTTGCAATTTTAAAATCTTGTTACTAAATTTCTTCTGCTTTAGCAACTTTTGTTTAGTTTTGTTTTTTTGCTTTTTTGCTTTTTTACAAATTTTTTATTTATAAATAAAATTTCAATTAATTTTCTTTTTTCTTTATTTTAATAACATTAAACGCTTCTCATTTTTATACTAAATTGGATACTTTTCTTTACTTAAAAATTATTGTACACTTTTAAATATATTTTGTAAACAAAAAAACTAAAGTTTAGTTTTAAACGAAAGAAATTAAAACCTTTATTAATTTACGCTTATGAGTTAAGCTCGAAAAACAAAGCTAAATATATTGTTTTTGTAATATTTTTTTTCTGGAAATAATTTTATAGTAAATTATTATTTTAAAAATGATATTTACAAATTTTAGTTTAAGTTTTTATGTTTTCTTTTTTTAACATTTGTTTCAGTAATTAAATTATTTTTACTATACAAAAAATATATGTTTATAATTTCCTCTTTATTTTTCATGACTCTTCTTTAACTTTCTTTAACTTAAAAACTTAGTTTTTCTTTTTAATAAGTTAAATATTTTGTTATTTTTTTTTTCTTTTTCATTACAGTTTTATGGAATTTGTTTTCAACAAAGGTACGTTAAATTAATTTTACGACAGAATTTTATTTTTAGATTTTTATAACTATAGTATAAACATTTATTATTATTTATTTGAGTTTGTTGAGTTAAGTTGCAACGACTGCGAAAAATACTAGAACTAAAATTTTAGTATTTCTGCAGCAACCGCAGAGTGCGCATAGTAGAGTGGTATTGAAAGAAATTTTACAGGAAGATTAACAGGACCAAAGGGACACCGAAAAAAAATTCATAATGAATTGAGTGCCAGTCAGAGGCTAGCTGCCAATTTGTAGAAGGATAGTGCCGATTAACAGGGATTAATTGCGATTGCAATTGGGTTAGCAATTTTGATTTCTAATTTTTCAGTTCCACCGATTTTTTATTTTTAAATTGACCTGGTAAACAAATAGAAATGGAGGAAGCCTCTATTTTTATTTGACTTGGATTAACATTAAACAAGGAATAAAGCTCAAAATTATCAACTTGAGATTAATTTTCTAAGAATCACTCGGACATTTTCCCAATTTTCGATTTTCTTTCAATATGCACCCTACTTACTGCCCATAACTTCCTTATATTATATTACTCATTCTCATTTTATATATTTATGTATATAATATAAAAAACACATTCAACACATTAAAATACGCGACTTTTTGTTTTCATCTTCGATCTTTTGCTTTGTTTTTTTTTTTTATTCGTTTCGTTATCGAGTTTTTTAAGTTTTTCTTTATGGCTTTACACTAAACTATTCAAAATGAATATTTATATTCAAGTTTTGAATTACGCGATTTTATTTTTTTTTTATTTAAAACATTTTCAGATACTTTAGTATCTAATATTTTGTTTTATTGTTAAGTGTTGGTAATTTTTTCCTATTACTTTTTAATTTTTATTTTATTTTTTGTTGCTGAATAAATGTGCATTGAAAAAAAAGAAAATGTAAAATTAAATCTTACGAAATAAGCACAAAATAATATTAAACTTCGTTTTTAATGTTTATGCTTAATTAAAAACAGAACAAACAAACAAAATTAAAACAATAAAATCGCTTGCGATTTTTGCTTAAAACCTATGGACGTAACTGCGGGATGGGAAAGTGCAAAGTGCGTTTCAATTCGTTTCATTTTCATAAATGGTTTTTTAATTTCTTTTCTCTTTAAATTTTTTTCAACATTGTTCGGTAGAGAAAATTATACTTGTTTTGCATGCCAATGTTAATATTTCGTTACGTGAATAATGTTATCATTTTTCTGTATAAAAGAATTTTCTTTTTGGTAAACATTTTAGCTTCGATTTTATCTTCTTGTTCGATTTTTTCGTTTTTATATTGTGGTTTTTCTCTGTTTTATTTATTTATTTTTTTCGTTTATGTGCAAAGGTGGGTGTGATTGAGTGCTGAAAAACGATTTTGCTTATTATTTTTACTATTTAATTTATGTACTTGTATTCTTTTTTTTTTTTTTTTTGTTTAAAATTTTTTTATTAGAGCAGAGGATTTTTTGCTATTTTATTATTTTACTTGGAATATTTTTTGTTTATAAATATATAATAATCACAGAAAAAGTTTTTATCTTTTACGTTTTATTTAATTTTTTTTTTTTTATATATTGTATAAATTTTGAAAAGAACAAAGCAAACCTAGTGTTATTTTTTGTTTGTTTTGCTGAAATAACCAAATGATAAACGCGTTTCAAGATGATGTGAGGTATTGGAAGTTCCTCGGGAAGTACGGTACCAATTCAGTTTTAGTTTTAAAAAAAAAAGTTGAAGTATAAGCGAAATATTCAAAAACATTTAATGACATGAAAATTTCTTCATATTTTTAGTTTCATTAATTTTTTAAAAGATAACACTATGCAACAATTTGAGGGTCAATGTTTCGGGACAAAACCAAACCAATCGCAAATAAAAGTATTTGACCTCAGTAACAAAAGCACCGATCTCTTTTTGCTCCACTACGTCACAACTTTTTTTTACAGTGGTTTAAAATTTTGATTTTTTGGGCAAAAATCTAATCAAATAATGATAAAAATCAAATGTTAAATTTTATTTAAGGTGGTTCTTGTCTTGGTTAAACTATATTAAAATTTTCAAAAAAAAAATTTTCTTAGAACATTTTAACCTTCTAACTCCCAACAGTATTGGTAATTTTGTGCCTTTTTCTTAAAAACTCCTTAAAAGCCAAGTTAAAGGGGAGATCAAGGGTTAAAACCTTCCACAAAAATATTTTTCAGAAAATTTCACTAAGGGTCATCGAAGACAAGTAGCCTCTAGGAGTTAAAGATAACACATAAAAAAACGAAATTAAGTGTTAAGAAATTTATTTGTAAGCATGATTAGTAATATCCTAGTAATATGTGCTGTAAGTATGGAACGTAGAAGCTTTTAGCAGCAGAGAGTCATTTAATAATATTGTAACGATGCGGTAATGTTTGTGGCACCCACGGAACATCTGAAATGAATTTCTGGTCATAGTATTTTTTATACGCCAATATTAGTTCAGTGCTGAAACACTTTACCTGCGATGGGATAGCGTGAAATGGCCGCAGATATAACAAAATTTATTGATATTTTTGAAAACTCCATTATAAAGGATATTACTGATCATACATAATAACGCACTTTGCAATATATGCTTACAAATAAATTTCTTAACACTTTCGTTTTTTATGTGTTACCTTTAACTTCTAAAAGCTACTTGTCTTTGGGGGCCTTAAAGAAATTTTCTGGAGAATATTTTTGTGGAATAGTTCAACCCTTTACCTCCGCTAAAACCTAGCTTTTAAGAAGTTTTTAGTAAAAGGGACCAAAATGACCCATACTGGTGGAAGGTAGAAGGTTAAAATGTTCTAAGGAAAAATTTGAATAAAGGTCGTCCAAGACAAGAACCACCTTAAACAAAATTTTGTATATGTTGTTTACATTGTTTGATTCGATTTTTGACCAAAAAATTTAAAATTCAAACCACTGTAAAAAAAAAGTTGTGACGTAATGGAGCAAAAAGGAATTAGGGCTTTTGTTACTGAGGTCAAATACTATCGTTTGAGATTGGTTTAGTTTTGTCCCGAAAATATGTGTTGCACTGTGTAATTGAAAAACCTTGAATTTTCACTGATAATTATTTAAAAATTGTACCGATAATCTCGTGAATGTGCAATTAAAATTACTAAATATTTTCAACGACAATTGGGAAAAATGTTTGTTCAAATAGTTTAACATTTCTTTTCAAAATCTTTAGAATATTTCAATAAAAATAGTTTGAAATATTCACTTTAAATAATTTAAAATTTGAAAATCATTTTAAATTTTGAATTTGAAAATCATGAAAGCTGTGATAATTTTTAATTCCCTTTTAAAATCGATAAGATCTTTTAATCAAAATCGTTTTTAACTTTTGCTTTTAACTTTTACTGCAAAACGTTTGAAATTTCTACGAGAAATCTACTGAAACATGCTCGAAATTTTTATCGAAAAAAGTTTACAATTTTCAGTTCAACATTCGATAATGGTTTAAAATCTAAACTGAAACCCGTTTTAAAAGATTTAAGTGAAACGCGTTTCCTCATATCATAATATTTATAATTACTAATACGAATTTTTCTAATCTCTTTTTTCGTATTTTTCGCTCTAAATTCCATATTTTTTTTCATGCTAATAAAAATACAACCTTTTCCCCTCAAAATTATAAAAGCAACAAACAAACATCGTGCTACAGAAAGAACCACATGCAAAATTCTTCAATTTATCAAAAGCAAAAAGTTTAAAAGCTTCTTCATTCACAAAGCAAACTAGATAGAAACACTTTAAAATGTGCAGAAATAAAATATAAGTAATTCAGCATTACATTTACAGACTAGAAGTTTTTAAGTTCAGTGAACTACCCAAAACTTCTGATACCATTTATTTCAATTACCTACAGCTATTGAAATGCTGTTAATCAAAAGAATTACACAATTTTTTGTACAGTGCTGAAATACTTAAATCAAATTTGAATACGCAATTTGTCAATCAATTTTCACACTTCCAATACTCATACATAAAATTTTCTCTTATAATTTTTTTTGTCAGAAATTGTACTACTATTTCAATATAATTTCACTACGTTTTTGTTTTTACAATTACTATTTTTTTCACATATTTGGTTATCAACAAAAATAAAATTTTTACTTAAATACTTAAACTTTTTCTACTAAATTTTGTTTATTTTATTTTGCATTCCCTACTTGATTCTTTTCACTGCTACATATTTTGTTTCTCTTGGTTTTATCCAATTTTCTACTACCTTTTTTGTGTTTTGATTTCGTATTGAAAAAATTTGTTCCATTTTGTTTTTGATTTCATTTCGATATTGTATTACAATTTCCCGCATATAGGCGCATTTGCGTATTAAAAGCGTTTCTGCAACCGATCGAATATGTGTAATTGATTGTAATAATAACCACCGGTTTAGTGTTTAGAAGTTCAACCGTGGATTTTCGGCATAATTTTGAGTGAAAACTATTTAGAGTTTCGATGCTTTTTCATTTTCACCATTGCTTTTCGAACTTCACTTGTATCCAAGGATGCCATGCCCACCTATGGTTGACCAAAAAGAAATACTCATGTTTGTTACCAATAGCACCGCTTTTTTCTTCTTTGTAGTTATAGTTTATATTAATGCTGTTTTTATTTTTAATTTGTTGGCTAAGTTCTATTTATTTAATTTTTTTGTTTTAATTTCTTTTAATATGTTAACTAATATATATATATTATTTTCAGAATTTTATTTTTATCTTGTTTATTCTAAAATTGTAGTATTTTGGTTTTCTACATGCAGCTTGTTTTATATGAATAAATGGTTTCGGTTGGTGATTTCCTGCTATTTAGTTGTTAATGTCTGTATTCTGTGTATTGTAATTTTGAATAAGGAAAGGTATGTAAAGTGTTTTCTTGGAAATAAATTTGCCAAATTAAATGCTATTATATGAGTATGGACGTTTTGCATACAAACATTTTACAATATCCATTCATATGTTTTGATTTTATATGAAAAAATTGTGTAGTACGTTAGTTTACATAAATATATTAAGGTCTTTTTCGAATAAAATATCGCAGTTTTCTCTATAACTCTTCTGTTATTTTAGAGTAGAAGAAAATATAGTGAAGAAGGTCATAACAAAATAAATAATTTCAATCAAATAAAAAAGTTATGCATTAAAAATTTTAGAGTTTATTTCTATTAATTATAACCCATTGAATATCGTCACAAATATTACCCGAAAATCGGTTAAAATATCCACAGAATTTCAATAAAAATTCTTCACTGGAAATCAATTGAAAATTGCTTAAATTTCAACACAGAAACTTATACTGGAAATCATTTAAGAACTTTTCACTGTAAATCGCTTGAAACTTCCACTTCTGTGGTCAATGACTTTTTAATCCTGCTAAAAAAAAAGAACATGTATATACACGATAGGCTCGTCTGAGTCAAAAAAATATTAAACTGGAAAAGCATTAATAATATAAAAAAATACAACTCAAGAAATAAAAACACAATAAAATTAAAAAGTTCTTTGTTTGTTTCAATTTATTAAGAATTACTTAAAAAAAAGAATTTATTTATTTGAATTTAATATTATGTTTTTTCATTGGACTTTTATTTATACAAATATTTTTTGTTATTTATATCACTTTTAAAAAAAGGGGAAAAATGGAAAAATAAAACTAAAACAAACAGAATTTCCATACTTGAAATAATTGCATAATTACAAACAAATTATAAAAACAGTGAGGATAATTTTACAAAAAAAAAAAAAACACAAGATTACAAATTAAGTATAAGAGATATGTATGCATACAATTGTATTTTGTAAATTATAAAAATATAAAGTATATAGGAAACATAGAAGATTATTTTATACAATTTAATAATAAAACGAATTTTGGGCGCCTCGATTATTTATTTCTTTCATTTAAGAGGTTGGGGGGGAATATACATTTATGTATACATATATTTTATTTGCATTCCAAATAGAAATCGACACAAGCAGTGAGATCGAACTCACACACTTGCTGGGCCTCAATAGAGGTGGTTTAAACTATGGCTAAAATAAAACAAAATGGTATCGAGGGCCTCGAATAATTTTCAAATTAAAATATAAAAATAGTAAAAATAAAACAAAACAAACACGCATAAAAATACATAATTATAATACATTAATTTATTATTATTATTATTATCAATTAATAACTAAAAATAATTGGCAAATTATAAAATTATTTCGTTTTAGTAAAAATCAATAGAATATTTTTATGTATAGAAAAGTTCTGCTTTAAAAACTTATTAATAATAGTATTTAATAATAAATGAATGAGAAGAAGGTAAGTAACCACGATGTGGGCTAAAACGCATAGACGTCTGCAACAAAGAGTAGCAAAAAAGGAAAAGTGAGTGAGGAAAGTGAAACGCCTATTTTAGAAATATTCAAAATTTGTCCGTCATTTTTGTTTTGTTTTTAATATTGGGTTTTAATGCGTACGTGGAATTCTGGTCCAATTTGACTAATTGAGTATCGTTATATTTTTTATTTAATAGCTTGATTGCTTTTATAATAAGCGCACACACACGTATGCACGTGTATGTGTGTATATGTATTGGTGTTGTTTTTGTTTTTGTGGTTTCTTGTGTACAATTAACATTTGCTGTATAATAAAGTGAATGGGTGTAAGTATGTTTGTGTGCGTGTGTGTGGGAGTGTGTATGTGTTAATATTTGTTTTTAACTTGGTGTTATATTTTTGTTTTTTTTTTTCTTAAATTGAAGTGTGATTGTGTGTGTGTGTGGTGCTTTTTATTCGCTCGCTCGTCGCTCATCGTGGACCTGAGGACCTTGAGGCACGTGTTTGACTTTTAGTTTTTTTTTTTGTAATTATTTATTAATTTGCTTCGTTTGAGTTGAGTTGTTGTATTTTTGTTTTGCATTCGAAAATTTGGCGTTTATTCTTCTTCATCTTCATCATCGTCTTCTTCTTTCTCTTTAATTTAAAAAGTAATTTCCTTTTTTTAATTTTCTTAGTTTCTTTTTCGCTAAAAGTTTTAAAAGTATTTTTATTTTATTTTTTATTTATTTTCTTTCTAATTTAAAAACATTTTTTGTTTTCGTTTTCATTTTAATAACTGTTTTTTCACTTTTGCTTAGTTTCACACTTGTTTCTAAATTAAATTAAATTTGATTCTGTTTCTTTTCTTCATATAATTAAAATTAAGAATAATGAAAAAAAAAAAATATTATGTATTAGTTTTTATGTATTGTTATTATTATTATGTACTCGTATGTATCAATTATGGCTGCTGCTAACAATAGAAACGTACACCATCCACTGAGAGGACTTGCTTTAATTTTCATTTATTCTGCCGATTCGGTTCAGGATACAAATGCACTCCTTCAACAGTGAATATTGATGTTTCTGAAAAAGAGAAAACAGAAATTGAAATTAGTTAGTGAAAAGTCATTGAATGCTTTGATCTCTAGGAAATATATATCTATTCCTAATTTTTTACCATTAGAAGTCAAAATTACTTTGATTAAACTGATCGATGTTAACAACGTACCTAAATTTTTTATATGCTTGAACAATCAACGTAATTTGGCGCTTCAGTACTCACGGACATAGCTTCCCGCCTGAAAGCACTCGAAGACATGTAAACTAAATACATATAAACTAATAGAGTAATACGAAATGGAACCACATATAACTACCACTTCTAAAAATAAAGGTATCTGATTAAGTTTGTAGTACAAATTCACATGTTTAAATTTCAGCAAAATGAATTTAACAAAATTTATTAATTTATTCATGTGCATAATCAAACTCAATGCAAAATATACACAATTTTAATTATAACATCGATTTGCATATAGACAACAAACTTAAATGAAAAATTTTTGGCGCTCGGAGTCTCGAAGCTATAAAAACTGCTGATTTGGACAAAAGCAATTAACTTTTTGATGTTAGTGAAATAAATAATAGTTTTGTTGCATGATAAAATTTAATTAATTAAAAACCAGAAAAAATAACAGTAGCTACTAACGCTAGTGACTTCACTACGTAGGTGTTTAAAATGTATTATGATTATTAAATTGTCTGTCTTTTGTTGTTTATCCATTGAATAGAGAATGTTATAAATAAATAGCATAACATTTTTATGAAAAAAATTTACAAAAAAATCTTTAAAATCTAAATAACCTAATAATTCATTGATTCTCAAAGTTTTTCTTTCATCAGTAGCGCCGGAAAAAAGAATAATCCAGTCGTTACAATATCAAATTCAAATATTTTCTAGTCAAACCAAATAAATTTGTTTTGTGTTAAGATTTATATAGCCGTATGTAGTGTGCATCACTATATGTACTCGTACCGATGAATTTAACATAGATTTCAATTATTATAACGCAATAATTTTTGGCAACGATGAACGACAATTTTGCTATTCAAATTTAAACTATTTGCAAGTGGGCAATAAAACTGCAGCGCCACAACACTAAAAAAGTTGACAGAATTGAATCAAGCACACACTCCAATCTAAAGCAAATACAAATTCAAAATATCAACACATAAACGTGCGTGCTTTCTGTGTTGTATTTACCACGGTGCAAAGCGTCAATGGCCGCCAACATCCGCTTATGAAACATTGACCTCTTCCGGATTATGGCGGAAGTGGAAATTATAATAGTGAGTAAGGGAAGAGACCGCAATTTATACTAGCTGCTAAATTTAGAGAGTTCACTAGTGGATGAAAATGTTAAGCAGAGGTGGAAGAGAGCAAAGTATCACAAAGCTGAATAATTTTAATTGATTTTACGTGTGTGTGTTGGAGCGCACGTATGTGTTTGTCTGCGTGCGTGTGTATGTCTGTTTATTTGGAATTTTAATTTATATGTATTTATTTTTCGTTACAGCAACGCAGCATGTAACACGCAGCATATTTACCAGCAAATTGGCCTTGGCTTCTCATAAACGCGCACGTTTACGCGTTTCACGTGATTCGTGTACATATTGTGGCGTATGTACATATTTCCCTCTACCTGCCTGTCTGAGTGCCCGTGCTTCGACAAATATGTACATATTTATACAGAGCTTCAAAAGTAATTTATTAGTGCATACTTGCATCCATCCGTGTTTACGATATGACTATGCGAACTAATGAGTTGTAAGTCATTTTAAATATTTGATATTTGGTTTTGCTATTTGCTGGTTTTGCGTAAATGATAAAGGGAAATACCTATAATTTAAGGTATTAAAAGCATTAAAATATTAAAAAGTTACGTACTCATAATAAATGTAAGTAAAAAAAAAAATACTGAATGCCACAAATTTATAGTTTTCTTTTAATGATTGGTTTGAAATGAACTTATTTTCCAATATTAATGTTCTCAATTTAAATCTGTGAATTAGAAATATTTAAACTTATAAAAACAATTCTCAACCATATTGATAGACCAATGAAATAGTAACCTATTTATTATACACACACAGCTCGACAATGCACTAAACTACCAAAAGTATAATTAAAACGATTTCTTTGCTGGCACAAAGATTTATTAATGCACTTTCACATATGTGCTCCCATTTTCTCGTTTTGAATGAATGGCAGCATGAATGTTTTCAAAACAATGAATACATTTTGCATATACTCAGAAATGTTGGTTTGCATCTATCTATGAAAGTGCATGAAAATATGTATGTATATTGCAAGCATTTTATCATTACCACAAATCATTTGTAGATCCAGCACTAAATCCAATTGCAATTGCAAATGTATATGTGTACTTTTGCAACACACGCACACACACAGGGAAGGGAGAAGCAGACTTTTCAAGAATTAAGTGTGAAACTTTCTCATACTTTTCAAGCGCTCCCCAAAACAAGTGAAATTGCTTTGTAAGTAAGTTGGAATCTTCTTTTTTATATGGTATCTTTGACTACTTTCCAAGCTAAAAAGTTATGTGTGTAGCACAATGCAGCAATTTCAATTTCCAAACAACGAACTATCGTAAACAGTTATAAAACATGAGCTTCCATATTTTGTATCCGAATCCGTATCTATACATACATACATAACTGTAGCTGTATATTTGTTGTACGTTATGTAAGCATGAATATGTTACTTTACTCAACTCCTTTCCACTCAGCAATGAATGCAGAATTTTGGCCTTTTTTGCTTGAATTCTGGGTAAAACCCTCGGTTGCGCTCGCTCGTACACAATACATTCTGAATACAACTTTGATTGTTTGCCCAGCGATTTCTCGTTTTTCTTAGTAGCAGTTTTTGGTTCCTTGGTAATGCATTTGTAAGCGTAAAATCATGCAAAGTTAGTGGGTGGACAAAAAAGCCAAACCACAGAGCATTAATATCTTGTGAAATTACTGCTTCTACTAAAACAGTTGTAGAATTGCTATCCGCCCTTCTATCTTCTGTTAAGCTCTTTCCCTCTGCACCTCCCTCCGTTCTCTTAAATTGCAAATAGTGCATTTTAAGAGGGTTTTATGCGCAATTTTTGAAGTAGTTGCTATCGTTTTGTTCCTCTTCATGTTATTGTTAGTTGCAATTTGCATTTAACGCTTCAGTTGCAATCTCAACAAACTCTCACCGTCTCTTCGTACGCCCTTCAAACCTTTCATTATCGTATGTTTTTTAGTTGAACGCATAAATGCGTGTAGTGTTTTTGGTTTGTATTTGTACTCCAAAGGCGATTCATTGTTTTTTGCATTCATACAAATGTGTTTTGTAAACACATTCTCGCCTCTGTCTCTGCCCACGCCCTTTAAAAACTGAAATTTAATGAAATATTCTATACATGTATTCATAGATTTCGCTTTTTATCTCTTATTGTTTATGCATTTTGTTGTGGTTTGGCAAAGAAAATTCACTGAATAATTTCTGGGAAAATAATTTTTGGTCGAGATATTATTAAATGCCAGAAAGTTCAGTTTGTATATGAATAAAGTATGTAGGAGAACCACGCCTATACTTTAGGTAGATAAAAGTGAATTTAGATTTCAAGGATAAGGGCGAACAAAATAAATTAATCAGTTCTATTTTAAACATTTCCGAAATGAAACTCCCGCAAAAATTTGTTTCTTTTCCCCATATTCCTATAGGAAAAGAAACAAATTTTTGCGGGGGTTTCATCCGGGAATGAATGAAGCCATTAACAATTGCCTGAGCAATGCGAAACCGGAAGAGTTTTATTGGAAACGGACCGGTAACATATGCTCTATATCACATTAACAGTTTCGGGTCAGTTAAGTTTAGATTTTAAGGTCACTAGTGGATCTATACATTTCCGAAGGAGGATATTTTAATTTCTTCATCCAATGATTAGATAAATTGGGGAATAGCAAGTGCGGAATATGAACAAGAAGAAGGTGATTGCAATAAAATAATAAAAATTACATGTGAAATATAAAAATAGATAATTTTTTATACACAGTTCTTCATCCCCTAACGCTATGCTTGCAATCTGTAATATTTCTAATTCCTCGTTTTGAAAAATTTACAAAGTTTGATAGCGCCCGACTGAACTAGAAAATCCTTTTTATGATATCTCAGATACCAAAAAATTCTAAAAACTGCCAAAACAGGCAAAACCAAGTAAAATACGTAAATTTTAACGCACATGTAAGTGGCTTATCGTCAGTCGTTCAGTATTTGTTACGGGTCAAAAAGTCATAACCAAAAACCAAATACAAATAAACAAAATCATGCAACTGAGAATAGGAAATGTATACAATAATCCGCACACACGCGCGCACACAGGCATGTATGTGTGCATTACAGGAGCATGACGGCCATTTCCAACAGGGAAAGTTTAAACTTTTCGGATGCTATTGTTTAATTTTCAGTGCTAAAAATGTTAAATGATACGTGAAAAAATAGAAGGTTTCAAAAATTTAAAATGCATTAAATACGTGTATGCATAAATAGTCACACATCCCCCCCCCCCCCCCCGCCGTACACACTCATACACACACACAGATAAAGAAGAAGAGAACAGCTGCTGTATGCAATATTACGAGTATCGCTTTATATGGAAAATTCAAACTATTTTGTTGTTGGTTTGTTGGTTGTTTACATAAACCGATTTGTAAACATTTTTATAGTTTAATCATATTTGCATCAGCATCAGTATCAACAACAACAACAAAAATGATAGTTGAAAAACTATTTACATGTGTAGTAGTAACGATAGCTGTAATTGTACTTATGTCTGTATGTGCATGCCCTTCGTCAATTTAAGTTTATACACATATATAAGTAGGTACCCAATAGGAAATTGCATAAAGACTAACTGAGTTTTTCAAAATTATATCGGCAGGTTTCTGCTTCATCTCCCTTACCGATGAAATTCTCAAAACTTTTGGTCGTTAGCCACGAGTCAAGAAGACATTTAAAAGGACGAAAATTTTAAGACTCCTTCCTAAGAAAATCTCTGAATCCATTAGGTATTTTACCTACATATGAGCTACACATTTTATACATATTGCACTACGAGAATTTCGGAAAGCTCACTACAGAAGAATCGAGTAAGAGCCGATTCTTTTTCCGAGATATTGAGCTTCGTTGAAGGTCAAAATCTGTAATATTTTCATTAATATCTTGGCAAACTGTAAAGTATAAAAAAGAAACTAGCTTCTTACTTTGAATGATATTGACCTCAAAACATATTTACTTAATCGAAATTTAAGGGCAATGGACATTATAATTTTGAGAAATTAAAAACATCGGTTATTCCGCTATCAACGCCATCTTGGCCACATTTTCCTTTATGGAATAAAAACAAGTTGTGCGATCGACCGAAAACTTGGTTTTGAAACGGCCATATGATTTCCCTGCTGTTTATACACTGTGGCGACTTAGTCATTTCGACAAATAGGACGCTTCATTTATCCTGATAAAAAAACCTTCAATTGACATCACGTCTGAATTTATTCCAACCATGTTGACTCCATTTCCTACTGAGTATGAATGTATATTTATATGTATATACTTTGCAAAATTAAATTTTTCTGTCGTCATCCACACTACTTGATGACTAGATTCGAGAGAGCACGCTACTAGACACGAGTGACATCAACCAGCTTACACTCACTACAGTTTTGAAGGGTGGTAGTACATACGAATAGTAGTAACACGTAGAATTGCTATAATAGTAGTGAGTAGCAACAAATGTTGTTGCTTTATTTTTGGAACTAAAAGTTGTGTTTAAATGTTTTAGTTTTTTAATTAAATTACTTTCATGTTGGCAGTACCGAAGTTTTCTTGTTTTTCTGCTGTTGCATTCATGATTTTTTATAAACAGTTTTTCTTTTTCATTTCTTTTTGCCTCCTCCCTTCCTATTTTTTGGTACATTTTCAAGATTTTCTTTCCCGTTGCTCTCTTGAATTTTTTTGACAATGATTACGACAATTTTAATTTCAAATAACTTTAACAATGATTTTTGTCTATTTAGAGATTGTTATTTGTTGTGTTTTGTTTGCTCGCTTGCTTGGTTGATTATGTTTATTTTGGCAGCAGCTGCTCTTCAAGTTGTTTATATTAAGTTTTTCTTTGTTGCTCATCTCTGCTGCTGCTGAGATGATTCGCAATTTGCAAAACTTAATTGAAATTGCTTGAAAAGCGGAAAGCAGCAGCAGCAACAGCACATGAAGAACTCTTAAGATTGAAAATTGCTTTTCATTTTAAGTTTTTGTAATTGCAAATTTCTTCAAATTGTCCTAATTAATAACTCATTTTCTTTAAACTCTTCAAAAATAATTAGGATTTTTCCCAATACTACATTTTTTTTTAATTCTTACTAAACAACAGCAACTACTTACCATCAGGCAATTCGTATAATTTTTTCGGCAATTGAATAAAATAAGGATGTTGCAGCGCTTCTTCGGCTCCTATTCTTTCTTCTGGATTCAATTGCAGGAAGGCATTCGCTATCGTCTCACCTTCGATGATATCATAGAGTCTAGGAAAATTGTGACCTAATTTACGTGGCCTATAAAAACCTGCAAAACAAAACAAACATAGCTTTAAAATCAAGCACAAATATAGAGATTAAAATTGCTTACGATACATAGAACATAAAATAGAATGCATTCAACTTGTTTGCATTTGCATGCGTATTTGGAAAATTTTTTATAAACAAAAACTAAAGCTTTTAATATTATTTTTAAATTGTTTTCGTTGCATTTTTACTACTACCACATCTACTCACCTAACTTATGCGGTTTATAACCAGGAAAATGTGTTACACCCTGCCACGTCTCTTCAGTGGGTGTGCCAAGTATTTTAAATATTTTATCAAGTTGATCATATGTATCACGTATACCGGGGAATGTTGGCATGCCAGTGACCATTTCCACAAATATGCAGCCAACACCCCACATATCTAAAGATGTGGAATAGTCAGTGCTGCCAAGCAGAACATCTGTGATTATAGAAAAACAAAAATTAAACATGGATTAAATTAAATAAAAATAAAGTAAAAGAGAGTGGGAAGGAGAAAAAAAAACAACTTAAATATAAATTTAAAATAAAATACAAATTTGAGATGAGATGATGATGCTGATGATGACGTGAGATTATTTGCACACACTCACAGAATGAGAGAGAGAAACTGACCTATGTCACTGTTTTAATCCTTGTACACACTTGCATGCAGAACATCTACAGTCAGCTACTTTAGATACAAAATTTCTGTGATAACTTTCTGTCACACAAATGTCAAAATCCTTAAAACCAGCAGTGAAAAGAAAATAGTATGTGACACTTTTTTGACAGGTATAAACGAGCGCTCATACATATGTAAGCTAGTTGCATTAGCATCGAGCGAGGACGTAACGATATGCACATTTTATATCTCTTGTGTTTTGCATAATAAAGTTTAGAAACATTTTCACAAAAAAGGAAAAAAAAAAACACAAAGCTGCGTCATAGATCTTCATAACTAGAAAGTGCATTTAATTTGTGTATAGTAAGTCTTTGTATGTATGTATTTGGCTTAAATCGCTGTTGCTACTTTTTTTAGCTTTTGCTATGATAAAGTTATGTTAATACTACTTTTCTTTCCATTCTGTACACAGCAGATTAAAATTTGTTATAGAAAGTTATGCAAGAAAATAATATGGTGGGGGAGAAAAAAACTACATGATTCTTGTTTCTGTTTTTGAACTTTTTATGTTTTCATAACATTTCATGTTTTAAAAAAAATTTTCGTTTCATTCTAGTTTTGCTAAGTTATAACAACGAACTTGTTGACCTTTTAAATATTTGTATCTTTACCTTTTAGATGGTATTAAGTTTTGTTATGCAAAAAATTATATATAGTAAGTTTTAGTTATGCAAAGGAAGTTAGGTAAGTAAAGGTTGGTTCAACTGACCTATAGTCAGCAAAAAAAACTTATTTTGTAGTCTATTTACATAAATCTCAAGTATTCTTATTAAACAAAAAACAGACAGAATTTAATTCAATATTTAATCAAAAAGAAACTTTTAACATATCATAATTTACATAATTTTTTTTAACCGATTATCGCTTGTTTTTTTGGAGGGCGCTAAGTTGTAAGAAAGAATGTGTTTTGAAGTGTCCTCGATTAAAAAAAAGGAGCGATTTTGAAAAAATTTCAAAAAATGCCCATTATTCATTCAGACTAAGAAAACATTAAAATTTAAAATCCACTAAATAATTTGTTTTTGAACAAAATGCAAAAAGTTTTAGGTTGACACCATATTCGGGTGGAGCGCAATCGACATTTTGAATAAAACGTACTTTTTGTACCAAGTATTTACACTATAATTAAAGTAAACTCCATCATAATTCCAAAACAAAATATTAATTCTGGTTGATTCAATCAATTTAACTGCGAGATTGTTAAACGCTCCTTTATAAATAGTTCCATGCGGCAACCATCAAATTCATATAACGAAAAATATTTTGTCTAGCGCTTAATCGAAATTTTTTTTGATGCTGGATGCCTCAGAAAATGAGCTTATGACTTTTAAGGAAAAAATCGCTTGTTTGATTCTTGATTGAGTATTGGTTTTTATGCCTTGTCGCTATGAGAAAAACGCATTTAAAATTTCATGTTCCTTACTGTCAATAGTAAGAGAGGCTTACTGTTATTATACGATATCTCTAAAACTTTTTATTAGACTAACTTGAATTTTTACAGAATATTTTTGTTATAAGTCTATACTTTAAGAAAATGCAAAAAAAAACAATAATAATTTTTTTGAAAAATCTCACTACCCCTAACCACAACATAGCTATAAATTAAGTGCAATTTCAAGTAAATACAAATCAAAGAATGTAGTAATTTTGCCCTTGCATACATGCTTTTAAAGACTAACATATTCTAATATATTAATCAATTTTTCATTTAACAAAAATTTGCTTAATTGTCTAATTCAGAAGATATCATATATAATATTAAAACTACTGCATAAGAAAAATCACAATAATCTCTAACTATTAATAACTAAATTCTTTGAATTTTTTAGTCCACTTTGTTTTTATCGAACCATGCCTATTTTTCTGCTCAGATTTCATTCACTACAAACATATATTTTTATACGCTAAGAGCATAACCACTTGTTTTTTTTTTTCGTTTTTGTTCAAAAGCTTTTAAATTCATTAAGTAATAAATCGATTGATTGAAAATCTGCTGCAGGCAAAAACATGAGAAGAGAAGAATATGGGAAGCGAAAAAACGAACGAATAATCCATTGAGAATATACTTTGCATCAGTTATTAAGGAAGGAAGTTTAAGGGCGTGCGATGGAGCTAGGATACACTGTATTTCCGTTAACAGGAAACAGGAAGTTTGAGTGCGGCGGTAAGACAAGAAAAAAACAACAAAAAGTCAGCAACTAACAAAATTTATATTCATTTATATTTGTACACAGTGTTAAATTTCAATAGTCAAAGTAGTCGATCATAGCAAAAGTAAATTACTGCAGCAGGATATTGCTTTAGTTTTATACACAAAAAAAAAAAAACAAAATATCAATAAAAAATCTACAAAACTAATTTTAAGAATCCCAATAGGAAATTTACATGGGCATGCTAAATGTGAATGAAGCTAAACTTTGGCTTAAATTATAATATTTTACATAGACTGAAGTCGATTATTTTCATTAATATTTTGACTTCATAAAAAAAGTTCAAGAACTTGAGTCAGAAGAAAGTTAAATTTAATTCAGAGAACACTTGTATTTTGGTATTGAAAGTAGCTAAATAAAGTACAGAAATAATGTGAAAAACCTAATCGAATAGCAATTAAATTTAAAAAAAAAAAAGATGCTCAAACTTTCTTATTTACACAGTTGTACAATTTCCTACTGGTACTCAGTCATCCTTTTGATCCCTGAAAATTTGATTAAATGCAGCGGCGGATGTTACATTGTATATATTTGTGTGTGTATGAATGTAAATGAATAGGTACAACTTTTAACACAAAACTTTACAATGTTCTTTAATCTTTAAATAAATGGAAATCATTTAAATTATTTATAACAACAAAAAATTTTTGCCTTACCAGTTATAAGCACTGGATATTAAATAAATGCTTTTGAGAAAGCTCAGAGTATGAGTTAGAAAAAAGTAATGGGATAACAAGAAAAATATGATGCCGAAAACCAAATAGCCAAGACAGCCAGGCAGGCAAGCAGGCAGGCAGGAAGGCAGGCAACCAACGCAACAATAGAAAGTCACAAGAATTAAAGCGGTTTGAAAGCTAAGTAAACACAAGAACAATAAAGAGCACTGATTTTATTTTTCATGTTGCTGTTGTTGTAGCATAATCCTTTTTTGCACATTTTCAAAACTTACAGCAACAAAATTAATATGGAAATTAAAATGATAAATTTTACACACAGAAAGTTGTCATAATAAAATACAAAAGACTAAAAATTCTCAAACACAAACACTGAAATTTATTTAAGCAATAAGAAAATGAAAAACAAGAAGAATAAGTATGTAATTTAATTAGAATCAAGAAGCTCATTCTTTAAGATAAAGAACACAAAAAAGTAAAACGCTTTTCTCCTTTCATCTACTATTTTTTAGATTGTTTGATTTTTGCGACTTTTGTTTTTGGGTTTTGTTCATTTTTTACGTGATAAAAATTGAAATTTTCAAACTACACAAAAGCGAAAACCGTCAATTAATTATGCATGCCAACGAAAATCAAAAGAAAGTTACTCAAGTCTTATTGTAAATTGGTTGTAGTTAAAATATAAAAAAGGGTTTGCTAATTTTCGCAATTGTTAAGTAAATATTTGCCAAAAGAAATTTGCATATTTTGAAGCAGAAAAAAAGTATGTTAACAATGCAATGTGAGATAAAGTAAAAAAAAGGATACAAATTAATGCTTTTGGCATGAATTATGACACGCCTACTTTGCAGCAAAAACTCATTAATCATTTTGTATTATAAGCCAAATCGCTTATCATTCACAACTCAAATGTTTTCACAATTAATCACTTGCCTATGTCATTTTAAAATCGAGAAGTGGTGGTCAATATATGGGTAGCTACTATGTCTATTAAGGTATACACATGGGTAAGAGTGAGATTAGTCTATTTTAGTTGAAATATTTGATATATTTTCTACATAAGTAAAGCTAGTGTTTGAACGAACGATCTTTTTCAAACTACTTTCTGCTTGAATTTTTGCACGAATAATAATAAAAAAAAAAAACATTTTATAGAAGGCAATTATTTACATATTTTTACTTATATTCCAAATACATAATACATTTTTAGATTATTTAAAAATTTTGTATTTAAAAGTGAAGGATATACACACGGGAAAGAATGAAAACTGAAATATTTACTTTCAATTAGTAAAACGAGTTGTAACAAATAAAAAAAAATTATAATAAAATTCAAAATAAATGGAAAAAATAAATGGATTAATTAATAAAATAATAGTGATTGTTCCTAGCACTCTTTTGTGTGTGCACATAAAACATAAAAATTTCATTTTACAATTATAGGCATGAATGCATTTGAATGGCAGCCCGCCCTAACACGACTACAAAAGCTGCTACCATTAACTACCATATTCTATGCCTGGCAAGTTAACAATAATCACTACAACAATACCAATAGCCATTGTTGTTTATTTACAATATTTGTTTACATTTAGATAGCCTTAACCCTAACAGCACATTTCATCTCACCTCATCATAAATAAATACATACAATGCAAATATGAATATATAAAATATGTACCTATAAAATACAAGAGAATGAATACAATACGCCAATAATAGTGTACATGTGTATGTATTTGACAAGAAATTTAATTAGAAAGTCAAAAGCTTGAGCTATAATTGTAAAGTGGCCATCATCATCAGTTAGGTAAAGGTAAGTATAAATGAAATTAATTAATTTAGCTTATGTGGTTACAAACAATTGTGGTTATAAATTGTTAGTTGTGTAAAGTGTATGTGTAGGTGTATAAAAGGAAAGGAGCAATTGTTTCGATAATTACCTGGTGGACGGTACCATAACGTAACGACTTCATGCGAATACGTATGACTGGGAACACTTTTTGCCCGCGCCAATCCAAAATCAGCCAATTTTAATTCACCACAATCGCTAATCAGTAGATTTTGCGGCTTAACATCACGGTGCAGTACACGACGTTTATGGCAGTACGATAATCCACGCAATAATTGAAATAGAAACAAACGAACATTACGATGATCCAAACCACCGGGATGCTTCTCCATATATTGTGATAGATCGGTATTCTTCAAAAAGAAAAACAAAATTATGTTAAATTTAAATCAAAATTATATAAATGTATTTATGCACTTGCCACATATTCAAATACAAATGTTAACGTTTCCCTTGTATGTACAATATCGTGTAGGGTTACAATATTTGAGTGTTTCAGTTCTTTCAGTAGCGAGGCTTCGCGTATCGCCGTAAATGGTGCGCCTTCTTCTTCTTGCAGTCTAATTTCTTTTAATGCAACACGTTGATGAGTTAAACTAAAACAAGAGAATAAATAATGTTGAATTTATTATAAATAAAATATACAACTCGCTAAAATACAACACTGCGTGTGTATAATAATACAGAAAGCACCATCTAGTGGCAGATTTTGTCAAAAAGTCTTTACATAAACCAAGAAGGTAAGGGAATGCATCAATCGACCCACAATTTTGAAATATATAGAAGAGTCGGCGAGTTCTGCAAAGCAAAGACCACGAGAGCCAAAAACTTCAATAAAATAGAAAGTATTTGATTAATTTTATTTACAAGGGACTCACTACAAATTCAGGTCCTCTTATTCCCTCTTATTCCCGGAAATTGATATAAAAATAAGCAACTTCCTAAAGAACCGACTAATTTCGCTTTAAACAGAAAAACATTTTTCTTTATAGCCTTAAATTCATATTTAAAAACATCTTAAAGCTTTAAATTTGCTGGATACACTATCACACATACACGCATCCAAAACGCTTAACAAATTAAAGACATTGCCACTAAGAGTTTGCTCCAAAGGATCAAAACCAGAAAACCCATATTCTTCTCATTCTAAATATGGTAATTACACACGAAAGGCACATTCCATGGTTAGTGGTGGCAATAAACAAACTTTACACCATGACATGTGCGGCGCGCACACAACAAAAATAACAGCAACACAGAAGCATCAGTAGGAGCAGTAGCATGAAACAGGAGCAACATTAGCAACTATGAAAGGAAACAGCAATGAGAATGTGATTGTGGCTGTAGAGGAGACGAAGCTGAAGCATCCTAACCAAAGAATTAAGTAATTCTCTTCAACAACAACGAAAACAACCAAATACAGCCCTAAAGAATTCAAAACACACAAATTGCGCCTAAAATGCTGCTGCATTTATGTTATATAAAAAATTCACAAAATTATATACATGTACGTACGTAAGGATTTATATAGGCAAATGAAGATGCCTCTACAATGAAAATGTGGTAGGCTGGCTGGCTGACTGGCTGGCTGAGCAACTAAGTTCAGCTAAGCTATAATATACTATATAATATATATTTGTAGATATGTAGTTGTATGTAAACGTGTCCTTTGTTCAATGTCACATACTTGCACACTTAAACGCACAAAAAAGGATCGTAAAGAAATCGTACTCCTCAGCGCGGTCGTCGTCATCAATGAGTATGCTCAAGAAAATGTTTAGTAAAGTAAGAAAAATAATAAAAAAGGAACATTTTCAACATTTGCAACGCCAGAAGAAGAAAGCAAGTAATAATAGAATGGTGGCATCATGTGCTTCTTCTGGAGTATATATATATGTGCATGAAGTCTGAGTTCTGGTCTTAAGCTGCTGATATTCTGTTTGTTTTGCGTACAGCTGAAGTGCCAAATTAGGTTAAATTATATGACACCTTGGGAATTTTAGATGTAATGTGTATGCGTGTCTGTAGTGGTAAAAATATAAAGTTGAATAGAAATAGTAAATAGCAAAAGTACTAAAAAACTAAAATAACAACAAGTAGCAAGTCCAAAAATCATAAAAGCAAATCTGCTGATACACGCACACATAAACAGATACACTCATGAAATGAAATGTCACAGTTATAAAAATAAATTGATGTCGTGGAAAAACACACACACACACACATTCAACCATAGCAACTCAGGAACACGAGATGTGTCTGGAAAACAAACTTGTTGACATTTTTGGTTAAGTTTTTGTGGCATGGTGACGAAAAAATTAAGAAAGTTTTGCTTTTCTTTTTCAGTTTACTAGAAATGTTCATAGAAGTTAACAAAGTTTATTAATGTGTGCGTATGAATTGGATATGAATATGAGCTGGAGCAGTTAAGAAAACAGAGAACGACAACAGCAAATAAGTAAGCGAGAAAACTTCTAAATTGGCTAATAATAAACGTTAATTGAAGATTTTCAGCATATGTAAATGAAGATTTTTGTTGGTTATTTTATTAGTTTTAGTTTCATAGAGTCAAAGATTTTAATAACTTACGGAGGGAGATGTAAAATAGTAAGCGTAAAGTGGAGAAGCAAAGTGGTTTATTTAAGCATTCATTCAGTTTCTCTGGAAATCGAACCTAAGGCGACTGGAATTCCCGTCTACCACTTTTTGTTGTATGCCGAATCCGATCGGCGAAGTGAAAAGCTTTTCTTTAAACATTTTTATTTTTGTTGGTTGCTGTTGCTAACCAAGAGGCGGTGCCGTGTAAAAACATTTTTATTTTTTATACATTTTCAATTTTTGACCTAATGCACACTAACCACTATGCCACAATCATTACTTTTTCGTAAATATTCATTTATAGATGTGATTATCTCAAAAATTTTAAACCATAAATTTGTAATTACAGAAAAATCAACTATGGAATAATTAAATCAGAAGACAATAGTCAAGAGTTGTCAGTAATCACGAAAAGTTAATTACTTTCTTTTGTTGGATACTGAAATAGATTTTCCTGAACTGTATGAATACCTCACGAAAAAAGTTGCTGCTACGTTCTCTAATATTTTAGCTCCAGCGATACGCATGGATTGTTAAAAAAAAAAACCTCTGAAGGAGATCTCCTATTGAGAAAATTTTTCGTTGGGCTACTTTTGGCTAAATAAAAAATTATTTGGTTTTGCATAAAAATATTTGAAAAAATTTGAGATAACGAGATTCTGTATGATTTTTTGATTTTCTTATGCGATTTCTATCAAATCGATCAAAAATAAACAAATTGAATTCGCAATGAAACAAATATCCAAAGAGTCGGACGAAAACCAAATATAAAACTTATATAAAATTACTATCACTAAACCACTACCAAAAATTTTAAATATTTTAATGTAACAACATTTTCGGTTTTTAAACCGTATTATTTTTTACCTTTTATTTGACCAAGACTAACGTAATTAAACATTTTTACAGGTTTTTTTTTTAAAACCAACCAGCTTACGACTGCTGATCGCATAGAAATAAGTATTCTGATAAAAAAAGTAAACGAATTCAGCATAACTAATTAAATTAAACAACGCCGAGAATACTATGTAGCAGTATCGAGTTGCTAACACATTTTTATATTGGAAAAATGTCAAGTCGTTGATAATATTGACATTATATCATTATTGGTTAGGCTGCTTACTTATTTGTGGTACTAGAAGCTTGGGTCGCTATCTGGTTAATTGTAGAAATGGTTTCCAAACATTCTCATCTTCTTCTTCCAATAAAAAAAAGAACAAAAACCTAATCGAATTTGAATTTATGTTGTACAACATAACACTTTCAATATTTGACAGCTAAAGCACTACACATACATATATATATGCATGCATGTGTGTCCATACAATTTGTACATAAATAACTTGTCAAGTAAATTTAAGGATATCAAGCATAAATAAATAAGCTTTACAAAGAAAATAATTAAAAATAAATTAACAACAACCGAAATAAAGAAGAATGCTCATATACACACTGACACAGAAAAGAAGCCACACACACACACATATGTATATATATACTTTGAAGATCCGATGAAAATCATGAAACCATATGCGGAAAAATGACATGGGAAAATTTAATATGAAAAGCACATGTGTGTCGTAGTGCTTCATGCAGCAGCCACAGCAGAAAATAAATACGAGCAACAACAACAACAACAAATTGATGAAGATAAACTTGAAGCTTGAAGGAACAGCAGCAACAGCAACAACCGCAGCAACAGCAGAAAAAAGCAAAAGATAAAAAAGGAGAACACCATAGCAGCAAAAATAACATGAATGAATGTCCTCCTAAACTAAGTTAAGCAAATATGAAATAGCAAGTAAAAAACAACAAACTGGGCCACTGACATTGACAACAACAAAAACACAACCCAACGTGCTTAAGTGAAGGCGTTGGCGCAAGGAGTAGAGCGGAAGGAAATGAATAGCGCTAGCAAAAAGAGAAAAAGATAGAAGTAAAATTCATAGAAAACGAAAACTATGTCAACGTCAGCCAACACCATATTCGAAATCACATTCTATAGCTTAGGATTTGGCAGCAGCAGTGGAACATTGCAATGAGTTGCTGGTGATTATGCCCAATATGTGTTGGGGTCTCTGCCGCTAGTTACGGTGATGATGATACTCGATTGATGCTAATGTAAAAATAATAGTATACCAGAGTAAGTTCATATACACTAGACCTGCCCAAATCTTTTCTGAAAATTCTTTGCGAAAAAATAAGATTTGCAAAATAAATATTCAAAAAGTTGTTTCCTCAAAAAATAAAAGTTTCTTCTACTTGCTGCAAGGTCGAATTTTAGTGTTAGTCAGAATTTTCGGATATCTTTTTTAAAAAGGACATAAATCATTTGTTCTGATGTATTTTTTAATTTTTTGTTTTTTATGTTTACTTGGCCTGATAGCTTTCTCTATTTTATGCGCATAATAAAACATATTTAGAAAATTTGGGCAGGTCTAATAACACTAATGTGTACAAAACGTGTACATATATGCGGATAATTTAAATACCAAGTATGTACAAACATAAATAAGTATGGATCTACATATTTCTAAGTATGTTGTAAAAATGGCACTCGATAAAAGTATGTGAAAGTAGAAAAAATGTCTACGAAGAAGCTTTTCGCACATCAATCACTTAAAAGCGTTTATTAGTAGAACGAAAAGCAAAAAAAAAAAACCAAAAAGTTTTTAGCATTAATGCATTTGTAGATAACAAAAAAATTCTATGAATATGTAACTGAAAGTAGCACATAATGAGATGTGATGCTTGAAGTAAGGAGGTATCTATGTAGTAGGAAAAAAATCACAGCCGTGCTAAAGTAGAATAATATTTTTCATTTATATGCATTTGCAGTTATTATCGTACGAGAACAATGACGTCGACGAGAACGTGATGTGAATAAAATAGGAAACTAATCAATATGTAGTGCTTTCCACCTACAATCCACTTCAATAATAATGAATGTGACTACATAAAATGCATAAAAATAAAAGTGAAAAGTTTACTAGCAAAAAATAAATTATAAGCCATGCTCTACAGAGCTAATTATATTAAAATGTAGGACATGACTCCATAGTAAATAATTCTCGGGAGTGTCAAGTAAAAATAACCGGGATTTCGGCTAACTACTTTAGGTGCTGTTTGAGCCCACAAGACAATATACAATAAGGCTGTGTGTCTCTAATAGACTATAAGACTATAGTATTCTAAGACGACCTCCAAGCATATGTAGAAAATTCTTTCCAACCTCAAAAAAAAAAAATTATGTGAAAAAGTCTATTAATTAATTTGATTCTCTTTCCCTTGGCATTTAAATCTTATGCCAGCTCATTTTCCTTAAATTGTTTCCTTTGAGGTAAATGAATAATTAAAATAAATATTAAAAAAGATGTTAAAAGAATTTTCTGAAAAAACTAAAATATTTCAATTTCATACGATGTCAAAAATACTCAACAAATAGGTATACCAAGAAAAAAAAAACAAAAGAACTGAAATTTTAATTTCACCAAATCGACAAATCAGCAAAAAAAAAATAAAAATACATATTGATTTAGCAAAAAAAAAAAACCGACGAGTTTAATGAATGCGGAAGTAAAAATTTGAATGAAAGCGGAAATAAAAATGCGAAATGAAATCATTCATGAAATTTATACAATTGCAGCAAAAAATAAAAAAGAACATAAAAAAATAAAAGAAATTGTCAATTCTGCTGTAGTAGTAAAAACTTTAATGGCGAAGCTGCAACCATTGTACAATTTTGATGATGATTGTGGGGCAGCCGGGAAGGAAACAAAAGAAACTAGGGATAGAAACAGGAAAATAAACTTACAATACCAAATAAATTAAAAAAAAAAAGAAAAATACGAAAGGAAGTAAGGCAAAAAAAGAAGAAAAGTTTCCTACAAAAAAACGTTATAGAAAATTTTGTAAATTGTTACAAAAGACAGAAAATTAAAAAACAAACAATAAAAAACAAAAATCAGAGAGAGAAATGTAAATAAAATATAATAAATTATGCATGCCAGATACTAGAACATATAGGAGAACAACCGACCGACCAACTAATAGTCTCACGGAAGTAGTAAACTTTTATTTTGAGAAAAAGTAAATTATAGCTTTAAGTAATTGCTTTACATTTCATCAATTTGCACCTCAAATCCAGTTAAAGGTCAACAAAAAGTGCCTTCAAGAATTTTAAATCAGTTTTCAAACGAAATTGAAGAAGAAGGCGATAAAAAAAAGTAAAATGTTGTAATTTTATTATGACAAATAAAATTTGTGTTACACACTTAAACACGCTAAATCGAATCATAAAATGCATACAAGTATGCGAGTAAACGAAAATTCTATATGAAAGCTTTGCTGACACTGTAGCTGACAGTTTTTGCCTGCAGACATCAATCATAAATACAAAGCAACACAACCCAACCACACACGACAGTTAGCGCCCACCACCTAGCAGTCAATCAACCTACCTTAGCATTTGATGTAGCTCATTTGAAAAATAACGGCAACAATAATAGAGTGCCAGTTTTGACAATGACATAACACATGTCATTTGTCAAGGCGGGCGGGCGGATGGGCAACGGCAACGCGGACCAAAAGAGTAAGAGAGACAGTGACAGCAAGACACAACGTGAGCTCATGAGCGAGTTAGAAAGAAAGAGGAAAAAAAAAGTCGAGTGCGTGCGAAATCAAATTCTATTCACAAAAAAAAAAAAGAGTAAGAAAAAAATACAAAAAAAAATATCAATACAATGCGAAGGAAAAAAAAAGCCAAGAAAAAGGAAGAAGAAATCTGTTTCTTTAGGCTTTTAAGCATTAGGTGGTGGGGTAAGTGGGAAAACGGCGGGAGGAGGACCGAAATCTCAGCCCGAAGGAGAAAAGCCGTAGCCCATTAGTGACAGCTAGCGCGCGTCAGTCAAAACAGATTTGTGTGCCAAAAAGAAAAGTAAAGAAAATCAGCAGACAAAATGAAAAAGCCCTCAAGTTGACACACGCATACGTACGCACGCAGTCAGAAAAATGCCATTACTCCCCCGGTCCCTTCCCTTTAATGCTGTAGTTGTAAAAATGATAAAACTGGCCGTGTGTGCACTTCCTGTAGTATAAAACGAAATGAAAATTTAAAAGTGAAAAGAAACAAAAAAAAAAAAAAAATAAGAATTGATGAAAAAATGAAATTCATTGATTTTTAAGCGGAAGCTGTGCCTTTTTTCCTGTTGTTTTTTTTTTTTGTGTTGTTGTTTTGTTAAGGTGGCAAGACATTGTGATTGTGATTGATTGCGGCTTGATTGCGCGCTACTGACAGTAATGACGGCTTAAAAGAAGGAAACGAAAACGGAAGTGGAAACAGCAGCAAAAGAGGGAAAATGAAGAAAACAGTGACACTTATGTCTACAAATAAATCAAAACAAAAGCCAAGTAGAAATTGTGTGGAAGAATTTACTTTGTTTGTTTCTTTAAATGAAGAATTGTGTACCAAGGCCTCACGTCACTTCGAGAAGCAGCGAACAAAAAAGGTCAAGCGAAAATAATGTATTCTACGCAAGAAAATTAGAAAGAGGAGGGGTCATTATCAGTTTTCCTATCCCATCTACTCATTGATGGACAGTGATTTTTTTCCGTTTGTTTGTTGCCTAGTTATCAATGACAGCTACTCTTTCATTATCATCAACTTTCTTTTATGCGCTTTCCGTTTCACTGATAAGTTAAACCAAGTGCAGCAGGCAGATAAATTAGTTGTCAACGAGATAAATATCATTTAGTATAGGAAAATTAAAAGGGGTCGACATTTTGGAGCATCTCTTAGTTTTCATCTTTAAGATCCTTTATTTTCCCCTTTTCATATTTTTGAGTTGATGAAAATAAATTCTTAAAATTATTTTTGTACTTACTTGCTAAAACCTTTATAGACAGTAGCGTATGAACCTTCGCCCAGTTGCTCCAACTTTATATAGGCATCTGATTTACCAAATGGTGAGTCACCCTGTAAATGTAAAGAAAAATTCAATATAATATTAATATGTAAGCAGCTGAGACTCTCTGTTCTCCTTTAAAATCAATGCAGCCTAGAAGTATGCAATAATTTTGACTTGCTTGAATCAGCGTTGGCAATTAAACAGTGATGCCACAAAATATCGAAAAATCCGCAACGAAAAATATCTCATCTCGACATTGTTTCGCCGAAAATTTATCCTCACCTAAAAGCAACCAAAAACACATCTTAATTAAATGTCTAATTTTTTTCTATACGTTTTTCAGGCATGTACTGCTGCGTGCTTCTTTCTAATAATTCTGCAAACATAATATAGGCAGATTGACGCTATATGGCAAATAATCAAACGCCCTTTGCACGGTGCAAGAAAAACAATTTTAATTTCTCGCTGCACGAGAATTGCTAAGTTTTACAATATTTACGATTTTTCGAAGATATTTCAAATTGAAAAAAAAAAACGCGCTGAGCTCTAAATCACTTTTTTCGCGTTTTAATTTTCAAAAAGCACTAAAAATCAGTGGGAAAAGCGCTGAGTTGGCCACACTGCACATAAATAATCCTTCAAACCCTATTTTAGTATCTAATATATATGATGTAATGTATTAAATATTTGGGACACTCAATGCCAACCACAAGTGGAAAACAAAGGGTCCCATCAGGAGAGAATATAAAGAGATAAAAAAACAATTTGTTAATTTAACTGAGTAGGCTTAGGCAAAAACATTTGTATTTTAAAAAATATAAACTGAATAAGAATTTCAAGCATACAAAATTGTACCAACACAACTGAAAATGAATGAAAATTTCACAATATACGCTTGTGCTTATGCAATGAAATTTATACTCTTCTTTGTGTATTGATGAGGGATGAAATAACAATATGAAAACAAAATAGAGTTGCCGGATTAATTTTTATTCGTAACAGAAATATTTTTGAATCGAGAGTGAATTTCAGGCAAATTTAGCATTTTGCTGAAATGCGTCTGGAATGCAAAATTTCGCCATACAAAAACTGTCAAATGAAATTCTGCATTTCAACGAAATCCACTTGAAATATAGGAAGTAACTAACAACACTCAAATATACCATAAGGTTGTAAAAAACAGGAAAAATTTAAGATCTATTAGATTTTTTTTTAGATATTTTAGATTTTGTTTTCAACAGCTGCTCTTGTAATATATATTAAGTAAAAAAATAAAATAATGGAGTCGAAGAGTAGCTTATTGTCGTTCCTCTAATTATCCATAATCGCTATATAAATTCTTGGTGTCCAAATCCAATTGAAAGGCAACATTTCTATTTATTTTTATTTACACAAAACACACACAAAAAATTCTTCTTCTCCCAACTTAATCTGTTAAAAAACGAATTTGAAAATTCTTTTTTGTCGTGTATTCACCTAAATTTTAAATTCAAAATTTCAACGAAATTCACTCTCGTGTTTCCACACTATTAAAGAAGTTTTAAGTCCTGTGAAGAAATCTTAGTAATTTCGATAGCATTACGAAAAGTGACTATGAATCTTGAGGACTCTTATTCATATATACATATTTTGTATAAAAAAAAAAAACATTTCTATATAGGTACTTGCTTCGTCTTACTTAATATTGCCGAGGACACAATTTTTCAGATTTATATTCCTAAGCCAATTTCTAATAAAGTTACTATTTCCACTCATATTTTACGCCCCCCTCCATAAAATGTACTCACTTCTTTCAGAACTACTAATGCTAAAGTTTTATCAATGAATCTATGTATCATCACCAAAAATCTAAATAAACCCGTTTTTTCAAAATAAATGCTTCTTTTTTTCTCAGCCAGAAGTGTAAACACTAAAAAGAAAAGAAAAGAAAAAAAAAAGCAACTATGCATTTTATCTCTGTGAACTTTATCGAAGGTACTTATCATTTCAACACTCAACTCGGCACGATTATTCAACGACACCACAAACTACTATTCGTGCCACTACTGCTACTACCATTACTGCAACATTACATTATATTTCCACTACTACTAACAACAATACTAAATCTCTTTAAAAGTCTTATTTATTGCACTTTTCTTTCGCTTTCGAGTGTTTGTTTCTTTGTTTTATTTCTTCTCAAGTACTATGTAGTCGCATAGTAGGTAAAAAATATAAATAAAATAAAATTGAGAGTAAAAAAACTACAAAGTACTTACGCCAAATGCACTAAAACGTTTTCGTCGCGGATGCGGGTCCTGTTTGTTGAGAAATACTTCCGATTTCGGTCTGGGTGGCTTTTTTGGACGCATAATGACGCGTGTCTCCTCCCGGATGTCATCGTCCAGTAATTTACTATCGGATGAAACGGACAATTGTCGCTGGACGCGATCATGATGGTCGGTGCTGTCAGTGCTACGCCAGTCTGTAAGAAAAAACGTAAGAACAGAAGAAGAACAATAAATAAAAATGTCGTACAAAAGAAGAAAAGTGTATGCAACTAAAAAAATAAACATTAAGGATAAACTATAGAGGAAGTTACGGCAAAGTTTAATGAAAAGGAATTTAAAGACGTAACTTGAAAGAAAAGGAAACTTTTGTTGTTGTTGGAAAACATAGAGAGAAACACATAAAAGGAGTTTACTTTTTATAACGCCGAATAGTATCCGCAGTAATGCGTGAGTTGCAACTGCACAGCAATAACAACTACCACTACACTACACTTTAACGATTTGTGCTGCAAAAAAGAAGTAGATGTATTTTGTAGTTTTTTTAAGAGCTGCTTACCACAAAGAGTTGTAGTGTTAAAATTTCACTTAGCACAATTTTTTTCTGTGTGCTTTCTGAAAATCGCCCTTTGTTTTCCAGTGTGAATTGCGCACTTTAGCGCTTTTCGGTATGAGTTTACAACAACGAAAATTGTTCATCAAAAGTAATTTCGTAGTTTTTGGACTTTCTCACACAAAAGAGTGCTGCCTGCAACTTGCATATACATACATATAAAATTTCAAATAACTCAAAGTTATTCAAAAAAAAAAAAAAGGTTTAAGTTGTTCAAAAAATTTTTGTACTTTTTTGACCCAAAACATGGCCAAAAAATATAAAATAAAAAATATTTTCCAATAAAACAAACAAAATTTTATGCTCAGCAGGAAATTACATCGGACCTGACGGGGCAGGCAATGGCTTTAGGCCATGAAACAAAATTGCGACGAAGAGAATCGATCGATCTGTCAAAAAATTTTTAATATGTATACAAAACAAGGTGAATTTTTACCAGGTGAAGTTACCAGCAACTCGTTCTTCTTCTTTCTTCGTGGTCTTACTTTTAACTTTCTCTATTTTGAGATTCACTGCATGCCAGTATTATGGCCGCAACAACAAAGATGTGTTGTTATTGGTTTGTTGTACGGCTGATTTTGGCATTTTATGGTAATCTGACACAACAACAAAAATGTGTTAATTTGTACAGGATGAAATTGTTGTAATCTTGGTGTCACCTTATACATGATTCCACCATGATACAAATTTATGTTTTTCGTATCGTCCTCGTTTCTCAGTTTCGCAGTTATTCTGCTTAGGGCATAAGTCACTGAGAGGTGAACACGTGACAGTCACACAAAGTTTCAGCATATTCAAGAAAGTTTTTAGTCATTACTTATGAGAATAGATGGCATTACTTATGAGAATGAATGTCACTAATATGATGAAGACTTGATACTTTCATTTGCAAATTTGTTCAAGTCGTAGGGAACATCCAATTTATTGGGAAACACCATTATGCACGACTAAACGTAATGCTGGCTGGTTTTAAAGAGGTCTTCTTGGTGACGTGTAGAAGAAATGTCTAGTTGGTTTTTTTCTGCTTTTTAATTGTGACTAGTAAATGAATTATGAGTAGGTTGGAAGGATAGGGGTTGACTAGAGCACAGTGAAACATGTAAAACATAAAAATAAAATAAATTTTATTAAAATTTTACACTTTTATGTTATTACTGCGGGGTATACAATAATGTTACAAAACTAAAGGAGACTACAGTAGCATGGATTTTTTCCAATGGAATTATTAAAAACTTTAATCAATTATCGTCTTTCTTTTTGTCGAACACTCAGACTTTAAATGCAATTTTTTATACGCTCTAGGCTACAAGTGAAAACCTGTAACAGTGAAATATTTATAGTTAAAGTTCATATATTTACAAAATGAAATACAAAACGCATTTACTTATATAAGACACGGGCAATTTTAACCCTTTTCATATGCGAATAGTTGCAATAAAAAATAATAATAAATTCAAGTTTGTTCGTTTTTTTTATGCGTATCAAACGCAACATCAACACGCTGCCGGGTTCAATTCCAATGGGAAAAATAATCTAACAAGCAAACGTAAAAGAAAAACCAGAATGAATGAAGAAAAAAGAAAAACTTTTATAAGCGTTTGGCAGCAGACGGCATCGGTTAAAGTAGCAGCCTTACAGCCTTCAAGCTTGAATGAATTTTACAAAAGTATAAAAACACCAAATGCACCCACCACAAACACAACAATCGACAGCAGCAATAGAGCAAGAGCAATACTCTCTGGTAGTAAATAGCAAGCAGCAACAGCAGAGACAGCAGCAAGCAATGGCAGCGAGTGTTGCAAAACAACATTTTATTTGTGCAATTTAAAACATACGAGTACATAAAAAACAACACCAGAAACAAGCGCAACATGGAAGAAAAAGTTGGTCTAGGACATCAAGCAAGGATTTATTTTATATTGCATAAACACAAGCGTACACACATAGCTAACTATTCATTCAACATACCACACTGCATACACACACACCCATTCAACTTTTTCCCCTGCCATATTTTATAGTTCATAAGCCGAGCAGCGCTGAGTAGTAATGTAAAGCAAATGCTTCCACCAATAAAGTTTATATGCATGGCTGTGTGTATGAAAAGCAACTGCTGCTGCCACTGCTACTGGGTCACCTAGTAACCTGGAGACATTTACACATTAAAGTAATAGTACCTAGTATATATATATGCATGTAGTGTATGTCGTTGTAGTAGTAACAGTAGAGAGAGACATACCGAATGGAGTAAAAAGGTGAAGGTGGCAAAAAGTGCACTACATAAGTATGTATGTATGTGTGTAATGATGATGATGGGGATGATGATAGTGCCGGTGTTGGTGATGCCGCTGATGATGGCGTGGCTGATGTTGCTGTATACTTTGATGCCACAGTACCACCACCATGTGTATGTTTGTCTGAATGTGTGTGTGGTTGCATATTTGCATATCTCAATTCAGTATGGAAGATTTTTTATTTGAGTACTAATTACTTTTTAAATTACATTTGCTTCGCCCTTGTTTTATTTATTTATTTTTTTTTCATTTGCATTTTTGTTTATTCATTTTTGCAAATGGTGCCCAGATAGATGATGACACCATGTTTGCACTCAGGTTAGTGTGCGGCTTTATCTATGTTTGCATGTGTGTGTGCATGCAATTTATGAAAGGATTTTCTTGTATGCACATAAAGTGAATTGTTCAAATTTGCTTTTGGTAGTGGCAGTGGTGTTTGTGGTAATGTTTGTTTGTATGTGTATGTGTGTGTGTGTGAGTGCGTGTGCTTACTCTGTAAGTCCTTGAAAATAAAAGAATTTTAGATTAGCTATAAAATTTAATTTATACCAGCAAAAAAATTTAAAGTTCTGGCATTTTTGCAGTTTTCTTTTTATTTGTAATTTTATACAAATTTCTAAAGAAATCTACGAACTGAGTTTGCTCACAGAGTTGAAAACTTTATTCTGAAGTTATTCTACTGCACTCGAAGAAGTGAAGGGTATATTGAATAAGATGGTTTCAACTACATATAGCGGATCCTAGGGGGGGTTTTTCTTTAGGCATTGGTTGGTTGGAGTGGCTGTCTAGAAGCACACTTAGACCAGATCCACCCACGGTTCGACCTACAGCTTAACGCCGTTTCCCAAAAGCGGTGTGTCAATTTGTTATCACTTGGTGGTTTTCCCATTGCCTACCAAGATGCGTACTTGTACACTTTCTTATAATTGGAGGCATTAAAACAATTTATTTTTCAAAGACTGTATGCTTGCTCTAGAATCACGATTCATGTATTGAAAAACAGAATATTTTATTACAAAACCTCAACCTTGGATCCACCATTGGTTGTCACTATTAATTTAATATTGTTTGTTATTTTATAAAACAATGTAAAAACAAAACTAAAACCAGAGCTCCAGTATTCTCCAGCCTCAATTTTATATCTCCCACTTTTCCACATATCCGCTTTATTCTTTACAGTCATCATATTTAATATTATTTGTTACGGCTTTCTCAAAAATTCTATTACACTTACATTTTAATGCCTTAAATAATTTAACTTATTAATGCTTAAACTGCTTATGAAACAAACCAACCGCACAAGCAAAAAAATGAGCAACACACTTTAGATTCCCATAGACACAGTCGATGTGGGAAGATGGGTCCACATTTCCCCTCTATCAGCAAGTGTTGCCATGGGAAATAAATAATATAAGAAACTCAAATAAAAAGTTTATTTGTCTTATTTTTTCATAGGATTTTCGAGAACTTATTTCATTTTTGTTGTTTTTCATTTTACTATTGCTGTAGGTATATGTAGCCAGCAATAAAAGAGAAAGGAAGGAAATGAGGAAAATATTAAAATTAAAAGGAGAAAAGAGATTTTCTTAATTCAGTTGTTGTCTTTTATATTATTTTGCCTTTGTTCGTTATTGTGGCTGCATTTTTTGTTTTATTTATCTGCATCTCTATATGTGACTGGAGGGCATCATTGGAATTGTGTGGCACAACAACAACATTTTAAGGGATTTATTCAATTTTTTTTTTTTAAATATTAGACAATAGACTAAATAGAGCAAGTGAGGATGATGATGATATTTATTAAACTGAAAATTTGATTTCCATGTTACACAAAGAACCTTAATTTTAAAACATTTTTGTTGTTTTTGTGTTTTACTAAAACTTTAATCCTCCCTCAACCTAAAATTCACTTGTGCAATTTGTTGTACTTAAAACTTAAATACCACTACGTACAATATTTTGCCTTGAGGACATGTGCACGTGTATCCTTTTGTGTGTTATCCTTGCTGAATACATAATGCTATGAGAAATTCTTATTTCTCTAAGTAAATATTGCAAATATTTTGTTGTGTTCAATACAATATGCTTTTTTCATAGTTTCATTTCCTCTTAGCCATTGGGAGTGAACTTATTTGTCAAATATTTTCTATCCACAGTATTTAAGTTTAAGTATTCACAAAAACGACAAAATATTTGACAATTTTAAATGTTTTTTTTCTTTTGATTTTTTGCTCTTATTCCAGATAAGATTGAGATTTTGCAAAATATATACTGATTTTGGTATATTCTTTCAACCAAATTTCATTTACTAAAATGTAATTTGGTTTCTTTAACGAACAATTCCAATTTGCTTGCCTTCGTTACACACTCTCGAGTTCACTCATCCTCATCCGCTCGTTTTACAATATTTGAATTTATACAATTTCCGTTTCCTGTTGCAATAAAATCGTTGATGATGTTGATAATCTCGTTTCATTTTCATTTATTTTCTTCAAATATTTTATACTCTCAAGTCTCATAATAATATTAGATTGATGTGTTTGTTTCTGCCCGGGTAGAAATGAATTGCATGAGAAATGCACGCACATAAAAGTTTTAAGGAAAACTCGGATATATTCAGCCATTATAAAATAGCAGTTCCCAAAAATATGTGTTAATTTACCAATTTTATTATGCTTCTTAAGAGTTGTAAATACAAGGATACAAACAGACAGACTTTGTTTCGTTCATATGCACATAGATTAACCTTAAAGTTGAAATAAGTTATTGTGTAGGTGTTGTTGCTGGTTTACATCTTACTGCTACACCTCTGCCCCATTTTCCCTTTCTCTCTCACGCTTCCTGATATTACACTGCCAGCCACTTCCGTTTCCGTTTATTTTATAACGTAATATTTTGGAAACATTTTTATACATTAAAAGCACACACAGTCTCCAGCACATACATAAATAAATTTGTATGTATGTGTGAAGCATAAGCTTGAGCACACATTTTCAAATTATCTGCTTATTTTCGAGAGCAAGTGTGCGAATCATCTGCAAATAATGCTGCAGCATTCTTTGCAATGCCTTTAGTTTTTATAGTGTTGCAGCAGCAGCATTTCAGAAATGGCAATAAGCAGCAACTTTTTTTTATTTTTTTTGTTATTTTATTTTTTTTATCATTATTTCTCTTCTTGTTTGTTGTTGATATTTTCTTCAGCTCTCTGAAATTGCTCTTGATAAATATTTAATTTTTATTTTCGTAGCTTTTCCGCTTAATCTTCTTCACTTCTTCTACTTGTTGGCTCCACATTGATATGAGTATATGTAATTTTTTTCTTTTCGCTTGCTGTAAATAGCATCAAAATGCTGCATGTTGATTGTGAGTAAAAAATTTGCGACATTGATTTATAGTTATAGCGCGTTTTTCCTTTAAGGATATCAAACTGGTACCTACATACATTTATGCATACATATTGTGTGTTTGTGTATCGAAAAGTGATATGAATATACAAGGGGAATTTTAAGTGAAAAAAAAAATCAACAAAACCATGTAAAAAAAGATAAACTTAAGCGATATTATTACAGTAAAAATGCAATTTAAATACGATCTGAAACAAAAGATTCTAGGTTTCAAAATGTTGAAGTTCATCGAATGAAATGCCGAAGTTCATTGGGCTTTTGTAGTTGCAACAGTGAATCTATGACGCTTATGCTCACGAGCGAAAATCATTTAAGTTTTTTAATGGAATCCCATTTCTCACTCTTACGCCGAACATGAAATGCTGGGTAAATCGCACACCGTATACGCAGAGTTTTAAATGTGTCAATATATCATTTTACAAAATAGTTTATAGCATTAAAAAACGTTTGGCCAGACTTTTTCATACTTAGTTACTTAACTGGTAGTTCAACTATTTATCGATCTTGGTAATAACATGTGTAGTTAATTTCCCTTGTACCTGGTTTTTCGAACGAAATAGACTACCTTCCTAGACGAACAGTTTCCTTCCATGCGCTAAACATGACCGAACCAGCTCCTGGATTTTTATGCCATTAACTATGACAGTGCCGGCGTTCAGCTCATGATTCCATTTTCTTCGATATCTGCGAGTTGTCTTCATCTCGAATGCTTCCACCAACCTCTTATCATTGGTCGCCATCGTCTATGCCTCAGCGCCATACATTAGGACGAGAAAGATGAGGGAAGTTGCGGCCCTTCTAAACCTAAAGAATATAGCTATCGCCAGATTGCAGCAATGACAGGAATATGTTCATAATCTGTTGGTGAAATAGCAAAAAATCTGCAACAAGGAGGTTCTCTGCAGCATACCCGATGAACAAATTGTCGCTCCGCGCGAGAGACCAACACTGAAGAGGACCAAAAAATTATTAACAGCGCAATACAACAGAGGAATGGATCTATCCATGCACTCACAAAACACATACAGGACTTAGGAATAAAAATATCTGCAATGGCACTAAGACGTCGATTGCACGAACAAATATCAAATGTAGGCGTTCTGTGAAACGACCTCGTTTGACGCCGGCGATGAGAAAAAACCGATTCTTTGGGTAAAGTTGCACAAGGACTACACAAATGGCAACTTGGATAGGGTAAACAAACAAATTTTCATACCTTACATGGGAGACATAAGAGCATAATTTTAAAATATCCCATTTTTCACACATTGTGTAAGTGACTTATAGCGTCGAATGCCGGCTAGAAGTCCTCACGGAATCAACCTAATTTGTTAGAAAACGCTCCAATTAGAAGTGCCATGCATCTTGCATGGTGAGTCGAGTAAAACATCCTCCTGCTGTGATGGTGTGGAGATGCATTAGAACAAAAGATCCGGAGCCCTTACATTTTGTAGAGGGAACACTGCACAGTTTTTAGTACCTGGAGATACTGAGAAGCAAACTTCTACTTTACTATTCCTATTTCAAGTTGAAAAATATGAAATATTCTTCTTGTCCGTAATTCATTGAACAGGGACTGTAGTTTTTTTTTCGATTATGACAAAGCACTTTTTTACTTATATTATCTTTTTGTTGTTCACATATTTTTATGCAAATATTGTGTACCTAGCTAAGAAAAATATGTTTGCCTGCCTTACAGTCTGTATGTCGGTGTGTCAGTTTTTCATCCTATTTACATATGCGAAAAAATAGATATTCTTTATTTTATAAAATTTTTCTTAAATTCTTTAGTGGTGTTGATGTTAAAGGCAGCAAACTCACAACAAGCAAACAGACGAAAAAATCACTAACAGCATATGCCCCACAAATTTCAACAAAATATAAATGTAAGTATTTGTTGTAATATAAAGCAAGCCAGCAGCTCAGATGTACGTCAGCTATCTCCCTGCTGTTGTGCTTTTATATTTTAGTACAATATAGTTGTTTGTTCTTTTTTTTTTTAAACATCCTACAGCGTGATATGATGTCCCTTTTATCCTCGAGTCTATGTGCATATGTATTGTATTTGTTTGTTTGTTTGCATTATTATTGTAATTTTTTGTTTACTATTTGTTTTTGAGATTTACTATAATATTTTGTTGTTGGAGCGTATATTGTTTTATTATGACAACTATGTTGCGGCGACGAGTAGGGGAGAGGAGAACGGCAGAATGTGGAGCACACATGTACACCGCCCCACACACACACACACACATATACTGTAATACGAACATAAATGCAATTGCCATACAAATCACAACAGGATATGAGCTTTTTTTCTTTGTAGGCTGTAGTTGTAATACGCATACACACAATACAATGATACATTGTTTATGCGTGCATTTATGGTATGTATGACTGTGTGCGCGTTTGTTTTCATTTTAAATTATGCATAAATATGAATTAGCGTTAGCGCTGATTTTATGCGCTTTTATGAAAATGTACGAATTTTCTGTTTCTGTAATAATTTTACAATAAAATTTTGCAACATAAATAAATCCAACAGCAATGACGGAGATATGAAATTTCGCAAAAAGAAAAATCAGCGAAAATTTCTACGCTTGTAAATGTTACAAAATATTAAAATTTTATATACTTACAGTCCATTTTACAACTATATCATCTTTTTATTTAGAAAGTTTACAAATCCTTTTTGTTCATAAAATTATCATGGCAGCACACTTTACTCCACGAATTAAAAAAAAAAAAACAAACATAATTTCTTCTATTTACTAGCTTAATTAAGAAGATGTGACTTTCCTGTGTTTCAAAATTAAATAATTATTTAGTAAGAATAAAAAGTTTGTAAGTCTTAAAGTCAAATTCTCTTATGTTTAGCGGTCGGTTGAACTCATTGTTTTTTCCAGTAACACGACAGGTCCACCACTTTTTTTATTAGAGCACTTTGAAATTTGAAACCGACTAAGCGGTAAGTCGGCGAGAAATATGAGTTCAACCAATTACTTTATAAAAACAAAAAAAAAATTGCTTAAAAACTTACAAAGTATTTATTCTTATTAAATAGAATGGTGATAAAGTTATTAAACACAAGAAAATCTAAATTGTTTAGTAATACTAGTTAATTCATAGAATAAAGTGTGCTTGCCGTCATAAAAACTTTAAAAAAAAAAAAAAAAAAACTTTTCTATAAAAAATCCAAGTATAAGAGTCCATATATAGTTATGAAATGGATTGTATTCATACGAAAAAGCAAAGGAAACCATTATTTTCCCACTGATTTATTTTATTTGATTTTTTCCTACTTTCATGTCAATCGTTCTCAATACACAAACACACATATAATTGTTCCCATGGTTGCAATCTTTTTATGTGTATGTGTATTGACGTTCACTCTGGTGTATCCAAGGACAACGACCAACGATGCGGGTAGCGATGGTTTCAAATTCAGCGCAGCAAAGTGACAAAACCAGCCAAATGGCAACACTGGAAACGCAGGCAAGCGAATGCAGAATGAAAGAAAATCTAATGCAAGTCACATTGACATAAACCATGATGGAAAATTTTTTATATTGCTTTAAAATATCCTTTTCCACTGCTTGTTGCTTTTTTTTTTGTTGCTTGTTTTGTTGTTTTTTTTTTTTTTGGGGGTGCGGTTTGATGGCAGTGAATGTGCACAACACTGTGATTTATTATTCAAACGAAAAATTAAATTAAATTTTTGCTGTGCAAAAATTTATTGTATTGTTGTTGAATTCAATTGTAAAATGATAACACACAGAAATTGAGACGACAAAATTGTATGTATGTATGTATTTATTTATGTAGTTGAAGCATATTCATTCATGAAGGAGGCAAAGAATGAAGAAACAGTGGAAGAAAAATGCAACGAACTTTAATTTTTCCTATGATTTGATTGTGGGAAGATATCTATACGTACTTAAATTTACGTCCATTTTAAGTGAAAAAATGTGGTTGTTTTAGTTTTTTTTTTAATTAAAAAAGAAGCCAGCCATTCTTATTTTAAAATTGCCCACGCAGGAGAGGAGTCATAATTTTCGCAAACTGATCACCAAATAAAGTTTATCGCTAAGGAGTGAGATCGAAAAAATCTTAACATATATACAATTCAATAATTTTTAAACGGTTGATCTTAAAGTTTTGATTTTTTTTTATTTAATTGATAATATTTTACAAATTGCAGAAAAATATAATTTTTATAGTTTTAATCACTATTTTTGAACTCGTGGATCTTTTTTGGTAAGCCTTCCATTAGAGATTTGATAGTTGTTTCAGACACCTTTTTGGAACATTTTGCCCAACTCCTTTTAAAATCTTCGATATTTTGGGCTCTTTAAGTTTCTTTTCACAAGAGCCCAATATCTCTCTACTGGAATTGGCCTCTTTTGGTACAAAAACTATGTTATTACTTTGGTACCACTCCAGCGCTTTCTTGCCGTAGTGACATGATGCCAAATCGGGCCAAAAATTTATGGACACATTGTGCTTATGAAAGGAAGAAGTATTTTTTTCAAACATTCTTTGATGTATATTTCGGTATTTATAGAGCCCACTGTAACAAATGACTTGCTTCTTTTGCCGCAACTGCATATAGCTTGCCATACCAGGAAATTTTGTCTGCTTTTGGATTATAAATTGTTCTTCGACATTTCCTCGAGCATCAACAACATACAAATTTTGACCCGGAAGCTGCGTAAAATCTGCCAGTACAAACGTTTCGTCGTCCATTATACAACATCAATATTTTTGTATGAAGTTCGATTTTAATTTCCGAGCCCTACTTTTGGCGTCTAAATTTTTTGCAGCATTCCTGTCTGGAACTTTTTGGACTTTGTATGTTTTCAAACCTGCATTGGCTTTAACTTTTCGCACCAAATAGTCAGAGCAATGGGCTAACCGGTCAGCTTTTCTACCAGATGTGTTTTGAGATCTTTTCAAAATGCTTTCTATTTTCTTGGCTTTCCCAATATCTTGTGGTCCTTGTTTTCTTTCCGAACAAGGTTTCCTATCGATGATCAAATTCTCCTGAAACTGTTTAATAACATTGAAAACAGTTTGACGGCAGACCTTCAATTCTTTGGCCAATTTTTTGTAGGACCAATTTGGATTTTTTTTTAATTTTTAATAATTTTAAGACGTACTTCTTTTTCTTCACTCATTTTGATCAATCTAACAATAAATCAACATGTTTGTCATTAAAAATAAAAGCTGACATATTTTTCAAAAATATAACTATATCAAAGAAATTTGTAAATTTTACACTCAAAAGAAATTATTAGGTAAAACGTGTGTTAAGATTCAATCTCACTCCTTATGTATACCACAGTACTTAGCACAAACTACTAATTTAGAAACTTAAAAGTGGATTAATCTAAATCTAAATCTTAAACATGCTTTTCGTCCTTGGCAATCAAAAGACGTATTAAAAAATTCTTAATTGTAAAATGAATCAGCTTTTCTTACAATAAACTAATCACTGCCCTGTAATATTAATGTTTAAAATGATAACACAGATTCCTCATCGCTAGTCATGAATCTGATCGTGAAAATTTTCTATCACGTCAGTTTTTCGAGAAAATTAGGTTCAACAAATTATCAACCCCCGTTTTCGGACGCTTTTAATCAAATGTAGAGTGTAAGCCTGATGTGAAAGAAGCCCCTTATAGGACTCAAATTAAACCCTGAACCCTCCAACTGTGGAATTCCGATAAAAAAAAAACACTAAATCGATTATAGAATTTTGATATTATATGGCCCCAATAGTTTCCTTGCAAAAAAGGGTTAAGGGAATAATTAATACTTATCCATTTTTAGAAAAATATCTAATAAAAATGTTCTGCAAAAGTTCGTAAAAAATTCCCATTGACGGCCACAGAGTTACCGGTGACTCATGAAAGTTCAACCCTTCAAAGACACAAAATTTCTCGTGCTTCATTTAATTATGATTATTTTTCCACAAATTGCATTTAGAACTCAATTAATTGTAAATTCAATTAAGAATTTCCAGTGAAAGAACTTTCAAGAAGTATTAATTTGGAAGATTTTTTAATGAAAAAACACTCAAAATTGTGCTACTGTCTTCAAATGAAAAAGAAGATGTCTCAATATTTTTGCAATTTAACATTGTTATCTTTTGCTTTTATTTCCATTTGCAACTGTCGTCTGCATTGTTCGACAGAAATAACTACTTTATACAAACCTACATACATACATATTTACGAAGCCTTTATTAAAATGTCAAATAGTTAGTATAAAAGTTGTTGAATATATATATAAAAAAAAAAAACTGTAAAAGAAAAATTCAATAAAATGTGCAGAACCATAAAAAATGTGTATAATTTGTGCGCTTTTGTGCCCTTTTGTGATGAACAAATTGAATTGCAGATAATTGAAGAGATGAAAATGACGAAGATAAAAGAGACATACAATTCCCCTATGAAATTGGAAGTTTTTGAATAAATTACTAATAACTACAGTGATTTCCGCTAATTACAAGCGCTGTTAATATTAGAGTAGGCGTCGAACTAGTTAAAGAATGTTACGATTAATTTACTTAGACTTGTGAGCGTTTTTTTTACCTTGTGATTTTTTATCATTTTTTGCAGTTTCTGGTGCTGGAAAATAAAAAGAAAAATATGTAAAGCAAAACTAAAAAAGTGTAGTGTAAAAATAAATGTGGACGGCAAACACAAAATTTAAAATAATAAAAATTTCAATAAAATGCAATTCACTTTGTCAAGCAATAAAGTTTTCAACAAAAAGAAAGAAATAAGTATTTGCATGAAAGAAGTTCAATAAAAAATATCAAAAGAAAAATATTTTTACAAAAGTGCAAATAAAAATGATGCCAGTGAATTACATAAAATGAAAATAATGAGAAAAAGTACATACATATGGGGCAAATCGCGTCATATCACCACCGGAAAAAAAAACTCTCCGATTTTGTTGAAACTTGTTATACTTGCTGTACTAGTGAACTACATTTTTTATGTGAAAGGAGGGTAAATAATATCAGCGGATTGCTTAGATACAGGGGCGTAAAGTTCGGACTTTTTTTCTCTATGACAATTTTGAAAAATTCATATGTGAGATCGCATTAAGCTATTAAAGAAATTCTTAAATATTTCTAATAGGGTTCTAACCGATCTTTTCAATAAAAACACTTTAAGTGATGTAATTTTTTTTTTTACCAAAAAACTCAAATTTAAACACATTTTCCATTTTTTCTCGCAATGCGACAATTTTGATATTTTTTACTTTACATCAAAAGAAAGCTTATGCTTTCCTCTTTAAAATGACGTATCAAACGTAGTGGGCACGTGAAGTAGTGATAATAAATCAAGACTTAGAACCAGGCGCAACCAGCGCGCCGAACGCCCAGAACGGTGGTGCCCAGCGAACATACCATAGCTATTGACCATTGCACATAACTGTTTGGTTTTCTCGTTGGTTAACTATGGTGTTATTATTATCCACGATATTATTGGGTATTTTAAGAATCTTAAGCCAAAGAATATGTTGTTATTGCCATTTATTTTTTACGGTATATTTTTCATATAAATATACAGTGCGTGACACAACTATTAGAAATATTTAAGAATTTTTTTAATAGCTTGATGCGATCTCATATATGAATTTTTGAAAATTGTCATAGAGAAAAAACTAAATTGTATATTAACGAACACAAGGCAGAAACTTCTTGTGAACTAAACGAAACACAAGCAAATAACAAGCAAATGAAATTTTTCAATCGCTAAATTTTTTACTTCATTGGCTTGTGTTTTTTAATTTCATTTGCTTGTTATTTGCTTGTGTTTCGTTTAGTTCACAAGAAATTTCACTTCTGCCTTGTGTTCGTTAATACACAACCAATGTTTTTTTTTTTTTGGTTTAATGCTAGAACAAAAATTGCAACTCTGTACCGGTAATGTCGATGACAATTGCTGACGATCTCTTTTTGTGTGCGACATCTTCATGTAATTCCTTGGACATTTGCGCCATCTAAATGTGAAATGTATAACTGTCATAAACTTTAAGATGGCGACGCTACACATTGTTCTTTCTGCCATAGGCGTGTGTGTGTGTGTATAATTAAAATGTTATATTGAATTAAAACTATTTATGAATCGTTTATTATATAGTTTGCTTGTGAATTCAGTTGCGGAATATTGATATTTAGCCCCTCATGCACATTGCTCGACCAAATTATGTCGCATTGCAAACTTACGCGCGACGTCACATCCGGTTGGTTTTACTCTAGGACAAGAGAAAAGAAGTTTCACTTCAAAAAGTCCGAACTTTACGTCCCTGTATCTAGGCAATCCGCTGATATTACTTACCCTCCTTTCACATAAAAAATGTAGTTCACTAGTACAGCAAGAATAACAAGTTTGAACAAAATCGGAGAGTTTTTTTCCGGTGGTGATTTGACGCGATTTGCCCCATTTATTTTATTGTGGAGGTTTATTAATTAAACTCTTTAAGTGTGCAAATAGTTGAGAGGAAGTTTAGCAAGCAGCCAACAAAGAAGCACAGCCAACAAATGTTCTGCTGCTGCCTCAAGGAATGAAATTGGTGGAACACCAATTTCTGGAAATGAAGCAACAACAAGTTTACTTTTCACTATTTTTATTTTGTTTGTTTGTTTTTTAATGATTGCTTTTCATTTCTTCATTCATTCATTTGTATTTGTATAAGAATACCCTGCATAAACATTATTGTCTGTTTCTGGTTTCTTTTTCGCTGCGTTCGTTTTACACGAATATTACCACATATTAAAAAACTTAGGGTGAGTGGGGTGAATATGGGTTAAAAGGAATAATGTGTGCAACTTGTTTTAAAAAAACTTAATTGTTTTGTTAATTTTGTCATTTTGTATATTTAAAAATTATTTTGAAATAAAATTCTTGATCTAACTAGAAGTGGCAATAAACTTGTGAAAAATACAAAAAGAAATAACTAAAATATTACTTGGTTTGATCTGAAAATATTTCCTTTGCTTATTTAATTGCACTGAAAAAAAATAACTTTCTGAAGTTGAAAAGTCTTATCAGTCTCCTTGACCTTATTAAAAATAAAAAAATTTATTCAAGAAGGAAATGGAAATTTAGCTATAGCCATTACGAAAGCTTCTCGAATGAATTTTAACTCTTAATTTGTGATTTACATTTCAATTACTATGCATTAGAAAATTTTAGATAATTTGAATTAAAAAAAATAAAGGTTATGAATATTCAAGAAATTCAAAGTTTTTTAATAACCTTGGAAGGAAGTTCATGAATTTTTTTTAGTTTACATTTAAATTTTGTGGATTACACAGTTGAGGAGAGTGCTATTCTTTAAGCTTTAAAGCTTTCAAGCTTTAATAATTAAACAATGCTGTGAGTGATATTTAACATAAGATCGATATTTTACTATTTTACCCTATGGTTGAAATATTGCAGTAGCAGCAGTAGAAAAAACTTGTATAGTTCTATATTTCATTTTGTTTGGCTTTGATAGAAAGCGGAAAATACTGATGATGATTATAATGACTGGAGGATGAAGACTAAAAAACCAGAAAACAAATGCACAACAGCAGGAAGGAAGAAAAATAGGTTACGGGGTCAGTCGACAACGTTATTAAAAAGCGCTTTGTTCTTTGTTTTTCTACTTTCCTTTTCTTTTAATTTTTCTTAAGCATAAAATTTAAAAAGAAAAAACAATTATCCACTGTGAAAATTACATGGTACAAAAAATATTTGCAGTCAATCATGAGATTTTTCCTATTTTCATTCGTGAATGAACAAAAAAAAATTATACATACATTTATATATAGGAAGGAATACAAGAGGATGTAAATTTATGAAATTCGGCTAACGGCTTAAATTGTTGGAAGGGCGTCTAAATATACGTTGTATTTAATAATAATATGGCAATGCAAAAAGAAAAGCACAAACAACAACAACGATTATTATTTACTCATGAATAAAATTGACGTTCTCGCTTGATTTGATCATTCATCATTCGATATGAAGAAATAATATTCCAATAAACTCCAATGAATGATAAGTTTTGAAGTGAAATTGAGCTTAAAGCGGTGAGAGGAGAATATTGCATGATTATCCCTTTTTATTGCAGTTGGTTGGTGTGGGAGCAGCAATTTCCAATACATGCTTGATATCACAAAATATGCTCGATTATTAATAAGGACAAGTTAATTTCAAGCCCATCCCACCTACACAGGATATACAAAGTATAACAACGAGTATATTACATGCGTGTGTGTGTGTGTTTATAGGATGTGTGTGCGTGTGTGTACTACAAGAATTCATTCATTCATAAATTAAGTAAAGCATTTTTCTTCCACCTGTCCAATTACGCCAAAAGGATACAAGTTATATTCACTCGGCTCCCCTAGCTCTATCTCTCTCTCTCTCTCTCTCTACCCCTCAACAAAGCACTTCAATTTACTGCTTATTTATAACTTTGTTTTTCTCATTCTTTCTTTCATCTCAAGGTTTCTCTCTTCTTGCTTACCTACCTGCCTACCTATGTATGTACCATCAAAAAGATGTTTGTTCGAATGAACTAATTCCGGCTTCAACTTTCAATAAAAGCTCATTTTATTTGTTAGCTTTGTTAGTATACATATACCTATGTACTTGTACATTGGTAGAAAATGAAGGGCAAAGTATCTGATTGCCGTTGCTGTTATTGCCAGAATATCTTCAAGAGTTTCGCAATTATTTCTTTTCTTTTTTCCTATTTAGAAATTTATTATCACATAAATCAATTTTATTTTTCCTTTTCTTTGTACTCAAGTACACCTTTTTTGCTCTTAATAAAACTTGAAGAAGTGATTTCTTCATTTGTAAGTAGCAATAAACGAAACATTTTTAATGGCAGAAAAAAAATAAAAAAAATTATATAATTATATTGTGAATTGGAATTTTTCGAATGAGTTTTAACTTTACCTACTAGTAAAATTAAAAGACATTAAAAACAACTAATATTTCGAATTTTGAAAACCTAAGAAATGTAGTTAAGGAGGCCCTGCACTCTATCAGTTGTGAAAAATCGATTTTTCCAAGTGTCCTATTCGGAAGTATTCTATGAATATTTCTAAGAGAAACTCCGAGCACTTTCAACGATTACAGCGCCGAGTGCCAGACAGGCAAAAATGGCAGCGCCGCGCTTCCGCTTACTTTTCGACCGTTGTTAGCTGTGCCTTAGTCTACCATCTCCTGATTTTTAAATACAATTTTTTTTTATACAATTTATACTTAATTTTTCTTGTACTCGAATTCTTTAAATATATGTAAAAAAAAAATCCGGAGTCAGAAGTGCCCTTTTAAATTTTAGATCATAAAATAGGCTCAAAAACTTTAATTTCGTTTCAATAAAAACCCCCAATTGGCCCATTGAAAATGTAAAATTCACTCAGACACAATTTTTTTAGTCAATCTAGATTCACTACATATTTGTTTCGCTCCCTTGGTTTAGTAAGAAATTAGATTCACTAAGAAATTAGAAACCTGAAACAAATATTAAATTTTTTCACCTCTTCAATAATTGCATTGAACTACAGGATTTTTTATGCCAACTTATACTACGTGACAAACTTTGACTTATTGTCTTAACCATAGGGTTTGAAGTGAAGAAAAAGTATGAAATATCTATATTCCTGATATATTTTAGGTCGAAAAATCCGTCAATTATTTAAAAACAATAAAGAAAAATTACTTTAAAACACTCTATGCATCTGGAATAAAACTTTAAGGATACCATTACCTTGTTGCTTAACGGTAATTCAAAGATAATGAAAATGAATTAACTTTTAGTAGCTCATGTAGACGCACTAGAAACATAGGGCGATTCATGTCGTGTGAACTTACAGAAAACTATATCAAGCTATTTTAGAAGTACATTTCAGAAGCTCAAAGCTTTCAAGAGCAGTAAAAGAAATAAAATAATGAAACAGTAATAACAGTATAAATCTTAAACTGTGGAAAACTAATTCAAACATAAAAATACTTAAAATCAAAAGTATTATCAATTGATTCAACAGTTTCTACAATTCTTTCTCTGCAGTTGCTTTCAAGCTGGTCACTATCATTTCACTAAAATTTCGTTTCATTCCACTTAATGTTCATAATCTCATTATGTTCCAATTTCATACATTCATTCGATTTAATCGAGCTGCAACTAATTGTAGCAAATCACAATTAATTAGTATAAAATAAGCAAAAGAAAATGGAAATAATAGGCATAAGACCCCAGTACGAAAGAAAGAGATAAAAGATAATAAATTACCAAAAATAAAGTGATAAAAATTAATTCTTTGAAGAGACACGGAAAGCACCGATGCTGATATGAATTTATGTACTGTAAACGAGTGTTGGCATAGTAAGGCATACACATAGAAGAAGCTGGCTGGCGACGGTGATGAGCGAGAAGTGAATAGAATTGTGCAAAAAATAAAGCAAAATGACGTAGATAAAGACGAAAAATTTTGTTGTAAATTTGCCATTGAATGAGTGTAATTACTCATGCTTTAGCACTTGATGCACAACAACAATAAAGAGGGATTAACTAGCAGCCGAACGAAATTCTAGTGATGTCGAATAGAAATAAGTAGTAGAAGTAGTAGCACACAAAAAAAAGTGCTCAGCAGAAAAGAAAAGCGCGAAGAAAGTATGTAGTAGGTAGCTAAGTTGATAGAAATTTTATAGGAACACAGAAATGCATTATTAAAAATATTTTCTTTTTTTGTTTTTTTTTTTTGTTTTAGCTAATTTCAATGCGTTTTTATTTTCTTGTCAACTTTAGCTTTTAATTAAAAATTATTTTCTTTTGTTTGCAGATTTTCGTTTTTATTTTTTCTAACTTGGTAGAAGAAGTTTAACTTTAAGCAAGTTTTAAGCAAAAATTTCTTATGTGGTCAATGAACTTTCTTCCACTGAAGAAAAGTTTCGTGTTATAATTTTGCTTAAAATGTTTGAAATTTCCACACATTCGTTTTGTATACGCACCTAAAACAGTTTAATGTGTGAGTGTGTGTGTGTGTGTGCACCAAAATTATGTATTGTATGTGTGAAAAAGGGCTATACATTTGACACTTCTCTTCAGTGGATGCGTGCTGATAATGAAGTGTTACTAAAATACCTCAAGTTTTGAATTGAAATATGCTAAAGTTATTAGAAATAATTTGATGTTGAGCATAAAATTGTATGAAAGAATTTAAATTTTTAGTGTTTTCTTCGAACAAAAAGTCGGAAAAAAGGAAACAAAAAAACAAAAAAAGTAGAAATTATTGCTTGGAAGTTTCTGGCGTATGAAAGATGAAAAATAGTCAACACTTCATCAGTGAAATCTTTTAATATCTTCAGTACCGAGAGAGAACTGAGCAGAAATTTATAAATTTTTTCTAAATAAAAAATAAGTGGAACATTAGTTGTAGGCTCTTTCTCATTTAATTTTCAGAAATTAATAGATTATATGAAGTGTTGAAATACTAATAAAAAATCATTACAGAAATTCTAACAGGACACTGTAGCTTGAATTTTCACCTAACAAAACTGGGAATCTTTCTAATGACTCATTTATATTTTGTAGAGAAGATAAGGAATCTGCGAAGTACATCTTAGGACATTGTCCGCAGTTATGCATACTCGAAGAAGGCATCTGAGAGAATATAGACCAAATTACATTGGAGGTTGGACTCGTGGAAGTACTGTTAGTCCATGAAGGGCTCAATATATCTTATAGGTCGCAGTGCAAGCCCCAACAATAACAATAATATTAATAAAAATCAAAACTATGAAAATGAACACTTAGAATTAATTTTCATAGTCACTAAAATGACATAACATAGTTTCGACCTAAACAAAACACGCATAATAACGGTAAACAATATTTTTTTTTTTAATAGCCAGAGAATATAGTATGTATCATAATAATAATTTGCCACACGTATTTTTATAATCCGCTGTTACCTGCCTTAACGTCAACGTATGCGGATGATTGAAATGGTACTGTACTCTAGACTTGCACAATATACTTTTTTTCGTATAGGCTGCTGTTAACGCAGGTAAAAACAGGTAAGAAAATACACGACCTCAATGGTCGATTTTCAACCACTGAGGTGTTCAGTGACGGCTTTGAGGGTGTTTAGGGTATATAAAGTTCAGTCATACCCAAACATACATTCCCTCTCGGACAGCGTAAATAAAAACATTAAAAAAATAAACCAAAAATATAAGCACTTTTTCAGCGAATAGTTTAGGGTTACTTACTATTAAAATATTCACAAGCGAAAAGCTTTGAGCTTTACTACTCTATATAACAGTTGTGGCCCGAAATTTTGATGAGATAAAGAAGCAAAGAAACAGAATTTTTAGGGCTTATCTCAAGACGGATTTGACTTGTTCTCTACTTCTTAGTCGAATAAAGTTTAAAAGCATCCTATATTACCATGCCAAATGCAAACAAGGAAAAATTAAAATGATTTCATGCTTCCATTCTATACAAAATATACACACGTTTTCAGGCATTTATATTTATTTAAACAAAAGCTTCAAGGTCTTTCTTTCTGAATAATTTAAGAAATCTTTTCATAGTGTTGTTTTTCATTAATTTTACAAACAAGGAAACAATTTTCTTTTCACACACAACTTCCTTATTATAAGCCTTCTCTATGTCTGCCTGGCTGTCAGTCATATAGCTGCTTAAAAAAGGGTTAAGCTTTTGTTTATTTTATTTAACAAATAAAACAACAATCACTCATACTCATCATCAAAAACAACAACACGGTGTAGCAAAATAAAAGCAGCAAATGTAATGAGAATATGAATGAAGATAGGAGAGGCAAGAGGGCAGGCATTCAAGCAATTCGGTTATGTTAGCAGTGTGTGTGTTTAAGGATAATGTCAAAACACACACACATACAAACAACTTATCATATGTCATCTTAATAAACGTCAAAGTACCGCATCACCAGCAACGGCAGCAGGCAACAACATATGGCACCATTATGTTGCACCTCGAGAGTAAAGTTGAATATGGTAGATCTGTATGTGCTTGTCTCTGCGTATAAATATGTGTGCGTTTTCCGCTCATTAAAAGCAGCATGTCACTTATTAGATTTCCATACAACTTAACGCAATTTTAATTTAATAAAATAAAATTGCGGAATGGGAATAGATTTTATATAAGACTGTTTCCTTTTAAAGGATTTGTAAAGTTGAATTAGTAGCTATATAAAAGCAGTAGTTATCTCTCTAAAAGATCATAAAACCACATATTTCCGCACTTTGAAAGTTACCGACTGAACTCAGGACTTAACTACTCAAAGGATTTAAGATTATAAACAAACACGCTTCTACTGTAAATATTGTAAATAATTTAAAGCCTATAACTTAATTTCATAGGGGAGATTGAAATCACTGATCTTAAATCTATAACTAAATTTACAGCGTAACATCACCGATTTAATCTCTCGACACCAAGCGAACAAACTAATCGCCGAACAGTATCGTGCACTTTTTATTATTCTAAAACACTGTGCTCACTTTAAATACCTGCCATCACAAAGTCACATGTCACACCCCCTACTAAAACCACATAAACCACAAAATATTGCGCACTCCACTTAAAATCCTACTATGCACAAACGAAAACCGCATACAGCCATACAAAATTGCAAGTGCACAAGTGTAAATTTTACATGCATACACTTCAAAAACTAAATTAAATAAAAGTAACAAAAGAGTAGCACAAAATTGCACTTGTGCTGCACACACACACACACATTCGCACACAAATAATTTAATTATAATTCATTTGGAAAATTACCGCATGCACTTTACATGATTCATAGAAGTACATGACGATGATGTTAACGCCACAAAATATGCAATTGTTCACATCATAACTAAAAACGTACACAAACATACATAGGTGCATACAAAATATATATGTATATACAATATGTATGAATGTTCAAATAACGCTGATAAAATTATTACACCCAAGATGATAATAACAAGCAAAACTAAACTTTAAAAAAAGCATTCACTTTCTGTTTACATACATATAAAGAAATCAAGTTTTTTATTGGTTGCAACTCTAATGCTACATTTTGTCATTTCGTTGCTGTTGTGCTGACAATAACACTGGAATACAGTGAAAATATAACATGAACCAAAGTATGTTTTCTAAACTAATTCGAATCACATTCATTTTTTTTTTTTATGGGTAAGTTTTCGAGATATGACAACATAATAATATCTATTTACCTATAGTATCGATCGATCATCATAAGAATTATAATTATATTATGCGTCTTATGCTACTAAGTTTGCTAAAATCGGATTAAATGACTGAGATATAGATGTTGAAAGTTAAATTTTCTTGTGATTTTTGAGAAAATTTCACACAAGTCGTGGGCTTAGTTTTCCTTCTCACAAAATCTGAAGTTTTATTTTTTTAGTCAATAAACCATTTTATTATAAAAATTTTAAGCATAAAACGATAGCAATCGGATCAAAAATGACAAAGTAATCATGGATTGAGTAAAAGTAAAATATTTTTGAAAACTCGAAATTTTTCTCAAAATTCGTTCTGGTCTATAAAATGATGAACCACTTGAAATTTTCATGCACACTATTATTCTGAATACCATGTTATGTTTGGCCGCAGCGAAACCAACATACTTGGGGGGCCACAATATTATTAACGATGCACTCGTCGATAGAAACCAAATCATTCTTTTGCCCCCCCACATCATGTTTAGTCTCATGAAGAATTTCGATAGGGCGTTGAAAAATAACGCTAGCGCAATAAAATCATTACAAAGAGGATTTTCGAAATTTTCATTACAAAAATCAAAGATGGCGTATTAGTTGAACCTGAAATCCGCAAATTGTTCGACGATGCTGGATTACTGAATGTTTGAATAAGTCAAAACGGGAAGCATTTGCGAATGTTGTTCAAAAATTTTTGAGAAAAATGTTGGAAAAATACAATGATATCGGTAAGTTTGATTTACGGTGAATTGAAAGTTGATTCCTTATTCATTTATTCAACGATAAATAAATTTAATTCCGAAAATTCAGGTGCGAATATGCCTCCCAAGATGCAATTTTTATTCAGGCATTTCGACTTCTTTCCATCAAATCTGGGTGCAGGAAGTGCTAACGGTTCAACCAAGATATGGCTGAAATCGAAAGACGATATCAAAGTTTCAGGGATGAGGGCATGATGGCAGACTACTTCTGGTTCTTGATCACGGAAGACCCCACAGCGAAAAATTGCAAAAGTTCAAGTGGTGGCTCATCATTTTCATCAGCAGAATGAATTTTGAGAAAATTCTCGAGTTTTCGAGAATATTTAGGTTTTACTCAATCCTTGATTACTTTGTCATTTTTGATCCGATTGCTATCGTTTTATGCTTAATGAATGGTCTATCGATTAAAAAAATAAAACTTCAGATTTTGTGATTACTTTTTGTGAAAAAGAAAACTTAGCCTACGACTTGTGTGAAAATTTCTCAAAAATCATACCAAAATTGAACTTTCAACATCTAATATAATTATAATTCCTATGATGATCGATCGATACTATAGATAAATAGATATTAGCCTGTAAGTGAAACTGTTACCTGAAAAAACCGTTATTTTGTCATATCTCGAAAACTTACCAATAGAAAAAAAATGAATATGGTTTTCGTGTTCAGCGCCCTCGATTTAGTTTAGAAAACATACTTTGGTTCATGTTATATTTTTAAAGTGAAATTTTGTATTCCAGAGTAATGAGCGTGCACATTATTGTCAACAGAATCAGACAGAGGCGCGCACGTGCAACTGAGCAACTAAGGACGATGAATAGCAACAATGTAATGATAATGTTACATGCATCATCATAATCACCACCGCTAGCTAGCAACATTACCACCAGCAACTAACAACAACAGCAATCAACAGCAGCACCGCGAGTCGTAATAATGCAAATGTTGTCATCATTTTTTCCATACACTCTAAAACACACATATGCACACATGCACGCATCCAAATACACATCAAATATTCGCTCTCAAGCACATACAAAAAGTGATGATGATAATTTCCGGTAAATTTATTTTTACTACTATTTCGCTGCTGCGCTTTTCTACTACTTTTACAGCTATAACCACTACTTATGTGCATACACTGATTGTCATGAATGTATGCATATGTGTGTTAGTTTCACTTTTTGGCTTTATATACACTCATAGAAATTGTGCATTTGAATAACTTCAAGTTGCTATTTTAAGTGCTACTTGCAGCGTACAAAATTCTGCGGTGTGGTTTTTGTTACTTTGTGGTGGCTGTGTGTGTGTGTGTGTGTGTGTCAGACACTGCGACTGCTGCCTTTAGCATGCGATCGTCATCAAAAGTATAAAATGATAATTACAATTGCAATTTTGTGGTAATATTATGAAGCTAAACCAAAGTGAATATCATTAAAAAATACTACCTTTCAACGTAGATTTTAACAGTAGAATTTCGTGCTTACCTACAAAGAGAAGAAACAAGTATTAAATTAGTGCATGAAATATATGAACTGAAATAAGTATTAAAACTTTGGGTAAAAGAAGCAAAAAATTTCAATTTAAAAAATAGGTACTTTCTACTGAAGAAAAAAAGGAAGGAAAAGAATCTCACAGAACAGAAACTCAATCTCAATATCAGTGAGGCAAACTGAAAAATATTTCCTGTAGATATCCTTTTATTTGTAAGGAAGTAATAAAGCAAAAGAAGTAAAAAATAGTGGCTTGTAATTTTTGTTCCCCTTGAGTCTTCCACGTCACTCTTCAAACTGCTTCTACTTTCTACTTCAGTGCCTGCGCTTTCTTCAATAAGAAATATTAAAATCTATTTGTATTATCAAACCAACATAAGAAAAAGCAAAAAAAAAAAAAGTAGTAGCAAAAATAAAGAATCTCAAGCTCAAGAGTTTTTTTTTATTTATTTTTTGTTGTTGCGCACAATTACTACTTCATACTACCAACAATAGCAAAATCATAAAAGAGAGAAAAAATGCTGATGAAAAGAAAAAAAGTAAGACCAGAGGTAGTAAAGCAAATAATAAAAAATAGTAAGTAGTAAATTGTAAATCACAAATTTGTTGTTAGAGTCGTTGAAAAATCACTACGAAGCACTATTTTTTTCTTTTTTATAAAAGTGTAAAACTACAAGGAGGTAAAAGCGATGAGCTGAGCAGAAAGCAAAGGGATTAAGCGAAGAGTAACCAGGAAAGTATTTTGCTTTACTACTTAAAAATTTAACAAGAAAATTATGCTGAATTTATGTCCGGAGATGCAGTGGGATTAAGATAAGATTTATTGTTGATTATAGCGTTGCATTATGCAATTTAATCAGATTTCTCTAATGTAGGTACTATTAATCCATCGATTTAAGAAAAGTATTCACATGAGTAAGTTCAGGGCGAAACTCTTTTCAATCCGTATTTCTAATACAATTTTCAATACAGTAATTAAAGTAGATTAGAGTATAGCATAAATTGCCCTTTAAAGGAGAAATATATAAATTTCTGCAAAACTTAATAGTGGATAATTTGGAAAGCAAGAACATATAGTTAGAGATACATTTCCAGATCTTGGCTGTTTAGTTTCAAATTTAAGTGAACCTTTAAGTTTTCTTCAATAATACCTTCCCCTTACTTTAAATAGAAAATATTGAAATTATCTTTACTTTTCATTTTGCTTTCACAATTTTTTACCATTTAGTTAGTGTGGAGTATGATGAAAATTGTGTATGCCCATCAAAAGTTTGCTATTGCGATTCTTAGACCAACCGCAGTGACACTTGTACGCAGAATTCGATATCCTTTATAAATTTAATTCGCAATTGACCAAAACCAGCGTATAACAAAAAAGTATAAGAAAAATTACATTATTTTGAGCAAATTTTTCTTTTTTTACGACCACCGAAAAATTTCAAATGAAGTCACGTATTATTTGCAATGAAGCAAACACTTCCATACCACAAAATGTTGAATTGAATTGATTGAGACTCGTTCGTTTTGAGTAATATCGTGTATGTATACATGCTTCAAGAGCCACAACAACAGCAAATTTGATTAGCAGCAGACATTCGGAAGACGATGAAAATGATGCAAAAAAAAAAGTCGCAAAATGCTTTGGAGATTTTTTTTAATTAACTTTGAAGTAAAGAAGGAAGGGCAAAGGACTAAAAACAAAAAGATCAGAATCCGTGTCCTTAAGGATGTATGTAGAAAAATATTACAAGGTTAGAGGTAAGCAAATAGGAAACTAAACAAATATTGGCATTGAAAATGTTAACGTTATTGAGAAATAAGCGAACGAAATGAGCGTTAAATAAACAAACAGAAAAAATCACTTGCAAACGTGACCACAAATTTTTGGTGGAAAGGAAAATTATATTTGCTAAAAAGCGGAAAATATATTTGTCTAATAATAAAATACAATTTTAAAACAGGGACAAAAATGCTACGGAAATTGTTTTTATCCTTTTCGAAGACGCACTTTTATGTGACGGGCATTTTCGATAACCTGCCTGGGCTACTTTTAATTCTGGTCGTAGCAATTACTGCGGTTGCCATTGAATATAAAAATCGTTGCGATTGTTTGAGAGCGATTAGCAATGCCAATCGGCGCTTTGTGAAAATATCATAGCAAGAAAAAGAATCAAGCAGCAGATATTGATGGGACGAATTTTTTAGGTTTTCCTAATTTCAGAATTGCAAAGAATGAAATTAAAAAATCTATCAGTAAAAATCAATTGAAGTTGATTGTGTGCAAGGGTTAAAACGCAAATCTAATTTTGATGACATCCAAACGTTTGCAAAATGGTATGTCAATAAACGCACTAACATTTGCAATTACACAAACATAAAGTAGTACACACATACACACACTCACATATAAACATATCAAATCGTAGTCAACTCGAGTAGTTCACATTTAAGCGATTAAACTGCATATTCCCTTCACCTACCTACCGTTATTGTTGTTGTTAGCAATTTGAAGTGCTTATTTCCTGTGTTTCGAATGTAAGTAAGTGTGCATATGTATGTGTGTATTTGTCCTATAGTGTATTTGTCTAACTATCTATCTGTCCATCTGTCTGTATATGTTTACGTCTGTCTATCTATCGAAATCGTTCATTTATTTGTGCGTTACATTTAGCCTCAGATAAATTGCCTTTTATGCTGTCTAACCCATACGTTAAATAAGCAATCTATACACACACACACACACACACACACACTACACATACAAATATCACATATACTCGTAATATTTAACTCATGTTTATCAACTTGGCATGCCGGTCATGGACTGCCCCTGTCTATCAGTCTGTTTGTGTCCGTCTCAACAGCTAACCACAATCATCCTTCCGGACTGTACAAGGTAGACAGGCACTAGTGTCCATACTTACGTGCATCATTTTCATTTATGAACATTATTGCAGCAATGAGTGGTTCTTGTTGTTGTTGGTTGTCTCTTTGGTTTCACAGGTTATCAGTTCCTAATGTTGGCATTGTGTCATGTTAGCGTAATTCGAAAATTCCTATACAAATGTTCAGAAGCTTTGCATACATTAGAACGCTCCTCGGTCGCTTATAAAAATGATGAGCATGATGATGTGTTTGTAAGGATGCTGAATTTGAATTTGATAGTCAATGTGACAATTACACGTTTTGTTAGAATTTGTGAAGTCTTAATGGACACACATAAGTTTACGTTGTATTGAGTGGGCATAAAACTTTAATGACCAAATTTAAAGTAGGTTAGAAAAATATATATATATGTACATCATATTTTTCTATGGTCCACTCACACAGAATATCAATTTCTGTCTTCATCAAAAGCAATATTTTTTTTTTTTTTGTATTTTTTAATTTTTCGTTCCTCATTTACCCTCGAGGGTGGTTTGGAAAGGCACTTTGTGTCATGCAAGGACTTCACAATTTATGCATGAAATCAACGCACACATTCATGTACATACATACAAATATATCTACAAAACTTTTAAGACGATTTTCAAGTTATTCATGTGCCGTTTTTCTTTTTCTTTCTTCTCCTGCTTCTGCTTCTGTATGATACTTACTGTAAGTAATAAGCTTAAGCTTCTTAGATTCACAAAATTGTTTGAGGACAATAAAGTAGCATTAAGTAAGAATTCATGATGTATATTTTCCCTATGACAATAGTAACAATAATGTTAACAATTGCAGCACACACACATTAAAAAAAAAAGAAGAAGAGAGAAGATAAATTGTAACATAAAATTTGTGGCATAAACTTCATGTAAATTCACAAAAATATTAGTATGAAAGTATAGTACGAAATATGAGAAAATCTTGATGAAATTTTGTGTAAATAACACTGTACCACAAAAATTAATTTTTTCCATCAGACTGGCGATTTGATATGCAGTCTTAAGTAATTCGGGGTCGGTGAACTCGAATCTGAAGACCATTTTGCTCCATCGCGTCAGGTTTATATGTCAAATATGACTTAACTTAACTTAACTTTGTTATATTATTTTTCCACGAATAAATGGGAGGAGGGTGTTTTGATATTTTCGGAGCCCCCATACTTTTTGATAAGCAAACTTTTACCAAAACACTCTTTCACTCATAAGGTATGGAGCTTAAAAGGAAGATTCGTTTGGTTCACAAAAAATGTGCTTCTTTTAAACATGATAAAACATAAATTAAGAATGTCTTGGTACAATCTTAATAAAGCCATTTTCATGGTTTCATGTACCGTTATCTCAAAATCCTGACGTCATGGAGCAAAATGGTCGTCAGATTCGAAATTACTCAAGACTACTTATTAAATCGCCAGTCCGATTTTGGCTGTTGCACAGTGTAATCAATAAAATATAACTAAAATTGTTTTGAATACTTCAGCATGATTTTTTAATGCTCTCTTTAATACACATCAAATACTGCGGATAATTTCAACTGAATATAATTTGAATAGAAACTAAACATTCTGAGGTTAAAGTTTTGGAGAATTATTCAAGTTTCCAAAAATTATTCAAATTTCCAAAAACTTCAACAAATATATAAAGCAGTTGAGAAAACGTAGTATCACAAAATATTAATTAGCAGGTTGTTCTGGTACGAGAGTTGGGTAGTAATGATTCCTTTAGGAATTAAATTCCATCTCCATTCCAATTAAAAAGAATTGTAATTGGTACTTTAATGTTTTCAATTCCTTTATAATGGAATTGATAAAACTTTCAATTCCATTACAAGGAATAGTAATCGGTAATTAATAATTTTAAATTCCTATTAGTTGGAAAGTAATTGATTCCCTATTAGTTCAATTCCAGAAAACCAAAAAAAAAAAAAAAAATTCAGAAAATATTGTAAAATGCTTCTAATAAGCCGTTTCGAGCGAATCAGTATAAATGCGAGTCACTTTTCTCGTAACGGCTTATTCGGATTCGAACTCAGCGACCCCCATTAACCTAAGTGCATTTGTCCCGTCTCTGCTCGTTTTCAAAAGTTTCCATTTGTAGAACAGTGTAATCAAACGAAAAGCTATTTTAAATTAAAATAGTCGGCTTTCGACATGTTTATGTCAACGACATGGATAAATGTTACAAGTATCAGCTTTTATTCGAATATACTCGCATCAAATTGCAACTTTAGTATTCTAGTCAATACACGCTTACCACTTGATTGTAGCTTACATAAAAGATGGGGGGAGGGGGCGGAAAGCTTCAAAAATTATGAATATTTTTGCATGCCTCTTTTTTTCTTCTTCCTTCAACTTCTTTTAACTTCTAACATATTTTTCTATAAAATAGCAATGAAAACATAAAAAAAAAGTAAAGATATGTAGTGCCGATTCTATGCATACAGCACAACACTAACATTTGCACATGCACTTTACTTGTGGGTGAGGAGGGGACTTCGAAGAATAGGCGAAGTAGTGACGTATGTGAAATTTTGAAGCACTTGAGTTGAGATACTTAAAGAAATAAGTTTTTTTTCTATATTTTTCTTCCTTCTTGTCATACATACGTACACCTACTACTACGACTTACAACTACTACTGCCATATTTGCGTTTTAAAATAAGTGCTAGTAATTTTTTTTATTTCTGCTTTACTTTTACAGCTCGTACGTATTCTTACAAACATTTTATGCAAAATGGGAACGATGAAGAATAAGGGAATATAAAACTTTGTTAAAGTGCCACCAAATTGAAAAATATTCATCATGCACACTTGAAAGTTCTTTCAACCCCACACACTCACACACATACAAACAAAATTTAAATAAAAAAAAAAAAATACAATAAAAATATATGACAAAGGGCAAGAGAAATTTTATAAATTTTTATTCATAAGCTGAAATGATTGTGAGTATAAAGTTTCAACCACCTTCGTTTTTTTTTTTTTAAATTATTTTTTGTACAAGTTTATAGTAGACCCCAGTGTAAAGAGTACAGCATTAAAAAGTATCCTCCCAATTTTGATTGCATGCAGAGTAGCAAAATTATGGAAGTCAGCAAAACACAAAAAATAAGCAGGAAAAGTTTATAATTTTATTGAGTTCTCATTTACGTTTGGGAAATTCAATATAAAAATTGGGAGATTGAATTTTAAGTAAATTAAAAACAATAGAAACAATTTGTTGATTTTTTTTCGCACAAATATTTCACTTGATTTTTCCAGCATACTCTTGCAGGGTTTATTATTTGTGGAAATTGTCAATATTTCTTTTTCACAAAAAGGGACCCGAAAGTATTCAAACCTAAACCACAAAAGATAAACCACACGCCCTAACACAATAGCAAATTAAAAATCACAAACGAAAACAAAAACAAAAAAAAAGTACACCGCAGGCAGAGCTTAATATAAACAGCCAAAACAAACAATAAAAATTGTGAAAGGATAATAAATACACAGTACAACTTCGGTCTTCAACTTTTCACACCACTTACCCGTCTTCTCAAAACTCTCCCTTATATTTTTTGTTTTTAGATAAAACCAAAATCACTTTAACCATTTTTCCAATAAATTTAAACCACTGCATAATCACGACTAGAAAAAAAGGAAAAAACACCTCCAACTCTAACCCTAAATGCACACTAAAAAAAAAAACAAACATTAACCCCCTACAAGCCATCCACAAAGAAAAAGTATAGAGAACAAATTCTATACCAAGCTTCAGTCAATGGTATAAAAGACAAGACAGACAGCAGAAATCTTTTGTCTCAAAATAACAAGTAATTCACTAAGAGCTTCCTGCTTCTCAGCTTCAAGGTCTACACCCCTTCGACCCGCTTTACATCCCTTTCTCTCGGACTCCCTTCCTGCTATAAAGATTTTTTACACACCCACAAAAATATTTAAGCTCAAAGCGCGTAAATTCACTTTAAAAGGATTTACGGCTATGTGCTGTTCCCTGTATTTGGAAGTATCTGTGTGAGTGTGTATGTGAGCAGCCATGCGTGTTTGTGTGCTTTTACATTTAATGTTTCTTCTTCTTTATATAAAAAATTATTTATTGAAACACTTAAATGAAAATTTTTGTTTAGAAAAAACAGACAAAATTTTATGTAACAAATTTTTGTTTTGATTGTTGCTTCATTTTTATACGTATGCATAATTTATTTTTTTTTTTATGTGTATGTGTTTATAAATGCCATTTTCTTATAATTTTCCCTTCAGCAATATTGGCATCATACCTTGAACTGTCACTCATAAGTTCTGTAATTTTTTAAACTTGTAAACTTTTGCATTAATATTTTATGAATTTATGTTAACAAGATTTTTTCATTTCACTCCGGGAACCAGGATGAAGAGATACGAGTTCAGGATTAACCCTCTACACAGTTAGTACGTCTTTTCAAATCCGTATTGATAAATGTTAAAAATTTCAATCGAAAATCTGGAACATATTCCGAATTCGCTACTATTACACTTCAATTTTCACACAACCTAAATTATTTATTTTGAAGCAAGGAAAGAGAGGAAGAGAAAGAGAAAGGGAAAACGGAAAATTTATTTTGTCTTGCTGTTTTAAAAATATGTCATTGTTGTTTTGACATTATGACACTTTAACGATTATTTGTGATATTTTATTATGTCGTTGTTGTCAGTGCTTGGTTCTGTTCAGAGTAATAAACAATTGCTTTGATTGCCATTGAAATGATATTTATGTTGTGAATTTCAGCAATCTTTTTTAGAAGCGTGATTGAAATTTAAAAATTGCCAAATATTTTAGAAATTTATATCGTATTATACCGAGAGTTTTGAATAGTAACAGCAGATATACTAGCCACAAAACTTTGAAAATATTGCAACGGATAACGCTGTACCAAACAATTTCAAGCTCATAGTAAGTATGACGAATAATGTACTAACAAATTGAACGTTTTTAAAACAGAAAACAAAAGAGTAGAATAGATTAAAGCAGTATGTAGTTAGCTCTTTCCGAGCACTACTAGAAAACAGTAAAAACTTTTGTAAATTATATAAAACATACTAAGCCTTTTTAACATCTATTTCTCTAAAGTATATCACATAATTTTCTCTATAAATTCTACACACCACTCGTAATTGTATGAATCTCTACTTTAACCTATATAATTTAATTTATTAAAAAAAATGCTTCAGCTTTGTGAAAACACGAAAAGAAAAATCACATATTTTATTTTCTATATATTTTACACAATGATGCAAATTGCGCATATCCCACACCAAATTTTATGTACACAGTGTAAATGTATGTCTGTTTGAGTATATTTGCCATTTATCCTATTAAACTTCTCAGACAGCTCTTGAGAACAGAAAAAATAACACAAAACAAAAAGCAAAGCTAGAAGCGCTTTGTGTCTCTTCAACGCTGTTGACTGATTTCACTACGCATGTATATGTATGCATGTATGTATATGAGCCGCGTACGTCGCACCGTTATGCTGGATGCCGAAGTTTAACATTATGCCAGTTGAGTTGGAAAATGTGTAATTTATAACGTTTTTGTGTAATAAAGTAACGATGACGACGACGACAATGATGGCACAGTAAAGTAGCTTCCACTGCACGACTATAGATGGAGCTAAAGCTGATTGCTATTTTGCTGACGATACACATACACACACGCGTATTGAAAATCATCAGTGGCAATGATGATTCTGAAGGCGATAATCCCCGCGGGAAAGCAGGTAATGCATTACGATAGTAATCGAATAAATCAATAAAAATTCTATTCGTTACCAGTAATGCAAAAAATAATTGATATACATTACTTTTCCTGGGACAACATCGTGTAAAAACTCAAATCTATTGATTATTTTTTCAATTACTATAGATTATCTTTTCCCGCTGGGATGTTAATGTGTGTATATGTGTTTGTGATATACATATGTACTTGCCAGGACAAAGAAATGTTAACAGTAATGATTACGATGATGTTGCTATGCATTTCTCTACCCCCTTCACTTTCAACTCTTTTTACCGCTATAGCATTAGTATGCAAACTTCTGCTGCTCACCATGTGTGCAAGCATTATGCATCAGCCAACTATGAAAATTGTTGTTGTTGTTATTGTTGCTCACATTCTCATACAATAATAAAGTATTTCATTTGCTTATGAATGTGATTGTTTATTAATATTTTCATTTCCGTTGTTTTATAGCGTTTGTTCCGCCTTGCTACAACTACATGCATGCAACAAAATCTAGAACAACAACAGAAGCAGAAACAACAACATAAATGCATACACACATACATAATAACAACAATAATACTCGTTTAGCTGTCAGTTGAGAATTGTTTGCATAATATTGCAATTTATATTATGACATCCTTATTATTATCTTTTATATGTATTTATGTGTGTGTTTCTGTATGTGTGTTCATACATTTTGGGGTTGTGCAATATCACATTATAGTTGTGTACGTGTGCGTGTTTACTCTGCAGTGTTTGTATAATTTTATAGTTGTGTGAGTGTGATAGTTATCATTTATTTTCTCTTGTTTGCATTTATAGTACGAGCTGAAGAGGAGGTCATTATTAGATTTTGACTTGTTATTATTTGAGATAAAATGAAAGAGAACAACCAACCAGCAAATTTCTTTAATGAACCAAAGTAGCTTCTCCTTCGCATGTTTTAAGTCAGCACACGATAACATAACCTTGAGTTGAATTTCTTTGATAAAAGCAGGCAGGCCGGCAGGCAATCAAGCAAATTCATAACAGAAAGATTGTTTCACTCCCCTGTTCATTCGGAGTGGGAGTATCATTAACTTTGTTCTTAAAGAGGAAGTGAGTAGAATAAAAGTTAAGTATCAGTATCTTCAACATTAAATAACTACAAAAGCAGCGAATCTTTAGCATTATATGCCTTAAAATTTTCAACAGGATGTATTTAATAACATGTAAGTACCTACACATATTCGATGCTTATAAATAAGCAAACAAATTAATTAATATGCAACACTTGTAGTCAATATCCCAAAAATAATGTGGGAATATTTCATGTGTACTTACATATAAAATATGTTTCTTGTAAATACCACATGCCAGTTTATATACAGTAGAACCTCGATTAGCTGCAACATATATATATAAAACAAAATAATCGTATCTTTTCAAAATAAATACAAGAACGAATGCGGAAACTGAGGGTGGTTACATTTAAAATTTCAAATTACTGTTTAGGAAAAAAAAATTATTTTTTTTTTTGGTAAAATTACTGTACATTTGAATAATACATAACATACAAGGCCAATCAGAAAATATTGTTACTAAAACCTATGAAGCCTCATACCAAATGGTATCCACGTCATCAACATTATATTGGCCCAAGACTAGCACAGTTCAGTTCACCGTCGAGCTCATCAACTGTACATACAATCGTTTATTTTAAAGGTGAACTTTAAGTAATGTTCCAAAACTCTTCGGGACCAAATTCATATTTTATGAAAATTGGGATTTAAGAGTTAACTGACTATGAAAAAGAGAGTTTTTTATATTTCGACTTATTATTATTATTTTATTATTATTGTTATTATTAACTCCTAAGCTGATGCCAAAAAACGGTTTTTCAGTTTTGAAATAAATCTCCGAAATATTTCAGGAAACCAAAACTGTTTTGACTAGTGTAATAAATAGGTTTGGATCTTTTGTTCAGTCTGTTGACTGTCTGCCCAGTTTCAGTAAGGGAAAATGGCTGAGGGAGCTGCGGGAATTTACTCAAAAAAAAAGAAAATTTTGTAAGATAAATTCAAAAAATTTGCAAAATTTTTCGTTAAGGTGTATATCCAACTATGTGGTATCACAATGGGTCCTTCTGGTCTAAGTGTGTTCCTGGACAGCAACTTAACCAAACCTAAAACTGGAAAATTTTTTCAAATTGTTTGTCTCTGCTGCTGCACGAATTTGGTCAAAAAAAAAAGAAGAAGTTCCAAAAAAATTCGCAAAATTTTTATTTGATTTTTCAAATGATCTTTACGTTTTCGTGCTACTTGTTATGTTAGCCTTCACTGGGAAAAAAGGTGTAGATTTTGGGACCATATTCCGTTTCTATTTCAAATAAATTTTAAATTTCTTAATTTTCGACATTGATGTAGTCAAACGCAAAAAAAAAGCGAAAGAAAGAAAACGCTTCGGCTAAAAATGTGTTCTATTCGAAACATGGTGGTGGACGCGCTGAAGAGAACGACAACTCTCCGTTGGAAAGACCTGGTACAGGGCGACCTGAGTGCACTTGGCCTTACCAACTGTCGCCAGCGGCCGCATAGTATTCATATTCAGTACCAACTTAGTAAGTATGAACAATTTTCCAAAAATCATGCAATCATTGCCAAAATTATGAAAATTGAGATTATCGTGTAGAACTTTTCTTTTTACGACACTTACACCACTCAAACTCCGAATAAGTTCTTGTTATCAACTCGATTATGTTACTTGTGGTCGTACTGTAAGTATTTTCTTAGTTTTTTCACTCCGCTTCAACAATAAAATTTATTGCAATTCATCATCAGCATAAAAATATAAAACCAAAACAAACCAGCTTACTTTGTTTTGAGTCTGATACGGTCTGAAGTTTTTTGTTTGGTTTGGCACGTCGCATTGCACAGTGGAATGATTTTATAAAAAATTATGAAATGAGAAATAAAATGACAAAAATATAATAGATAATAAATATATCAGGTGTAGTAAAAAGAAATCCATTATTTTTGCATTAAATTGAAGGTTTTATTTAGCATAGATAGAATGATATGATTTAGGTCAAATATGCACCGTTTTGTTCGATAATTTGTTGCCATTTTGGAGGTAATTTCATAATGTCTCTCTCGCAGAAACCCTCGTTCCTATTGGCAAAAAACTGGGACAGTCGATCTTCACAATCATTTCTTGAGGCGAATTTTTCACCTGCAAAATCATTCGCCATAGACAAGAACAGGTAGTAATCACTTGGTGCCAGGTCCGGACTATAAGGTGGATGCATAAGAACTTCCCAACCAAGCTCCCGGAGCTTTTGGTGAGTCACTATCGATGTATGCGGCCTGGCGTTGTCCTGATGGAACACAATTCTTCTCCTATTGCCAAAGCTGGTCGCTTCTGGGCGATTGCTTCTTTCAGACGGTCCAATTGTTAACAGTATAGGTCCGAATTAAGAGTTCGGCCATTATTTTATCGATATTTTCGACAATTGGCCTTTCAGAGCGTGGTGCATCTTTGATTTCAAAATTACCGGAACGGAATCGAACAAACCAAAATTGCGCGTGATTGGCTGTTACAGTATCGGTACCATAAACACTATTCACATTTTCAGCTGCCTGGCTTGCGTTTTCGAATTTATCGAAGAAAAACTGTAAAATATGGCGTATTTTCTTTTTGTTGGTGTCCATCTTTGACGCGTGCTAAAAAAATACTGAGTCAAGTAATAACAAAACTGTAAAAGTTTTTTTAGAACGAAATCTTATCTTTCTAACGCCATCTAGTGTAACTCGATCGCATTTTTACAACGGGAGATACAGACTCCTAAAGCCATTTATTGGCAAAATAATGGATTACTTTTTACTACACCTGATACAACATTCTGGAATTAATTTTTCTTAATTTTAAACTCAATTAATTTTGAAAGATTAAATCGTATTTTCAAACTCTAGCCACGTTAACACTTTTAATTTTCCTTAGTCGTCTCATAAAGTCTAAACAGTTAGCAATTTTGAACAAAACACACATTTCTAAATCAGTTTTTATCTCATTCAGCCCACTGTGCAACGAACGCATCAGAAAACAATGGGAACAATATTTTTTTTTTCATCTAAATGCGAAATTCTAACAAATTATTAATGAGTCAAAATAAAAAAAAGCGTTCACATTTTTTGATAAATTACATTTATTCGAAAAGAGAAAAACCAAGTTTAATTTCGCAAATGATGTTAGAAAAAACCAAGGACGAAGAAAAAAAAAACACAAAAACAAGAAGAAGCAATTATTAGGGGTTATGTTGCATGATGGTGATGATGATGAGATTTAAGCATTCTGCGAGAACATTGCGTAAACATTATTACGTTAAGCGTAAAGTTTTTGGCCTACTTTTTAGATGGTGCAAAGAGGGGTGAATATTGGAGGAAGCGGATAGAGGGAAGAAGGTGATGTGATTCAGCAAGTGTTATTAGCAAAATTACTGCGTGATATCGAACATATGAAAATATACAAATGTGTATTATGTTAGTATGTTGTTAGGGCGGAAATTATAATTAGTTACGCTTTTTTTCCACATCCTCCCTTCTTTCCTCAGTTTTTAGCTCCCTTCTTCTAATTTCTTTTTTCCAACATTGTTTTTTTTTTTATTTTATTTGTGCTATAAATTATAGCATTGAATTCATTAAATTAGTTTGCAAAGATTACAGAGATGAGATTAAGTGTAAAGTAGAAACATATGAGGAGCTTAAAGATACAGTTGAATTGAAAGAGAGAGAGACAGAGAGATAGGAGGAGATAGAGAGAAAACTTGATTTCACAGAGTTATGGGGCAAAGCCGGAAACAGCGCCAACAAAAGAACCTGCCAAATTGTAGTACAAGAGGCTGCGCAGCACCTATGGGTAACTATCTGACTCAACACATTTCACATTTACCAACACAAACTTTTCAAATTCATCATGCTTAAAATTGAAGCTTCCTTTTCCTTTATTTTTTTATTTTTTGTTTTGGGTTAAAAACTTTTTTTACTTCTTTATGCTGCTACTGTTGTTAACTAGGTTATGCATGAATTCTTTTTTTTTGTTTTTTTTTTTTTTTTTTTTGAAACTTACCTCCATATCTGCAATGATTTGATTTATCGGTTGGTATATTCCCATTTGGCTCCAGCCTGTCCAAATATTCTTCGGAATTGTAACCATTGTATGGAACTTTATTACCGTGATTGTGACCACCGCGATGATGATGGTGATGAACATGATGATGAACTGGTTCTTCGCCATCCTCTCTAGATATTGCTATGCAAAAAGAAAAAAAAGAAACAAATAAAAATAAATCCATTATTAAGATATATTGTCTGTTTTTATCAGTTTATGCGTTATGTAAAATGTTCCTTTTATTAAAACAAGAATATAATACAATTTGAGAGAAACGTCACTTTTATTGAATACTCCGCCTCAGAGTCGCGTGCTCAATATCATTTTAAATTGAGTTGAATAAACTAAAATTGATTTTCATATAAAAATATTTTAACCTAACACTTTGATATTATTCAACCTAATTGACTCATCAAATGACTTTTAAACTATTTGCATAAAACGGTCAATATTACACGTGATACCATCAAAACTATCAACATCATCAAAATCATTTTCAATACCAAATAATTGCATAACAAATAATGAAATTAATTTCCATGATATCGAAAATTGCCATTCAAGTCACAGCCGAAGCAGCCATGCAAACAAAGGCAAGCAGGCAGACGGGCCATTTAGGCCAACTACAACAGGCCAGCCAGAGCAACCCAACCCAGCTCAATGCAAATATACCAATCCACTCTGCCTCAAAGTATGCAATAATAGAACAAAAAACTTTTCGCTACCACTGCTGCTTCCCCTTTTGTACACATATACAACAACAATCCTTTAATGTGGTTTTATTAGCTCATAAATTGTGTGACAAATATCTACCTACCCAACCTACCCACCTACCTAAAAGCTATGAAAATTTTAATATCTTTTCCCTTATGGATATTTCCAATTTAGAGAAAATATAACAATTTTCATTAAATTGAAAGCAAATATGAGTGACATTGGTAGATGTTGAAGAAAAGTTTTCTCGTCTTTGGAATACCATATTACCTACATTTAAAATTTCTACCCCCTTTAAACTGTCGAAAAATTCTTCTTCTGCTAGTTATAATTTGTATGCGCAAAGTTAGCTTTTCCTAAGTACTTTCTGCTCCCTTTGCCTACTCCACCATCATTCATACTAATTTATTTCGTAAATTGACAGACACTACAATAATAATTTTTCATTATTTAGGTCAATGCAGCTGTGACCCAAACTGTAACTACAACAACAACAATCATAACTTTGGACTGTGGGTGCCTGCGACTACGATGACTGATGGCATGAAATGGGGTGTAAACTTTTAAAATCATATTCAAGTGATTTTTGTGTTTTATTTTTTGAGGTGAGTTTAAGTTAATGGGTGACACGATGCAAGTGCCTGGAAACCAGGGCAGCAGTATTACTCAATTTTACAGCAAGTTTCGTTAGCATATTTCTAGGTGTGCTTATTGGAAATGTTTAATAAATTTAATTAATTCATAATAATTTTACTCAAGGAATGCAGAGTTGAAAAATGCGGTTACAGCATCAAATGTTGGCAAAATGGAAGTATGGTATACCGCCAAACCATTAGAAACACCAAAAATTTCCTTTAATTTTGTTAGTAAATCCAGAGAGTTTTAACAGTTTTAAAAAGATTTTGATAAATTTTTTTTCGGGAACTGTTTTCTGGTGACAATTTGGGACCGATTTGTCAAGTAACAATGGAAAAGTTTATTCTTACTGCGGAAATTTGGTTAACTTTTTTAAAAATTCAAGGATCCGTTTTTAGATAAAAAAAAAATTTTCGCTTTGACTTCCAAAATTTTTTTTTTTTTTTATTTCCACCATAAGTGCATAGAAGTTTCTCCACACTTGCATTTTCAGCTCACTTCATATGTATGCCTCCAAGGATATACGTAGCCGCAAAGAGGCGACTCAAAAAAAGTAATTTCAACCTTATTTTATTCGTACCATTTCATCTTTCCACAATGTGTTATTGGATCAAAAACCTTAGTCATTGTAGTCTATTATCTTTATAGAATTAGAATCACCAAAGTTTTCAAACAGTAACATCTTCTCGAAGGACAGGCTCATGGACCCTTGTACAGCTACTAAAGTTAAGTGACAGGTATAGAATGTTCGAGGGATATTTATGCACTTATGGTACAAGCAAAAAAAAAATTTCAGAAATGGCCAAGGTTAACACTTATTTGTACCATAATATTTCAAAAGACATAAGTTTGGTTTTTGGTACAAAAAAGAGGGTTAAAATTAAACTTCATCATTATTACTCGACTAATCGGTCCCAAATTGTCACTAGAAAACACTTCCCAAAAAAAATATTTGATAAAATATTCTTAACTGTAGAGTAGTCATGGACCTTTATTAAGGTGTAAAGGTTGTTTTATGGCACACCTTTATTTTTTTAAATGATTCAAGCGAATTTTGTTCAACTGAAGTTCATGCTGCCAGTAAGTCCCTCACATTTTTGAAACGTATACATATGTTTTGAATATCCAGAAATGGCATACTTCTAGAAACTTGAAAATTTTAAAAAGAATTGCTAATAATGTATAAATTTATATTGGCTAACAGCTGTAAAGATGTGGACGAAAGTCTGTTAGTAATTATTTCACAATTTATATTATAAATTAAATGTTTCATGTGTCGGTGTACTGGTGCAAGTCATAAAAGTGAGAACTTCAAGTTGTAACTACAAACTGCCGTTGCTTTTCGGGCGAACAAATTCTTAGGAGCTTACTGTAAATTAATTCATTAAAATTTACAAGAAATTTGCAAGCCACACAGCAATATAAAGAAATGTAAGAAATATTTCTCAAAAGTCAAAACAGGGGGGTAAACTTAATTCCGCATAACACCTAAAAATATGTTGAAATTTTTTACCTTAAACGCTTAAACATTGCTTTAACCTTTACCATTAAAAAGGTCATATTTTGCATATGCTTTTGCATATTTATGGTTTATCAAAATAAAACAGAAAAACGTATAAAAAATGTTTGCCGAATAAAGAAATACCAAAATAAAATTAAATAAACACAACGGTACACACACACACATACAAACATACAAAACTACATTTCAATAAATCAAAAACCAAAAACGGACGAAATAAATAAAAGCCCTGCAAAAATTTGTAAAGAATGGATGAACGGAACGGGGGTAAAAAAAGAAGAAAAACCAGCAGCACATAAAACAAGAGAAGAAAAGTGTGACACGTAATTACCATTTTTCACAGTTGAACGCTTTACTACGAAACACAGACGGGAGTTATTATATGAGTGAAGCAAATAAAGCAAATATAGCAAAAATAAGCCAAACGTGAAACGAACAGAAACGGAAATTGGAATATACAAATCAAAAAAAAATAAAAAATTATGAGGAAAGTAGTAGGTAGCGGTCAAAAAGTTTGCTTAAAAGATTTTTAAAGTTCATGACAACTTTTCGCTTTTTCGAATAAATCATATGCAAAACTTTACATTAGCGCATATAAAAATACGTCCTGGCAGTTAGGCTTCCACATAAATATATAAAGCAAATAATACTAGACTTAATGTTTTTTGTGGCATACTATAGCTTCTTTAAATTTGTATAAATAATGTCGGTCTACGATATATAATATATGTATTAAAAAGAGAGAAACTTTTAAATTGGCTAAGTCATTAAATCGACAATTTTAAAATTTATTATGCGCACTGCAATTAGGCGCGCACAACGCAAATATTCATGTCTTTTTTCCTTTTCATACTGCATACTTTAAGGCGCTTGCATATAATCTAGTTCGGTAGATTTTTTTACGCTTTGCGCTAATATTTCACGAACAATTAGTGTACAATATTTGCATATTTTGCACATTTTTGTTGAAACAGAAAGAAAAGGAGCGAGAAAAGACCTAAAAATGCTAATAAAGGTAAATAAAGTGGGAAATATGGGAGTGAAATGTTTAACGAAAATCCCAGTTTCAGCTTAATCTCTGTGCAAGAGAGTGTTTACTCGCACCTACCAATATAATATATAAACGGGTATAGCTAACTACCATACAGTATGGACAGAAAAAATGGCATGAGTTTATCTGCGACCAGCAAATTATTTTTTTACAAATATATATAATAAAAAAAAAACAACAACAACAGAAACGAGCATTGTAAATTTTAGGATTAAATGATATTAAAATAGGATTAGAAACGAAAGATGCTGGCTACCTTTTTAAGTAAGTTAAATAAATATGCGGTTTTATAGTTGTAATTTTGTATACTTTTTTTTCAAATGTAGATTTAAATTGGATTAATTTCATTGTAATTAGCTAAATGGGAATAAAATAATCTAAGGTAAAATCTTGACTTCCTGTATTGATTTAATTTAAAATTGCGTTTGCTGATATCAGCTAAAAACTGAATTATTCTCTGACAATTTCCCTGATATTTTCACACGTTTACCAAATTAAATTATTATGCTAATTTCAAAAAGAACAAAATACTGAAGGCACAATGCCCCATTGAAAAACAAGTTTCTAAAAACATGAGACACCAAAAAGTATGCAAAGGAATAAAAACAGTGCAAATGTGACAACATTAAGTAACACACTATACGGGGGTAATAGGGAAACGGCAAAGCGACACACATTTACAATTCAATTTGAAACATAAGGGAGTTAAAAAAAAGTGTTCTCTGCACAAAAAGCTACTAATATTGTTACGAAATTCAAAAGTAATGCTCCGCCAAAAAGCGCACTATGTTTTACAAATAAATTCCATTCAAAAAAAAAGCGTGTCGTTTGTCTAAAGCTTTCTGTAATTGCGTACTACAGCTAGTAACTAGCAAAATAACTCCTTCCCCGGCGTCTCTCTTCTGCACCAAACAATTTGTAAACGATATGTACATAAAAGCACCGTTTTTTTCCTGTTTTCAGAAATGTTGGAATTAAATGCAAAGGATTTTCAGTAGGATAACAAAAAATTTACATAAAAAATTTACAATTTGCATAAAGGATTTTTGTGTTTTACTTTCTCGTGTGTGTTTGCATGCCTTTGTAGCTCAATAAATCATAATGAAAGTCACTAGAGGATGTTTTCTTATAGCCGCACATTTTTGACCATTTGGGAAGTAACTTGCGTGGAGTCGTTGCTCCATAATTGAGATTTTATATGCGCATATTTATTGGGCTTTGCTGTAAACGCAAACATCGTGGAACGAGTAAATATAAAAATGTTTCATTAAAATAATAACCTAGTTAGATTTTGACCAAAACGGGACAGAAAAGAAAGGCCGAAAAGAAAAGTACCATTGTTTATATATACAATATATGTTTCCGCTTCCATTTTTCTAATAAAATAAATATTAAATAAAATTCCTTTATACAAATAGCATAATTTCAGGCACTAATAAACGACCAAATGTATTTTTGTAAATATGATACAAGCAAAAGCTAAGCAAATATTTGGGGGATAAATACGAGTATTCTACAAATCGAGAGTACTTAGGCTCCCCTCCAAACCGTAAGAAATTACCACACAAATCGCTGCAGCAAATAAGCAATTTGCTTGTGTATACGCCTACTTAGTAAATAAAAGATGTTTATAGCATATTGAACCATACAAATTTATAAAGATTTTCTCTGAGGGGGCTTTGACTTTATACCAGCCCACCGCAAAATGTTAATGAAAATCCTATAAAATTGATCACTGGCACGCACATGCATATGTGCAGTAGTAATCAATAAAGTATATGTACGAGACATTTATGGCGCTTAAGCGGTAATGTTAATATGCCAAAAATTATGCAACGAAATGTGCTATAGAAAAATATATGTTTAGCTAAGGGTAGACAAATATGTACATAAATAGCATAATATTTCAAAAATTTGCGTAAGAATATAAACAAAAATGATATGCTTTTATTTATATCGGCGAGCAAGGAATTCCAAGAAACAAAGACCGAATTTTACATGCACAAAAAGATTCGAGTCCAAGCAAAAAATTGAATTTAATCAAGGAGAACGATATCGGAGACCAAAAATACAAAAAGAACAACAAATATAAAAGGGGAATCTCAAACAAATTGAATCAACGACTATGTCATCAGAGACAAACCAGAAGCAAACCACAAGCAAAAAAACACAAAGAATGAAGTGTGAAAAGAAAAAACAGAAAAAAAAATGGAAAATTTTGGCAGACAAAAGCAAGGATAGGGGGAAGGTGAGAGAATGAGTGAACGAAGTTGAGAGTGCGAAATGTCCGCTGGACAGTTATCAAAATGTTTTAGAAATTACGAATGAGTGGGGGAGATGCGGTAGAGATGGCACTTAAGGCAAATCGATAAAGCATTTCTTCAACTGCGAATGAGTAGTAGCGAACGAATTCACCGTATGGTAAATGCCTAATGATGAATTCATGTCTGTCAGCGTTAAATAATGACATTAGTATATCTTTCTTTTCCACTCTTTATTTGTATGTAAGTGTATGAGTGAATTTTTGTGCGCAAAAAAAAACCTAAAAAATGTGTTTAATTTAGCAGAAAAAATGTCCGCAAGCAAAATTACACACATAAAAAAACAAAGAAGACATAAACATGCTAGTAACACGTGTATACTTTTAGGCGTTTAAGCAATAAAGTGGTAATTTATTAAGAGAAAGAGACAGAAAGTGTGAGTGAGATTACACAACCCTACACGGCGTTGCAATTAACCAAGCAAAAGTAAAAATTGTGCGCTATAAATTTGCACAATTTATTCATTCATGGAGTGTAAGTACTAGAAGAAACAATCCAGGGAGTGGTAATGGCAACAGGGAGTAGGGAGACTAGAGTATTTACTTGTACAACAGTATATTTTTTATTTCAATTGCCAATTCATTAGCATATCAAAGTAGGTAAAAGATATGTGCAAATTGCGGGCTGCCATCACCCTTTCTGCATTTCAAGAAGAACGCACTTGCATCAATTAAGAATTAAAGTAAATATGATTACACAAATGATTGTAAAATAATTTGCATATATTAAAGCTTTAATGAGCGGGGGAATGGGTGTGTGTGTGTGTGTATGATTGGCCATAATAAAAAGAACCAAGTTAAAGTACCATTAAATGTTTAAATGAGATAATGAATAAAGGATTACAATATATAAGTAGGTATACTATAGGCAGTGGCGGATACAGGAAACATTTGGAAGGGGGGAGGGGGGGTAATAAAAACTTAAAAATTCTCCATATGAACCAAAACGCCAAAACGCGGGCAGGCGCGTTTTTTTTTCTCGTTCGTGTATCGGTTTTTTTTTTGGCTTATTCATAAACTTTGTTTCGATGACTAACAATTTCAAAGGCATGGCCATGTGAAAACTTACTAGTACGTTACGCATCTAGGGGAAACCCTGTTCTTGCAGCAAAGCATTTCACAATTTCTATGATCTATTTCCAAGTTAAAGGATCGTGGAAAATATAACAATAGGAAACATTTATTCAGTTTTCGGTTTTAGATTGGTTTATAATGGGTCCAGAATTAGTAGAATTTTAAGAATAACTTCAGGTCGCTGATTCCTACCCTGTATTCAAATTTTCTCTTCCCCATCTGGTATTTTTTTTACATCGACCCGAAACCTATAAAACCGTGGAACTGGTCCTTGAGTCACATATTTAAGAACTAAATCACCGAAATCATCCATTTTATTAGAACAATCCATTTTTTAAGAATTTAACACCATCTGGGAATCGAACCTGAGGCAGATGGAACTCCAGTCAAGCACTCATCCACGAAGTAACCATTGTTGAAAGTCGTCGAGCTGTTTCTGAACTAGATTAGCAGCTTCTGTAGGAGATTAATTTGACGCTAAAATGGCAGTATCGTCTGGATAAGTAGCTAAATTAACACCATCAGTTTCAGGCAAGTCGCAAGTAAAAATCGAATAAAGAGCAGCACCCAGAACACTGCCCTGTGGTACTCCGGCTTTCACTTGACATTTGGCTGATGTTTCATCATTAATTTGACATAGAACTTTAAGATCAAATAAAATGGAGCTGGAAGTAAATTTTTTAATTTCTGATGCCAAACTTTTTCGAACGCTTCTTGAATGCCCGAAAATATGGCGGAGCAATATTTTTTGCGTTCCAGAAAGTCAGTGAGAATATTGATGATATTGCTCAGGAGTACCGTGCTTATGACGATTGGTGATTCGGAACTATATTCTTATTTTCTTGTATTATTAGCAATCTACTACTTTGAATATTTTCGAGAATATTGCCAGCAAGATTATAGGTCTATATGAGGGCACTGAGTTTTCAGGTTTATTTGGTTTAGGTATCATTATTATTTCAGCACATTTCCATAGAGAAGGAAAATGGTTTAATGAGCAAGATTCATTATTCTTATAATTGAAAGTAAATCGTAATAACTAAAAACAACAATAACTAATTATGTTCACCCTTTTTGCCTGTTTAAGTTATTAAATTTTTAAGTGTTTGTGTTTGTATCCGCCCCTGCTATAGGAATGTATAATTGTTGAATAATTCCCACTTATATATATTTCAAGGTTGGATGGAACGGTGAAACTCCATATCCTCTTAACTTGCTAATTCAATAAACTAAAAGTGGTAGAAAGAAAAGTTGCAGACACAAAGGGACCTTGGATAGTTAGTTACAGTGAGCCTCACAATAAGTGAGACAATAATTTTTGTCAAAGCTGGAATGAAATAAAACGTGCTTGGCAAGAAGTAGAAGCCATTAAGGTTACCGCTTGCAGTTCAGTTCAATGTAGACTACAATTGGAGGCTCCTTTCAAACGGAATTTATCTCAAACCCAACAAAATTCCCACACCAAAAAATAGCCCATCTATGGTGCCGTTTTCTGCCAGAACTTACTTGGACTAAATTAAAGCCATAAGTTATCCAAACGCGACTCATATTTTGCTATCCAAAATTAACTTAAGCAGCTGTCTAGTGAAACATTAATCGAGGTGTAGACAATTCTGGGCACTACTAAGTCAGTTCTTATGCCATTCTTGGGGCAATTTATAAGACTCACTGCGGTGATCTAAGATCCCTTTACAGCTTCTCCTTTGCTCTCTTCATACATAAATATGAAACACACCTTAGGGGCCGTTCACATATTACATAACGTGCGAAGGGGAGGGGGGTCCGGCAATTCGTTACGAAGTTTTACATGGAGGAGGAGGGGTCAACAACTGCGTTACGTAACGTCGATTTTATACTATCATATATAAATGACTTCAAAAATTCACTAGTTCATAAAATGAATTTTCTTTCGCTGTTTTTGTAGCGATGTGGTACGACCAGGGGAGAGGGGTCAAAATTGGTCAAGAATTGTGTGAATTGCCCCTTATGTAGAAAAGCTGCACATTCTGATTTTGTCAAGATTAAATCAAATGCGATCATTATTGTAATGTCATCGCAGTAATTACACTTTGAAATAAACTTTGCTATTAATTTAAATATTAATCATAAAAATTTTACCATTACTCTTTCAATGACTTTTCGAAAATTGTAATTTAAGTGGAAATTTTCATAGCATGCACGAGTCTAATATTTCAACAAAATTTAAACAAAAAAATGAAAACAAGTAAGATTTAATTAATTTGGCGTTTATTTTCGACTAAAAACAAAAGAAATTTTCACCACTTCAAGTCGCAAAATTTTTGCAAAATTACAAAAGTTAAATGAAAGTCATAGTTACAATTAGCATAACCACTTTAATGGTAACTTTGCAGTATATATATCCATAACCCAACCAGTACGAGCCCACAACCTAAGGTAAATGTTTATGTCATGACAGTTTTCTATAAAGGAAACAATTACAAGAACGAATTAAAAACGAAAGAAGTAGTAAAAGTGTAGTTGAAATTAAGCGCGAAAACTTGTTTCATAGTACATAGAACCAAAAAAACTAATATTCTAAACTAATTCATTTTCATACTACTACTCTATAGTAGATGGAAAAAAGTAGTTTAAACATGTTTCATTATTAATTTGCGTAATTTCATCAACACAAAAATTGTTGCCTTTTTTCAAACAGCAGCAAAATTCTTACTTTATTTTTAGCTCGCCCCATCATCATCAAATACTTAATTTTTTTCTTTTCAAGTGCTTCAGCCTCAATGTTATTTTGTAGGCTATTATTACTTTCTTTGGCAAGAAATTAAAAACGCTACGTTGCATACACTTTAAACTGCTGGTAATAGCATTTTTGATGTTGTTGTTCCTGTATGTAAATATGTGTACGCAAGAGTGTGCGTTTAAAAAGTACCTACTTAGGTACACTTTTTTGTAATTATAATTTTTGTTAACAAAGAAGCTCCAAGTTATATTAATGAAATTTTGCTAACCGTCAACCGTCTGTGCCGCACAAGATTTTCTCTAATGGCTTCCAAACGACAAGTATTTTTTGCGATTACTGCCACCACCACTACTACTACTACTAGTCTGACTACAACTTTAACTACTACTTCTACTATTACTACATTTTGTTGCGTTTAGTTTTTAATTTAATTAATTGCCATTGAAGCTTCATATTACGCGCACAGGCAAAACAAACAACAAAGAAGTAAACAGGACACACCTTTCCTTCTCATTTCTTGTTGGCGCTACTGTAGCTACTTACTTTAGTCCTTAGTGTGCACTGCTTCAAGTTGTAGCATTAGTTGACATTTCATATTATACATAACGATAATTGAGTTTTGTGTGTATTTGTGCGCATTTTATATTATTAAGTATTAAGCTTATATTCATATTATTACAAAATTACTCAAGTATGACTACATTTCGTAGTTAAATTTAATAGTAGTTTTAGTGAGCGATAAATGTGAAATTGGGCAAAGCTTTGCTGAAGTGTTATAGGAAATGTGAAGATTCAAAAAAAATTTATATTATATAACTAGTAATTGTAGTTGAATGTTGTAGTAAATCTTATAATAATAACTACATTTTTTGTCAACTTGTTTGTAGAAAAGTAGAAGGTACGTAATGATCCACCTCAACCACCTCGCTTTGAAGCAAAGCGAAATGACTAGATAGTAGCTACATTTTGTAGTAAAGCAAGACAACAAGTACAGCAAATTTTTAAGAACTAACGAAAAGCCAAATAGAAAAGTTTTATGAAGAACACTTCAAAATAACCACAGAGTCATGACAAAGAAATAACGAAAAAAATCGAGAATGCAAGATACAGTATAAAACCACTCTACAGTTAATATGGAATGACTACACTTATCGGTCAAATTAGAGATCAAAAGCAAAAATAACTACAATTTTCATAGTCAAATTGTTTTAGCAGCAAGTAGTAGCATTTTTCTATAACATCGTAATTGAAAACTTCAATTCAATTTTCACCACTGTCAGAACGAAACCTGTATGTACGTGTGCATGTGTGTGTGTGTATGGGTAAGAGAGCAACAGCGCAGCTAACGAATGCTAAGTAATTAAATGCAACACTCTTGCTACACTTGTGCATGAGTTGCAAAAGTCAAAAAGTAATAAATGCAATTGACATACAAGCACGTATACACACACACACACATACACACTCACACACCCACATAGACGAATATGCCGCATACAATTTTGAGGGCATTTTGTAAAATTAAAAAGTGTAACTGTAGCTACAGGCTCACAACAAGAACAACTACAAATATCAACAACAGCAGCATTTAAATTTAATCACTTTCGATTGGTGGGTGTGAAAAACATAACGGTGGCGGCTGTTACAGCATCAGCATGCAACTGAAACAAAACAACTACCAAAGGCAACAAGAGCAAAAAATTGCAAAAAATAACTACAATCATGATAGAGAAACAAAAACGAAACAGTGTTGCCGTGAGGCAACAGTTTACTGTTACAAAATGTTTACAAGTATTTGTTGTATACACATACACTGGCGGTCATGAAAACCGCACCACGCACCAATTTATGTAATCTATACATTTATTAGTGTAACTACATTTTTATTCCGGAAAATCCAGAAGTGCTACACTTATATATCAATTTAAAGAGCTTGCCGAGTAGGTTAGCCAAAAATTATTAGATTTAAAATCGATTAAGCCAACTCCAAAATATTAGCGTCGGAAGTTCTTTAAAATTTGCTCATTGAACAAAGCATTGCATTCACTGTTGTAAAAATCATTACTTAAGCGGGAGTAAATAACAAATGAGAGAGAGAGAGAAGACATGAGTAACGGCATCTCTCAGAATTATCTGCATACACAAATAGCAAAACGAACACCAACGAGTAGTTTGGTTCTCTTTTGATATTTGTTTTTCATAAAAAGACTTCTTCCGCAAAAAACTAGCCCCAGTTACTGGAGCCTTACCGACTAGTTTTTCTTATTTTTGGGAACAAAATGAACAAAAGTGCAAAAGAAACATTCTAATTACACCCAAATTTCATTACTTTTTAATTGTAATAACAATATTGAACAAAGTTCACGTTCAAAGTATGTAAAAATAAGAATTTGTTATTTTTTGAAGGTACAAAATAGATTATTTTATTTCACGTTAAAGTCACAAACAAAATTATTAATTACTGGATGGCATGGAGTCGACAAGCACTTTAAGTATATCGTTCGTCCCTTTTTAGTACCAAACTTTGTATTTTTTATTCTTTGGTGGGCTACCTGATCATTTAAGCCAAAAAAAAATTCGGAAACATTTTGAACCTGTAAAAAAATAAGAGTCAACAATCAAAGTTTTCTTACTATTTCTAAAGTAATCAAACATTAAGCATTAACTACTAACACAAATTTACCAATTTTGCACATGGTACAGAAGTCGTACGGGAAAATAACGCCATTAATATTCACATTCACGTTATACTAGCTCCGCAGCTCAGCCCTTACTATGATTGAATTTTTGAATCTCTACTTTAAGTTTATTTATCCTTCGGATTATGCCATTTGCTCTCTTAATTATATTCCATTGTCTTCTTGATCTTTTTGTTGTTTCAAATGGTTTCAAATCACCTTTTTCAGGATCAATCTAAAAGCAGCCGAATATAAGCATCAGATGTCTTCAGGTATTCGACTATATGACACTCACTTATCACTGAAGAACATAAATTCGGTGGCGCGAAAATTGTTTTTACTTTCCGCAAGCAAGCAAGTAAGCGCAATAAAAAATGATATAATGCTTAAATACATTCTTAACACATAAACAAGAGAATATCCTTTACAAAGGAAGGGCAATTTGGGCTAAGTTAGGGAGTTTCACCGAAACTGCAGGAGTGTTGCAACTGGTGCGGTTTTCATGACCGTGACTGTATAATGCTTTTGTATGAATGCGAGAGTGTACGTGTCTACGTGAGTGTGTGTTATATGTGTGTATGTGCATGCTTGACATGTGTTTATATGATATGCGTGTAAATCACACAGCAGAACATCAATATTCGATTTGTATGCGTATATGTATGTATGTATGTGTGGGTGTGAGTGTGTTGTGACTGCAGGCGGAATTTCATTTACACTGTGGTTCAAAAATATAAACATTTTTTAAAAAACGTTTTCGTTTTTTTTTTTTTTTTTTATTTGCCATTTAGACGAAAGTATTTGACAAAGGGGAATGCTCAATGGAAAAAAAAGGAAACGAAAAGCATGAAAAATTTAAACAAGTTAACGACAACAACACTAAAAGCAAATCCTTTCTTAAGGCAACAAGCATTATCAGCAAGAAGTACAAACATTTTTAGTTTTCTACCACTTTCTGAAAAAGTACACTCAAAAAAAAAAAAATATTTAGGGTAATTTCAGTTATCAGTTAATGCAAAATAAGGAAAATGCAATAATTAGGTTGCTGAATTAAGCTGAAATTGTTGGAATAACTAAGAAACAAATACCATTGGTTGCAAAATTTAACAAACTTTATCGTAAAAATTGATTGCTAAATTTTACATTACGAAATAACTCGGCCAAATAAAAACTTTAAATTAATTTGAGGAGCTCCAAATCTAAACACAATAAAATACGCTGAACTAGTAAGCTTTTATTGGGTTTAGATTCGGAGCTCCTCATTTGTTAAGATCAACCTATGATGTAAGAAGTCACTGATATTCAAACAAATAATTTACAATGAGTGTAACATTGCGTAAATATCTACAGTAATTGTCGCATCACTCAAAGAATATGTGAAGAAGTGTGAGTTTTAAAAGCTTTCTCTGTCATACATTGGTTGGTTGGTAGATGATGACGCGACAGATATTTCCGTTACAGCAAATCTGACAAACGAACTTTTAAAAGAGTGAGAAACAGTAAGGGGGGAGGAGAAACGCGGCTCTTGATGCAAGTCATGATTTGAAGGGTTGAATCGTTTTTCAAACGTAATGTGGCACGTTTAAATGCTTTTTAGTGACTTGCAGCAGTAAAAGACAAACAAAAAGAATTTTTAAGGAATTTGACACCTGACACTGCCATGTGACAAAAAAAAAAAAAACAAATGAAAAAGCCCAGCCCCAAATGATGAAAATACAAGAATTCCAAAAAAGGGTTTCTTTCTCATAGCAATCATGATAGTTTAAAGTTTTTTAGGCAATACAATTTTATTCCCCACTGGCATCGATTCAAAAACAAGCAATCGCTAGCAGCTCTTCAACACAGATAAAATTTAAATATTTAAGTGATTATGGATGTTTACAAAAATTGGATTTTTTTACACTTGCTTTTTTCGTCTCCATGCACACACACACATATCCTTCGTTACCCTGAGACTCCCAGGGACACACTGCGAACATGTTGACAGTGGTGGCGACATCGGCGACAAAGGACATAGCAACCAAAGCGAATTGTACAAATTGTCAATAAATGTTTTTCAAAAATATATACGGACAAAAATAAAATAAAAAAAACAAGCATAGTATCGTCGGTCGTCATTGAGGGCTTTTATACTTTGCACACAGCAGTTAATGCTTTCAAAAAGAAAGAAAAAATACAAGGACCTTTCACAACATCACTGTGTATACGTAAATGCGCCATTATTGAAAGGAGCAATTCACCGAGGGGCAGGGAGAGAGGCAGACATCAGAATTCATTCGATTCTTTCGTTTTTCTTTTGTTCCATAAACATAAATCGAAAATAAAAATTCAAATTTCAATAAATATTTCAACATAAAACGATCAAAAAATAAGGGTAAGTTTAATTTTCGCCAAAAAAAAATAAGGAAAAAGGACCTCTCTTTTCTTTTTCGAGTGTAAGGATGTGTTCTGCATGATTTGTGTGTATGTGTGCGAGAAATTCAATTACGCGTGAAGGTGTGCGTATATGTGAAAAATTGCATTTCATTTAAAAATCATAAATACAAAATGTGTTTGGAATGCGAAAATTACTTTAACAAATTGCATTGGAATTGAATTATATATAAAGAAGCAAATTAAATTGCCACAGGATGAAAAAAAATCACATATAATTTTCTCTGAATTGCAACGCAGCTTTTGAAAGAGTGAAAAGCAAACTGATATTTCAAAAGTTAAATAAGCAAACAATTGCTGCACTTCAGGCAAAAACAAACACGCATACACACACTCACACATACACAGAAGTGTTCCTCTTCTTCCTCGCCATCACTGCTCTGCTCCTTATCATTCTTTACTCAATTATCGTAATGTCAACAGTTTATTATTATATTGTGCACAGTAAGTCTCAACCTTTTCTACTCGAATCACTTGAATTTTCTACGTGTCATTGACAGCTTTTTCAGCTTTCAGTTTATTTTGTTGAATTTTTTTTTTTTTTTTTTGCTTTTTTGTCAATTGAATTTTTGCAATATTGAAGTTTCAACAAGAGAAGTCAAGTGCACTTAAGCATAAATTGTTCTTGGCAAAAGATGGTGAAATTAAATAGAGGTAGTGGAGACGAGGAGAGAGAGAAGAGAGATAGGGGCAAGAAGGTAATTTAAAATAATAAATGTATTTAAGTAGTTAAGAGATTTCGATTTCGTACGTAGTTGAAAGTGCCTTTGATATTTTAAAAAGTATTCTAACCAAATCAGTTCAAATCAAAAGAGTCAAATGCGTCAGCAGAGTTGTGTAGTTGAGTCATCTCTACTAGTCCACACTGCTTTTTCTTGAAAACTACCGATCGAGTTAAGAAAGCCAAAGTCAAATCTTATTAGCGAGAAATTAAACAGCCACTAATATAAAGCAAAAGTACTAAAGCTCAGACAGTTGTAGGTGGAGCTGAACATTTTGCAATAAAGGCAATAATCGACTACGAGTTGCATTCCTTTTACTTATATTGCTAAATTTCCATTTGTCTTTCTAGACCATTGACGATACTTTCGACAGCATTTGCTCTATTAAATAGGCCTCTTACAGTTCGCTTCATTACTTAACTAAAAATAGATTCTTATAAGAATTTTCATATGTTCAAAACTGAAAATAAAAGTTTCGTTCAAACTGAGATATTAATTACCTAAGTACATATTTTGCACGCTACATTACTCCATTATGGTCTTTCAGTCGCCAGGAGAAACAGCCTATTTCAAAACTACAATGGCGGAGGTAATGATTATCTAATTCAATAAAATACATGAAACTTGCGCCGCACTAACTTTAAAAATGCTTTTGAGTAAAGTTTCGTTACTTTTTATAGTTGCCAAATATACAAACTTTGGCCATAAACAAAAAAACATTTTTACGTTGTAAACAAACAAAAAATGTTGTAAAAAACATAAAGGAGAAGGAAAGTAAACTTTATCCACTTGTTATCTCATCCTGATCTACATTTATAAAAAAAAAAAACAACTTAACCCGTCGTCAAAGAGCACACTTATTGGCGTACTTCTGGGGAATGCAAGCACGCAAAGCTCATAAGGGGTTAAACTTATCGCGAAACTGTTTGAGCGGAGGGAAAGGGGGCATAACTTCACATAATACGCTAAAATGTTAATAATTATGCACGGAAAAACTTTCTTCTGCTCAACGACTTGTAGCCATCACAAAACAAACATGTAGATAGGCAGATAGATAGGCAGACAGACAGGCAGACATACGCGCATATAACGTTAAATTACATTTTCAAGTGCGTACAACAACATCAGCAATAAAAGTTTCACTTGCTTTCAAAAGATTTTCACTATCTTATATGCAAAACAAAAAAGTGAGAAAAAATAATATTTTTTAATTAAATATAGCATTTATGTGTGTGCCGCAAATATTGTTACGTTACCTCCCGCACTCTGTTTTTGCCTTTCTTTCTCTCTCTCTCTTCCTCTCCTACATTTTACTCCTCATATTTTCTTTTTCCTCAATTTCAACTGCAGCTAAAAGCCAAAGTGAGTATTGCACTTGAGTTCACACTTGAGGGCATCAAGTGCAATTTAGACAAAAATCAAGTGAACGACAGGCAGACAGACTAGCTGACATTTAGTGAAACAGACAGACAAACAGAGAGATCGTCAGCTATACATCTTAAGTGCGACAACAAATATAACTTCAAAGTGCATGTGTGAATGTGTTGCCTGAGGTCTCAATTTTCAAATAAATCACGTACGCAAAGTAATTTTGCATACATTTAGGCGATGAAACTCTTTTCTTTTCTTTTTGTTTTTGTTTGAAAATATGTTTCAGAAAATTGACAGTAGCTTTCAATTGTGTTGTTCACACTTGCTTTATTCTGTTGACTTTTTTTATCCAATCATTTAGTCATTATCATATTAAACTTTACATTGCAGTCACTCTATCTACCAAGACCACAAAATTCATTCACATCTGCAATGCCAACACACTTCAAAAAAGAAAATACAAAAAATAAAAAATTAAACAACCTTACTTCATCATTATCAACAACAACAACATAAAGTAGGAGTAGCAAAAGCAACACTCGAAAATGTGCTTTTCTTGCTGTCTGTTTGTTGTTTTCGTCAATTAAAAACTGCAGTAGTCAGCAGTAGTAGCCACTAACAACAACAACAACAACAGCCTAAAAGGAGACACCCGCCCTTTGATGCCATTTTATTTCGCATAGTGTATTCAATTTAGAATTGCTTTTCCATAGCCTACTGCACCTCATCCTCATTACTTCTGCTCCTCCCTCGCTTAGAACTATTTTCTAAAATTGTACTATAATAATTTCAATTAAATTGTCAAAGTGTCTACTGGCGTTGTTGTTGCTAAAAAGTTTTCTACAAATTACTATAAAATGTTGTGTGTCGTAATTGTTGCATGCCAACTGACTTGGCTTGGCTTGACTTTCTATTCTTCGAATTGCTTCTCTACTTCTACTTCTCCTTGACTTGTTCTACTGTACGCTGACATACTTGAACATTTGCTGTATTTACCGTAGGTATAATTTTTAGATATTTGCAGCATATTTTCAGGCAATTTTCACTTTGAAGTACTCAACGACGGCAGCAACATTGCATTTTCTTACTAATGAGCTAGTTTATATAAATATTTAAATACATAATATCCTCTTTATATATATATTTATGTCAATTTTGCTGTTTCTTTTTTCTTGCTTTAGGCAAAGAAACCATCGTTCGTGCAAGTAGCGTCAAAATTGAACGTAGTGCATCAGCAGTAAAGTATCACTACTTGTGTGCAATTTCGTCATAAAATTGATGGCAAGAATATCTTGAAGGCTTTCTTTTATTTATTTATTTTTTTTTTTTTTTGGTTTAATAAACATTAATTGTAAAATATTTAAAAAATGTATAAACGGAAATTTAACAACTTAGTAAATACAGAGAATCGAAAGAACTCTCCAAATGTTAGTCAATGGAGCTTTTGATGTTATCTCTTACTGTGAGCTGAACACGTTAATAACGGAAACTTATTAGCGGTCGCCATAAATTTCAGGACAATCGGACGAACTCCTTTCAAAGTTCACAATTGTGTATTACGTACAAACAATTTTACCGTATCATTGAATATACTTTCCCAGCACTTGGTTTTTTCCAATTTTCGAAATTTTTTAATCAATGTGTGCGTCCATTCTAGATAAGCTATAAATCTTCTAACCATGAATACCAAAGAATAAATTAAACATTCGAGTAGATATTGCTCCAAGAAATTATCACAGCCCGGCAGCATTGTATATGTAAAAACGCTCTTACGCTCTAGAGCAATAGCGTATTGCTGGAATATTCACAATATTATTATTATAGTGTGGTTGCAAATTGTCAGTTGCAACGCTGTGTTGCGCCGCTATATTTTGCGTGCCGTGGCAGCGTTTTTTTTTTCAAAGTTTTATGCAAATCGAGTATTTGCTTTTTCGAAGGTGACAGCAAAATGAAATACAATAAGCAATTTTTTGTAATTTTTTTATAAATGCGCACACGCGCTTAATCACTCGTATGCTTATTTTCGTGTGTGGCAGGGGCAGGCATGCAGGCAGGCGCATGACAATTTTAATGATAGCTCTATGCCACGTTTGGCGGACGGTGATGACAGCCAGCGACTTCCATATATATATAGATACACTGGCAGTCACAAAAACCCCCACAAATTTCAAGAAAATCGTTTAAAATGGCACTTAAACCTGATTTTGTTTTAGTGAATGTCATTTTTTTTTTTCGGGAATACAATGAAGAAAATTACGGAAAACACATCATCCATACACACAAATTTTATTACTTTTTAATTAAAACAAAAATATGCAAGAAATTTCACGTTTTTGAGGGTATTAATTAAAAGTATGTAAAAATAAAAATATTTGTTATTTTTGAAGATACAAAGTAGGAATAATTTGTTTCATATTAGAGTTACAAGCAAAATTGTTTAGTTTGATGGTGCCCCTCTCTTAGCCTTTCTTATAGCCGGCATCTTGAATGGCATAGAGTCGAGTGTTCAATCGGACTTAAACCGCGCGAGCTACTTGATCATTCTAGCCAGTAAATTCTAACATCATCGAAAACATTTTGAATCTGCAAACAAATAAGAATCAATAATCTAACTTTTTTACTGTTTCTAAAGTTATCAAACATTAGGCATTAATAACTAACTAAACCTTGCCAATTTGGCGCGATGATATCCCGCGGAAGTCTTCCGGAAAAATAACGTCATTAATGAGCGAAAGCGCACCACAATTGGCTTACAGCAACTGCTTCATAAAATTTGACTATTATCGCTACACAGTTATCCATATATTGCTTTATATCTGAGCGACGCAAGTACCGATGATTAAATTCGCATAAAAAATTGAGTTTAATTTACCCGATCATATAACTTTTCTCGAGTCTGCCAAAGTTCAATTGCTGTAGTTTTTGGTCCATGCCAGGCGATCTGTTTCCATCCATTTCATCAACAACGACTTTTTGGCTGATCGTTTCCCATACAGACCGAACTTTCGTTTCTTTCTGCGTAAGGTTTCGACATTTATATTCACGTTGTAATAGCTCTTTAGCTCAGTTCTTATTGTGACTGCACTTTTGAATTGATAATTTATGGTCATGCCATTTTCTCTCATATTTGTCTTCCATAGTCATCTTGATCTTTTTTGTTCTTTCAAGACATCAGATTTCTTCAGGTATTTAACTTTATGATACTCTTTGATACCTAAGAACAAAAATTTCGACGTTTTGGTGGCGCGACAATTGTTCATACTTTGCAGTTGTTTTTGGCACTTTTTAAAAAATTCTTTTTTTCGCCAAACAAGCGCAATAAAAAATAGTACATTCCACTTAAATACATTCTTAAAACATGAATAAGGGAATCTCCTTTACTAAGGAAGGAAAATTTGGGCTAAGTTAGGAAATATTACCGAAATTGCAGCAGCATTGCAAGTGGTGCGGTTTTTGTGACCGCCAGTGTATATATGAACATACGATAGGCATATTTGAGTAGACGCCATTGTCGCCGGCAACTGAAAACTAGTAAAAACCATTTTTTGTTTGTTTTTTTGTTAAAGCAAACAAAATTTCAATGCAACCAAAACTCAGTGAAATTGGTGCAGAGTTTTAGCGATTTTTATTATTTTATTTTTTGCTATCGTTGTCATATTTAATAGCCCTCATGGCGCTGTTTGAGAAAATATGCTACACTGCCATACTGAAAAAACAAAGAAGTAAAGAGAATTTATTTGATCCATCTATGAAAAAATTAAAATAGGTAAACCATTTTTACTGCATAGCGTAAAATTTTATAATATTTAAAGGTGTTGAAACATTAACAGCTCCTTAGTTTAGTGTCAACATTATGTGTGCGTTCACCCACATATATGCAGGTATCCTTAATAATATGTTTATATATGGTATACGTGTGTGTGTGTGTGTGTGTGTGTGTGGTTGCGATAATGACACATACATTATAATGACCACCCTGGGGGCAAGTTAAGTTAGCGCTTTATAGTGGCTTTACATGTTTATATGTGTGTGTTTTTGTGGCATATCAAACTAGATTTTTCCCCCTCTACTGTAATAAATGCGCCGTCAGCGATTGCCATCACCTTGTTGATAAAATACGCGATGCGTTTTAAGCACCTACATGTGTACTTAATACATCTAGAATAGGGTATACCTAAAAAATAAATGGATTTGTCAGTTTTGTCAGATTTTACAAATCGCTCGCAATTTTGCTGGAGACGGAAGTAAAAAGAGATCAAATAAGGTTTTAAACATATTATTTCTGCTCTAAAATTATAATATTTATGAGAAAAATTCTTATTTATTATTCAATCAATAGTCAATCACAGTGAAAAGTTACAGTGAGTTTTTAATGTTTCACTCACTTCTACTAGTTGCTTATATTCTAAAATCACAGTGATTTGTAACAAAAAATTACATGTCACTTCACAGCTATCAACAGCAGCTATTTCTAGCACAGCTACTTAGTATCTCATGCGATTTTTTTCTTCCATTTCAACAGAATTAATTCACTTTGGTGCGCTTGCAAAAATTACTTACTACCAAATGTACTATGGGTTTTAAAATAATACTTATTCTGCTATTCTGCTTGGGAGTAGCTGCCAACTGCCAACTAAGAAATTTAGTAGCAATATTTTATGAATTACCTGCAAACGACTACTTCAAATCAAATTCAAATGTTGACAGTTTTTTAGATTTTCGCAACACCCTCTATGCAGTTATAGTCTATCTATGTATATTAAAATATATTTTAAAATTGTAAAAAGCAGCAATGTAAACCTTTCTGGAAAGAAGAGCCATTTTATAAAGCATTAATGTAACTGACATAGAGAAACTACAGCAGCAAGGTGTTGCACACATGCGGCAATCAACCTTCAAGTTCCCCCACTTCCACCCACAAACTCGCACGCTATTGTCACCACTAAACGTAAAATGTATGTAAGTATGTGTGTATATGTGTAGCAACATTTAATGTGTTGTTGATGACAATGTAAAATAGTTAAACACACTTCACTGCCACCTTCACTTCCCCTGGCCTTAGTCACTTTCCATGTAACGCAACCATTTTCGCACTTTGATTATGAGAAGTTTGCTGAACTACGATGATGTTCAGGGGAGAAACGTTTGTTGACAATTTTTCCCCCCGTTCGCATCTTAAGAAGCAAAGAATTTTTGCTTTTCAGCAATTCTATTCATGTTTTATCGTCTGTAAAAATATAAATCCTTTTATAGATTTTTATTTCTATTTGTTTTCACATCATCTCTCATGAGCAAGAAATTTTTCTATTTTAAATTTTTTTTGTTTTTATTCTTGTGGTTCAATATTGTATTTATTTTTGTATATTTTTTTTTGTTTCCCCCGAATATTGACGAAATTTGCAATGTTTTTTATTTATTTTTTTGTTTGCCTTTTCAGCGATAGTTTGTATGTGTTCGAACACTAAACTTTTTTCCGGATGGTTTGAAGCTGAAGAAGAGCAGAGGAGGGAAAGGAACTTCAAATGCCGCAGCGCCATAAAATAAATTGCATGCATGCGTGCCTATGATGATGACAGTCATCTTAATCGTATTCGTGTGCGTGTGTTGGTGTATATGTGAGTGCAGTCACCCAGATTTTCTACGCTCGACTTGATCTATGGGTGCGATGTTCTAATATGATAAAAATTTGTTGCATATTTGTTGGATATTTTTATTAAAAAGTCAACAAGCTTGACAATTTTTACTAAAATTGAGCTGTCATCATATAATAACAAAAAAAAAACACACTGACGTGACGAAAAAGGATTAAGTTTTATGAGTCGCTAGATCTTCAATTTTTTAATTAATATTGAAATAACAAAAAGAAAAATATTTAATTGAAGTCAACAAAAAACTTCAAACAAAGATTTTCGCTATTCGATAGTCTGTTACCAACTTTAAATTAACAGTGACAACATTGTTATTTCAGATTATGATAAAAAACAAATAATTCCTGTTTGAGTTGAGTCACACTGTTGTTTAGCTGGATTTATTGTCACTTCACAGAAGTTCCGTTAATATCAGAAACTGAAGTAAGAAAGTAGCAGAACATACTGGCACTTTATTCCCCCAAATGACTTAAAAACAATTTTCAAATGAATAACTAAAAATTATCACATCAAATTTGATTTGCACATCAATTTAGTTATTACGTACTCAACTGCAAAATAAAACGGTTTAGTACAACAATAACAATTTTCACAATTTACTATGAGAAAAAACAAAAAAAAAAACAAACAAAAAAAAAAACAAACAAAATAAATTGTCACAGTGGCAGAAACAAAAGCGCAAATGTACAATGACGACGATAACGACGTGTTAAAAAACAAAATTTACATTAATGCGCGATTATATTTAAATAATTTTGTATTTCTTTTTTTGCGCACATGTGCTAAATCACGTGTGGTTGTTAGCAATAATAAAAAAAATTGCACTTGCAATTGCTAACAGGAGTAGAAATGTGAGAAAAGTTTACGCAAATTCAAAATAATTAATAGCGTTTCGAGTTGAAATTTACATACGTAGGTAAACAGTTCATATTTTTCTATTTATGTACGTGTGTTTGAATAATCACTCTCTGAGGTATCGTAAATATCAATGTGATAACCACAAAATTGAATTATGTATATAGAATTTCCCAATGTGGTGATGTCACACAGAGTCACCACAAGATTTACAGCTAGCTAATGTGTGAGTGATATTTTGTTATGAGAAAGTAATTTAATAATAATTTTTTATCACAATGACAACTACTTATTTGTATACAGAAATATAACACACAAAGTACATACAATGAGATGAAATGTTGGAAAAAGTGAATAAAATTCAGGAGCTACACTAGCAGATCTCAGTTAAGTTTTTGGGGAAAAAACCATACCCTATTAAGGGAGGAAATAGGGTTAGGATGGTGTAAAAAATGGATATAATTTATTGAAACTTTGAGAATATTTTATACATATATTTAAGTATGTATTATGCTATAAAATTTTTGAAGAATTCCCTTGAAAAACCCTATATTGCAGGTCACAATCAGACACAGCATTTTGCGTACATTCTGGAAGTCGCAATTTTCATCTGAAATCAAACGAGGTTGGAATTTACTTTTATTATATGTCTCTCTTCTACAGTGTGTCCCAAATTTATAGAGGCACCTACTTTTTCACGGACAACTTTTTTTTTCTAAAAACTAACTATACTCGATTTTAACAAGGTATTTCCCACCTCGAGCTCCGCAATTACCGAATACCGCCGAGCGTTGTCATAAACGTCGCGAACCTTCATTCCCCAAGCATTTTCTATTGGATTCAGGTCTGGGGAAACGGCAGGCCACTTAAGTACCGGAATTTTTGCCTTAGCCAACCACTCCTTAGTCGATTTGCTAGCGTGTATCGATGCGTTGTCTTGTTGAAACATTAGCTTAGCAGAGCGGTAGCGGCGGAAATAGGGCTTAAGGTGCTTTTCGAGCACTGCTTGGTAGTTCTCGCTGTTTATCCGATGCGACACAATGTCCAGGCCAACTTTTCCGAAACCGCTGTATGCCGCCCATACCATAACGGACCCGCCACCGAAATTTCAGGTGGAAAACAAACGTGGGTCTTTCCGCAAATCGCGCCAATAATGCCGAATGCCATCTGGTTCATCTAAGTTAAACTTTTTTTCGTCGGACGAAAGTAGGTAGTTTTAAAACCACTCTATTTAATTACATTGTTCTGCAGTTCGTTACACTATACAATATGAGAAGTTTAATTCAATCACAAACTTACACTTGCAGATACATCTCATTGATATTTATTTATAATTCTATTCACAAATTGTTTAATTTCAATAGATCATATTCTAGTTATACTTGCCAAACAAATACAAATGCCAAATTCACGCTTACCTGAAAGAGAGAAAGAAAATATTACCATTAGTATATCTAAAGTTTTAATTATAATTGCAATAATATCAAAATTACATGCATATATGTAAGTAAGTATCAAAACAAAAGTGTTGAAATCTAAATTAATTTTTGAGCAGCAATTAAAGCTAAAACTTTAAGCAAAAGACAATATTTTTTTGTTCGATTAAACAACTAAACGAAATTGAAACTCAAAGCAAAAATGGAAAACTTCTGCTTCCTCTTAAAAGTATCAAAAGTCAAGAAGTAGAAATCGATGCTCAAATACTTATCATAGTAGTTAAAGTATAAATAGAATAGAAAAGTAGAAGATGGAGAAAGAAGTTTGGAAGTTTGAATGTCGGTACTGATGAAAAAGTCAAGTGAAAATCTGTAGACCAACAACAAACAACATCAACAAAAAAAAAAAACTAAAATTTACACAAGCTGACGACGAACACAAAATAGAAAAAAGAAAGAGAAGTAAACTGGGTAGTTTAATAACAAAAAAGCAAACAAATCATCGAAGAAGTCGTGGAAGCTGAAAGAATCTTTGATTTTGTAGGGCAGCCAGCAATAACGACAGTAGCAACATCGTCGTCATGCAGCAAGTTCTTCAAGCAGAAGAATGTTGGTATATGGAATAGGGGATTTTATCTACCCCCAAGTAGATACGTGTGTATGTAGCAAACACCAGGCACAAACGGCAAAAGTGTCAGCCAAAAACTATAAATACGCACGTTCCGGAAATAGTTTTGCGAACAACTTGTTTCGGAACAACAACAGCAGCAACAACATAATCCTCTTTATAGTATAGTTAGGCATTGTATACAAGTACATAGTATACAAAACAAAATGTATAAAGTAAAGAAATAAAAACTTTTTCATAACTTAATGCACTTAAGAATATAGGCAAAGAGTAACGGAGTAAAGTAAGAACAATTTATAGTTGTATGATAAGCAATTTTTGGGCAAAGACTCAACAACAGTAACAAACACAACTTTGCTAGAAAAATCGCAAAGGAATTCATGTTAGTCTGACAGCAATGAGTAAATTTGCGGCACAGAAAAAGGTGATTGGATCCAAAGGTATTTATTGATGACATTTGAAGGAGCAACACACCCTTTTTTCTGATACAAGTCACGAGCCGGTTTTTATTTTTGTTTTTTGAATCATTCACATCTTAGTAAAGTTTTCTTTAAAATATTTTAAACTCAGGGAAGTTCATTTTTTTTGCGAGGCCACGCTTTTATTTTCTTATAACTGCACGAAATGCGAATTTACAAGTTTTAGTAATACGTTCTCACTTTTGGTGTTACTAAATATTCCCCTAGAATTCAAAGGAATCAAAGTAACACTTTAACAACTCCAATTATTTTTCTTCCATTTATGTATATTCTAACTACTTTGATTTAATTTGACATTAATATCACTTTGAGCATGAGACTAAAAATGGGGAGCACTACAAAATGTAAAACTTTTCACAAAACTATTATGTCAAATTAACTTCAGAAATGTCGCCACCAGTAACATTTTAAAATAATTGCAGCAGCAACAGGAGCAACAATCAGAGAAAATCATAAGCGACACACACAACAAAAAAGCAATCAACACAAAATCTACAACTGCATTCACCGACAACTCTGCACTGTCATTAGCTTAATTTAGAGAAAATCTTTGCAAAGGGATTCACTCTTACACCAAAATACCCTGTAGGAATTCAATATGTTGAAGAATATGATGGCAGGAATATCTTGAGATTCAGTATCAAATAAATAACTGTTACAAAAAGATATATTTGATACTTTAATATCATTGTTATTAACTCTTTCATACTCAATGTTGCGTATATGCAACATTCACTTTTATGTGACATAAATCAAAATTTTAACAGATATTACTATTAACGCTATTTATATTCGGTTCTGTTAGGTATTCTTCATGTTTGCTAATTGCCGAATATTTGAAATTTCTTGCTTAAGTAATTTATTTTTAATGTTTTGTCTTTGAAGTCCAGCAAAAAACCTAAGCGTAAAATTTATAATAAAATCTTTTGCACTGTTTTTTCAAAAATAATGCATTAAATTATCACTAGCTGTAAATTTTTTTTATCAGATATGTTTACAAAAGATAAAAGAATATGAAATTTGGGGAAAAAGAGTTATCCAGTGGTTGTCTACAGCTTCATAACTATGTTTTTTTAACCTTTAATAAAGGACAAACAAACCAATGTAGAAGCAAGAAATTTGGTATCATGATTGTGGAAGACCTAAGTAACCATAATTTCACAACAAAAGGTTTCTCTCAAGCCCCATTACAATTCGGGCGTCAAAGGGTTAATGGATTTTTCAGTCGCCTGCGATTAGCATAGGTACAGCTCCCATATCCAAAGAGATATTGATTAAATGACTGCTTGAATATGTTTCGATTATCTTTAATTTCTGATGAAAATTTGCTACTGTTGACATTTTCATAGACATGTCATTAAGAAAACCTACAACGACTATAAGCATGAAAATAATTCAGTCATTAGGAAACACCAATGTCTGCTCGGATAACATTTCCTACTAGGCACATACTAGAATTGTTAATTTATGCAAATGTATGTTTCATATATGCGCTACAACTCCATTTTAGTATTAACTTCACACAGAAAAAAACTCAAATTAAAAAATGCAACAGTATGAACGAATGAAGGGTGCGCGACTACCGCGACTACCAAAGGTACTTGAATTTCACCCACATGAACAAAAAGGGCGAACCTTCCTAAGCTTTGCCAAAAAAAAGTTTCACAAAAAAACTACAGAGTTTTACAATTTGCATAATAGTGTGCTGCGGAACATGAAGCTTCAACGAAAAAAATCTCTATCTGCAACTGTATCTGCAATTTCCTGTGTATGCATTTACATCCTTTTGGATCCTTTTTCGTGCATCCATGCAACCACGATTTTTTCGTGATTTCTGTTACAATTTAAATTTGGCTTGAATTTTTTACATTTTTAAACACGCTACTCCAACATTTAAGGTTTATTCAGTTCACTTCAAAAGTTTGTAAAAAGTATTGGCGGCATATTGTACCCGCACGTTTAGTGTCCCATCAATGTTTATCCTTATACAAAGTTATTAATTTACATTGACAGACGTAAGGCTTCATATAATTAATTAGATTTTTTTAATAAATTTACTTGCAAGAATACGAGTCCGAATAAAGAATAGTTTAAGTGAAGAAGGAGATACTGTGCTGAAAGTGAATCCTGAATCTTCAGAACTCGAACATTTAAAAATTATAACTAAGAAAAAATCCAAATTCAGATGGTAAAAAAATGCGCGAATAGCTCATCTCCAAAACAATGAATGCCCTCTAGAAATATGCTCAAATTTGTTTTGTGTTGCATTTTATTATGATTTTGGTCATGATTTTGTAATGTTTATTTTTATTTGTTCTACAATCGCTTGTTATTTTTTGAGCATATGTGAAATATGTATGTGCATATCGCTTATGCGCTTTTTCATGGTTACTTCAGTTCTCCACCTCTCCTTTGCACTGAGGTTGAGATATTTTTCTATTGCATACACTTGAGCGCTGAGCCTGCAGCATTTGACTACTGTAGCGTATACAAAATGAACGTGGTTGTTTTTCAGTTGCATAACTCTCGAGATTTTTTCGAAAATGAAAATTGTTTTATTACGGAAAAATTTTTGGTGCAACAGCAAACAGCATGCATCAGTTTGAAGCACAGCACACACTGCACTGGGCACTTGAAAAAAATTCTTGAAAAAAAAAACAACAAAAAATGTATAAAAATTTATGTGCATGTAATAAATTTGATATTTTCAAGATTCTTGCGCGGGTTTGAATTGCCTGCACCAATTGCAGAATGTTTTAATTTTAATGATGAGGATTTTTAAAAAATGCCAACATAAATTGCCGGTGTTGATATGGTATGAAAGACTTGTATGCTCCAAACATTTATTTCAAAGTATCTGACTAATGGCATTAAAAACGGAAATGGTTTCCAACATAAAACTATATTTTCTTTACACTCTTATAAATCTCAATTTGCTCACTTTTTCAGCATTTTATTTTCAAAACTGAATGTGTACATACCTCTGCAGCTAATAAATAAACTTGAAGACACTATACCATCCTTCTTCCGCTCTGAGAGTATGAAGCACAAAAGTTTTAAAACTAAAATTGAGAATTTTGGGGTCGTTCTCTTTCTCATTTTTATTAATTATTATTTGCAATTTAAATTTTTGCTACAATGAACTTCAAAAAAGTTTCAAACAAACATGAAATTCTACCACAGTTATTGAGTAATATACAATTTTGCTTAGTTACAAAAACTTTATATATTTTTCCTACCTACTCGTAAATAAATTGTGTATTTAAAATAATTAACCCTGAAATGTCCAGTACATCTGATTTCAATTAAAACCATACTTAATGATAGTATTTGTGATTCCAAGCAACGCTTGTTCTACGAGTTTTAAAATAAATTTGTAGAAGGTGCCGTAATTTGGATTTACATGGTTGGCCACTTTAGCAACCTTTGGGGATTATCTGGAGAATGATTTAAAATATGTGTGCAATAACACTATGTGACAGTGATCTTGCACTTTTATGGAGACCTAGCACAAATTGTAGGACTAGTTATGCTGAGAAAAATGGTATGGCGGAAATTTCCCATACACCCCCAAAATCTCGTTTTATGGTCAAAAAACCGTTTTTGGGTAGGATGGTGTGAACAATCACTCATAACTTTGCTAATTTTTATCTGATTTACAATTTTTGAAAGCGGGAAAATAGTACTTTCTGACCATGTATTGTTTATTTTCATGAGTTGAAAACTGACGAGACAGCAGTTGAACGTAGTTCAACACAACTCCGTCAATTTTCACCCAATTTCATTCAAAAAATGTCATTTAACACGGCATTAAATTTACTTTGAAAGTGTTTTGTCGCAAAAAATCTCCAAGATCGGATAATATCGTAAAAACATAGTCCAAGCCGAAAAAATGATTAAGAAATCGAAAAATTGCAAATATTTTCAACTGCAGTCTCGTCAATTTTCAATTCATGAAAATAAACAACACATGGTCGGAAAGAACTATTTTTCCCCTTTCAAAAGAACAAAAATTGTAAATCGGATAAAAATTAGCAAAGTTATGAGCGATGGTTTACATGAACCTACCCAAAAACAAGATTTTGGGGGTGTATGGTAAATTTCCGCCATACCATTTTTCTTAGCATTACTAGACCTACAATTTGTGCTAGGTCTCCATAAAAGTGCCTCGATTTTTTTTTTTTTTTTTTTTTTTGTCACACAGTGTAATTCTTAAAAACAAATATGTGTTTATATCCCATACCGTTTGGCACAAATTTTTTAGCTCATCAATATATTTGTTAAATAATTAAAAAATAAAAAACCTTTTTCCGTTTTTGGTTCAAAATTTTTGCAAAGCAAAACGTACTTTACGAGTTAAAAATAGCTGCAACTATATGACAGTTTTCATTTTTGCATTCGTTTTGAACGTATTGATAAAGAAAACTTTTGTCAGTAAAATCAGATATGTATTTTTAATTGCGAACATAAAGTGATGGGTTTTTTGCGGAACCACCAGGCTTTGAATTTTGAAAATCTTTATTAAAAGAAGAAGCTTATTGTATTTAATTCCAAATATGAATTGCTCTAAAACCTAGTGATTATATAACTATTTCTGCATTATTTTAATTACATTTCTCTAGGAAGCGAAAGCATACTTCAAGAGGTTGTCATGAATACGAGACAGACAGGCAAGGAGTAGCTAGATAAATATTTCCGCTGTGAAATAAATTGAATGAAAAACAGGCATGCATGATTATTTCATCAAAGTTCGGTACTAAGTAGGCAAATCGGAAACATTTGACAGTATGGGGGGGGGGGGGGGGAAGGTTTTTAAATAACCTAGCCTCTTATACTTTGATTCTACAAATGCTTTCAAAGATACTTCAGAGGGAAAGTTAAAATCCATTCTTCTTACTAGCATAAAATTTTAATACAAATATCTACCAAAATTGTATTCAAACCAGCCCGAAAACATACCCCATGTTCGGCGCTGTAGAAAAATTTATGAGAAACAGTTTTAAGTTTTTTCATTAAAACATTTTGTTCTTCAAGTCCGTGTCTTAAACGCCTTACATTAGACGACTTGCTCTAAATTTGATATTTATCCCAGATTTTAATTTATATTAATCGACATTATTTGTTTTCCAAAGTAACACCCCACGTTGGGTGCCATACAAATAATTTAGATTTAATTGTGTAGTGGAAGAATTTGCAGGCATTTCACTATATAATTTTTTTTTCTCATGCAAACAACATACAAAAAATAGTAAATAATTTCTGTCCAAAAATGCAATTCAGTTTGTTTCCAGAATGAAAACTTTTTGCAACTTCAGCTCAATTCGATTTAATCCGTACTTCTTCTATCTCTCTCTATTTCTTTACACAAATTTTAAAAAACTTTGCACTTAATTTGTATTTTTAATCCAAAGCGAAAACATGACAGCTCAAACTTTGTTAACTTGGCCCTAACAAGATAAAACATTTTTGTACGCCAACCTTTTCTTTGTATTTTTTTTTTTTTTTTTGTGTTCATGAAAAAGGACAAGGCAAAAACTCGAGCAGAAAACAAAGTACAATTGCGATGACTCTAAAAGAAATGAGTGAGTACAGTGAGATCTCGATATATGCAGCTAGGCGATCACGAAAAGACTTCAATTAAACATTAGAAATTTAGAAGATGGTTTGCTTACATTAAAAGTGTGATGCAATTCATTTTCAAAAATGTGATCACATTTCGCGAACTAATAAACCATTAATTTTTATTAAATTGATTTGAAGTATAATATTTCTCGCTAAAAGAGAATAGTGACATTTTATATTTCGAAATTTAAAGTATCGGTTTTCATACCCGATGCTTGTAAGTCATTCCAATTGGTTTCTAAACCGAAGAACTGTTGGCATAACGTCATGCCCCAGCAATTTTACTTTACTTTTCAAAGTGAAATTCTTGGCTTATGAAGTTATCGCACGAGTTGCGGCTCTACTGTAATGTTCATTTCGTTCGTTAGTTTATTGGTTTGTGCTAGTAAACTTATACAGTAAAAACATTTTACCCAACCAAGCCAGTGCAAAAAAAAAATGTATAAGCAAAAATAATAATAGTGGAAAAAATATATAAACTAGTAGCAAAAAAATCCCTAAAACTAAAATATGTACCGACAAAAAAAAAAAAATAAAAGATGATTCCAATAAACTTGAAACAAAAGCTAAAACTGCAATAACAACAATATACCATGAAAAAAAAGAAACTGTGCAAAAAAAAAGTATGAGAAATGAAAGAGAAAAAAACAAGAAGAAAAATTGTTAAAGGAAAACGTGACAAATATTATTTCACTAGCAGAATCATAAATTATGAATGAAATCATAAGATACTCGCTCTAATACAACAATGTATGCAATTTACTAACATCGCCATAGTAAATCGCTTCCTCCATTATACTCCCTGCTACCCTCACTGAAAGTACATAGTCGAAATAGAGTAAGGAAAAGAATACCAAAGAGAAAGTACCGGCTATTGTACTGCGGCTGAATTCAAGTATTATGGTAGGCAAGTTCTTCCCCTAAAAATGGAAAGACCCGAATCATAAAAAATTCAAATGATTTCATTTGTTTCGTTTCTTTTCTCATTCTCGTACTTTAACTTGAAAGAAAATTAGTTTTTGGTTTTTACCTTTCGGAAAGGTTGTACTCTTGTACAATAAGGTTAAATATTTTATGAGACTTTCTTGTTACTTCACCATTGTAAATGAATAGGAAACTGTGAAGTACAAATATTGTATTATTGGAGAACGCTACGACGAGGAAAGTAGGAGGCAGTAGGGGAAACTACAGGTAGATATAGTAAATGTAAAAATGTGTGTTAGGAATACTATGACATCATTTCGAAATAAAATTAAATTCGAGGGTAGGCAGCAAATACGTTTGGGTGTGTAAGTATGAAGTAGGTTGGAGCAATCAAGGATGTAGGCTATATATTTAGGTTTCCATAAATAGGTTATACATTAAAGCAAACATGAAGGTGCATTTCGGGTGATTAATTTTAATGAAGAATCAACATTTACCAAGAAGAAAGTTTTTTATTTGGAAAACTTCATAGCATCAAACTGAAATAAAATATAGGTGAGTACCATATAGGGCACAATGAAGTGCAGCTTTTTGTTTATACAGTCAACGTTCAATAATGTGAACATCCACTAACGTAAACATCCACTAACGTAAACATCCACAAACGTCAGCAAATTTTTTCTCCATTGACTATTCTAAAACGTGAACAAAATTTCTTAGAAATTGTTTTTAAATTGGCATGATTTTAATTATTTTGGGAGTTCTCTGGATATGTTTACTACAAGAACTTAAGAAAAGAGCTAATATTTAAGGTGAGGATAATTCTGTGGTAAGACTATAAAGTTTCCGTTATTTTTTCAACAATTGTAAACGTGAACACCCATGGTTTTTATTAGTTCACGGTTTCGAGTGTTGGCTGTAGTATGCAAAAATTTTGTTTTTAATTTAAATTGTTTTCTGTCGCACTTCTTTTGAATACTAGTTCAAAACTACACTTCCTCTGACTTCAAATTAATCGCTATTTATTCCACAGACTAATAACATCAGGGATATTGATAATAGCCCCTAAGTACACAAACCTATTGTATTAAAAAAAGACAAAAGCAACATAAATTGCAGCATATGATATCACAACACAGCAATCTTTCAATTTGTTTCACTTTCAAAAGAATGCCCAATTTATTTAACTTCCCGCAACAATTACTTCAAGAAATTATTCAATTGTGCTGTTTGATTTGGAGCTCGCTTTGAAGAAAATAAATCAAAAGCTGACTATAAAAATAACAAAAGTCAGGCAGCATTAAGGCAAAGCATTCAAAACGGGCAACCACCACAAAGCTAACACATTAACCCTTTACTTTCTGCTTTGAAGAAAAAACTAAACCAACGCAATTGTATTAAACTGTCAAATTGCAACACTGCAATAATAATAAAAGTATCCCGCAGGGACACGAATATACACTCAAAAAAACAGCCCACATTGAAAACTTGTACAAATGTAATACAGAGAATAAAATGGGGAGATATATACAGTGACTTACAAAATCTATCAGGCTAAGCAATTTTTTTGGGACACGATAAATAGCTAAAACCGGCGTCAAAATAAAAAGTAACAGCATACTTTTCAAATATCACAGCTCTATTATTGCTCTTTACAAATACAAATACAAATATAATGCAAAAAGAAATTTTGAAATCCGATAATGTTTATTGGAGCCACAAAAGGTTCAAAGTTTAGATGTTTCGTCCATATGAAAATTTAAATACCTTTTATACAATTTTTGCTTAATTTCTTGAAACTTACAAGCTTCAACTGAAGATATTATCTCACTTCAAAATCTTGTTTCCATTTTTGCTCATCTGGGAAAAGAGCTGCTTAGTGTGATTGATTTTGTGAGTCACTGTATTTGCATATAGATTCTTAAAAACATATCAACAACTGACATATTTGTATTGGAAAAAAATTGTGAAAGGGTTTTAGAAACAAAATCAAAACGGAAATGCTTTTACGAATTGACAAGTGTCGGTGACTTGCTAAATAAATCACAACAGCAAATGGTAAGTAAGTAAATTTTTCAACTTAAGCTAAGAAGATGAGGATGAAAAGAAAAGAAGACATAATTGAGACATTTATTTACTGCAACTTTTTTCCTTACATGCGGAGTTGGAAAAAAACTTGGAGATTCAGTCACACATGCAGATAGACAAAAGATTTAAATTCATTAGTGTGTGCAGCTACTTTAGCTTAATGTAAGCTAGAATCCAGCATCCAGCGAGTAGCTAGGGAAACAAGAAAGAAAAAAAAAGCCACCATTCAATTTATGCAAATTCTATGCAAATCTGTTAAGAGTTTGATTCGTCGTGAGGGCAAAACCAAACATAAGAAATAAAAATCACTGGGGAACACTTTAAATATATGTACACGAAATAGAGGGGAGGCGGGATAAGAGATGGAGTTGCTGAGTTATATATCCTCCAGTATGCAATATATTAGTGGAGGGTTTTCTTATGTTAAGATTAATTCGCATATGCTTGAGCGTTAGCTCAATGAATAAATGTGGATGGAAATATATGGAATGCAAAACAAGTTTTAAATTTTTTATAATCTTAAACGATTCTGCTTTTTTTAAATGGATCCAGCCAAACATATGCACTGCAGACATTACATACCATTTTTTCAATTATAAACAACAAAAGTTGAAGGCGGTATGGTAACTAGCGTGAATAATCTTATAGACTTTAATGAAATAAAAATATAAATTGAAGATATTGAAAACTTTTTTTCAGAAATGAAGAACAAAGAAATTACCTGAATTCTAATTTTCAGAATATTTTCTGATACATTGATACAATTACTTTCAAACTATTTAGCCAGAGACAACCAAGCAGTGAGATTGAAAAAATCTTAACACATGTTTTACCTAATAATTTTTTTTTGGGTATAAAATTTAAAAATTTCTTTGATCTAGTTATCTTTGAAAAATATGTCAGTTGTTATTTTTTATGACAAACATGTTGATTTATTGTTAGATTGATCAAAATGAGTGAAGAAAAAGAAGTACGTCTTAAAATTATTAAAAATTAAAAAAAAATCCAAATTGGTCCTACAAAAAATTGGCCAAAGAATTGAAGGTCTGCCGTCAAACTGTTTCCAATGTTATTAAACACTTTCAGGATCGATAGGAAACCTGGTTCGGGAAGAAAACAAGGACCACATGATATTGGAAAAGCCAAGAAAATAGAAAGCGTATTGAAAAGATCTCCAAACACATCTGCTAGAAAAGCTGACCGGTTAGCCCAGTGCTGACTATTTGGTGCGAAAAGTTAAAGCCAATGCAGGTTTGAAAACATACAAAGTCCAAAAAGTTCCAGACAGGAATGCTGCAATAAAAATCGGAAATAAAAATCGAATTTCATACAAAAATATTCATGTTGTATAATGGGCGACGAAACGTATGTACTGGCAGATTTTACGCAGCTTCCGAGTCAAAATTTTTATGTTGCTGATGCTCGAGGAAATGTCGAAGAACAATTTAGAATCCAGAAGCAGACCAAATTTCATAAAAAATTCCTGGTATGGCAAGCTATATGCAGTTGCGGCAAAAGAAGCAAGTCATTTCTTACAGTGGGCTCTATAAATACCGAAATATGCATCAAAGAATGTTTGAAAAAAAAACGTCTTCCTTTCATAAGAGAGCACAATGTGTCCACATATTTATGGCCCGATTTGGCATCATGTCACTACGGCAAGAAAGCGCTGGAGTGGTACCAAAGTAATAACATAGTTTTTGTACCAAAAGAGGCCAATTCCAGTAGAGAGATATTGGGCTCTTGTGAAAAGAAACTTAAAGAGCCCAAAATATCGAAGATTTTAAAAGGAGTTGGGCAAAATGTTCCAAAAAGGTATCTGAAACAACTATCAAATCTCTAATGGAAGGCTTACCAAAAAAAGTTCCACGAGTTCATAAATAGTGGAACTATAAAAGTTATATTTTTCTGTAATTTGTAAAATATTATCAATTAAATAAAAAAAAAAATCAAAACTCTAAGATCAACCGTTTAAAAATTATTGAATTTTATATATGTTAAGATTTTTTCGATTTCACTCCTTATTAGTAGTTCAAAATTTAGAATTTAGCTCGAAAAATTAAATAAACAGATTTTAAACAAATTTTATTACTAAAAATAAAACTTGCCTTTAAAGATTAATACTAATAAAAAACAATTTGGTAAAGATTTCATTACAAATATGAGTAGCAAATTTCATACTTTATTAAATCTGCCAAAAAATATTCATATACTTCAAGAACAAACTTCGAATTGAAGCACTTACAGAAGCGAAATGTTCAAATGCTTCAGGTAGTCATTCTAACTAGAACCATACACTTAAGTATGCATGTGTATGCAGGTAGTAGGTGCACATGGCTAAACCACAGATTTTCATTGAAGTAAATATGATTATACGGTCTATTAAGTATTATGACTGACAAGAGTAGAAAAGTGAGTAGGTACTAGGGATGACGATCCCGAAACATTTTTGGTAATTCGGGATTCATATTTTAAACCAGCGAATATAAAATAACAACTGAAATGTTTGGACTTTTAAAGCCGACTAAGTTTGTAACAGTATATTTTGTGTAAAATATTTTTTCTTTTTCTGTTTTACGAAATTTTGACTGGAATAACTAAAAATTGAAATGGATACTTATGTATAATAGAATATTATAACCGTAAAAAATACCTTTTTCGTATGTTTCACTCTACAATTTTATAATCCCAAAGCACCGTAAAATTTGGGAAGGAACAAAAGTTTGTATATAGAACGGATAAAATTCATATACAGATATTCCAATTCGCATATGATGTTTGTTTAAATTGTTTGACTTTTGCGTTAAAATTTTGCAGAACAAAGAAAATAATGCATCCATCATAAAGTATACTACCACAATCTTTGAGAATTCGTATCATGAACGATTTTTTCTTGGCTTAAAAATGTATACAAATTTGAGTTGCAAAAAATTTGACTAGCTACATACGAATCCTGAAAATCTGAAAATTTTGATTCAATCGCGGAATTTGAAGCCCGAAATACCGGAAACTCGGGATCGGCATTCCTAGTAGGTACGTATGTACCTCTGTGTCTATGAATATCAGAAGGAACAGAAAATCAGTGAAAATGCGTTGAAATGCCACAAGGATTATACGATAAAAAGTACAAAGGAAAGAAAGAAATAGCAGAAGATAGAGAAGACGTAAGCTTTAAATTGCCAAAGCAACGAGAAATGTTGTTGCAGCAGCAGTGTATTAGTAGATTGTAAAAATGAGGGTTGCAGCATCAACCAGCCAGCCAGCCAGTCAGCAGCAACAGCAACAACAACCATGGCTACAGAAGTAACAGCAATATGCACGTTTTACCATACATTAAATGGAGTGATTGCTGCTTCGTTGGTTACAAAAGTGCAGACACGTGCCAATAGATTTGCTGGTCATGAATTTTGCAATGCATTTGATTGAATTCTTGGTAAGAGTAAAGAGAGGCGAAAAAATGTTGTTATTGCTCTTTATACACACACACACTCACACAATGGTGACGAAAATGTTATAGCGCATAAAAATGTCGAAATGAAATGAATTTAAGCGAGCAATGGAATTGAATTCATTTGCTCGTTTCGGTTTAGTTGAAAGTTTTCAAAAATTTGTGTTGAACCCTCAATTTTAAAAACTTGTATTAGGTAAACAAAGCATTGAGGTCGTTGTACGCAAAACAACAACAAACTCAACAACAAATTCGCATATTATCGATTTTTATCAGTCATTCATTATAAACATTTATCATATTCATCACCAAACAAACGAAATAAAAAAACGAGCGAGAATTATGAGGGAAGCGAAACGCTTTGAAAGTTTCTGCTGTTGCTGTTTTGGTTGCCCCTGCCGATGTTTTGCTGTCTACTGCTATCGCAAGATGCCACACGTTTGATTATGCAACATTTTTGTGAATGTAACATTTGTGTTCCCAAAAAAAAGCAAAAAAAAAAAAACAAAACAAAAATGAAAAATAAAAAGAAAAATGTAGCAGCATGGCGCCAGGATTCAGTTGGAGAGTTATTGTGCTGCTTAGTGATAAAGATAGTGGTGGAGGTGATGAGGTGGCATTGCTTAAGAGCATTAGATGATGATGGGTGCTTTGAAATATTGAAATTTATAGGGTGGAAATGTTAACGTTGATTCCACATCGTTATATAACATCAAATCGATGCTTACTTCCTTTTTTTTCTGTTTTTTTTTTTTTTTGCATCATACTTCACTCTCCACCGGACGAATTTAACTAAATTTGTGTGCGCGGCGGCTAACCATATACGGGCACATACCTACAGATATACCCATACATGCTCGTATTTAGTTTAGTAGACCGTCCGTTTGTGGGCAGGTTATACATATAAAAATAATGTAGAAAAAACGAACCCTTACATCAAAAAGTTAAACATTTAGCATTTACATTTATGCATACACTGAATATGTTTAGCTTGAGTTGAACGAATGATGGTGAATTATATTGTGAACTTAATGTAATATCATTAGTTGGATTATATTTTTCTAAGCTGAATAAATATATATCCACGTACATTTAAATTTTCGAATTCATTTGCATATATTTGGGTTTTAAGGGAAATATGATATTTTTGTAATGGTGGAGGCACTAGCAAAATCCTTTCAGATCCTAGGAAGAATTTTGGTGATAAACCTCCCCCTCTTCCCTCCCCCTTCCATGCCAATGAAAATCTCTTGTATTTTAATCGTTAGTAATAAATCAAAATTTAAAGAGACGCAAAAATAAAATCCTCTCTTTGGGAATGCCTGCACCTGCTTTTTATTATTAAGATACTATAGATATTTTTAATGAATTCCACATACACTGAACCAAAAATGTTGCATAAATCCAATGAACAGCATTCATAGAATTGTGTTCATCGTGAGAATGTATTTTTTCAATGTCACTAGAATTCGACCGAACGTCAATTTTTTGGCCCAGCCGAACTTCGAACAAAATTTTAATGTTCGGCCGAACCGAACATTTGAATAGAAAATGAATTATAAGGAGTATAAAAATAAATCAATAATTTTTACTTTTTAAATGATAAATTTGGCCAAATTTGAAATAAAAATGTTTTTGTATATTAGTAATTCCAGCAAGTTTCGACAACAATTATTTTAGACACAGCTTCAATTTCGATGATATTTTGTAAACCGGCAGAGAATATGAACTGCTTTTTTTATTATCTCTTATGGTTTACGTGCAGTGGTCACTCAAAGTTTTCAAACATGCGCCAAAGAATCATTTTCAAGAACTAAATAACTTTCGTCGTATGAATTGCAATTTAACAATATGTAGCTCGTTGAAATTGTAATACGGAGGAATTTAAGAAAATCATAAAAAAAGGACATAAAATCCTTCAAATTTATGTGAATATCTCTGGAAGTACCTTTTTTTCCTTTTAAATTCAAAATTTCCAATTTTTTTGTCGAAAAGAGCTGAATACTATGTGCAAAAAGTCTTATAAATTGATGTCTGAGAAAAATCAAATTAGGGAATTTTATAGTAGAATTTTACGAGGATCATACTTTTAGAACATTTTAACCGTTTAGTTCCTGTTTTAATGGGACAATTTGACCCCATTTTTGATGAAAACCTGAAAAGTCTTTTCAAAGGGACATTTAAGGATTAAAATATTTCACAAAAATATTTGGCAGAAAATTTCACTAGGGGTTACCAAAGACATTTAAGTCATAAATATATATATGGGACATTCTCTGGCAATGGGAGACCCCCACCCTGTCCAAAATTGGTTAAGGTATTTTAGGGCATGTTTGGGCTCAAATTAAAGCTTTTTATCTCTAGTTTCGAATGCAATAAGGCCTTTTTTGATTTTGCATGATAGCGGACCAATATGGCGGCTGCAAGCCTACCACCTCACCATAAAATAATAGTTTTATCAAGCATACGTTTACCCAAGTCATCATAAAAAAACAGATAAAGTTTTTTTTCGTATATTTTTTTTCGCTGAATATGAATACAATATTATTTTTCACGGGGAATGTTACATGTTGTCCCTAACCTCAAAAAATATCCAAAAAGGCTGTTTTTCGGCTCTCAACCCTACCCAAGTCATCATAAAACGACGGAAAAAGCCTATTTTTGTGTTGTTTCAGCTGATGAACATGACTCTAATATTATTTTTCACGAAAAATGTTACATGTCGTCCCTAACCTCAAAAAATTAAAAATCTCAAAAAACTTGAGATTTTCGTGTCTCACGTGTCCCAAGTCATCAGAAAACTTCTCAAATGACTTATTTTTCAATTTTTATTCCTTAACTTGGCTATAACATACTTTTAGCATTACCCAGAAACAACGACGTGAACTTAGTAAGTCTCTGTTTCCTTTGCGGTGCTTTATTAGAGTGAAAACAAAATTAATAATGAAGAATAAGAATCGACCGAGAATGTCCCATATATATATATATATATATATAATTATATATATATATATATATATCGGTCAACAGATATCTCTATTAATCATAATGCTGAATTCACATTATAGGACATTTTGTTTCCGTGGGTAGGTGGCTATTTCTTTTTATCAACCGTTATTATATTGAATAACTATATATTGTAGTGTAAAAATAACAATTTGTCGGCATTTATACCAAGCAATGAACATATCGTATCTTCATAAAGCTGGCCTGCAGCAATAAAGAGTTGCTCACTTGCAACACTAGATGAAGGAGCGGAAAGATTAACCATAAATTGGGGCTGTGGTGCCAATATTCTGGTGTTCGGCTATTGGTGGCCCAAAGTCGACCCGAAGCCGAACACCAAATTCATTCAGCATCGGCGAACAAGCGATCGAACTCTAATTGTCAAAATAAGTTTTCTATGAATCTGTATATTACTTCCCTAAGATTCTATAAACAGTACATTGAGATAATGAATTTCATTTCATTGATTGTATTATCAAAACAAATTTTCGTTCCCTCCTAAATTATACTAATTTAAATTTACCCGCCTAAAAAGTTATAAGTTAAATATCTTTAATAAGAACTAATAAACCAGGAAATGTTTTTAATTAATTAATTCTTTTTTTTTTTTTTTTTTTTTTGTTTCTGCTGAAAATTTTCCTCGTTGAAGTTCTTTCCTACCTCTATATATTTTTATCTTATAAATATCACAATGTTTGTGTAAACAAAAATTATAGATTAAATTACCAAAATTGTTACACAAACGTTAATAAAAAATTATAGTATTTGAAGCATTATCATATCCTTATAAATCAGTCAAACAAATAAAAAAAATAAACTAACAAAAATTTTAGTTACACTAATTAATTCCTGACACATACAGTGACATGTGTCGGAATACATACACAATACATGTCAATATTTATATTATAATTAAACTGATGAATATCAGAGGCGGTAAGCAAAGTAGAAAACTATTACAAAGACTCGAATGCGAATGGGTCAACACGAATAAAAAACACATTCCTACTACAAATAGTAGTTAGTTTTTAGGAATAAATTAAGGCTAAATTAAGCACAAAAAATTTCACAAAAACACAAAACGAAAAGAAAACAATTTGATGCTATCTTGATATTTTATACACATAAATTATGGTGGATATGTATTTGAAATGTATTGCCGTAGGGACACAAAAACAAAAAGAAATAGCTAGAAAAAGAAAATTTACATATTGATTGATTGTCTGACAAAGAGAACACAAACACATTCCTCAAATTACATATATACATGTGTATAGAAAGTCCTTGTTTTTTTAGTGTATCTATGTTCACTTGTGTGTGTGTGTGTATATATATATATATATATAAATTTATTTATATTAATGACGTTAATGACTTTTTGTTGTATGTAGTTAGTAAGTAGAAAAAAAAGGTGCAGAAAAGTAGGTGTACTTTATGTAGATTTTTGCATGCAAACTTCACTCTCAACCTGAAGTTGACTTCATCTTTCTACAGGTTGCCACCACCACAAAATGAGTCATATACTCAAATTCTAATTTGCGTACAATGTTGCCATTTTCAGGCGCAGTGTTATTTATATTTATTGTTTTTTTGTGATTAGCTTCAGTATATGAATGGGGAAAGCGTAGTAGTAGTAGTAGTCGAACGTACTTGATTGATGAATTTGTACTTTTTCATTACCATTTTTTTTTATTTTTTTTTTTTTGCTTTACGATATTTTATGTATGAAGGTCATCAGTGCCGACGAGACGAAAACAGAAAACAAACGGAATAGAAACCCACTTAACTTAATTATTGATTGTAAAAATTTGTGGTAGTTAAGAGAGTAAAAAAAGAAAAATTAGGATAAATGAAAATTTAGGGCGAAAATTCTGTTAATAATTAAATCATCTAAGAAAATTCATTTAAAATAACCTTCAAAAGATTTGAACTCCTGAGTTTAACAAACTATCGAAATGAATCAGCTTCAAAGTCTTGTTGCTCTAATGACGAGTGAAGCTTTTAAAATTAAAGTTTTGTAATTGGAAGCTTAAATACTACGGGAATGAATGTAAACATGTATATGAAATATTTCTTCCAAGTATTTTTTGTGTATTTGCAAAAAGTTGTTCAATTGTCGCTCCACTGTGTCTGTCGGTGCTCTGAGCTACTGTCACTTGAAAACACATATTGCAAAGAAGAGTGCTGGTATATGAAAATATAAGTAAATGTAATAAAATGCCATAGAAATGAAACGACCACATGTTTGATTGTCATAATTCTGAAGAAATTGAAAATTTATGACTTCATCGTAAACTAAAAAACAAAACTTGTTTATGCGATATGCAAAAAGTACAAAAGTGCAATTAAAAGAAGGCAGCAAAATAATGAAACAAAAAAATAAAAATGAAAAAAAAATCCTACACAAAATTAAATTCGCACAAAATAAAAACAAAAACAAAATAAATAAATAAATGAAACAAGTCTAAACAAACTTTAGCACAAAAAAAAAAACAAAAAAAAAAAAACCAAAAACCATAACAAAAAATGAAGAATAAAACTTTAAAAAAACAACGAAATGAGAAATAACAAAAGAAACTTTAAATAAATCAGTGTGTTTTCGTATGCGAAAGGCGGTTAGGGGGGAGAAACCACAAGTGTAGAGTATAACAACCAAAATAAGTAACAACAAAACTGGTTGTGGTCGAAGAAGTACACAACTAAATACCAAAACTGAAAGTCAATAATAACGAAAGAACCCAAGGAAAAGCTACTCGCTACCACTCCGACAGTAGAAGTATAAGAAAATGAAATGCAACAGCACAGTGTAATTCCCAATGGCAGCAGCCGAAGCGCTAATGTAATCAAATATTGAAACACAAACAAAATAAAACTACAGTCTAGAGCAAAATACCGCAAGGGTGTACAAGCAGAAAATTGTGGTGGGCTTCGCTGCTGGTGTTTTCCAGTAATATTGATTGACATTGAGAATTATGTCCACCAACTGATGATCAGCATGGCAACAGTAACAACCAAACTAACGAACCACATAAAGATGTTTTTGATACCTACATTAACACCAGCACAAATTGAGGAATGCAAATTATTAGAAAACCACCATAAAAGAAATACTCTATACAAGTGATTTCAATGTTGATGTTCAAGTACAAGCCAAACCATAACAATTGCTATAAACAACAATGACAATTTGTTTCCTCTCTGGCGAAAGTGCAGGAAGATCCTTGTTAGTTACTATCATTCAATGTGTTGCATATGGTCGATAAGAACAGATGAAATTGGGAGGATGAGCATGATGAGCTAGGGATGTGACTGTGGAAATTCATTTACTTATTTGCAAACGTGCTAATGGAAACGCGAATCAATGAAATTGATTGAGTTGCGCTTCAGTGCATTCAATGCTTCATTTCTGTTTCTGGTTTTCTTTTCTTTTTTTTGCTGTCATAGCATTGTGCTGAGTTGTTGTTGTTGTTGTTGTTTGCACAACAATCTGCAACAGCAGCAATGCTTTTGAGTTTTATTGTTGCAGCATTTGATGGCAAATACTGTTGATTCATTCATATACAAATTGGAAATTGTTTCTGTGAATTTCAATAAGAAGATTGCAATTGACGACGACGAATTGTTGGTGACAACAATTGTTGCAATTTTGAAAAAAACAGAAACAATCTCTTGATTGAAGAATGAAAATCATTTGCAATGCATGCTGCAAAAACAAATGTGTTATTAATATATTGAAACTTTGAATACTAAATAGTTTCCTTCAGGGCCAATAGAGTGAAAAATATTTTGAATTGAACTTTTGTTGCAGTGATAGAAATTTATCATTTATTAGAACAGGCGAATGAAGAACTCTAAGCTAAGATCAAGTTTGAACTTTTTGAGACCTTTATCCAAATTCTAGTGAAAGCTGAAGTTTTCTGTTGATATGTATATTTTTTAAAAATAAAATTCTTTTCAAATATTTAGGTCATTTCAACTGACTTCTTTCTCTTCTTTTGTTTTGATGATTTTGTTTATTCAGAAGATAATATCCCAAACCCACAAGCTATCTGATGTTGTCTTTCCAGAAGTAACGAAGATCTTTACCCTGGAGGAAAGGTTTCATTCGAAAACCTAGAGCCATTTGAGCCTCGTCAAAGTCCTTGATTAGTCATAGAATTTGCCTATTATAAAAACTACTATCTAATTAAAGGAAAACATTTTTAAATCTTTAAATTTTACATAAAGTCATACCACAAAAAAAAGACAGCTACAAAGAAACTTAATAGTCATTGTGCATTTGAACTTGTACCATTTTCAAAAAGAAACGGAACATTAAAAAGAAAAAAATAAACTTTAAAACTTCACCAAATGCAAGGAGAAAAAAGAAAAAGAGAAAATAATTCATTATGAATGAATAAAAAAAACTTGCAGATGATTTAAAATAATTTCACGACATGAATACAAATGTTTATGTTGTTGAATGCAACTTAAGAAGCGAGCAACAACAACAGCAACAATAGCAGAAGCAGCAGTAAATATAATGAAAAGAATAAACGAGCAATTTTTCAATTGTACTTTTTAAATGGAAAAAGATTCGAAAGAACAAGAGTAAAAATTTTAAGAAGAAATTGTATCTGTTTGAATGGAATGCATTGTATTTTCTGTTTGTCTGTTTGTTTGGGTTGAGGTTTATTAAGAAACCAGCCTTAGCTCGAGACAAGCCAAGCAAATATTTCGCGTGCAACTGAATTGCAAAAAAAAGAAATGGGGAAAAAAATATATTTAAACTTAAACTGAAAAGAATGAAATAGCATCTTAAAGAAAGCAAATAATAGTCCGTAGATATAAAAGAGTCAGAAGCAAAAGAAGAAGCAGAAGAAGAAAACAGTTAACACACATACACACACATATAAATCATAATAACCAAACTACAATAGTCTCAGGCATGTCTGCTGCGTGAAGAAGAAAAAATGGAAAATATAGAGAAAAATATCCATAAAATAGCCTCAAAACATTGCGACTGACAATTGACAATCGCTGTGGACATGGATACAAAACAATTCTAGGACTAGGAGTTTGTAAAATTAGGGGGGGGGGGGGGGAATAGAAGGAGGTGTTTGCTATTTTCTTCGTTTACTGTGTTTTAGTTAGTTAATTTAAAACTTTTACATAGCTAAGTAAATGGTTATTTTTAATGCTGCTGCTTCTTATTGTTTACATGCTTGCTCACTAAAAGAAATTAAATATTATAAAGTAAAAGTTCAGCGAAAAAACACAACGAGTGAACACTAAAAGCAGCGAAACAATTTCCTCCTTAACTCAAACACAATGCAAAGTGTAATTAAATGCAAGTAGCAGCAGGAACACAAAATTGTTGAAGGAATTCACAAAATGGCACTAGAGTTGGAAACCATGTTGGCATAAAATCCGCCACACAAATGTCATGCTACAAATTAATTTCACACAAAAGAATCAGAAGAATATCATCAACAAAATATAAAAAGGCCGAAGAAAATAACTTAACTTTAAAAATATACATTTCTTATAACGGAAGAAAGAATGGTTTAGAATCTCAAATACACTCAAGGAAAATAAAATTTGCTTGCTGTTGTAATATAAAATTTGACGTCAAATATTTCCATTACTTTCACTGCACATTTTTCTTTGAGTGTACTACTACATACAATACCATGAAACCTCAAGAGAAAATGCAGTAAGCATAAAATTCAACTTAATGCAGCGTTTGCATATTTAAACATGACACCAACAAGGAAACTTAAGCACCTTTCGCAAAAGTTGAAGAAGCAGAACCACCAAAACAAACACAAAACAGGGAAAAACCAACCTGAAAAAGCATAAAGGCTAGCGAACCTAATTGCACATGACACATACATTCAAGCATAGAAAAAATGGTGGATAAATATACATACATAATATGTACATGCAAGTTCATGTGACATAAAGACGATAAAATTCACGATTCCCTGATTCGAGCTCCCCAACGAAGTTCTATATGTTAGTGAGTTGAAGATGCTTTAAGCTACAGCAAAAAACATTCCAAGCGCGAAAAAGCTAAAACAGGCACATTCTAAGTCATGTTTCAGGTATACCAAAACAACTCAGAGAACAAAAGTAGTAGAAATGGAAGTAAGTATTTATGAAACAACTGCCGAAAGCAAACTAACGCGGAAGCAGATAACAAATGGAAAAAGAAAGGCAAGCAAAAAAACAAACAAAAACCAGCACCGAATACCAACCACCTTGAACCAGTTGTAGAAGAAGCCTGAGCAACAAAACTTTCCTATAAAAAGAACATGGCAAGGAAGCAATTGAAAAAGAAAAAGACCTGCAGAAGTAAAAAAAACCAGTCGAGCCATAATTTGTACACCTACAACGATGGCGTTAAGTATGCAAAAGCAGAAAAAGAAGCCTTTTATTTTATAGAGGTAGGTAGGCACCCAAGTAGGTACCTTAGTTCACAAGTGTGAATTATTGTTTGTATTATGTATATATGTGTGTATGTATGTGTGCCGAATGAAGGACATTTTGTTGGTCGCCATCATTGCCAACGTAGTCGGTATCTTCGTTCTTGTTGTTGTACGTTGCCACTACCGTCAAGGTGTCAGGCTTTTTCTTCTATGAGCTTTCGTAATAGATTCTCACTGAGGTAGAAGAAAACTTAAGTGGGAGTCATAATAAAGCATCATTATGTTGACAGCGGAGCTCCTGCTGCTGTGCTGTTACTGCTGTACCTTAAGGAATTTCCAGTTTTATGCAAATAATAAACAACATCTCATTTTATTTATATGTGGGAATTAAATGTTGAATGCAAACACATATACAATGATTGAGTGGTTCGTTCTTACTGAGCAACAACAGAAGAAAAAGGATGCTATAAATTGAAGAGGCCCATGTAGCTTGAGGCTGTAAAATTGTTTGACTATTTTATTTATTTAGCAGCATTACATAGCAGGAGTCTATTATTTGCAATATGTCGTTCTACTTTATTGAAGTGGAAAGAACAGGGATCATAAGTAGATATTGAGATGCAAATTGTAATAATGGGGCACAATTTTGTAGGAATCGAAGTTTACGTCGTCAACTTTTTTAATAATTAGACATCGACGTTTAAAATTGTCTAAAAATACAGAAATTTGAAAAATTATAAAATTTTAAAGCTTAGGATCCTCTATGAAAATACTTTCATCAGATTATTTGATGGATTGTAAATAAATAATGAAAAATTTTAACTCGTTCCTAATAACATAAATAATTTTATAAATCGATACTATATAAGTATAGATTTTACTGTCTTTGGAAAACAAAATGTGTTGTTCATTTTCATCTCGAATTATATTAACCAAAAGTGGGTTAAAGTGATTATTTAAAGACTCACAATGAAGGACTTTAAGAAAACAATAAAAAAAAAAATTTATTTGGAAACAGCTTTAAAGGGCATAAACTTCAGCACTTTGTAAGCATAAGAATTAAGCACTGAAACTTTCAGACTGGGTTCCCTATGATGTTGTTTCTTTATCTTTTGTTCTGAAGCTTTTAAGTTTCTGAAGTTTTTAAATAAAACCTCATATATTTAAAATTATTAGTACCACTTGATGGCTTTCAAATCTTTTTTACTATAAGAACACTATATATCATTTCTATATAATTCGTGGTAGCTGATTTCATTTATGTTATCAGTTTCTCTGTCATTTAAAGTTTCGAGATATCTACAATCTAATTTAGGCAAAAGCCCAAATGAATGCCTACGCTCACTAATCGATTTGATAATATACTTTACCCACAGTTGTTTAATTACTCATAATTCAATTTTTGAATTAAAGTTGATTTTTTTCTATTTTTTCTCTTTACTTTTTATACTCAGTTGTATGTTTTGATATGTTCCCAGTTGGTTTTAGTACACACTAATTAGAAATCAAAAATATTATTTAACACACAGTTTGCAAATTCACTTTTCTCATAGCTCCAGTAAAGATTTTATCATATCAAAAAAAATTAAAAATTTAAAAAGTTGATAGTGGGTACATTTTCTGATATGTTTTTGCTACGCACTGGCCAGAATCGACCAATTTATCTTGGATTTAATTTTTAGTAAAATCCTGAGCGAAGTTCCTAATTGCACGGCACTCATTAACTAAATTTTTATATCTAATCATATTTACTCAGTTCTTTAAAAATTAAATTAACCTTGACTTCCCATATTTATTTTCTTTAGTAGTTATAAACCGAAATTAAATTATTATCGATGCCATTGAACTCGTTATCAATTAAGAACCAAAAGAACAAAGGCAACTACTTTGAACGTTACACCTCGCAGTTAATATGCAAATATGTGCAAGCAAAATATAATCATAAAAGTTGTCAACAAGTATTTTATAAAACATTAAAGTCAAAGCTTTAATTTCAAAAACAAAAAACTACGAAAAGATCCGTGCTGTAATTGCAGTACCAGAAAATGCAGAAACACGTTCATTTAAAATCAACTTGTGGCTAAAAGAAAACAGAAAATCAGCGCGCAAATGCAAATATTAACAGCAACAAATAAACAGAGAACAAACACATAACTGAAAAAAATATCTAGACAGACTCAGAGACAGTCTGACAGGCAGACAGACAGACAAATAGAGAAGGGCGTTGGTGGTTAAGAGAAACAAAAGCAAAATTTATTGAATATTCTATAGCAATTGAACGAGTCGAATGTCGAATGCACGGAACATTTTGTTGCATACATGCAATGCATAATAATGTTATAAAAGTGAACGAAACCAAATATAAACAAACAAGAATCATAAAAAAACAACAACAAAAAAACCTGAAAAGCACAATAATACAAACTCATATCTCACTAACCACCACAAAAATAACAACGAAATTCAAAAAAATGCATACCAAAGCAAAAATACAATCAAACAATACTTGGAAGCGCGTGCAGATTAATAGTTTTAAATGAGCCCGAGCAAAAACGTGTCATTGAACACGTCTGGCATTACGAGAAATTTATGGTGAGCAAGAAGATTGGCGAACAAAATTGAATAAGACAGACTTTAAATCTTTAAATGAACTATTGAGCTATTCGTTCAAGTTGACGACGTTGCTGGGAATGCTGATAATTGGTTCTACTAACTGCATGTACTTGGTTGGAGCTAAAATCTCTGCCATTATATATTATATTCTCCAATAAAAAAAGTACATACACAAAAATACTAATTACAAATTCCTCCAACAAGAAGATTCGGTATTTTTGGTCGAAACAAAAACAAAAAATTCATTGCGTGACATGGATGATGATGACTACGATCAACCGATCAACAAAACCAAATGTACGGTTGAAGTTTTTTCTTGGCAATGGTGTGGCAATGTTGGTTTCCATTCATTTGCGATGGCATAATCAAAAAGTTAATGATTGATGGCATGTGTAGAAGAAGCAAATAAAGAGTCGCACAGGCACACCAGTAGACAAACATTCAAAGTAGAAGAGACATGCAATGAAGCGAGTGTGCATGCAAATGTTACTGGCAAAAATTTGAAGCTAGTAAGTAGCAGGAAACGGACGTTGAAGTTTTTTTATTTAGTTTTCATTTTCACTTTTCTTTTGCACATTAATTTCAAGCTAATGTAAGATGGAAGCAGCTAGCGGAGGGAAGAGTATTCGATTACAACAATAATAAATTTCGCAAGTGTGCAGTTAGTAGAAACAAAATATATATATAAAAAATAAAAATACTTTTTAAAATTTTAAGCACGAAAAAAATCAACGTGTGTTTTCTTAAAATTATTTACTTTTACATTTGTTTACACACACACACACATCCATACAAACATACATATATTCGTACAAATAAAAGTCGTTGCGTTTTCAATGTATTGGTTTATGTGCGTATGTATTCAAGGCACGTTTCACTGCATGCGTGTGTGTGCGTGTATATTGACTTGTTAAGTTTAGTTTTTAGTTTAGTTTTTTCTCTGCTTTTCCTCTTCACGCTATTAAGAAGCATTGAAGCAACATCAACATACATTGTTAATGCTTATAATTGTGTGTGTAGCAACACAAACAAATATACTTGCATAAAACTAAATTTTTTATACTTTATTTTGTTTATAATTTTTAATAGCTCTTTTTTGTTTATACTAAATCAAGCAAAATCAATGAAATCAATGTCGAATTAAAGTGAAATTTTGAAAATGAAAGTTCTTCAGTGAGTAATTTTGAGGAAAATTATTGAAAATTAAAAGAAAAAAATTTATATAATACTTCAAGTAGTAAAAATCGCAATAAACATAGCATGCGAACAAAACTTCGTACAAATGAGAATTTTATATCAGCGAGCAGAGCAAATTTTCACTGTCTCGGAAAATTGTAGTTGATTCGAACCTGACAATTAATAATAAACCAAACTCCTGATTGAAAAGTATAATATATTTTGAAACTAACTTTATAGAAGAGCCAGAAGTTCTAAGTTCTGCCTGAAAATTCTCGCTATCTAGCTCTGAATATATTACTAAGATTTAAAAGTCTCCATATTAAAGATACATATGTAAGAATTACAACTAAAATTTTGATTTCAACCAAAATTTTTTCTTGCATTCTTGGGAAGAAATTAATCGACACGTATTTTTTATTTCAATGTGATGCTTTTTATTTTCAAGTTATGATACTTTAAAGTCTTGGAGTTGTCAAAATGGAACGTTTTTCAATCCCCAATTACTCAAAAACTACCCGTTGTAGGAAAAAATTTCCAACTAATAAGAGTTTGTATATCGCACAAACTTATCGAAAAAATATGAACAAAAAATTGTTTTTGTTATTCAACATATGAATTCTAGAAATTTTATAAACAAATTGACCAAACTTGGACATTTTTTTTTTAATTTTTTTTGGTCTGCAAATATTTATTTATGTGTTAGGAAAATTGTGTAAAAATTTCAGAGTGCGATGAGATATAGTTTTCGAGATATTCAAATAATAACAAAACATGTACTTATTGCCACTTACTATATTTCGTTTGCGTACTTTTGTCGTGTTTATATTGAATTACAAAAACAATTTTATGTTCATATTTTTTCGATTGCATTGAAATAAGAAAATACGTGTCGATTAATTTCTTCTCAAGAATACAAGAGAAAATTTTGGTTGAAATTAAAATTTTAGTTGTAAATCTAAATTTCATGATTTCCATGAAATGAAATTATCATCATAGTACATTTAAATCGCATTAACGATGATTTTACCACAAAAAATGAATTTCAAGTATGCTCTTCCGTTTATCCACTCAAAGTTTTATACTAGCAAACAAACTAAAACATTCATATCGATAACACTTTAACAACATATCACAAGAAGAAGAGAAAGGAAACCGAACAACAGCAGCAATAAGTAACAACAAAGTTAAGCTAAACCAAAAACAAAAACCATAGCATACTTATCGCCAATCTATACTCCTCAACCCCTATAATCATGCTAGATTTGTACTTGAGTGCAAATCACAGTTAATAGAAAGATAAAGTAAGAAGAAGAACAAAAAAACAGCAAACAAAAGAAGTCCAGAGCATCATCTAATATACAACTGATATGATTTTATGCGCGCCCTCTATATTCACTCACATGCACTTGTGGGAAGCATAAGCACGTTATCATCATCACCAACGCCATCATCATCGTTATTCAACAAACAACAATTTCAAGATGTTAAAGTATTTCAAAGAATTGCTAAAAGTAAATACTTCATTGTAATGTAGTGCTGGAGTATGTATGTATGTTAGAGGTCTAGAAGTATAGATAAGTTGCAATGAAATAAAGAGCAGCAGCCGGAGCAGCAACACAAAGGAGTACGAGTAATAGAGTGACACAGCACTGACGAAGTGATAGAATATTGTTGCAATGATTATCTGCTTATCGCATTTGCCACAAAGACGACAGACTATACGTTGAGAATGGAATAGAGTAAAATGTCATATGCTTCAGTGGACATTTTCGAAAAATAAAAAAATAGAAGCAGCAGCTGCTCTTATCAAAAAGGATTATTGAGCGCTGAGTATATGTATGCACAGCATACATAGTTATAGTGTTTTCGTGTTTTGTAAGCTACAAGAAAGAACGAACTTTGTGGCATTTAAAATATTGCATTTTATTTTTAGCATTGCTTTCATTTTCAACAATACCAAACAAAACAAAAAAGCCAATACCATTCATAGTATTTTTAGAATTTATTGTTTGTGTTAGATACAATCTCTTAAAGCACTCAACACTCAAAAATCACATAGTATTTTCTTCTTTTTTTTGTTTTATTTTATTTTATTTCATAATCTTCTACATACACTATTTCTTCATTTACAAATCAAATGGCAGGAGCATATTTTATGCTTTATAATCTTCAACACTCAATCTACAATACACAACAATTCATCACAATTAAAGTTCTTATCAAAACGATTTTTTCTACAATTACAATATGAAACATGAGCAATATCTTGAAAAGAAAAGTCTTCAAGATTTGAAATGTAAGTAGGTAATTTACTGTAGGTATGATAAATAGTCAACAAAGTCTTAAATAAATTATTTGTCAAATACTTTTTACAAAATTTTGTACAATTTTCCTCAATTAAACGAAAATTTTCCTAAGTTTTCCATGGCAAGTCATCAAGAAAACTTGGGTTGATCAATTTTTATCCCTGTCTATTTCACAATAATTTTACAAAAGTTTCTCTTTTTCTGTCCATCGGAGACAAAAATACACGACGCCGCTAAGAGTTAAACACGGAGATGCAGGTAGTTGATACTGGTGCTCATGGCAAGGGTCAAAGAAGCCGCAGCTAGTTTCGCTTAGTTCTATGGCGGTATTTATAAATAGGTATTTATGTGCCAAGGTGCGAAAGAGATCATTTCACAGAAGCTTGTTAAGAGAGATGGAAAACAAATACGTGCAGAATTTTACTACCACGCTTTGTAAAAATCAGCATGCACAATTCTTGGTCAAAAATTCGTGTGAACACAAATTTCCTTTGCTAACTGAATAATAAATAATGAAATAAAGAAAACAAACACTTTGCATAAATTTACCATCCATTACGGTAATCTCTTGGAATGAACGAGAAAGGAACGAGAAATTCTGAAGCAACACTCCTGCGGGAAAATTTGATATACGTTCAATGTTCTAACCAAATAGTTCCACAATATAACGATAAAGAAATCCTTCTTTCGTTACTTGGTACAACTTGGCAGGGCGCCCGGGTTCAATACTCGCCACAGTAAAAAATCAGATGGATGGATGCGAAAACCTCGGTCTAGGCCCTATGTTGTTGTGCCATACTATAAAATCTGATATTAATACAAAACTAGTTGATTTTCGGCACATGTTTGCTTTGTTTGTTTGTTTGAAATAGTGGTTCGATCACGACCACATTAGCGCTAACGGGGCTTTTATAGACACGTGCTCAGTTATTTTTGGATAGTTCAAATGACGATCATTTTGTTTGGTTTAGGTGTTTAAATAGATTTCCGAAGTTGTCGAAAACTGGTTTGATCAGGGTGATCGGCCTTTCTTTCCATAAGGCAGGGCATTCACAGAGGTAGTGGAATGTTTTCTCCTTTTCCTCTGTATTGTTGCAGCCCTGGTAGAAAGTTTAGTGAGGGATTTCGGCACGTGAATCGCGAGAACAAAAAGTAAGTTAACATATATGCAGTCAGCTGGCGAGCAATTCAATTTTTCCTATAGGCTCCGCATTCAAAAATTCAAATAAACAAAGATGCGCGCGCATCCACAGTACATCCAAAGTACGAAATTTGCTATTTCTTAAATATTGAATATCTCGAAAACTATGACATATACAAAAAAATTACTTGAGACCTTTTTTTTAGGAAATCACTTTTTTCGTGGTAAGTAATTTTTTGATATCTCCAACGGTTAACCAGTTATTAGTACAAAAAGGTTTTTTTCACCAAAGAGGGGGTTTTTGGGGGGTCGCTCGGCAACAACAGAACTGATTTTTGCGGTTTTTCCATCTATCATACCCCCACTAACAACTACTGAAAAACAATCGCAGTTAAGAATTTTTATGAACTTTTGGTGCATTTTTTACTCTACCGACTGGGCTAGAAATCAATTTTAAAAAATTTAAGATCTACCCTTAAGTGGTCCTATTTACATAGACCAGAAAATAGTGCAATGGGATATGAGGTATGTATTTTTTACTGCACAGTGTAAATAAAAATTAATTTGTCTATCCATTTTGCCTTACTGTATTGCTATCTTGCTGCATTCAAGACTATTATTCTTATGCCAATTTATAAAATACTGGTACCCTACAATGCACTTGTTTCTCGAACATATCTCTTGCTGTCCGTCCGGTATGTCTATCTGTCTGTCTGTCTATCTATCTAAATACTCTCTAGTTGATGATGATAGTAGAATTCTTTGTTATTGCATGTCAACAACTGTAGCAGCACCAACAGCAGTTAAAGTTATCAGCAGCAGTATCGTTTATTGATGATGGTAGGCCTTTGTTGTTGTGTTTCAAGTTAGTTGTGATAATAGTCGGTTCGATAGGTCATCTTTCATCTGTATTGAATTAACAAGAACAAAATTCCATTGTTTATACTACAATCGGTCAATGATTTCAAAATGAAGAATTAATGATTCATCATTGTGTGCGAACGTAGATATTCACATGTATTCATTTTAAGTACTCACATGTATACAATTAATAATTACATACTGTACATACAATGGAGATAAGCACCCGGAGTATGTGTTATGTGTGTGTGTGTTTGAGTATTTTACTGATAATTGCAATCGAGGTATACTAATTTTAATACTATTATTAGATAAAATTGCGGGAAGTAACTGAGCTTAATTAACGTTAAATAGTAGTAGTTTTCTTATTGAAATTATAGTTAAAAGTTATTATCAATTGTCAGGAAGCACTTGTTTATAAATTATGATTTTAATAACAGTAATAAAGAGTATATTTTAAACCAAAAAAAACAGCAATTTTGACAGTTTCAAGGTACTCTACAGTAGGCAACTATTGAAATTGATAAATAAAGTTGACAAGAATTTTTTCAAGTTGATTGTACAATTGCACAAAATCATTAAATTATAAGTACAAACAATAATACCATTAAAATTGATTATAACATTTTTTAGATTAAAGACATTATCAAAATACAGTTTCACAATGTTATAAATTTTATAGTCTTTTATGTACGCTCATGTACGCTCTTTAGTATTTATCAATAATGCAAAAACTAGATAGCATTTTCTAATGAAAAAAGAAAAAACACTACAAAGCAAATACTTAAAATGAAATGCAGCTGTAATAAAATAAAAGTTTCCAAAGCATACACAATGCACACTCTCAAAATAAAAAATAAACTGAAATGTAAACGTCTTGTGAATATACGAGACTCAATCTAAAATTCATGAGCTTCAAGTTGAGTGCATGAGGTAATAGCAGTAGATACTACAGATATGCATGTGAATGAAGATGTATTTCAACTTCTTTGTATGTGTGTGTTTGTCTATGATCTAAATACAATTGCAGTCTTCTGACTTTTAACTGAAGTCTGAAAATGAAGAAAACACAATTGAAAGAAAAGCCAAAAATTATATAAGTATGAGAAAGTAAAGACACAGAAATGAGTTGAACTATTTATTGTAAATTATTAATGAAAAGTACGTAAGTGTGTAAATGAATGTATTTTAAGTTGTGGAAGCATTGAGGCTTTCTTAGCAGAAGGAGAATGGTACGAAATCAAAGCTAAGAAACAATAAATTATGAATTTATTTTAAATATTAAATGAGTTTTGTGTTAGAAAATAGTAATAGGGTAAATCCAGTGTCACTTACGTTTTACTATTCGGTGAAAGCCCGTGTTTCTCACCCAGTTTTACCAATTATTTTAATAATTGAGTAATATAACCGCAATTCTATTGTACTCTTGTACAGTTTAAACATATTTCTAATTATGATAGTTTTTTTAGAAGACTATGAAAATTAATCCCCATTGTTCGGTGCACGGTGGAAAATACCAGAGGAACTCTTTGGCAAACTATACTTCATCCGCCTGATGCAATTATCTGAAATGTGCACAAACACATTAACAAACTTCCTACATCTATCGGAATGGATATGATCCGGTCGTCAGGCCATTAAAACAACCTATACCAACAATCAACTGAGAATATGGTATTACAATTACAAAAAAAAATCTTGCGATAGTTGAAATCACTCGATAGTTTTCATCACTAGTTACAATAGTATGCAAGTGCTAATTGGGGTCATGGAACTACTTTAACAGTACTGAAAAGATTAGTGTTGTATAAGGTTAAGCACTACAACAAGAATTCCAGAATCAAAACAACAACAAATTTTGACACACTTCTGGCTTGGGCCTCGCTTAATCAATTTGATCATGTTTAAGATTAAATTTGCCTCGATAGCATCAACAAAATTTGGACTCAGAATTCATTAGGCTATCTTACAGGGTGCTGGAGTGAACAGGTAGATTATAAAATTGTGCAGGATCTGTGTAGCGAAAACATTGTTCTCTTGTTTCATAATCTTTATAATTTTTATATAGTTCTATTGCCATAAAGCCTCCAAGTATCTTTACTTTTCTGCTAACATTTTTGTAAGACATTTGCCATTTAAAAACTCCCCACCCCTAAGCAAACGATACTAAAAAAAATATCTGCATATTTTACCAACTTTAAAATCACAAAGCGTCGAACAAACAGTTCCACCTCTGTAAACAATACACTATACATACAACAACAGCAACAATAGAAACTTCGTACAGAAGTTGAAGTTTTCAACTACAACTACTAGGATCTGATGTTGTAAAACAATCTAAAAATGCACTGCAGAGCTTTGTATCCTTCAATTTAAACAAATCAGTTGTAGCTGTTGTTTTTACAGCGAAAAAAAAAACCAAAGATGGGCGGTGAAGAGGAAGGCGTTTCATTTGTTGACAAGTTTTTGCATTTCCCTTTTCGGGTTTTCTATTTTTTTGTTGTCGATGTTGGTCGCATTTTGGGAATTGCTGGTGTGCTGCAATTGAGATGAGTGAGGGGCATTTCATTTGCTGTTCATCGCTATTCTGGTTTAAGAGATATTCGTTGTCGTTTTTTTTTTTTATTGTTTGCTAGCCACTACTATCTTAAGCTTTTTTTTCAAACGCTCACTCGTTCGCTTTTCACTTTGTTTTACTTTGTTCATTTTAAGCCTAATCCAGTAACGAAAATACAAAGGAAAATAAAGAAAAAACGCTCGGTGTTGGTTGTTTTTGTTGTTGACAGAAACAACAGCCTTCATGCTTTAGTTCAGTGAATCATTCTTTTAATTGCCATTTGTCATTTAGCATAGTGGCAACTTTTTATACTGTATGTGCATGTGTGTGTGTCCGTGTATTTTTCTCTATGTTTGCTTCACATTTCATTTTGTATACGAGGTTCTCGTTTTTACGTCACGTAAGTGCGCTACAGAGTGATTCGGCCGTCCGACCACATATGGCAGCAGGCGTAATTGCAGTGTGGTATCTCGCCAACTCTTTGCTCTTCTATTTTATGTATGTGTGTGTGTGTGTGTGTGTGTGCAAAGTGTGCCTGATGAATAGAGTTGATTTTCTTTGTGTGTATGTAATATGATTTACGTTTGATGCCGCTTGCTGAAAAATCACAAAGCTAAGCCATGCCAAGCTAGCTCAGCTCCGATAAGGCCAGTTTCAATTTACCCAATATTCATGTCATCAATGCTCGTGAAGCGAGTATATAAGAGCGACTGACGGCTGCTATTTTCTGTTTCCCATTTTATTTCATTTTGTGTCAATTTCACTTCAGCTCAAATTACAAGATTCCATATTTGGGTTTCTGTGTTTTTATGTTTGTTGTTTGTGTATTTCACTGGTTTCGCTATTTTGTAATATTTGTTTATATTTAATGATTACTGTAGGTGGTGTCACAGTTTTTTCCGGTATTATTTACTTAAATATGAATGTAGTTTATGATTCATAGTTTTATATATTTCTGCAATAAGCCAGTATAAATTTTGCATTAGGATCGTGAATCCGATTTTTGAATACAGATCTATTGGATTCTTAAGCAAGTCCAGTGCCGCCGGTCATATCATTTGCAACTAAAATCACTTGTACTTTAAATGACTTCATAATTTCACTAAAATCGTTTTTATCAAAAATCTTTTTGAAGTGAAACTTCTTTTCTCTTGTCCCAGAGTAAAATCAACAGGATGTGACGTCGCGCGTAAGTTTGCAATGCGACATAATTTTGTAGAGCAATGTGCATGAGGGGCTAAATATCAATATTCCGTAACTGATGTCCAAGGAATTGCATGAAGATGTCGCACACAAAAAGAGTTTGTCTACAATTGTCATCGACATTACCGGTACAGAGTTGCAATTTTTGTTCTAGCATTAATCCCAAAAAAGAAAATTGGTTGTGTATTAACGAACACAAGGTAGAAGTGAAGAAGAAGCAAATTAAATTGAAAAACACAAGCCAATGAAGTAAAAAATTTAGCGATTGAAAAATTTCATTTGCTTGTTATTTGCTTGTGTTTCGTTTAGTTCACAAGAAGTTTTACTTCTGCCTTGTGTTCGTTAATACACAATTTAGTTTTTTATTCAAAACAGAGTGTATTTATTGCCATTTATTATAAAAAATTAAAAATTCAAAATTATGTTACAAATAAAAAAGAAAGACGTAATATTAAATTAAAGTCTGATTTGAAGAGGTCAAAACATTTGCAACTAGAAAAAGTTAATGTGAAAATTGAAGAAAACTCGAAAAAGTTTTCAAAACTCTGTCGCATATCCATTATTAGCGATCACTGTTGCACGTCTACGTGGCATTGGCTATATTAAATTTTTCACCTGATCGATTGGAACTCACTTCCACTGCTTTTGAAAATCCTCTTACAGATTCTCCAGTAAATGGCAATAAATACACTTTGTTTTGATTAAAAAAGATTTTGGATAAAAATTATTTTAGAGAACTTCAGAAGTCATTTAAAGTACAAGTGATTTTGGTTGCAAATGATATGACCGGCACTGTAAATGAAATTCAATACAATGAAAGTCTCTAAAAATTGATTTTATTAAAGCTACCCTTGTCTCCCCCCTAGACCTACCTACATCATGAGTATGCAATTTCTATTAAATTATACTATCAATTCAAATGAATTCAAATAAATTTACCCAATTGAAATGAAACAAAAGAACGAATTCATTAAAACCAATAAAATAAAATTTATGGCTGATAACGCGAAAACGTCAAAGTTCAATTGGCCAAAAAGTAAAAACCAAAAGTGTGTAGAAGAAAGCATAAGAAGAAAGCAAGAAAGCAAGCAATAAAGAAAAATTCGCGTCGTTATTTTGGCGAAAAAAACCCACAAAATAAAGAGCAATCTTAAGTGAGCAGAAGAGGGGGAGGAGGAGAACAGCAATACCATTTTTATAGCATCAATATCAAATAACTATAAAACTTATAGTTAAAGGAAATAACAAAGAAAAATAAAAGAAACAAAAAATAAAAGCTAGATGTGAAAGAAGAAGAACAAGAAGGAATAATAGCAGAAGAATGAACAGTTAGTTAAACGATATAACAAGACGCAGTCATCGACATTGTCATAGTCGATTTTCGAAGAATGATTTTTATCAGTTAATAAAATAAAACAAAATAAAATAGAATGAACGAACGACACAATTTGACAATTTGAACTACTTCAAAATTTATGAAGCAGAATTCCAACGAATTTTGTTCATATTTATAAATCGATTATAACTGTAAGATATTTTGATTATTAGTAGATAATTTATCAATAAATAATTTAGGTTTAAAAGTACCGTAAATTTATAACGGTATCACTTGAGTAGGAACTTACTTAATCTTCCAAAACTATGCGATAGCCTTTTTTTGAGCTTTTGTAGTGCACCGCCTTTTTTCTCACGCATCGTCACGCCTAAAAAGAAATAAGAGAAGAGAACAAGAAATATATATAAATAAAACTGTAATAAAACATAATTCAAATTTGTATAGAAAATATAAATTTATATTAAAACAGTACACTCTTGCATATATCAAAGTATATTAATTTTCAATTTGCATGCTACATTCACTAACTCACTCACTCTCTCAAGCAATCAATCAATAACATCAATCGAATAAAATTTCATAAGTTCGCATATACATGCATGTTAGTACATGAAATATAATAGGTTATTAACGTATAATCGTGTCTACAACGTTCATACAAACAAACAAGCTAAAAAAAACTTGCTTATAAGCCGTAAGATATGCAACGAACCGTGAAGAATAAATTGCACTATTACCAAACAGAATAAACAAGTCATTTTTGAACAACGACAACAACAACAGCGCAAAATGTCGTCATACACAGCAAGTAAAAAAAAAACAAAAAAAAAACCGGCAAGATGGTGGGCGGCAGTGATGGGGGCGAGGTAGCCAGCATCGGCATGTTGTAGCAGTATTAAAGTATAAAAAAAACTACAACTGCCGTCTCAAACTATTATGACAGCAAATTATTATGTTATCAAATAGTTCATTGAAGCGTGAAAAATGCAAAAGAACTAAGAAGCAAAAACAAACTATAAAAAAAAAACGAAGAAACAAATTACAATACTTCAAAAAAATTAAATTGAACGTAAGCGCAAAGTTTGGTAAAATAGAGTAAGTGAGATAAATATGGAGCAAAAAACTTAATTTGAAAATTTTTCATTTGTGGAACATAAGTGATTAGGATTTTGAAAGAAAATGTCAGTGTAAAAATCTTAAGATTTTTTAAACTCAGAATCTAAGGTTTGACTTCAGTCCTCCCCGAAACATTATAGGACAAATTACAACTGCAATAGTATTTTGTTGATTCTGAAAAGAAGAAGGATATATACGAAACCATAATCTACCCGGGAAACGAACTCGGAACCCAAGAGTAGAGCCTAGCACGCTGCCACTAGACCACCGAGGCATAGAAATCAAGCAAATGGAAAAAATTCGATTATAAACGTTAACCCACTAATAACCCACTAGCCTCAGCATGAAATTTTTCTGAAAGATTAAGCAATAAATATATTTGTCAATGATGATTTTATTTTATTATATTTTTCAGTTCACTTTTTTTTTAGCTCTTTCTCTCAACTTTTGTATGGGGGGGTAAAAAATTTTGTTGTTGTTTTGTATTCGTAGATTCGGACTTTTTAAGAATAAAAACCAAAAAAATTATGAAAGAAGTTTTGGGGAAAGGCTGTAGAGCTTTTGGAATTTTGTACATTATAATGACCAAAATGCATAAAAGGAGTAAAAATTCGAGAAAAAAATTTTACTTTTTGATTTTTTTTTTTTGTGGAAAAAACAACTAAGGTTTATTTTGAAATGCATAAACTTTTAGTTTAGAAAATGCTTTTAAAAACACATTTGTTCACTAAGTATAAAAGGTGAAAATTTGAAACATTTTTGGAATTTGTGTTTATTTTTCCTAAAGTCAAGTATACAGAATTTTGTTGTTCAGTGATCTATAGTAAAACTTTATGGGCAACATATTTCTTGAGCATATTAACCCTCTATCAACCTTCGTAATGGGTCAAAAAAGAAACTTTTACGAAAAAGGCAAAAAAGACCCACAATGGTGGGTGCCAAAGGCTTAACATGTAGGAAGAAAATATTTTACGGAAAATTCTACTATGAATAGCTGAACATACAAACAAGCTCTGGTGCAAAACTAACAAGTTGTCTTATGGTTTATTATACTTAATCTGTTTGAAATGGGCAAACTTTGGACCTACGAAAAAAAAAAATTTGACGTATACTTTTAAAGCGCCGAGACCCGTATAATTTTTTTCTCGAGTTCTATCAGCATCCACTTTCGGAACCTTGTTATTTTTTCGTTTGTTGAACAAAAAACAAATCAACACTATCACAATTTTTTTAACACTCGCAGAAAATAATTCGAAAATCATCAACCTTTCATGTCTTTTGTACACAATAGTAACGAAATTATTTATTATATATTATATTGTACATTAGAGTTGCGACAATTTTTTTAAGCATGTTACAACTTTTTTTTTAAGTTATTAATTTTGTATTATGAAATGGAGTTTCGTACTAAGCTGTTATAATTAAAAAAAAAGTTCAGATATTTGCTCAAAATCTTAAACTTAGTACCTTCACTTCGTAAATTCACACAAATGTAATTTGGACTGTTTTTCCAAATCAAATATTGTAAAAAAAAAACTGTATTCCCGTTTTTGCTCAAACTTAAATTATAAAGAGAAAAAACATGCTTGATTTAAAAAATAATTTTTTATTTTTAAAATTCCCGATAGGTTTGAAATGAGAAGTAGTGAAACATGAACATTTTTTTGTACAATATATTAACCAAAAACAAGGAAAGGGTTAATATTTTGCAATAAAAATTATCCAGTACCCATATTTATATCATTTACTCTATGGAGTGCGCACAAGAAGCGCACCAATTTATTTGCTGAAATTGAAGTAACAATTCATGCAACTCATTATTTTGCTGCATGGCTTTTGTTTTCAGCTTTTCAATTTCATAAAAACAAATGTTTCTTAATAAAGTCTAGTCGAAAATTTGCATCATAGAGAGAAGAAAGGCAAAAACAGAAAAGAAAACAGAAAAAATTTATATTTCTTATGCATAGTATTTAAGTAGTTTCTTATTCAATAAACACGTAATAAACATGTTGTTGCAGTCGCTTTTTTTATTGCCTACAAATGGATTATATATATGGATTTGTAAATGGATTATACAATAAAGCGAAAATCTTAATGCATTTTGCATATAAATTGCATACAACTCAATATTAGTATAATGTAATAATGCCGCATGTCTTGACAGACAGTTAATTTAAATAGGAGAAATATATTTACTACGAATAACTATTGTATAACCTTTTCTAGAGATAATAACTTTTAAATGGGTTTTGTATTATCATAAACTGTAAATGAATTTTCAAGGTTTAGGTTAATAAAAATTTCAACACGTACAAAATCGCATTACACTGACAAATTATAATTGATGTATGTACAGTGTGGCCAGCTTTTATTTCTCAAAGCCGCTAAAATGAAAAATAAAGCGCGTATTTTCTCAAAAAATAAACGCTAAATTTTTTCTCAATACATTTAAACTTTTTCACTAATATACGCACACAACATTTGCTACTTCTAGCCAATGAAAATTTCTTTGATTTTTCGAAGATAATACATATTCTCAACTTACAGCAGTTTACTTGAATGTTTATGTTGTAAAATGAAGTAACAAATTACAATGTTTCGATTAAAATTTTGTTAGGATTATTCAGGAAATGGATTATTTAGTGGAGCACTTAGAGTCCTTTAAATTGAAAAAAAATGCGCAAAAAACCCCGCTGACCGCTAAAACACTTTTTTCCGCGTATTAATTTTCAAAAGGCACTAAATTTAGCGGTAAAAGCGCTGAGTTGGCTACACCGTGTACAGTAATTATATCGTACATATCATAAAAGCGTTTTTATTGGATAATAAAACAATAAAAGGCAACGCTGCTGTGTGTAAATGAATTAATGTGGAAATCTTTAATGACATCTAGTGACAGAAAATATTTGTTAAGCAGCATGCTTGAATATTTATATACATAATAGCTCTGTTCCCGTACTCAAAAAACTTGTAAATGAGAGCAGAGATGAGAGAGTAATTGTCTTCTTCTTTTTGCCCGCACTTTTTCTTCGGGTAAAAATGTTAAAACTGTCAAACAATCAGCTGCTGTTTTGTATTTATCAGCTGTTTTGCTTTTGTGAAAATATATTGAAAATTGAAAATTAATAAATAAATAAAGAATTTTTAGAAAAATAAGGGATATTTAAAATGGATTTTCAAGACAATTGAAAATTAATTAATAGTATATTAGTTAATTTTTAACTACATTCTCCACAAGTTAATGACGCAAGTGTTTGTTAAGCTTCTGATGATGTCGGAGCTTCTGCCATTTCTGAATAATGCAAATGGTGATTGTGAACCCGAAGATTCTACAAAAGTAGACAGGCGCATAATTTATGTTTAATTTTTTAATTATTTATTTATTTTCTTATAAGATTTAACAATTTTTATTTTATTAAATATCACAAAAACTTTATTTTTTGAATTTAACTGTCGTTAAAATTTGATGTTTTGTTTCGTGTAAGAAAAGTGGTTTTGTGCGTTCCCGTACTTTTGTGCATTTTTGTGTTTCAGAGAGAGCATTTTTCGTTTACTCTCAGTTTACCAGACTTTACCCAAAAAGTACGGGAACGGACCTAATAATAGAAATGTGTGCTTGAGAGTGGTCGGTTCGTTAATATCACCAAAATGGGACGATAAGAAAACAAATATATTTAGAAAGGATTCAACCGTAAGCTTCACTCTTACAAATTAAACAAATACTAATAAAAACAATTTCAATTTTAAACTTCAAAGCTCTTTTATCCTCTACATTATATGGACAATATGAGGAAGACTCTAATTTGAAATTTAATTTTGACGTTATCAAACTAAATTAGGCTTAACTTCAAATTAAAATCATTAGAAGTTTTTGCATTCGATTTTACATAAATGCCATTAGAGGTTAAAAACTCTCTTTATAAACTAAATAAATCCTAAATAAATAAAAACAGTAAATGACTAAATATTGTTTACGTATGCATAAAATGTTTCGGACCACCTTTTGCCTTACAAAATGTTTCCTACGTTTGTCTGTAAATTTAATGACAAAAGTTTAAGTTTCTCTTTTCTCTTTCACAGTTGACATTTTCAGCTCTATCCTCATTTATTTTAAATATAAATATTGACAAATTTATATTTCTTTTTCTAATGCCAGCAATCCTCTGATATTATTATAAATACTTAACGACTCACAATCAGTTCATAGAATGTTTATTTTTTGCATATTTATTAAGTGAAACAATTTTCACCCAAAAGATTTCTACGGAAAACATAGAGAACATTTTTGCTTACCTTTTTTTTCCTTTTTTATTTTTTCTTTCTTGGAAAATTGCCAAAAATATAAAAATCACACTCATGCATAGAATTGTCTTCTATGGTGTGGGAATATTAACAACACCAACTGTAACGGTCGGTGGTGGCAATAAGCAGAGGCGGCTTCCTCTAGAAAGAATGTGCAAATTTTCTCAGTTCCATGAAATTGAAATTGTGAGAAATGAAGTATAATAACATACAAATGAATATTGCTTATTAAATTATCATTTTGTGGAATTTTATTTTTCGTATTACGTAAATATTATGAAAATTTGACACAACAGCATTTTGGCTTTTTTAGAATATATTTTGAGTAACTTTATAACCAAATATGAGCCTTCCTTTGATCTTTGCCAATACGACGAGCGTTCAATTGTGTGACTTCTACTTTGCAGTAGCAGACAAATTGCAAAGTTGTCTAATTAAGTGTGCTATTTATAAAATGTCGCTGGCAATGGGTGAATTGGCGCTTTAATGACTTACACTTGAAGAAATTTCGCAATTCTCCTCCCACTTCCCCCAAATATTAAATATTTATTTGTTTTCTTTGGCAACTACTCGTCTATTTAAGAACCACTTCACAAATGTTAATTATCTGTCAGAAAGTTTTGAGTAAACTTGTGTTCTTTCAATTTTCTTTTTTTGTGTGAAATGTTGGCAACTCTGCTGGCCAAATATTTGCATGCATGGCATGGCGCTAAGAAAAAAGTTTTTCTTTCTTTTCGTTGGTTTGATTTTTTTCTGCAAATCGTAAATTCAATTCTGCATATTATGTCTGCATGTGTGCCGTTGAGCATATGTGTTTCCTTTTTGCAAATGTTGCATATATTTTTATTGTTGCTTTCTACTACATAAAAGTTTATTGAACTCTCTTCAAAAGTTTTCTACTTTGATCTTATACTCTTCCCACATCCCTTCAATTTCCCGATTGGACTTGTATTTAAACATGTGAAATATGAAATTTTTGTGCTGTAGTTGACATTGATTCTGATTAAAAACTTTTCATAATACACTTACTTAGTTACCTATTACTCTTTTAAACTCCAAGTACCTACTTTTTTCCAACTACTACTACTACTACTACTATAGTACTAGTAGTTTTTAATACTACAATTTGACATGCAACTTTTCAGCAGGTGTCTTTGATGTTTGTCGTTTTCGTCGATACCTTTTGATGTGAAAAGTTTCAGCTTTTAATAGAAATGCATGCAAAACTTTTATCTGGCTCCTTCCCCTTCCTTCCCCTGTTCGAGCTTTAATTAAATAAAGTTTCAAGTTTTTATGCTTGCATTTTGTGTTGTCTTTAAGTGTTTAAGTAAAACTAAAACTTGTTTCTTGGCATTAATGATAAGTCAATTTAAATAAAAAGTTTCACATGTTAAATTAATTTTTCGGTCGTTTGCTCATTCGTTCGATACAATCTGATCTACTATAAGTATACATACATATTATTTTTTCTGTGTACCAATTGGAATTTTGAGAGCATTCGATAAGCCAAAGAAGAAACTTGCATATATTTTTTCCTTCTGTAGTCAATGAACTTTATGGTATTTAAATTTGATTTATACTTTTAAATTTGTTTTTTTCGTTTTGTTTCTTGTAAGCGAAAGTCGTGTTAATATTAAAAAAATGCTGATTTCTTTAATTCCTATAATTATTATTAGCTTCTAGGTTTTCTTCTACATATGCACACTGTATCATTTTTCTTTTTAATAAATACAGTGGGTGCTCATATTACTAAAGTCACGCTAGAAAAAATCATACATTTTCGATCAATTGTAGCTTAAAAAAAAGTTTGAGAAATACTGATCTTTTTAACATAATTTGAAAAGTGTGGCATCTTTTATTCTAGGCGAACTATCGCTAGTTCAATTGTCCCATTATTTTTTATGTATGAATGAAACTAAAATTTCCCTTGTTACGGTGTAGTACGTTTGCAGGGCGTTTTCAAGATTAAATGCTTGACTTTTGAGTGTTTCTGATGATTTTTTTCCGATGAATATTGAATTGAAAACTTCAAAAAAAAAGCTAAAACAGAAGCATATATTTTTATGCATTCATAAATTTGGCAGAAAAAATCATCGAGATAACCGTAAAAAATTATGCAGAATTCTTACTCCATTAATCAATGATCCCATGTTGAAAGCGACAACTCGTTGAAGGATAAAGGAATTTGGGTTATTTTGCCATGCCTTGCAAAGAAGCCTTTACTCACCGAAGCAATGAAAAAAAAAAAGATTGTATTGGACTAAAAAGCATAAGAACTATCATGGTTGACTGAATATTGGAAAAAGGTAAATTAAAATTTATTTTGCTATTTTTTATATTATTTTGTTTTAGCTTAAGTTCAAATTCAAAATCTTGTTACAGACAACATTCAAATTTTTCTCGACAAATCTACATTTGTATGAAGGCGAGTGAAAAAAGGCATTGTGGAATAATGGTGAAATAAAATTAAACTATATGGAATCCATTCCAAATAGGGTTCAGGCAGTAATTGCAGTAAGAGAACTTCATACAAAATATTAATTTTTTTAATGTTTCGTTAATGTTATTTATAAATAACAATTTAATGTAATGAATGCTTTATAGTTTAGCTTTCCATTGAGCACACGTTCAGATCGTCACATTCGTTCTTCATAGTGTCTGACCAGGCCCTATACATTAACATGCTCTTGTATGGAAATATCACGCAGGTATATTTGTGACTTTTTTTCTTGTTCTGATTGTCTTTTGCATGTATTATGCTCATAAAAATATTGAAAAAAAAACATTTTGAATATAAAAGAAGGTTGTTTTCCCGCAAATCTTTTGTTTTATTTCAATGTTATAAAAGGTATTTTATGATTTTATTCATTCGTTTCAGGCATACAGGTTCGGAGTATTTTACAGAATAAAAAACGTGTTTTGTCTTAACCGTCATCTCCCTGTGAACAACGTTTACAGTGGGAAGTTTTCTGATGACTTGGGACACGTGAGGCACTAAAAAAAGTTTTTTGGGATTTTTCATTTTTTGAGGTTAGGGACGACACGTAACATTTCCCATAGAAAAAATTATTAGATTCATGTTTACCAACTGAAAATTACACAAAAATAGGCTTTTTCCGTCGTTTTATGATGACTTGAGTAGGCGTGAGACCCGAAAAACAGCCTTTTTGGACCTTTTTTGAGGTTAGGGACAACACGTAACATTCCCCGTGAAAAAATAATATTGGATTCATATTCAGCGAAAAAAAATATTAGAAAAAAACGTTATCTGTTTTTTTATGATGACCTGATAAAACTATTATTTTATGGTGAGGTGGTAGGCTTGCAGCCGCCATATTGGTCCGCCATCATGCAAAATCGAAAAAGGCCTTGTTGCATTCGAAACTAGAGATAATAAGCTTACATTTGAGCCCAAACATGCCCTAAAATTTTTGACAGAAATGTCCCATATATAAAAAAAAACAGTTTTTAAAATAGTTTCCTCATTTTTAACTTTATATTGGTTAATTGGCAAAAACAATAAACTTATTTCACCAGAGTGATTCTAAAAATATCAGCACCCACTGTAGTATAAATACGTTTCTTAGAATTTTGTTATGTTATGTGTATAATTTAAAAAAATCTACTACTTGTTAGAAATGAGAATATAAAAATAAAAATTAATTGCATGTGTGAATTTTCGAAAATTATTTATTAAGTGAGAATTTTGTGTTGTTTGAAGAATATTCCAAAATAAAAAAAATAAAAAAGTAAATTAAAAACAATCATTGATTCGATATTGCTCAATATTAGAAAAAGAAGTATTTAAATGAGAATTGCAGCCAAATAAATTTCATTGTCCTATTAAATTTCATGCAAAATTAGATATGAAACACTTTAATTTTACTTTGCGATTTCAATATTAACTCTTTCATACCCAATGTTGCGTATATGCAACATTCACTTTAATGTGGCATAAAACAGGTGTTTAACAAATTTCAATAATAATAATATATGCGTTCAGTTCTGTTATGTATTTCACACGTTTGCTGATTGCCGAACATTTGAAATGTTTGGCTTATGTAATTTTTTTAATGTTTTGTCTTTGAAGCCCAGCAAAAAACCTAAGTGCAAAATTTTGTAAAATCTTTTGCACCATTTTTCGAAAAAAAATGTGTTTAGTTATAACTAAGCGGAAATTTTCTATATCAGATATGTTTATAAAAGATAAGAGAATATGAAAATCAAAAAATTAGAGAATTTGGCTTCATAGCTATGTTTTTTTAACCTTAAATAAAGGACAAACAAATCAATGTAGAAGCAAGAAATTTGGTATAATGATTGTGGTAGACTTAAGTAACAGTAATTTAAAAACAAATGGTTTCCATTAAGCCACATTAAAATTCGGGCGTCAAAGGGTTAAGAAGGATCAACTTTTTTTTAAAGTGGTAATATAAAAGTTGGAAAGTATTTATTCTTCAATTTATAACGTACTGGAATTCAGCGTAATTATTGAATAAATTAAAAATTTTCATTGAATTCTTATTCTAAAGAAGAGTGCCACAATTCTGTTAAATATGTGTCTAACTTTACTTGAAGATATCATTCTATTTTACTGAAATTGTATTACTTATATTAATGTAAAGAATTACTGGTTAATTTTTTATTATTTTTTTATAATAGCATAATTTTTATTCCAACATAATATTTGCCTAAAACTGAGACCAACTCATACTCACAAATACACAGTCATAGTGAACAAGGCACATGAATCAACAAAAAATATTTTCGTCAAGTGATGAAGGCAGCAATTGAGAGATGAAGGTGGCAATGGTAGCGATGATGGCAACGGTGGCGACGATGAAGACGGTTGCGTTGATGATAATGGTCAACATTAATGTATTTATTTTAAGTTGAAAATGCTTGTGCTTGATGTCACTTTGTGACAAAATACTTTGCACAAATACACAAAGAAAAGAGAGGAAGAAGAAAAACAAGAAATGAGTAGACGACACAAAAGAGAGCGAAGAGAAGAGAGATAGAGAGAAAATACTCAACAGCAAAAACAAATGTACAGCGAACAGAACAAGCAACAAACGAATGAGGTTCAATTATATTAATGGAATTTGCATATATTTTCAATTTGCAAAATTACATAGCCTTAGCCGCCATAGAGTAAAAATAGCAGAAATAACAGAAAACAGCAAATAAAAAATTAAATATCTATAAATTTTAAGCGCCAAACTTTTCTAAAAAGAATCTTGTTTAGATAGTTTTAATAAAAAAAAAAAAAAAAAAAAACAAAAACAATTTCATTAAGAGACATGGGCGTATTTTGTTTTTTACTAGTTTTAAAGCACAACGAAGCAAGGAGTAGGTTGAAAAGAAGTCTTAACTATACAAAACTTGTTTATATTTGATCATTAAAACAAAATAAAAAAAACCAAATAGATAAAGGAATGTGTAGTAGAATTTTGTTGCGAATTTGTTTTTTATATCACAAGAGCCAAATAAAAACATATTTAATTAAATGCTCAAAATGTGTTGACTTGGCTAGAAAAAAAACAACAAATTGAAAAACTTTTAAGCTTTTTCTCATTAGGCACACTTTCATATCACTAACAAATAACCAAACGTATATTGTACATAAATTTATGTAAGAAAAAAGCAATTGTGTTAATCCCAATTTAATAAACAAACAGCTTTGAAGTTTAAAGCAAATAAATAAGTAAATACATAAATAAACACAATGCCAATTTTTTTTTTATTAATTAAAATTTTTAATAAGCAAATATGCTACAAACCGCAAATTATCGTCGAATTTTGTCTCTTCATTGTATTTAAATTGCACATATAATTGCAATCCAAAAATAATAGATAACTGTGGGCAATTAAAAATCCGAAACGTAATAGGGATGTTTCAGCACTGCAAACTAACCAGCTGTGCTAGGGCGCTACAAAATATCAAGTTGAAGCAAGTTCGAGCTATACAAATAAAAAAAAATATACATTATTTAATAAATTTCGAATGTTAGAGCTGATGTCTTACCCAGCGATAACCCCAGACAATTTTGCCAAGACAGTAGCAATGCCTACACACACTTACACACACAAACCTTTAGTGGTAGTGGAAATAAAAATTAACTACCACTAAACGTTTAGTGGTAACTACCACTAAACTAGTTGAAATTATTCCCCACTATCACTAAACGTTTAGTTATAAGGAGAGAGAGCTCAATTGGCGACTTAGTGGAAGTTAAAATTGTATTGCAATAAGTTGAACCCGTACAATAAAGATTGTCATCCCTCCCTCATATGTAAACCCATTAAACCCAAAAAGTCCAATCTGTAAAATTATGAAAACAACATAAAATAGTGTGTATTTCGTCATCTACAAGTAAGTAGCTACACATTTTATTTCTTTACAGGAGAAGCAAAAAACATTGTAAAATGAAAAATATTATAGATTTAAGAAGAATGTAATTGTGAAAGTTTAGTATCACTTAGTTACTTAAAGATATTCAAATATTTTGTTTTCTTTTTACTTCAAGTGTGTAAATACTTCTATTTGCTTAATTAATTCCTGTACTTGTAGTTACGGCCTTTTGGAGTTCAGTAGTAAAACCGTTATTTTTTGGTGTAGAAGTTTGAAATTTTGCAGGAACGCGTAATTTGAGCAAGTGCATCATAATTTTTTTTGTCCAATATAGAAGTCGTTCATAGACCAATGTGATCAACTCCATTTTCTATTTGTTCCATGTGTTTGTACTAAACCACTTGTTTATTACATAACTTTGAATACAATAGAAAATAATAATAAGTAATATGGTAAAACAATTTATGGAAAATGAAAAAAATATATTTTTTTCATCGAAATTGCACTTTCTACAAAGTATTTCGTATAAGAAAAAGGTTAATATATTCATTCATTCAAACATTTATACATTCTTTTACAATGCATTTCAATTTGACCTTCAATTAAGCTCTCTACACTTACCACCAAATGGTTAGTGGTAGTGGGGTTTAATTTTCACTAGTTTAGTGGTAGTTGATTTCGATTTCCACTACCACTAAACGTTTAGTTATAGTGAGATTTTATTTCCACTACCACTAAAGGTTTAGTGGTAGTTAATTTTTATTTCCACTAAAATGGATATATTTGAAAAAACTCAAACATTGCTCGTACTGTTTTAAAAAATATGTGCAAACTTCAAAGTGTGTCCAATTTTTGTTTAGAAGCTATGATTTTTTAAATCAGCACTGCACAACGTTTTGTCGCATTTGGAGTAAGTGCGCTGTCGCTCGCAAAACAAAATTCACGAACACATTTTCGACTATGCAAATTTCACTATTTATTATTATGAATAAATCGATTATCGTCAAATATAGACTCTCCGGTTTGTTCTGAAAAAAAATATTTCTGCATATTGGGTGTATTTTCAACCTCCACTGGGGTACAGGGTGTTTAAGAAAATCCCTTAGGAAAAATATTTGGTACCAAATTATAGAAACTCACTAATTTTCAGTGATTGATTTCACGAATTCTGATCCATATGAGAAATAAAAATAAAAATCAGTTTTAATTTTTAATATTAAAGAATAACAATAAACCGATAAACTTAGGTAGAAAATAAATTCGGAAGCGCCCCAATAATGAATAAAATACTATTTCTATTTCGCTCCTGGCAACAAATAAATCCATGAGACCGCAACATATGCATTTTTTTAATTCACGTTTTGTCTCCTTCACCACATATTAAATATTAAATAATCATTTAAAAAGCGTTATTAACGTCAATGTCAATATGCAGCAACATCAATCGTCACATAATTCTTTTTTGTTTTTTCATTTAGCATTTTTTTATATACCATAAGTTTTATTATTTAAGAGAAAATAGTAAGGTTTGAAATCCATTATCGTCATAGTCGTCGACATCACAAAATTGCATTCGGTTGAATGCATTAAAAAAGCCAATCAATGAATCAAACGGCAAATAAATTAATAATAATAAAATCAATAAAAATTCATGTGAAAAATGTTAAATTTATTAACTGGCACAGTGAGAAAATGTATCGCATTTTTCAGTGCACACTTCAGACAGAAATATATTCGCACTTATACCCTCATTGCGAATTTAATTAAATTAATTAAAATTAATTACAATTAATATGTGCGTTCGTAAGCACAAAAATAATAAAAAATGATGAAACATTGTCACCCATTTTCATTTTTACTGTTGTGTTTTTTTTTATTTAATCAGCAAAAAATGAATAAAGTTAAAAAACAGAAATCATTTGAACATAAATTAACAGCTTTTCTTTATGCACCTATATTTAAGTACTAGCGAATATTCACCGATTACACTTCACCCCAATATTGATTGTTGATTTCCATGTAGTGGCTTGTTTGTGTGTGTGTGTCTGAGTATGGTATGTTTGAAGCATGTAGGAAACACCTTCACAAAGTGATTAATCAAGAGCAAATATAAATATATTTGTTATGTTGTCACCGTAGTCTGTGAAATGCTTTTCGCGTTTGCTGCTTCCCATTTGTGGTTATATAATTAGTAGAAATTAAAATGAAACAATACCGATGACGATGCGTACGGAATTTTTAATTAAAGATTAAAGCAAAAACAAAACAGCACGCTACTTTAAGGCAGCTAAAATAGCAACAACTTGTGCATGTATGCTTGGGAAACATTTATGCCTATGATTGAGAATTCAAATGATTAAAATCGTTTATAGAAAATCACTTAATTCAGAATACATGAAAATTGATAAAAAAAAAAAAACAATATCATTTACAATCAAATATTTGTAAAGCATTGCAATTTTTCCTTCAAATTGTAATGATTTTGAATGGTGAATTTAGACAAGTCGCAATGATTTGTATGAAGAGTTTATATAATTATTAAAAAATATATAACTATACAAATTATGAAATTAGTGCGATTAACTTGAAATAACGCAAATCATGATCGATAATTTAATTGAATACTGATTGAAATATTTTTATTATTATTTTAGAAATAGGAAAAAGAATCCAGAATGGCAATCATTTACATTAAAATTACCCCAAGTGAAACATTCAAATCTAAAAAGTCTGACAAATTTAAAATAATCCATTACTCAAAGAAATCATTCGAAAATATTTAATTCTTTCAATGAATCGCTATTTAAGTAAACGAAATTACATTAAATTTAAAAGAGATTGAAATCAAGGAATTGTGTGTGTGTAGTTCATATGGGAATAAAATTAGGCAAAGAAAAATGGCCATTGATGCAGATGATTTAAGAACCTATGAATCTCACACAGAAAGTGAGTAGTTATTTTACAAATTAAAATTCTTTAAACTTGCACAATTTCCTATAGTTAATAACTTTTGAATATACTTGATAAACAACTCTTCATAAAAAAAAAAAAAAATATCACAAACTTTACAATATTAACCAAAAGTTCAATGATCTCAAAGTTTAGAATATTTAATTCAATAAAATACAAATTAACTACAAACTTTGCTCAACTATATGAGGGTACTACGATATAATCTTATTAAATTCATTTTACATATCATAAATACTCTATAACTACATTAACTGCATGAAAATTCTTCTAAATTCTTCAATTAAAAGTTACAGCAACAACAAAAAGTAAGTATCATTCAATTGTTCATTTGACCAAAAGAAGGAATGCAAAGAAAAGAAAGAAGTCATTGCAACAAAAATTGAAATTCATGAATTTAATTAAAACAAATTAAAATTGAATCAAATGTTTTTATTAGAACATTGACCCTGTACATCAGAACGACAGACACCGATATACACAATGTGCTGATGTGTTGCTGATGCGAAAACAAACATATGTATATACGGGAACACATTCATGCACACACACACACACACATACATATATACATGGACATAATTGAAACTGCTTTATGCCTCCTACCAACAAACAAACAGCAAACAAATATAAACAAAGAAACTGCAAAACTCGTATAATTTTTTAATTTGTAATCGTATAAAAATAAATACTCAAACACACACATAAACACGTAAACCACATACCTATAGGTATTCAGACATTAGCACTTGAGTGTGTGTGTCTTTTATTATTGAGTGCCGGCAATTAAATTTAAAATATATTAAAAATAAACTAAATTTGAAAATAAAATAAAAAATGTTTTATTTATTGAGTAACTTGTGCTGTTAATGTATGCGATTTTTATTTCTTTCATTAAATGATTATTCGTTACACTAAACATTGATATAACGCTTACATACAAACGAGTATATTAACTTGTTTTTTGTTGTTGCTGTTGTTTTCTTTTTTTTTCTTTTTTTTGTTGCATGTTTATGGCGTTCATTCGCTTTTAGTAATTAACATTAGAGAGACAACACCATAATGACTATGTTTAAAAATAGCAACGTTATAGCAATAACAGCAACAGCAAAAACAACGCTAAAGTTATCGATTAGTAGTTTGATTGACTAACAAAAAAACAACAGCGAAAAAAAATGTATGCGCGCTGTATTGCCGTGTGATATTGCTCGTGTGTGTGTGTACGTGAATGTGTTTGGTGTGTGTGCTGCTATTTGCAGCACGTGTTTGTTAAATGATTTCTCTTTCCGCTTTTGCGTTGCTGTTGTTGTTGCTGTTGATGCTGTTGATGCTTTGTCATGTTTTCCAAATAGTTTTTCAATTTCATGTTGTTGCTGTTGTTTTTGTCGTAATTTTTACTACCGTAACGTAATCGTCAGTCCAACGTTCGGTCGGTCGGAGCTTAGTTTATATGTTGCCAATTACAACATTGAGTAGATTAAAGTGATGATTTATTGATGCATTTTTACACAGTGTACGGATATTAAATGCACTTGTGCATAGTTTTACAACATTTAATGATGGTGGCGATGATAATAATGTGATGTGTTGTAATTCAGTGTTTGCTTATGCAGCAATAAATAATTAATTAAATTGTTTAGAGGTAGATATTTATGCGAATTATTGGCAGAAAATTTTCAATTATACAAAAACTGACAAACAATTTCATTTATTAGCGTAAAATCCTTAAAAGTTTTTGGTTATTGGTTAAATTATCAATTTTATAGTACAATTTCATATGTCATTATAAAAGTACACGATCATTATAAAAGTGCAAAGCTTATGGAAGCTCAGAAGCTACATAAAATCTAATAGTTCAGGGAAACTCAAAGTCGTCGCACAAACGTAAAGCTCGCAAAAGCTCTGTAAAATAAAAAACATGCATAAAAGCTTCGAATTTCATAAAATCTCAATCCTCAAAACCCGTTTTCAGAAAATTTCGGAAGGAAAGGATAATTTACTGAGAGTATACTCAAAGTAAATGCCGGTGAAGATATGACGATACGAATGCTTCAAGAGTCAAGCCTTCAAGGTTCTATTAGAAAATACTGTAGGCATCAAAGAGTGGGATCGAGTTGGGTCTTAATTGGCTCAAAATGGAATTTTATTCAAGTTTCAAGATATCTTTGATTCATGAAAGTTTTTTGCTTTAAGTAGGAGCTGTTTACTAGTTACTCTAAGCTTATCTACTTTCAAACAAGACTTCGCATCAAACCTCGACCTCATTCAATTCATTTAACCCATTTTCGTCGGCCGTTGCGTTTTCGCAACACCAACTTCAATTTTTAAAATAAATACCATCCAACAGCCACCGAATTCACCTGATTTGGCTCCCTGTGGCTTCTTTCTGTTCAATCGAGTTAAAAAACTATTACGGGGAACGCGTTTCAGCAGCCGAGAGGTAGTAATGGAAAAATCGCAGGAAGCACTAATGGACATACCGAAAACCGAATATAAAAAATGTTTCGAGGATTGGATCAAACGCTGGTATAAGTGTGTTGCAGTCGATGGGAATTACTTTGAAGGGGACAATAAAGATTTAGATGAATAAACTTGTATTTTTAATTTTCTGAATAAATTCCGGGAACTTTTTGATCAAGGTGGTATTCTTGATATATAGGAAAAAAGGGTAATTTCCGCAATGTGATTGCAAGTAACGTATCTAGTATAAAAAAAAAAGAATTAAGGCGCTGCTTAAAAGTTGCGGTGGGCTCACCAAATAATAAGTAATTCCTGTTACCTCTTCATTGTTTTAAAAAGCTGATAAAACTATTGTTAAAAATTAATAAATAAAAAATTATATTTGAAACATTTGCTTACCACTATTACTACTTAAAGTCTAACAACAGAAAATACTTTTCTTGTCCGTAATTCATTGAACAGGGACTGTATGTTAAAAAGGGTATAAAACAATTCATTTTTTAAAATGGCTCGTAGAGTTATTAAAATATTTTTTTTTATTTTTTTAACAATCATATTCGTGCTACTAAAATACCAAAATGCAATACTAAAAACTATCTGATTGCTTTTATCGTTTGAAATATTCCAGGTGTACCGGTCGTTGCTTTTTCGCAACAGGCTGCCCTTGATAGGCAATTAAAACTTTCTCAATTGGCTAAAAGTGATCAATGGGATCTCTATAGTCGCCACATAAAAAATCATGAAGTTATCTCAACGATTTCAATAATTCGTTCATAATGGGTTAAAACTTAAAAGTTCTCATCCTCTTCTAAGTTCAGTGCCTTTTCGCTTTAGTTTCTTGTTTTTCTTTACCAATCAGAAGCCTCGTTCTGAATACTCAAGGTTTAAAAACAATTATTTGAATTTCAGGGCATCACCTTAAATATAATTAGATAATTTTCCATAGTACAAACAAATTTAATAGTTTCCTATATTCGTATCATTTATAAATAACCTCCTGGCAATTTATAAGCCCGTCTACAATACAAATTAAACATGGGAAATAAAACAAATGTTGCAAAATGCACTTGGGAATACAAATAGCGCAAAACGTGTACTTATGAATATAATATTTGCCCATCTACTATGCAATAAATGGTAAAGAACATCAGAAGGTTTATATTTTTTTATATCCGCAAAATTAAATGTACAATTTTTTTAAAAAATGCAATGTAAAAAGTTAATTTAATTTTTAAATAATTTTTAGCAGCGCCGCGCCGCTCCTTCATAGGGCGTCACAAAAGCCACACACCTGTAGTACTCATTAATTAAAAACTATATGCATACGAGTACATATCTTCATATATAATAATACGACTAGTAATATGAAAATAGGAGTGCAGAAAAAAATAACTAAGCAATTTGCATGTGTACATAGGTACCCTCAAGTACCTGCCTCATGTGCGAATACTTAACATAAAGAGGCTAAAATGTTTTTTTTTTTTTTCATTACAAGAAGAAACAAGTGTCGACTGCTGGTCAAACGTCATGTAAGTAAAAGTTAAAAAATAGCAGTAGAAAAAGAGACAAAAAATAAAAAATAAAAACAAAACGAACCTAGCAAAACCCAAAAGGTTATAAAAAATAGCAAAAATGCAGTAGGTAGTTGAGGCAGCTATGTAGCAGTAGGTAAGTGAGTATGTAAGCTAAGCTTTACTGGCTCAAGTTCACCTTGACTGTAGTGAGTGCTGTGAGCGGCAGGCAGCTGTCTGAGTAATGGAGTGGAAAAAGAAGAATGTAGACAATATTGCAGTACAGTATGTGGTTGGTTGAGGTAGCTGGTATCTCTCATTGTCTCATGGTCAAGAGTCATTAGACATACAGAGGAGGTATAAAAGTATGTAAAAAACAAAAAGTACTTAAACAAGAGGTAGTGGAAATAGTAGGAGATTAGCAACAGAAATTGTATTCTAACAGCAACAACAAAAAGTTGATTGCATACGTAAATCATAGCAGCAAAACCAAGTAGAGTGCGAATGGAATGTGAAAACATAGCGTAAAGCAAGAAGAAAAACTCGAAAAATAAATACGAAACTAAAGAGAGACAAGCCCAATACTTTTGTTTGTGCATTTGTATTTCATTCAATTTAGAAGATGTAGTCAAACATTCAAATACAAATAGAGACAACAATAGAAAAAACGAAAAAAAATACTAAATGAAAAGAAATAACACAAAAACTCAATAAACAGTCAAGGTTAAACACAGCGAGCACGTATCTATAAAAAATAATAAAAGAATATTTTTGAAAAAAAAAAAAACAAAAAAAAAACTTAAGAGAAGGGGAAACGGTAGACAAAAAGTAGCACCCATGTGATAGCAATGAAAAGAAAATGTTATGATGATAATAATAATGTGGGGTACGAGGTGATGATGTAGCACGAGAAATAATAATAAAAATATCAACGAAAAATTTTAAATTTAATTATTTTAAATATTACTTACCTATGTATACCGACATAAAAGTAGCAACAAATGAAAAATAATAAAATAAAAAATTGGCATACATTGAGCGCACATGTCGTATACGTAACATTTATTTATTTTATACTCGCTCATAAAAAACACGGTAATCTGACATCTTACAACAAACAAAAAAAGAAGAAGAAGCGAAAAAAAAACAAATAAAAGTCAGACTCCCACTGTGTTGATTGAGCAGTACAGACAAGCAGCCACAGAAGCAGCAGCAGCCAATCATCAGCAGCAGTTGCCCGAGCAACAACAGCAACAATAGAAACAGAAGTTGAAAATTTGCAACCGCAATTCACAACTCTCAGTGCTTTAACACAGCACGAGCGAGCACGCACGCAGAATTTGCGTAGTATGAAAATTGTCACACCTGAAAATTTTCAGGTTGCCTTCATCGTTGTCGTCGTCTATCACGTGACCGCAAAGTGGCAGCAGTCAGTTGCAACATTTGGGTGTACATATACAGCATGTCAAGCACACAAGTAGCAAGCTTCAGGCTACAGGCTACTGGTATAAAAGGCTTTTGTATAATAAACGCATACAGCCACAAAAACCCGAGCGAGTCGAATGGGACAGAGCGACGAACGTAGTTAATTTTCTTATTCAACGTTAACAATTATGAAAGAAAAATTTAATAAAAAATGCTATAAATATGCTTGTTTTTAAGCTTGTATTCATGTATCTTTATGTTTTCGTTGCGTATGATTTCACACAGTAACAACGCTTAGTTTTCATTTGCGGTTAATTTTTGTGGTTAATTAAAATACCAAATGCAAAACAAACCAACGTGCAGCTAATTTAATTAATATCATTGAATACTTAAATAGGAAATATTGTATACTCTAGATAGAATTTATAAAGGTAGCAGATAATATAAAGAAAAAGTCGGTATTCAATTTTAGAATAGTTTATTTGTTATTTTAAGAGCGTTGAAATGCAAGAAAAGCAAAGGAGGAACAAGGACTGATCTATGATCACGTTATATGGGAAACATAGTAGATACATAAAATCTCCTACACGCTATCGGATCAGTTTTATTAAAGAGGATTAACCCATTAAGGACGAGCGGGAACCAAAGTATATAGATCAAAACAGTAACATGAGGAAAAAATTTGTTTTTGAACCTAGCTCAGGAACAGCTCAGTGACAAGCTGTCATATGGCACCGCTAGGCATTACTGGGTTAATGCAGCCTTGGGTTGCTTATGAAATCGACAAAATTCTGCAACAGAAAACTCTAAAACGGATAGTTTTCATCATAATCTGTAATTTAAATACGCCAAAGTTCAGCAACAGATGTAAAATTTTTTTTGGAATTTATTACTCACTCAAAATTTTAAAACAAAATAATAATAACAGTCGAAATTAATCAGTACATAAATACTCTGGTTCATAAATATTCAATAAATGTTTTTTTTATAGATATTTAATTTTTATTTATGTTATACCTACGCATAAATATTTTAATTCGATTTAAAGTAAGTAAATCATAACAACAACAACACAAAAATGTTCGATTTTCACAAAAGTCGAAAAATAATTGCTTCTGTTAATCAAATTTGATGATGGAGAAGAAAAAATATTCGAACGTAATATAAACACAAAAGCACACAATTTTCAACAAATTGAAAGCATGAAAAATGCCAATGGAAATATTTTAATGAATGAAAAGGTAAATAAATTTAAAAAACTCACGTCAGTTTAAATTTTTTATACGTGTATTTATGTATTGTCATGTTGACTTTTTCACATATGAGAGTTTTTAATTGCATTATGGCATTTTTATTTTCAAATGGACAGACAGATAGACAGACAGACATACCGAGGCAAATATACAAGAATAGATGCCCGTTGTCATGTATGTTTAAAAAAAATGTAAAAATGTTGTCATTTGATTAAATTTTCCTTCGCATATTTTGTGTTGTGTTTTTTTTTCAACTTTTTTATTGTACAACATTAATTTTTGAAACGCAAAGCAAAATGTCATTAAATGTTGATGGAAAAAAATGACAAAATGACATAAAAACTGAAAAACAAATAAGAAATAGATTGATTGATTTCGTTGTATTTTCGTATTGCAAAGTGCGCAATTTACTAGCAAACAAAAACGGAAATAATTTAAATTTAAACCAAATTTTGTGCATAAATTTGTTAAACAATAAAAAATGAAGGCGTTGCCCTGCAATCTTCCGTGTAATTTAATTTTAATTACAACTGCGCACTGTATTTACATCTACTGTCAAATAACTGTCAAAGGCGCACACACATACGCACACAACTTGGCTGATACTTTGCACCTGGCGCTCTCTAGCGTGAAAAAAGCTAATGCAAATTGGTAGATTTATGACACAAAAACCTCCTTCCACTTTCCGCCCTAGCAAATAAAAGCAGCCACATTAAATAATTTGCATTTAAACGTAAATACCTGTAAGCTTTTCTACTCTATTCTGGCTGTGCTGAATATAACCGCCAGCCAGCAGCTTAGACTGAATGCTTTAAGACTTTAAATATACTCTGCTCAACTTCTTCTTAAATACGAGCAAGCAGCAGTGAAAGTAAAGAAATTCTAGAAGTCACAGTAGAAGTTTTGAAAGTTAACACACTAGTGTTGAAATAATTGCATTTTAATTAAAATAAATATTTGGCTGTAAAATTTGACAGCGCTTCAGTCTCTTTTAGTTTTACTTTTGATTTTCTTTCTTTCATTTCAGAGACTCTAGAATTTAATTCCAGAGCAAAGTTGCTCTGTTGCAAATGGAATTTACTTCAATAAAAATACTATACAAATTTATTTAAATAACAAAACAAAAACACAAAAGAGCATTTGTGGCACAAATCAAACTCAACCTTATATCAAATATGGTAAAATTTAATGATTTTCAATCGATTCTCACACATATTTATTTAATAAGATAAAAGGTGTAAACGTTTATCCCTTAGCTAAAATTTTTCGAAATAGTTTTTCAGATGTGGGTCAAAACTCTAAGACAAAAAACAAACGTTTACTTTTTCTGGTCAAACTTTTTAAGAAAATAATTTTTCTGCCAATCTTTCGACTACTGAGTTCTTCAAATCAAGTCAAATCCACTTGATATGAATTTTGTTCTTCAAGAACCCCTTAACCAGTCTTTGAAGTCCACACGGAAAAAAATAATTCAATAAAAAATAATGTAGATCTATCATTAACCGTTATTTGCGTTCAAAATGCACTGGGAGTTCATTGATTTTCCCATTGGTTGAGAAATCGACCAAGCGATACCTCGGAAACCACGAAATTAATGGGATAAATTTAAGCCACTTGTAAAAATAATTTTTAAAAATTACTACGGGAACAGGAGCAGACCAAAATGGGTTAAATTAAACATTGGGAAACTAATGAAAACCTTCATTTATTTTTATGAAGTACTCATTAATATTGTTTATTAATCGAAGTGCCATAATTTAGTCAATTGTAGATCAAATAAATAAATTTCAGTTTGACATTGATTGCGTTTCTTCTGTATGCAGTATTGCAAGTCAAAATATGCCATTCTATTATGCTTTCCGTGTAATCTACCTTTGACTGTTGTAGGGACTACACTGGGATTTGTCTTTGGGCTCAGAGGTGGCAGTATTAATAAAAATGAGACACCGAAACTTGGTATGGGAGCTGTAGTCTCGAATGCTGACAAACATCACCCAAATTATAAATTGATGGTGAATCGGTGGTAGATGCGGCAACAGCAGCTTTGATGTGTATTTTTTGATTTCGATTTATAAGTAATTATCTATGGGCTTTTAATAGCGCTAGACCATGTCTGAGTGGGAAACCAGTCCTTTATATTACTTTTCAGGTTGTCCACGATCAGCTACTTGTATAGCTGGGATGAAAATTACAAATTTTAAATTGTACCTAATGTGTAGTAGTACCTAAATGAGCATGAATGTACCTAAAATATTGGTTCATCGCTTTTGTAAGAAATTTAATTTTCATTTAAAAGTTAACAATTAAAAAAGTGAATAAAACATGAAAACAATATTCGCTATACCTATATAAATTAGTCAAACAAATTGGTCATAAAAAATAACATAACATAACACGACAAATCGGAAACTAAAAGAGGAGAAAAGTTTTTAGTCATCTAATTAAGGGGAAACAAACTTTGAAATCTGATAATATTCGTCATGAAAGTTCCGGAATTTTTATCATATTTTTCGATTTTTCAAAAATTTGTATCCAAGATTTGTTTCAAAGCTTAGAGCTCTGTTATTATTGTTTATAAAAGGAAACATACATAATGCAAAAATAATTTTTGAAATCGGATAATGTTTATGAGTAGGTTCAAAGTCATAAGAAGGTTACATTTCATAATTTCATATTTTTTGCTAAACTTCAAAAATCTTCTTATTCGATTTGGAAAATTATTTTTGCAATATTTTTCCCTTTATAAAATGCAATATCAGAGCTGCGAGCTCATAAGTTAAGCAGATTAAATTTAAGTAGATAATTATTACAAATTTTTTTTTTTTTTTAAGTGGTCAATTTATTTTGGCCAATGACAAATTGTACCTAAAATGTTCTAATTGTACCTAATGTACCTTGTAGTTCGAAAAAATCGGAAAAAGGTACAATTGTACCTACTTTTTCATCACTGTTGTATAGTAGTTTTTGCTACCGCCATCAAAGAAGTTGTCTCTAATTCGAATTCATGATGCCGTCGGTGCAAATACCTCTGAGCCTCCACCGGCAAGCTGACCATTCCGTCCTTTTTTTCGGTTTTCTGGTTTCAACAAAGGGGGTAAATGACTGCATTTGCAAAATACCAGCACCCATGAATTCATGGGGTTACAGAGATTGCTAGCACTTCAGCCGACTTCACCATGTTCATATGATTGCCATCTAACAACAGGCTCCACACCCCTATATGAGTTAGTGTGCCTACAGGGGGAGAAAACCCCTCCTCAACAAGGCAGTAGCTAACAAATAGTTTTTACAATAAGTTGAACAATACGATACATTCGATAGAGATACTCTGGAATAGCAGCAGGCAAGAGTACATTTTTTTTTCGTTAGATGTTTTCATGACAATTTTTCATACTCGTTGTTGCAGAAACTTTCAAGCTTTGCTCAATATCATCAATTCCAACCGACTAACTACTATTATTTAATTAATGCCTCAAATATAAAATACAAATACAATTACAAACAATAATAATAATTACAAACCTATATTATTGTTATTAATTTTGGTGGCGGTGACGGCGGCAACGTTGTTAACGTTGGCGTTGATGGTGGTGGCGGTCGTAATGGTGGCGGCTGTGGTATTTTTAATAATTTTAAATTCGGCAATTTTGACGATATTTCGTTACACAACACAGTACAAACAGACACAGCAAAGATGTTTGTTTATGAATTATATATTAATTAGTTGAGTACAGTACAGAAAGCAGAACTATAACAATTGCCAACTAATTGTTGGATGAGTCTTTGAAATTGTATTTTTGCTTGTTTACTATATTTAGCTTTTGTTTGTTTTCACTTTGGTTTTTATTGCAATCAAAATTCTGTGAAATTTTGCATTATGTGTACGCGATATTTAAATTGTTGACATTAATCAGATTTTTTTTCAATTACTCTATTAGTTTTTTTTTTTTACTACTTCACTTTTTTCGCCATAAAGTATGCAACCACTTATTTTATTTTGTTTTACTCTTTGTTTTTGTTTTTTGTTGGTATATTATTCCCGGGTGAAAGACCAGACTTTACATATGTATATAGGGAAGTTGAAAGTGTATGTTGTTGTTGTTATTGGTTTTGCTATCGTTGCTCTGTTATTGCTGCCAGGGTATACTGTGTGTGATGACGACAAAATAACGAGGTCAAAAACTATCTCTAAAACATACTCATACAAAGACACACTCACACGCACACATATATGGAGGCATACACATACACACATCCATATATCACTTGCACAAAAAAACAAAAAGCATTTTTCTATTTTGTTGTTGTTTTTATGCGTTTCCCCCAGCTTGTAAAAAATCGATTTCTTCGTGTTTCTTTGACGTTGTCAATGACTTTTTCTTTGGGTTAGTTTTTAATTATTGTTTTTCTTGGTTTGGCTACGACTTTAAAAAAATAAATGGAATAGTGTTTGAGAACAGACACCGAATTGATAGATGCTTAGTTATTTAAATATTTAAAAAATTGTACATTTTACTCAAGATAGTTCCACCTTAAGACACAAATCTGCCTTAACTTTGCTAAGATATAAAAGACCAGCAGTTTTCCTGCACATTTCTATTTAATTTTACAATTTAGAGCAAAGATTCTTTCTTTAGTTTTATGTAAGAAAATTTTTAAGTTTTCTCTTAAAGCGTACACACACTAAAGCCACTTTAAAATTTTTGCACACGCTTCAAGAGACTACAGCAACAACAATGGCAATAAAAGTCCACTTCAAAAAAGAAAAGAAAAACATCGCATCACCCAAACAAATAATTTCCGCAGATTTTTCACACACATTACTGTCGCACACAAATAGAATAAAGAAAATTTCGTCTATATAGCAGCAACAACAATGATGACGAAAGGGATTTTGTATGTATGTGTGAGTATGAAAAAAATTGACGTCAAATTCACCAGTCAAACACGCTAAAAGCAAAGTAAAAAAAGGAAGAAAAACTAAACTAAAAGTAACAAAATTCCACTTATTTACTTATTTTTTTCTTTTTCTTTTGTTTTGTAAAAACAATGGCGGCGGCTGCGGCGACAAATATAAACAACAAAAACGAAAGGGCAGAAAACGTCAAGAGGCGATAAAAACCAAATATAACAACAAATTTGTATATTATGCGTACCAGTAGAAGAATCGGAAGATGTTGTCGTAGTACTGCACACACACACACATACGCACTAAAACAACAACAGCAACAACAAAAATCGTACGTAGTATTGCGTATACGCCGCGTATGCGTTCGGAGAAATTCACGTATTTTTCGTACGACGAGAATGTAGTAGTAGCATCTATTATAATGAATTTTTTTTCTTTTTTTTTTTGTATTTGTTTATTTTATTTTTCGAAGGGCGGCGAATATTTTTCAACTTGACGCTTTGAAAATCCCAAACGAAATGAGGTCAACAAGATTTGCAAACGTAATTGTAAGCTGCTGGCTGACTGACTAGCTGCAATAGAGGAAGTTATGTTTTAAAATACGAAGATGATACTACTATATGCTACGAACACTACGATATGACAGGCTGGCAGTGCAAACAACAGAACGGAAGTTTGCTCTGGTAATAAGGAAGAAAATACACAAAGACAGAGAGAGACGTCAAATAATGAGAGAGAGAGAGAGAGCGCGCGTAAACTCAAAAGCACATTTACGATATTGATAACAGTAAATAGCAAATACAGTAACAGAGAATCGGTTTAGTTTACCAACAGAAGCAACCTAAGCTAATGACGACACAAGCTCAAACATTATCCTTAAAGAGCAAAGCAGCAACCAAAACAGAGAACCTGAGAGAATAAACAGAAAAACAAAAAAATTACGATATATGAGAGCGAGCGCGCAATGTGCGTATGCTGTTTGCTTTTACTGCGCTGGCTGGCTGTGTGTTTCTACATAACCCGGGATATAAAGTGTAACGGTATTTTGTACGTATCTTCAACTCTAGATACTACGTGAAGTACATGGTCTCCATGTGCAGTAATAAAATTTAGATTCGAAACAAACGAAAAAAAATAAATTTTGATAGGTTAGTAACGTCAATTGATAAACGTAATAAAAATGTATACTGAAAGCTACACAAACAAACGTAAATGTTGCTCGTTTTCGTTTGTATATACTTTTAATTCAATTATGCAATATTAAATATTCAGCCATGAACCTCGTCACAGAAAACTTTATGGACCTGCCTGCTCTCACTCTTTCTCGCAACGCAGCAACAACAACGTAATCAATTTATTATGTTGTCACACATTCACATATAAAGAAAGAAAAAAAACGCTTATATTAAATATAACAGGAAATACACAAAATTTACGTCACAATTATCTGCTCCCACATTTTTCCATTTTTCGTATCGTTTTGTTTTTCGATGGTTATGTGGAAAAACAATCAAATGCGACCCTGAACTCAAAACGAGTTTGAAAAAAATATGTTGTGCGTTAACGTTAAGTAAAAAACCAAAAACATACATATTTAATTAACAACTGAATAAATTCTTTTATTTTTACTAGGTAGGTACTTAATAAAATATTTAATGCACACAAAATATTACATACACACTCATACTCTTCAACTATATATTTTTAGGCTCGTTGCCTTATCGTTTTTCAACTTGTTTTGGGTGTAAACAATAAATACGACAGAAATACGCTCTCGTACTATTTATTATTTTTTTGTTGTTTCTTTTCACTGAAACACCGGCAAACAAGTTTCTGAATTATTCGCGTATATTTTTAGTTGAAAAATGTTGCTGTATTTTTTTGCGAATGAGTGAGTGATTTATTGTTTTATATACAGTAGTCCAAACAGCAATAAAACAATAACAGCAACAATAGCAGCGATAGCAACAACAATACTTTGTACTTGTAGGTATGTATGTATGTGTTGTTATTATTACTTCATAAGTAATTCAATTACGTATACAGTATACCCGGTAAATTCTTGATTCGCGTAAATTTGTTGTATTAATACGAGCACAAAAGCGTATGCACCACAAAAGCATATGAGACCGTCCGACCGAACGTGAACGTGAACAGAAATGCTACGTAAGTAAATGAATGAGATATATCGCGCGCGCGTCAAATGCGTCAAACACAAAGTATATTCATAGACTAAAACGTGACACTGCCAGAAATTGCAATACAACCCCACGAGTGTATTTTATAATCACATAGCACAGTATGGCAAAAATCTCGCATGTCTCATAGAATGCAAAATAAATACAAACACACATGCACACTCACGTATATAAGTATGTATGTACGAGAGTATATCAGTCAGTATTCGTTTATTTACGAGATACTTCTCATTAAAGCTATACAATTTTTCATACAAATTTATGCGAGAAGAGATTGCATGAGAATAATATGCAGCACACGAACAAATGTCATACTGCAAAAACAAAAAGAGAGCTAGTGAGAAAGAGAGAGAACGCGCTCTATCGTAGTAGTTCATGTAGCGAAATTTTGTGAATCAATCGTCGCTTGTGACATTTCAATGCAAAGCCAATTTCGATGAGTTTATATTTGAGTATGAAAAGGTATCGAAAACGAAAATATGGTAGTAAATTTGCAAAATATATATGGAATTTGGAACAATCTTAGATTTTGAGATATAACACCAAATATGAGATTGGTTAGATTGCGGATCCCAGGCATCTCTGATCGTGAATCGCCCAGCAAAAGTTTTGAAATCTAGATAGTAGAAGCTTTACAAGAGGTTCATGGGCAATGGTTTCTCTAAAAGCAAAATAAAGCAGTTTTATAATATATAGTGCAATCTGAAGTCGTCTCATTGTTGCATTTCCGATTTGCACATTGTTTGCAGAGAAAAAAATAAAAGTTAAATCGGTTAAAACTCTTACGTCATTGGAATTCATCGCACATACCAAAACAAAAACAACAATAAAAATAAATACCGATGTTTTAGCTGCAACAAAACAAAAGCAAAAAAAAAAGCATTCACAAGAAACAAATTAAAATTCAAGAAGAAAACAACAAGAGAATAATGCATTTCCCGATTTGGTTGCCAGCAAAATTTAATGAGACTTTCCGCGCCCTCCACTCACACACATACCTAACACACAAACACTTGCAAACTTAAGCACGCGTTAGCCTTTCAAACAGCCTAAATATTTTCTATACACGAAAAACACAACGCAACGAAATAAAAATGCAATTCAAGAAAGTATCATTGGAAAAGATTACGAAAAACACACAAAATAAATTATTTAAATACTTTTGTATGAATCATCAATATTATTTTGAAAGTGTGTGTGTTGGTTTTGTTTGTGGGGTGGAATGTATGTTTATTTTTTTTTCTGCCTTACTACAACAAATTTGCCACACTGTATACTTTTGGCGGATGACGAGTTGCAAGCGAAGAATGAGAGCGAGCATTAAAAATACAAAGAGCAACATTCAGAGAGCATAGTGGATTGTATTTACGTGAAATACTCTTTCCTGCTCTATATACACCACACTACACCACATTCCGCTGTGGTGTATAATGCATCACACACTAACAACGTGCATGCAACAACAACAACAACAACAACAAGGCAAGCAACACCCATCAAAATACCATGCTGTGCCACTACATATTAAATTATTAATGAGGGTCTTGTTTAGATATTAAAAGGCAGGGACGACGACTTTAATGTACACTACTGGAATGTAGGGTTAGATACACATGAACATGTGTGCGTGTGTGTGTTTATTATGAATAGGTGCGTATCACGATTTGATGCATGGTGGTTTTCCCTAAAGGATTTTGCTCGCTTTCAAAACAAGTTCTTAGTTTTGGTGCTTTTTTCTCCGGCTTCCCTTCCTCTCCCTCATTTGAGGTGCGTGTGTGGTTGACTCCCTTTTGAATTTTTGACTATATCTTTAGGTGTCCCAATATATATGTTTACTCCTGCACGCATACACACACACACACATACATGAGCATATGTGCGTATATGAATTGACTGCCTGCGAAAAACAGATTGTGTCTGCGTATGTATTTAGGAAAATGCGTGTGCAGGGAATTCAAAATGTTCATTTCGGTGTTTTCTAATTCAAACCGAGAATTTTCCCATTGTAAACAGTTAGGTACTCATAGAGTAGTCACTAAGTTATTCCATATATATCTAAATAACTTCAAAGTTGTATCAACGAATGTGAGTGAGTATTCTCAAATGTATTGAAAACGAAAAAACGGCAAAAGGAAACAAATAGAAAAAAAAACATCAACAACGTGAAAAATTCAAAGTATATTCAAGTAGAAAAGTTTTTCGGTGATAAGCAAATAAAATATAGAATTAGATATACAAGTAAATGTATGTATTAGAAGTTGAAGTAGTAGAAATAGAATACGAAACGAGGTTGAAGCAACGAATAAGAAAATAAATTTATTACAAATCGAAATGGATTAGGCATATTGTTAGATATGATATTTGTGCATGAAATGATAAGGATATTAAGCGAACGAAGCAACACCACAAACACGTCTGTGTATGCGTAAATGAGAGCGTGTTTGTGTGAATGTGTTACTTGTTGTTGGCTAGTAGCAGATATTAATGTTGACACTTGTTTATGTTTGGTTTGGTTTATTTTATTTCTTAAAATATCTTATTGGTTATTTGCGTTTAGCGTGTGCAATGAACATAAATTCATTTCCAATTGAATACAACAACAACAATAACTACAACTCTATACGTACAAAAATGTTACTTTAAGTTACAAGTTTTTGGAAATTTACACATAAATATTTATCTTAAATAATTTTGTAACGCAAATATTTACTTGATTTTAAAACTTCTTGTAGATAAAATTTTGAAAAATTAAAGTCGACGATAAAATGTAAGAGACTAGTAAAAAATTAGGTTTTTCCCATTTTTAATGAACAATCTAAACATAGGGAATAATCCTCTAAATTGAAAACATTGTGGTTACGAAAGGAAGATAGATAAGAAACCATACTCTAATCGAGAATCGAACTCGGGATCCCACCCCAGAGGCAAGATCCTAGCACGCTGCCATTAGACCACCGAGGCTGGTTTGACCAATTTAGTAAACTACATACTTTAGAAAATAATCTTTATCAATAAACTGATAAGCAGATGTGGAACGATGTTACAGCACGTGACTAAAGCAAACTGCGAGTATTTATCAATCGCTGCTCTAAGATAATATTGTGAATATTTTGCGCAGAAATTATACCCAACGCCAGCTTATGGAGAATGCAAAGGCAGCTCGAAAAAGAGGTGTTGAGAATGCAACTTAGCTGGAGTGAAACCAATAGATTAGAAAGTAAGCTACGCTCATTTCAACGACGAAAATAAATACATATACAGACTGGATCAATGAATTGTACATACAAAATATATTCTGCAATCAAAAAATTGTATATACAGCAGTACATGCGGTATGTGTTGTATGCTGTATCAGGGGCGGATACAAGGGGGGAGAGGGAAACAGGGGGAAATACCCCCTAAAGATTTTCAAACATTTAAAAGTTTAAGCAGACAAAAAGGTGAACATAATTAGTTATTGTTGTTTTTAGTTATTACGATTTACTTTCAATTATAAGAATAATGAATAATCTTGCTCATTAAACCATTTTCCTTCTCTATGGAAATGTGCTGAAATAATAATGATACCTAAACCAAATAAACCTGAAAACTCAGTGCCCTCATATAGACCTATAATCTTGCTGGCAATATTCTCGAAAATATTCAAAGTAGTAGATTGCTAATAATACAAGAAAATAAGAATATAGTTCCGAATCACCAATCGTCATAAGCACGGTACTCCTGAGCAATATCATCAATATTCTCACTGACTTTCTGGAACGCAAAAAATATTGCTCCGCCATATTTTCGGGCATTCAAGAAGCGTTCGAAAAAGTTTGGCATCAGAAATTAAAAAATTTACTTCCAGCTCCATTTTATTTGATCTTAAAGTTCTATGTCAAATTAATGATGAAACATCAGCCAAATGTCAAGTGAAAGCCGGAGTACCACAGGGCAGTGTTCTGGGTGCTGCTCTTTATTCGATTTTTACTTGCGACTTGCCTGAAACTGATGGTGTTACTATAGCTACTTATCCAGACGATACTGCCATTTTAGCGTCAAATTAATCTCCTACAGAAGCTGCTAATCTAGTTCAGAAACAGCTCGACGACGTTCAACAATGGTTACTTCGTGGATGAGTGCTTGACTGGAGTTCAAAATTCTTGGAACTGGAGTGTTAAATTCTTAAAAAATTTCCAAATGGATTGTTCTAATAAAATGGATGAATTCGGTGATTTAGTTTTTAAATATGTTACTCAAGGACCAGTTCCACGGTTTTATAGGTTTCAGGTCGATGTAAAAAAAATACCAAATGGGGAAGAGAAAATTTGAATACAGGGAAGGAATCAGCGACCTTAAATTATTCTTAAAATTCTACCAATTCTCGACCCATTATAAACCAATGTAAAACCGAAAACTGAATAAATGCTTCCTATTGTTATATTTTCCAAGTTCCTTTACCTTGGAAATAGATCATAGAAATTTTGAAATGTTTTGCTACAAGAACAGGGTTTCCCCTAAATGCGTAACGTACCAGTAAGTTTTCACATGGACATACCTTTGAAATTGTTAGTCATCGAAAAAAGTTTATGAATTAGCATAAAAAAAACGATACACGAACGAGAAAAAAATGCTCCAGCCCGCGTTTTGGCGTTTTGGTTCATATGGAGAATTTTTATTTTTTATTTCCCCCCCCCCCCCCCCCCAAAAATGTTTCCTGCATCCGCCACTGGCTGTATGCACAATTTTTCGTTGTACACCAACGAAGCCAATAAAAACGCATTACCCTATAACTATTAATAAATCCTAAACATCCCAACTTTGAATTTTATATTGTATATGTTAGACATTCCTATATGTTTCAGTTAATATAAGACAAAGTTTCAATCCGTAGAAGAATATACTACTTATAAAAAAAATTAAAGTAGGTCTGTTGTTATTGAGAAAAACGAAAAAGGTTCATCACACCATTTTTCATTCAAATCAAATTAATTGTTAATAAAAGGATAATAACTACAAATGCATTAAATTTAAGCAGTGATGCGTTTTTATTGCCACGGTGTTTATAGGTACATTTTGTATGTACAATTCTTTGACCCAGTGTATATAAATATTTATGACGGCGAGAGCAGGGGCAGAAAGAGAGTCATTTCGACTAGAGCTGGTAAAGCGATATGAAGCACGTATGGAAAAAAACCGACACTTTCCCTTAGAGAGGCCCAACAACAACTATCCAAAAAAGATATCAACAATTTACAATTAGGCAGAGACTTTTGGAACCAGGCATCTCTAACAAAAGTATCAAGCCAAAACCATCATTGACTGAAGATCACATTGAAAAACGTTTGACATGGGCGCATGACAATTTGAATCGAGAGTGGAGCAACGTCATCTTTACTGATGAGCCATTATTTGTATTGTTTAATAGCTTCAAAAGAGATTCGAATAAAAATGGTGAACGATTCCTTCAGCGAACAGTTAAAACCCCTTTAAAAGTACATATGTTTGGGTGCGAGGTTTCGGAAAAATTATAGCCTTTACCAAAAATCTTAATGCTGAATTCAGGGTCAAACTATACCAATGTAGTTTGATGAAGTCTGCTGAGTTGTTGCATGAACCCGGACTAAATGATTCGATATTGCCATCTCAGAGTCCAAGGAAAACAAATTTTAACAAAAAAGCGACTATTTTCAACGAATTGTATATGGAAAGAATTTACTGAGGAGTATGCCGAACAATTTAGCCAAAGTTGCATCAGGAGATCCCAAGCCATTATTGACAACAATTGCGACTGGACAAAGTATTAAAAATAACGTGAAAATGTGGAATACATCTACTTTCTATTAAATATAAAAAAAAAAATTAGTACGTGCAATGTATACATAGTTATATTAACTTCAGAAAGTTATTTTGCTTTGAGAATAATGAATTTTTTGCACCCCACTCGACCTCGCTATTAAAATACCAATATTTCTATGAATCAATACGAATTAGTAAATCTGTTTTGCTAATTTCATTTAACTCGTTTTTTTACAATCTTTAAATTGTTTACGGTATAAAGGACACTAATAAATAAAGATATATAGACATAAGAGACGAAACGTACCAATAATTTAGAAAATTAGACACGAACTTTCGGATCTTGTTTTCGAAAGTCCTTAGTAAAAGCTCGTTTCACTAAATTCTACTACAAAGCGAATAAACAGGTTGTATAATTTAACGCCAAACCCGACTGGCTAAGTGAAAAGCTTTTTTTAAAGCAAGTTTTACTCTGGGAGGTTTGCCATTGCCTGTCAAAGATGGTGCCTTGTGGAAAAATATTTATTTCTGGTTTTTTACTGTCCCGAGTCTCGAAAGCATTCCCAACCACTACGCCATAGCGACCAACTATTCACTCGATTTCAATTACATATTCTAATTTAAATATTTCTTAATATCCGGCTCGAATAGTACAGGAGTTCCTGCTAATAAGCTTTAAAGATTTTATCATTGTTCAGAATTCATGATTAATTATAAAGTTCTCATGAAATACTTTTACTTCTCATATATAGGAATAAAATGTTCTGTATTGTTGGAAAAGTAATTTCGCTTTTCATCATAAATTTATACATTTACATATGTAGAATACAGATGTACAACAATAAAAGAAAACTATTCAATTCAAAATGAATGTAAAGATTTTAATTAATCAATTAAATCAATTTTATTTCCGCAGCAACAGCAGCAGCAGGCATATGCAAATGTACATAGAAAGAGAAATCCAATCATATTGCAAAAGCAACAAATGTCGAACAGCTGCTGACGCACAACAACAGCACAGAAAAGTTATTCAGCTTTAACTTTTAAATGAAATCAGTAAAGATTGAATAAGAAGAAAAACAGATTTCATCAATATGATTGCATAAACATAACATCAGATCTGAGCCATTGTTGCACTTCAATCGCATCATGAAAACGCATTGCGCTATATAACAAATTGATATATGTAGATAGACAGCGCGGCGAGGAAATGAAAGACGGAGCATACACTCAGACTAAGCGACATACAGACAAGCAGACAAACAGATAGTCAGAGGAAAGTGCAAGTTCAACATGTTGTAAATGTCGATGAAGAAAGAAGCAATGCATTGAATTGAGTGAGAATGTTGGTGGCCATCATCAGCATCATCTGCATACAAGTACAACTACAACTACAATAACATCATCATCGTCATCAGCGTAAAACGCAATCATTGGGATTGTGATAAATTCTCGCATATAGACGTCAACAACCAAAACTGATTTTCAATGTATTACTTACTATGAGCATATGTAGTTACATCATGGTGACTGCAGCAACAACACCAGCAACTGTTGTTGGTTTGTTGGTGCATTATTCCACTGGCTGATATCAATGAATTGTATAGAATTTAATACAGAAAAGAATTGCTAAGCTTCTCCTGCCATCTTCTCTCCATCGTTCCAATCTGTGATCACATTTTATCGCATTTGACAGAGATTTGCATACATAAAATTGCACAGTATAAAGTAGCAGAAGAAGACTATCGACTATGAACTTGATATATGCAGTTGTAGCTATTGCTGGTGTTGTTGTTAGTGCTGCTGACGATTTTGATTGCAGTTTAAATGAAACGGAAATAAAGCAGCTTGAAAATGTTTATTTTAATTGGAATTAAAATGATTCGGGTATCTCTCTTTCTCTTTCTCGCTGCATGTATAATACAATATTGAAAACGGCAAAATAACAAATAAAAATACGGGAGGATTTGTGATTGGGGGGGAACCACTTGTTAAAATTAAGCCATTATTAATAGCTGTTACAAATACTACCCGCTTTCCGCTACTTTTAGAGAAATTCGTATTTGGAAATTCAAATGGCTTTAGGGTTATTTAGGAAGAGTATCGAATTGGACCAATGACTATTAGCTTCAAACTGCTTAAAATTTATCAATTTTTCGTAATTGATAGTTTCAATATTCTATAAAAATTTTAAGAGTGACATTTAACAATAATTTTACAAGAGAAAATGATTAGATAAATTTAATTTTTTTATACATAAAAAGAACTTGTGACTTCTCAGAAATCACAAAAATCACACAAAATAAATAAATGTGTAAGGTTTAATCTCAAATGTCGCTTATCAACTGAAATGCAGTAAAACACAAAAACGAACGACATTTTTATAAACAAAATAAAAGCACACAAAAAATGCGTAATCACTTGATAGTGTGCAGTGTTTATTCATTTCCGCTTCGCGCGCATATTCTTGAAAATATTGAGTAAAAATGCAAATGCTTTTAAAATCAAATGAAAAAAATTTCAAAAAGCATTTAAATACGACAACCACTTCCGCAGCAACAGTAGAAACCACTTATGTTGCAGGGCAAGACCCTCTTCCCTGACCTCGTCTCTTCCAAATGATTTTGCAAAATATGCATATAGTTAAATAAAAATTAAATTTATTTATTAAAATTTTAAATTAACAAAGCAGTTCGCTCCCCTTCTGCTCTGTTTTTAGCTGGCAATCAAATGTAAAAGCAAAAAATAACATACAAGAGAATTTTTTGGGAAATTTTAATTTTCTTCTTCTACTTGAAGTGTAAAACATTAAACAAACATTTATCTAATGGATTCTTTGCTATTAATCTGCACACAGTGCATACAATCAATGTTTGTTTTGTAGATGCAAAGAGATAGCGAGAGCGTGAAGGTATGAAGGAGTTGGCGGCATACATATTAAAATAGCGGAAGTCATGAAAATTTACATATTTAACTTGTATAAATAAGAAGATTGAAGCAGCATTAGTTACAACGCTGATGGTTCTTGTTTAATTGATTTGCTTCTTTTTTTTTTTTTTTTTGTATAGTTAATTCACACACGTATGGAGAGACAACTAAGTAAATATGAAGTAGAAATGGAATATTTGTTTATTTAATTGCTTGCATACATACGTTTTAGTTTAAATGTCAGAAGTTTCTGAATATAAGCTTACCTAGAAAGAAAAAAGAAAATAAATATTTAGTACCTATATTTAAAAAAGGGAGATACTTATTAAAAAAAACTAATTTGATTTTTGTTTAGTTGTGTTGAGTTTAATCAAACTAGAAGAAACTCTACAGCTACAAAGCTGGAGGCAGCCTTTGACTCTTTCAGTCCCAAATAACACGGTTCAACAATTTCACGGGTTATCTCGTGGAATAGTTAAACTCTGAGATAAGGTTTTTCAGATTGGCTCGAAAATTAAAATTAGGGCCTTTGAAATTTTTTTACTGGGTTACAATTTCTAAAGATGGACAAAAATAATCATTACAAAAATGCATATGAGTTTTGGTTAATCATAATGGTTATTGGCACCCAAAATGAGTTTTGAATAGTCGTAACGGTTATTAATAGACGTTTTTCTATTTAGCCTCCCAGTTCCCAAATTTTTTATTGATTTAAAAAAAATTGGGGTTGACAAATTTCGAAGTAAAAAGCATTAATCTGATCTCAAAACCCGTTTTGATGAAAGCTATCTAGAGACTCGTTTGGGAACTAGAGGGTTAGATCATGCAGTTATGCCCCTGATTTCAACCTTACAAGATTACTAATTTTCTTTCAGTGTACGTGCTATGTGGTTTGAAAAATGAAATACAAAATTTCCTTTTCAAATTGTAAATTTATTCACATGAATTATTTCAATTTGTAGAAAATCTAAACTTCATTTAGAACAAACTCTTTTTTGCAGAAAAACAAAACTAAATAAACAGAAGAAAACTTTTTACACCTACAGTACAATAAAAAGAACTCAATTTTTCTTTTTAAATTACTGTATTTATAAAAACAAAAACACTAAAGAAAATAAAAATATACACGAAATTGAAAAATGTTTGCATAAAGTTTTGGCATTTCAACGAAGAGCACACACACACACAACAGTTGAGAAATCTTGAATCTTCTGGACCGCAAGTCACTAGAAGTATTACTATGAGATAGAAGAAGAAGATGAAGAAGCAGCAGGAACTGCTCAGATATATCATACAAGCATCGAACTGCAGCAGCAACTCTAGCACAATGCGCTACACTCAACACAAAAGTTTCATGAACTTCAGGCATTTCTTCATCTTCTTCTAATGTTGCTTTTTGTTGTACTTCGCTTCTAGTGTTGCGTAAAATAAATTTTGCATAATTAGACAATTACCATAGCAAATAGTTTGCGGTTGCTCTACATACACACAAATGTATGTACATATATACTATGTACTTGTTGTTGTAGTACAAGATGTACTGATGATGCTCAGTTCTGCTCCTGATAGTTTTGGTTAGAAGATTGTAGATTGGCACAGCCATAGTATCAGTGTTGCCAATGCATTGCAATGTGACAGCAATTAAAGTAAGTTTAGCTAATAAAACATGTCTACAATGGATTGAAAAATTAGAAGGAACCTGGCAACTCTGTTTTCTAAATTATCTTTGACAAAGACGCACACACACACACACACGCACACACTGCACTAAATCATGAAGTTTGAAATCAAGTTGAATACGTTGTTCACAAAACTATTAAATTGTTTATATTAGAGAACTCGGTTGGTATGTGTGTGTGTTTTTGAAGGGGGATGAAGTGTTGGGAAGACAAAAGAAGTTAATGAAAGAAAGGAGTACACAATTTACAATAAATTATGTGCTTGTATTTAAATTGGAAAGAAATAAAAATAAACAGCAACAACAAGAAATAGTAAAAGTAGAAAAAGCTGTTGCATGAAATGCGAACGGCCTAATAGGAAAAAAATACTCCTGTCTTGTCATGGATGCTTGAGATTTCTGAATGCACATATCATTATTCGTAATTTTTTGACGAAAAATGCAACAAATACCATCCAAAAGCCACCGAATTCACCTGATTTGGCTCCCTGTGACTTTTTTTCTTTTCTATCGAGTTAAAAAACCATTACAGGGAACGCGTTTCAGCAGCCGAGAGGAAGTAATGGAAAAATCGCAGGAAGCACTGATGGACATACCGAAAACCGAATATAAAAAATGTTTCAAGGATTGGATAAAGCGCTGGCATAAGTGTGTTGCAGTCGATGGGGATTACTTTGAAGGGGGCAATATAGATTAAGATGAATAAACTTGTATTTTTAATTTTCTGAATAAATTCCGGGAACTTTTTGTATCAAGGTGGTATAACTTCATCACTACTTACTTTCTTCAATCCACATAGTCACAAAGACTGGAAATAATGAAACTATTTTCGTAAAATATTCAATACTTTTATAAAGCTATAAAAAATTATTTTTCTGTTATGGTAATTAATCCAGAGATAGAACAGAAAAATAAATTTTTTCAGTGAACTGTGGATATATGTATGGATGATGCTCACATGTCAATGAAAGCGAACACGGAATTTGTCTTCTAGTGACATCCTTCATCAGTGTCATGATTTTCCTACTGAGTACTTATACATATACATACATACATACAAATACACGCAAAGCATATCGTATGTACGAGAAAAAAATATGAAAATAAATATCTCATAAAATATTTTAAAATGTTTATTAGAGTTTTGTTATCATTTGAATTTATGATGCCAGCGAAATAAATATGACTACAATACGTATTCATATTTACATACATAGAAAAACATACATGTACTGGTAATGTGAAGTAAATATAGCAAATGAGATGCGCCTTCATATACATACATACATATGAATATTCCATATGTAATACTTGTATATAGCGTGCAAAAATCCAAAGAATGTTTCCTCTCTCTTTGCGTATGAAACACAGCAGGGGAGCCCTAGTCGCAATAAAGATGCATAAGCTTTTTACATTCTTATAACAAAATCCAATGAATTTTTAAAAAGGCTACAATGGAAAATATTCAGCCAGCAATTGTTCAAAAAGAATTAAAAAAAAAGAAACAAATTAACAGAGGGTAATAATAATTAACGACATCTCGCAACAACAACAACAACAAAGAGCGCTTTTATAGACACAACACAGTATCACAAAAGTTATGAATAGAATTTGATGATGGTGATAATCGTATTCAAAGAAAGCGAAATGGCATACAAATTTTCACAAATAAGGAGCTCGTCGTTCGGCATTTGTTGTCGCTCATCATAGAAAATATTTCAATGAATTGTTTCATAAATCACACAATTAAATTCTAATTTTTTATTATTATGCATTTCAACGTACGTCATCGTATCACAAATGACATTTTGGCAAATACAAGCGAATCAAAACAATCAAGTGATGCATACGAGAACAACAGTACAGCAGGCATGCAATGAATGAATGAATGGCGTGTGTGACGCACAAATTAAAAGAAAAACAGTGCGAATCTAATAGCAATCAATAGAAAACGACTTCATTATGAGCTTCTACATAAAACAACAAATTAAGTTCAGTTTAATGAAAAACTCAGGAAATCATAATGTACAAAAGTTATTTAATCAAAGTATGTAATTGCAACTTAGTCCACAGATGAATCCTGCTGTGCTCAAGAAATTTTTTTTTTACCCCCCAGCTCGATTTCGTTCTAGAAAAATATTACTCAAGAAATATTGCTCAAAAATTTTTCATCTGAAACGTATAAAATTGGTTTTAAAATTCCTACGACTAAAAATCAACAAGTCTACTGAGAAAGAAATAAAATATGAGAAAAATACATCTAAGCAAAATTTTACAGTATTTTTTAAAAATGTTTTTTGCTGGTGGTAATTCTAAAATCAATTTCACACGTTTTAGAAGTCCAATGGCCTATAGTAAAATTTTATGAGAAACATTTCCCTAGAACGTATTAACCCTTTGTTCACCCTGTTAAAGTGCGTTTTCTCTTGAAAAGGACAAAAAAAGAGATAGAGATAATGGGTTAACATATTCTAGAAATATATTCCATATAGGATTTTACTGTAAGGTGCTGAACATATAAACATTCTCAGATGCAAAATTAACAAAGATATTTAATGTTTTATTTTAGCAACATATTCAGAAATAAACAAACTTTAGGACCACGTAAAACCAGGGACCCTAACGGTTATGAGTTTTATAGTAAAAGGAAAATATTAAAAGTTATTTTGTGACTTTTATCGTGATTGGCTAAATAAATTGTTTATTTTTTTGATGTTTGGCAAGAAATAATAGTTATATTTGACTTTAATTTTTTCGGGCAAAAAAAAACAGTTATGTTATGACTTTTATTTTGTTGGCCAAAACGAACCAGTTATTTTATGACTTTTATTTTTTTGGGCAAAAAAAAAATGGTCAACCCTATTTGCAAGCGAACGGCTTGAGCAATTAAAAAATAAAAAAAAAAGTGATGCCATTCGATTCAGCTCATCCGTCCGCATATTATAGGTAAAAAAATTTGAATTTTCAAATTCCGAAACAACTGCTGCAATGACCAAAGTAGGGATAAAAATAGATAGGCTTGGGGTGTGAAATATTAAACTAAAGGGGATCCGAAAAATTCTGAAACCATTAGAAAGGTCTCTTCGTGTACTTTGTTTGGCCGATGCCTAGATTCGAAGTTATTGCCAATTTTGTATTCCAGTTCGTATTCATATATTTACATATGGGCAAAGGTCATAAAATGGAATGAAGCGGATCCCTATGTATTGTATACCGTTGAAAAGGTCTCAACGAGTACTTTTCAAAAATATATATCACCATGTATTTTCGGTGTTTCATTAATTAGTTGTAAGGGTTGACCATTTATTTTTGTCCAAAAAAATAAAAGTCATAAATTAACTGGTTTGTTTTAACCAACAAAATAGAAGTCATAAAACAACTGTTTTTTTTTTTTTTTTTGCCCGACAAAATAAAAGTCAAATATAATTATTATTTCTCGCCAAAAATCATAAAAGTCAATAATTTACCGTTTTGTTTAACCTATTACGATAAAAGTTATGAATTTAAAAGTCATACAATATTTGTGGAATTTAGTCCGTGAGGATCACAACCGTACACTTGAACACGTACAACCCTACGGCTATTTTTTGTGGATGACTTTTTGAGTTGAAAAATGGAAAATAACAGTTTTTTCGGTCCCTGCGTAAAAATTTTGACGTTGAGGTTAAACGGTTCAAAAATTCAATTTTTGTATTTAAAGAAATTTACTTAATTATTGTTTTGAAATATTAAGTTAACGGGCACTCAAAATTATAGATCACTATAAAATATTTTATGTCTTAGTAGCTTTAAGGTATAAACAAAAAAAAAGGAAGAAAAACTCTTAAATAATTTATAAGTACAACAAATTAGTCCAAGAGAACAGAAGAAATCACTTTGGGTTGTCGGTGTTGGGTCGGTATGAGTCGATCTTCTACCTAGACGTACGAATACAAGGAACACATATGAATATCTTCCAAAGTCGCTTTCTCATTCTAATTAGGTTTTATTATCCAGGCGCCTATTTGTCGTTGTTACTAACGCTGGCTGCTGTCGCTACTGCTGTACGTGTGATGCTTTATAGTTGAGCAGGCACACACAAACATTCCACGATATACACTCATAGAAAAAAATATGGTAACAGCTTTAACAGAAATTATTTTCTATGGCAGCAAAACAACCAAAAATTTATAATTTTTAACGACCTTTTTTTGTCAAATTTTGGTTTGCTACTTATTGAGAACATAAAAATATATATTATTCAAATTATTGTAGTCTCTTATTCTTATTAATACTAAATAATTTCAACAAATCATTCTGTATTTTTAACAGAAAAATTTGTAATCACAATGTAGAATAACCAATTTCGCCTTGTTAGTTTTAACAAGAAAAATTTAGTTAAAAACTTTATAAGCTGTAAACAGCAAATAATATTTGTTAAGCTAAACAAATTTTTGTCTTTGAGTATGCATATCTACAAACTAGATTCATGATTACATTCACATGTTGTAACAAGCTAAACCTCAAACTGGGTATCAGACAACACAGACGGCAAAAACTTGCTACATATTTGAAAATGTATAACATAATTGACAATGACAACAACGACGTCGATCACGTAGATGATGATGATGGTGGCGATAATGATTATTAGTTTCATAACTTTATTCCTCTTTTTGTTGTTATTGTTATTGTTTATAGTGTTGTAAGCCATTGATATTTGCTGCTGCAACAGAATAAAATAATGTTGTTGATGTTTCATGTTGAAAGTAAATGATGTTTTAAATGGATGAAATTACTTATTTTATTATTTGCTATCGTGTCAATCGAGCAGTTGAGTGAGAGTCAAAACAGAAAGAGAAATGCATATACAAAACTAAAGGCGGAGAGAAATAGGAGAAGGAAAGAAACTATGACAGCTATTTATCATTACTTTACAAATATATTTATTTTGTAATTAGCAGAGATGGAAAGCAATTGTAAATAATTGAACTGTGAGATTTTAATAGCAATTCATTTAAAAAAAAGTTCTACAAACTACAAAAAAGTGGAACATATTCATTAAAAGTTCCATCAAAAAACACAAATAAAATAAAGTTTTAAATTGCTATGTAATAGATTGAGATTAGAAGCATAAAATGTATCACTTTGATTGCATTTGGTGCTACTCAAAACAAGGCATAGCAAGGGAATATTATACAGTATACAATTGACACCACTCAACTAATGTCAACTGGTTATGTTGCCTTAGAAAGCATAAAAAATTATGCAGTTTCTTTCTACAACTTTAGATTTTAAAGATTTTGTCGTAAAACTCCACCTTTTCTTCGTTCTTAAACTTTAGGATTAAGAATTTTAAGGAATAATATGGACCAAAAGAAAAAAAATGGAACCAATGTCCAAGTTTTTGCCTCAGCTCATTTTAGCAACTTGACTACAGGGTAACTAAAATAAAATCGAGATATTTAAACTTTGTTCCCACTTCTTTATTCTACATTTGGAAGAATATCTAACAAAGAGTTATTACTCAAAATTAAAAACTCCTTAATTACATTAAAAAATAACTGACTGAATGTCTGGCATAACTGCTGACTGGCTACAAGCATCCATCCATTAATATGCATACATATTTTTTAATTTGTTCATAATATTCACAAGTTAATTATATTTACACTGGAGCACTCCCACATTGTTTGAATGAGTCATGCAACTGCATATGCATGGACACACACACACACACACAGAGAGAGAGGCATACACACTTACAGTTTGTCAGTTGGTTGCACAAATATCAGATATACATACCGTCGGTTCAGAGTTAAAACTCACTAAGTAACATATTTGATAAACCGAAAAATTTCATTTTAAAGTTGTTTCTTTTTAGAAATCATGACTTTTTTCGGGTTCTGTGCCAGAATTTCAAGATACTATGACTGAAAATTAGTTTTTCTTAATAAAATGTGTATTAAACTATGAACATTGGTGTAGAAAACGAGTTTTTGCTGAGGCTGTACTTACTGAGTTTTACCTCTTAACCAATGCATGCATATGCATCGGTGTTGGTGTTGTTGCAATTCCGTATATTGGTGGTCAATTGCATTACAATTGTTATTGTAACTACATTCGTGCATATCTATGTATGTTAGTGTATGTGTGCAATTGAAATTGCTACTTTAGGCATCGGCGCAATGAAAAACAACAAATGAGTGCTTCAGGCATTTGAGTACCCCCATTTCAGTGTGTGCGTATGTGTGTGTTTATGTGTGTCTATTTGAAGTTCAGTCAAATCGAATGAAATGGAACCTCGTTGAACGTAAAACAAAACAGAACCTAATACCTCTTGTGTACCTTCTGCTTCCCCTCTATTGATAACACTAAAAACTACACAATATAAGCAATATGGCTCTCCATAGCTCCCCATGCATAGATTATGGTGACAGTGCAGATGTAACAGCAGCAAGAACTGAAAAAAATATATTGTTTCTATGCGTTTTCGCTGCTGATACTCACTCGACTCGTCGTACAACAATAAATTGCATATGTCAAAAACAAGGTGTGACACAAATAGACAAAAGGGTTTATCTCATGCAATTGTGGTGCACAGAAAATGGAGGATGGAGAGTGGTGGTGTTCGTTGTGTAATATGATCCAGAAAATTGTGCAATTTTTCGAACAAAAGTAAAAATTTTCCAGTTGAATAGATATGCACAAATACAACAAAAATTTAATAAAAAAAATGCCATTTCAGGTAAAAAAATTTTGATTGAGACAATATTTTCCGAGGATTTCTATGGCCTTTGGTTGGATTTACCTGCCACTTTTAGCATTAAGGACAATAATAGTTTGAACAGAATAATCATTTTTGCTTAAACTATTCGCCTTTAGAAAGCTCCTTGGATAAAAAGGAAAGCCTGAATTATTTTTTCATGAATGGTGGTCTTTTATAAAAACTTGTTAATTTTGTCTTAACTTTCACTGAGTTCCCGAGGAAAAAGGAAAGAAAATTTAATAGACTCTAAACCATTGAGGGTATGAAGGAAGTTTACCACATCCTAAAACACTTTTCGACATTTTTTTTTAATTCCCAGAACTCGCGCTTCTACGCAATTGCTTTAACAACAAATTGAGCTTCTTTCTGTTCATGAGCAACATGGCAAAGTTCAAAGTTTTAAAACTTCTTAGCACAAGCAAGTCTTTTATTCTTATCAATTCTTTCAGAAATCATATGAAATATAAAAATCGATAAGCGCTTATAGGCAGGCAGGCTTGCACCACTAAAAACTTCAAAAATAGAATTACCGCCCGTGCAACTCGAGTTGCATTCAATATGTACAAACAAATATGCTTGCTTTACTCGTAGTATACTACAACAATGCTGCTGTTGTGCTGTTGCTACTGCTGTTGCTGCTCACATCAACTTTTATTCACAAGCAACTCATGCTTAACTCACTCGCTCGTTCACATGTGTGCAAGTATGAATGACTTATATTGTCGTCTTCTTGGTGGTTAATAAGATTGCTGCTATTGTGCAGTTGTTATTGTTATTTTCATTGTAGTTATTCGTTCTGTTGCTGCCGCTGCAGTTGCCGTTGCTGCTGCAATTATTGTATAGAACAGCATTCATATATAGAAAAGAAAATTGCATTTTTTGCAGCTCAAAGAAAAGAAAAGGCGGTAAAAGAAAACCAGTTGTTCTTGTTCACCTTCAACGTCCTTTAAGCAATTTTCACACACATAACTTACAAACATACAAACATATATATACAGGCACTAGCACAGGTTCAGGGAGGGGGGAGGGGGACAAGATTAAAACCGCACCTCTTACCGAGGAAATGTCCATACATTTTGTTCGCCATGAACCCATAAAAAAAATGTAAAGGGACAATAAAATTAAGAATCCCCCTTTGGAAATCTCTGGATCCCCCTAGTGTATACATGTGTAAGTAAATTTTAATAATAGTAGTAGCAAAAAAGTGCACAACACACAACAACAACCACAGCAACAACAACCAACCTGAATTCGCTGGCTGGTTGGCTGACTGGCTGACTGCCTGAGCTGAATGTTTAGTTGGTGGCATGTTGGATGAACGCGCGCGTACTAAAAAATATATTTATATTGTATGTTGCTGCAAATGCATGGAAAAGGGAGAACAGCAACAACCACACCAACTAGTACCAGCACATGAGCATGAACACGACAAACACATGGAGAGAACAGGAATCTAACCTGACTCACTCACTGTATAGAAAAATTAGAAGAAACAAAAAAAGTAAAGAATGGTGGCAGTTGCATGGTACAACAAGATTTTTTTAGTTTTGTATTTTTTGCTATGCATCACCATCATCGTGAGCGTCATTATCGTCAGCCTCAGCAGCTTTATTTAACGTCATCGTCGTCATAGGTTGGCAATGAGCAAGTGTGCCGTAGCGTTTCTTATTTTTTAGTTTAAATTCTCTCACATGCTGATGCAAGTGCTGCTGTTGCTGCTGCTGGTAATGGCAGTTTGTGGCTGTTGCTGGTGCAACTTTTCATACACTAAAATCAAACACCATCATCATTTTTCTACCCTCTCATAAGTAGGGTACCCAGATTTTTGATCCGCAAAATCAGTACATTAGACGTTGGAAATCAGTGAAAATCAGTACAAATCAGTACAGTTTTAACGCTTTTATTACCTAATAATTTCAATGTAATATAGTGATATAAACGTTCTGAACTTTTTCTTCGTTTTTGTGTATTCCTTTTACATTTTTTTTTCTTCGTCAGTACGCAATGTTGATTACGTATCAGTTTCCATATTCAGAAAATTGTGAGAGCTGAGGACAATAATCAAATTCAATTAATAACAAATTCCTTTCACTTATTTAAAAACTTACTTTAATCGACTTTTCTTCAAGCAAATATCGCTTTTCTCCCCTCGATAGCAGCAATGCGTATGTATTTTATTTTGTGAACAATCAGAAAAAGAAACAAACGGAGTAAAACTGTCTGCAGTAAATACAGAAATCAGTACATTTTCGTACTGTTTCTGAGATTTAAAAAAGTCAGTATTAAAAAAAAAAAATCAGAACATGTTCTGATCAAATCAGTACGTCTGGCTACCCTACTCATAAGTATGCAGAAAAGGATGTGTGTGTGTGTGTTTGTTTTTGGAGAGTAGGGCGCGAGGTTAGGAGAAAAGAACGTCCGTTTCATGCAAGTCTAAATCGCTTACGAGTTAATGACCGAGGAAGCACTACTTTGCTGTTTCGCGCGTCGAACAAAATTCCTTCTTTTTTTCTTGAATTTTTTCATATTGTCTCTAGTTTCTGATTTAGGGTGCAATCGCTATATTTTGTCTTCTTGTCAATTTACAGCCTTTAATTAGTTTATGATAGAAAAAATAGAAAAATTTGCATATTTCAATCAAATCTACTTTTTTACCAACTGAAAGATTTGAAGCTATTTGTATCACGAAGACGGTATCACCCCGCTGATAGGATAGAAAAGTCTTCAATAGATCTGGGTCTACAATGGAATTTATATTCTAACAAAACTTTGACTTGACATCAAATTCTTGACATGAAGTAAATAAAAATACGACAACTCCATATTCAAATCATGTTAAATAAGTTCTCGCACTCTCTACAAAAACCAAATACTTTTTTACTCCAATTTGTACTTAAGAAGGTTCTGGGATAAGCCCATTCGTAGCGCGTAGAAAAAGTCTCACCAATCCAACTTGCCTCACTTAAACGCCTCATTGGGAGAGTGAATCCTTTGACCATTATGGAAAATCCTTTATCTGCGCTAAAACAGCAAAAAAAATATATTATCACTATAGACCCATCAGGTGGTCTATTTATGGAGTATGGTTTTTATTAAAATCTCTACATTATAAACTTAGAATATAATATGCAATTATCTGAACTACAATCGAATTCAGACTATTCAAAAGAGGGAGTTCATTTTTGTTACCTATGACCAACAATTAAAACGTAAGAAATTCTCATCGGTAAGGGAGGAGGGGATTTTAAAAGTGAATTCTGCCTCTTTTTTCATAAAAAAAAACTCATCTTGTACCAATAAATAATATTGGAAAATATTGGAGAATAATTTATGAAGAAAACAGAAAAATTGTGGGGAATGATATTTGATGCTTATACCCTATACTCATACACAGAACACACAACCAAGTGAGTTAGTTTCTTCTCTTTTTTGTGTGTTTTTGAAATACATATTTTACTGTTTTTGCTTTTTTTTGTGTGTAGTTGCTTGTTGCTGCATATGTTGCGTGTGTTCGCGGCGCAATATTCTACGTGCGTGTGTGTATGCCAACTTGCGGCCTATTGGTGATTTTGCTGCAGCAGCAATTTTCAGCCCGTGGGTGTTTTAACTTTGAATGATACTCTTTCTGCTGCCTACTTCCATGCCATTTCGATTATATGTTTGAAAAAAGAAATCTCTATGTGTGTAGGTGGCAGTTTGAGAATATTTAGAAAAATACTTGAGAAGTAGACGAAAAGAATGCATGCCGCAGCAGCAAAAGGTGCCTGCCAAACTATCTACATACTATATAGTTAGGCAGGCAGACAGAGGCAGCATATTTCAAATTCTCTTTTTAGCAATTTTATGGTAAAAACTTTGAAAATCTTCTCACTTTGGGGACGTGTACACATACAAAATCTAATAAAGAGAAGTTTGTGTGTTTTTTGTACATTTATACTTTTTGTTTTTTTTTTTTTTGGATATAAGTTGAATCACTTCTCTTCATGTTGCTCGTGCACATGAACGAACATATTCCATTTGACTTTCCCATCAAAAATATCATAGCATAAAAACTTTCCAGCTTCAACAGAAAACCATTTTTAATATTTACAAAAGACTGCCACAACTTTCAAGTACTTTTCTGTTTCTTGCAACATATGTCTGTGTTGGAAAACCCGAATTCCTTCTCTTTTGGGCCGCATTTCAATTTGTAGCATATTTTTACTAATTTGCATTTCTCTTTTACCACTTTGAGTTATCATAAAATTCAACACCTGGTTGCATATTTTTATACATAAGATGAAGATAAAGAAGAATCAACTACTGGAAATAAGAGAAAAAAACAAAAAACCAACAAAATGAAATAATTCTACATAAAGAAACACAAAGATGATGCACACACGACACACGACTCACGAAACAGAAACTGTAAGTCTAGAGAAACTGTAGTCAAAGTAGTAGAAGATGTGTTGCCATCATCATCAACAGCAACAACAACATACCTATGGAATGTCATACGAGTAGAAGACACTGATGATGATGAATAATGATACATCTTAAAGTTTATTCATACTATAAGAATATAAAACCACTAATTGAAGCATGTGTAAAAGATTGTGTGTCTGTAAAATTGCAGAAACAAATTCTAGTAAGCAGGCAAAAAAAAAAACAAAACAATGTAAAGCAAGAAAAAGCAAAAAGTAAATAGCAAAAAAGCAAAAGCACACACAAATTACAAAAAACGACACGACATCACAAGAAAATAGCATAGAAATATAATAAAAAGGAGTCAACGAAATGGAATGAAGTTTCTACTCTTAATTAAAATGTAGGTACTTTTAGATACTGAATGCTAGACTAATTGGGTTAAAAGAGGTAATGTATAAGTATGTATGTATAAGCGTGTGTGTATAGTGTACATGCACTAAAAACCAAATCGAAAGATAATGAAAATCTCTGCAAAAATTACAGTTTCCCATACTATGCAAGTGCATGGCATGGCATGGCAATTGTGTCACATTTTCCTATGTAGTCTACATTAAAGTATTGCCAAGTTAACCGATTTCCGCCCACAAAAACAAAAAACACCCGAATTTTGTTTTCATAATTTATATTTCTGGGAAATTTGTGGTCAGGGAATGTCAGGATGTTCCTGAGCACGGGAAATGGGTGTCCTATATATAGGACGCTGGGCGCTATTTGCATAATTTTTCTTCATGTTATTTTCCATATACTTAAAAACGTAAAAACAAATTATAGCTATTTTGATCAAAAACAAACGGAAATAGTATTAAAAAAGTGAAACAAAGAATAAATGTATTTTTATTCAAAATATATTTGATAATACATTCATATTCAACTACTTTTCTTTAAATCATTTCTTTGGATGCAATCATACTAGTGTCCGGCCGAATATTCGGCTTCGGTTCTTCGGCTATTCAGCCTAAAATTGCACCTTCGGCAAAAATGGCCGAAGTTTTGGCCGAAGTGGCAGCCATCGGCCAACTTTTTTTTGACACAGGTTTCATTAAACGACAGTCGTTCTATAGACATATAATCGATGTAACTGTATATTTTGACGTAAACAAATTTTTAAATGACTCTTAAAATAAATAATATTTGTAAGCTCTTTCGACAGTGAACAGGTATTTAGTGTTACTGGTCAGTTTTTTATTTGGAGTATCTATTATTTATATTTTGCTGTATATGTTTGCAAATACATAGGTAGAAAAAATTTACTTTCAGATTTTTATTTTTTATATTTGAAAAATCCTTCGGTCTTCGGCTTCGGCCGAAGGTTAGATGAATGGCCGAAGTTCGGCTTCGGCCGAAAAATCACCTTCGGTCGGATACTAAATCATACATTGCATTTTTGACAGTAAAAAGTTGCTTGGTATGGACGTTATTTCCTATCAGCATACTGAGCAATAACGTGTTAACCAGTCCTTTTTGGAAGATAATGTTATGTTACCTCTAGTTTTATTGACAATCATCGGACGTCAAAAGCAACTTTTCAGCAATAAAGATTATTTTTAAGGCATTGGTTGTGAGTTTCCCCGCTTTTCAATGCAACAATGCAGTTTCAATGCATTTGCGACCGTTTATGCCATAGTTTTCAACTGCGTTGTCATGTAAATCAACGCCACCCATTCCAGCATTGTAACTGCTGATAAGTAATGGTTGACTTTTATTCACGAATCGTTTCTTTTCTATTTTCCAACTTTTCACACTTGACATTGGTTCAATTTACTCAAAGTTCGTGCAGAGGGTTACTTTTTTATTAACTGACCATGCTCCTTTAATGGAGCATTAGCAATACGATTTTTACGAACAGTTTCTGTTATATAAAACTGTTTTTCGTTAAGCAAACACCAAGCATGCGCAGAACCACATTAGCTCCCAACCCAACTTGACGATCATAGCTATCACTTATCCCAGCATAAGGCATGCAATGAAATAAATAGTCTTCAGAACTAACTAAACCTTTTATTGGATCAAGTAAAATAAAATCTGATTGCTAACTTAACATTAAAATTACCTTTGCGAGCTTATCGCTTTCATCATTGTTGCAAAAATTAATGTATCGTTTGATATGTACGAATTGGTTACGTGGCATAAAAGGCGCCCAACGTCGTATATATAGGACGCCAACTTTACATGCTTATCATGCCGCCTGTTGAAATGTTTCTTGTAATTTCATTTTTCTATGGGAGATACTATCTTTTGGCAATAAGGCCAATTGAAAAAATTGTTTAAAAAATTTTTCTTAGTACTATGAAAATTTAACAAAAATTGTGTCTTTTTTTAGTGTATAACTAACTTCAGTACCAAAAATGCTACATAAACTTAAACATCATTTTTAGAAAGCTAAAAGTTTGACCGTTTTAATGATATACATATGTTTATACCATCTATGCACCCTTCATACAAAAAGTAACGCTTGAAAAAGAGAAATTTTAGCGTCTTATATATAGGACGATGGGCGGAAATGGGTTAAAATTCAATAACAAGAAGTTAACATTTTAATTTTTCTTCGTTCACTTCAATCCTTTCAATTAAATTCTAAAGATATATGCAGATACATATACAAATGCAAAGCATGATGCAAACGACGTTTAACGCTTACAAATGGAAATTATATTACACACTGAGCAAAAAAGAAGAAAGATTGTAAAGTTTGATATTTATCAGTAAATGAACGCGAAAGAGAATGAAAAAGGAGAAGAGAAACGAGGAAACTGAAAAATCAAAAACAGGAGGAGAAAAATAGAAAAAGAAAAGGAGCGAAAACAAAAGGGCGAAGAGAAAAGAAGTAACTAATAGGGGAACAGGTTAAACGAAGAAAAGAAAAAAAAAAGACACAGGCGAAATTTTCATGGTTTAAAGAAATTATTTCCGATTCTATTTTCACCATCATTTCCTTGCCTTTCATTGATGAAACGAAGTTTTTCTGAAAATTTGGATTGTATATAAAAAAGTAGTTTTTCAGTTTCCCAGGTTCCCAGTTTTCGCTGAAAATCGTGATTTTTTTCATTTTGAAGTTGCTGCTTTAGTCTATGGTCGCGTTGGAGTAGTATCATTTAAATGCAAATATTTTTACCATCTTCTGGGGGTTTTCGGGTGCTTTGGTACAAAAAACAAGAAAATCCCAAATTTGTACGGTTTTTTCGACTAAGAAGGTCATAAATTCACATTTGATGTACGTAATACTCATTTTTTCATTCTTTTGATTATACCAAACAACTTTCTTAAACATATCATTGACGTACAACCACTACCAGATGGACCGACGATAACACTAGTTAACAAATAATTATTTTTTTCTGGGCAATCCAATTCCTATGTAAAATTTATCGCTGAACCCGAAAAACAACTCTATTTTTAATTTTATGGTGTGGTTTTTTTGAGATATCGCCAACTGAATTTTTTTTATCGCAGCAAAAAAGGTTTGTCCACATAATTACAAATGTCTTAGAAACTAGGAACTCGATTTGTACGAACAGTATATGAAATTAAAGACATTAAAATTTCTCATCTTACGTTTATACATTTTAATTCGATTGGATAAATAGTTTCGGCACAATTAAGTAAATTATCAAAAAATTTGGTTTTTCGGGCTCAGCGACCAATTTTACATAGGAATTGAATAGTGGTGTTCATGGGTAATTTTGACTGTAAACTAGTGTAAATAAAAAGTCCTGTTTTTTAATTTTTTTTTTTTATAAATTCCATACAAACTACATTAATTTTTATTTTTTATTGTTGGTTTGGTGGTTTGCTCTGCTGTAAATTAATATTTTTGCAGATAAACGAACTTTTAACCACCATATGATAAGTACACGTGTAGCTATTGTGAACCGAACTGCACGTGAATAGCTTTTAACAGTGATGGGCTAACTTGATAATTTTTCACTTTTGATAATTTCTCGCTGTGTAAATGTAAATGCATTTATTCAGAGAGTGATATATTTAACCTTGACATTAGCAATGGATGTCACAAATCACAGTAAGAACATGAATTTTTCAACAACTGCAGTCAGGGAAAAGCAAACAAACAGACACAGGCACAAAATAACAACAGCAGAGAATGAGTAAGGCATCATGTATATTCATATGATTGTATGCATGTATATATACACATGTGTGTGTTTTGATATATATCATAGTCAGGGTTGCCGTTTTGCTTATTTGTAACCAAATTTGCTTACTTTTTTTACGGATGTCCACACGTGTACTTTTTTCTCATTTTGTTTATTTTTTTTTTTTAATTTAATTTGAACTAAAATTTGCACGAAAATTTTAATATATTTGGAATAATTTTTGTAACACTCCCTTTATTTCGTTTTTTTCATTCGATAAGAATGGGAAGCACTAATTATGTTCATTCATACTTGGTGTCAACCCTGCAAGAATGAAAAATGTAAATAGTACCAAAATTACACAGGGCCATTAATTTTAAACCAAATTTTCGAGAAATTTTCCAACGGTAATTAGGGGTCTCTGATCACGACTGCGTACACAGTTTTTCTCTAACACATTTAGTTCTCCCACAATGCCCTGAAGTCGGAAAAATGGGATCTTCAGGGGCTATTGAGAAATTTGTTTATTTCAGCAGATACGAATTTTATGTCTGATGCAAAGTTGTTAATCACAAAGAGATAAACAATATACACTTTTCCTCCAACTCTTACCATTCCTCTTGAAAATGGGATTTTAAATCCCCTTTTTCCATAAATGGCAGATGAGAAAACTGTTATACTGTTTTTGGAGAAAATGTGTCTTGTTAAAAATTATGAAGGGTCCTACAACATTAAAAAGACATACTAGGAACATATTTCCCAGAATAATGCATACAGAATTTTTACATTAGGACCAAGCCATTAACACTACATGTTGTTGTAATTACATTAGGCTTCCTTGTGGAGCCAAGAAAGTGTAAAAAAAATAAAGAAATTTTTTGTTGGCTCCGCATGGGATAGAACCACGGGTCAATTTTTTTTTTTTATTCACCCCTATATAAGCATTCCTTGTCTTATTACTAGTAAATATTTTTGTTTACTTTTTTTTTTTCAAATTGTTAACATTTTTAAAAGAATTTGATTACAAAATTTTTTAGGCCGTGGCAACTCTGATCATAGTATGAATGACATGACAGAAATTCAAAATTTACTAGCTTTTCTTATTCAGAGAGACAGATAGAGAGAGATATCTGCCTCTCTCCCTGTTGTTGTAACAAAGGCATAAAATAGGATAGATTTATATGACACATAATAATTATGACGTGAGTGGAAACAATTATTTGCATACCTAAATGTAAACGAGTAGAAATAATTTTAAAGAAATATTACAACATCACAAAGTGCAAGTTTTATTGTCATCAAGCAGAAAACTTATCACTGGCAAACATCAACTAGTTGTAAAAAGCAAAAGACATTCATAAATAATTCTTTAAATAAGAAGATTTCAATGTCAGCAAGCAAAACATTTTAATATTTAACATTTCGTTAATAAAGTTACACTCATTACACACAAATTCAATTAAATGCTCTCGTTTGAATACGCGCTCCTGCCCCTGTACTGCCTCATGCTGCACTCGCCCACCACTCTGTAGTGGGTAATAATTGAAAATATTAATTTTAATAAAGTGTCGCCTTTAATGATGTCACATTTCTCATTTGACTAATTTAATATTTATGTAATTTACTTTAATTTCCGTTGAGCAGAGCAACAGTAGCAGAGTAGCAACAAATTATTGCCTACAACATACATTCAAAAGAAATAAAATGAAGCAATGAATATAAAAAGTTAAGACAAACGATCCAAGTGTACCACCCTCCAAACTGATTCTCCAAGCTAGTAAGAGTAACTTGTATTAATAATGGAATCACTTCATTTCCAGCAACAGTAAAAGCAACACATAAAGGTGTAGTTGATATTACTGCGCACCGTAAAGCGAATATTGTACTAAGAGTCGAAGACGAGACAACGAAAAATTCCAAGGATATTGTAAAATTATAAATTTCTGTATATACATATAAATTCCTTTTTATACCGTCGGAACCTCGTGTCGAATGATATGACCTGATTTTTCTGCTGAATATGATACAACAAGAGCAACACAAACCATATGAAGCTAGGTAGGGTATAAAAAACTGAAAAAAGCGAGAAATTGTAGCAGATGAAATGATGATGAAGAATAAGTTGCAAGCAGTAGAAGAAATTCGCTATTTCCGTGTCATGATTTTTTGATGATGAAGGAATTTTTTTACACGTTTTTCTTTTTTCTGTTTTTACACCCACTCTCGCAATGTTTTATTTTTGAATATATCGAAGAAGACAAAAGCAACATAGCGGTGTAGCAGTAGCAGCATCAGCAAGAGGAACAACAAAAACAACAAGTTGTAGCATTAGGTTTGCATGGCTAGCTGATGATGATGCTAGAAATGTTAGTTTTCAACAGTTACAAGGTATTTGGTATTTATGTATAACGATTTATTAACCGAAAAGCTCAAAGGTCATTTCGTCAGTTTATTAATGAAGGTCCTAAATGGCATATTTGCTTTTTTCCAGGAGAAGCAAAGAGCTTTTTAAAATGCAAAAACATACTATTTTTAATAAGTACTTTCTTAATTTAGTTTAAGTACAAAGGCACCAGCCAGAGCTGAGTAGTAATGATTCCATTGGAAATTAAAATTCCACCTGCATTCTAATTCCAAGAAATTGTAGTTAGTAATTGTTTTCCATTCCTAAGTAAAGGAATTGAAAGTTTTATCGATTTCATTACAGAGCATTGTATTTTATAAATACTTGCAAGAACTGAAGAAGTAATTGTATAAAAAGTAATTGGTTTGATGGGAATTATCTATTACTTTCATGGAATTAAATTCCAATTTAATTGGAATGATTCCCGAAAACAAAAAATTAAATGTTTTCGAAAAATATTGTAAATGACTCGATCACACTGTTCCGCATTGGGATACTAGTATTAAGATATGTGTGTGTTTAAAGTACCTTAAAATCTAACAGCAGAAAGTGTGATAGGGTAATAAATTTACACAAATGAAACGATACAAAAATTTTTTGCCATTTCCCCTCTTTCTGCCTTAGACCCTTACGAAAAGAGCCTATTTAGAAAATGTAGTAGTAAGAATTAATGTAGTAGCCTTCTACAATAACAAAATAAACGAAAAATTGAAGGGATGCTCACGAGGAAGAGCAGGGAAGTAATTAACTGATGGCATATATCTAATCAAAAAAAAAAAAGGTCGGTGGTGTAGTACAAAAAATATGAAAGTATTCTAGACGGTTCTACACGAAGTTTATGCCACAGAAGCATTGATAAAATGGAAGTATGTTACAGATAAGCCACAATTGAGGTAAGGAGAGCTAAAATGAGCTGAACTAAATTGAACTAAATGAAGATGAGCTGAACTGAGCAGCGAGCGCTGACGAGGCGATATTATAAGTTTATAAATTAACTTTTTTTTTTTTTCCTTTTTTAAATGACTCGACGAGGGTGAGTTCATTAGTCAAGGTTAAAGGGAGTTAATACCAAATAAATATGAAATTTTGTTTAGAATCTATGAAAAGTTTTAGATATTTAAAGTAGATGATAAATAAATTTCATATTTAAAGCGAATTTTCAATAAGAAAAACTTTTTGGCCTTTTCAAGTTTTATTGAACACATTTACTCAAAACTACATACAAGTATCTTGTATAAGTATGTGAGCGAAAAAAGTTGCAACGACACTTGTCAACCACATAAAACGAAAATAGACATGGACAGATATCCGATAATAGTCGCCCAAATGTCTACAGTTATTATCTAAAAGTGAATTGCGTGAGCAAAATATTTTTTGCTCATTGCTCTTTCAAATGTATATAAATGTACCTACATATGTGCACTAAGTAAATCCGTATGTATGAATCCAAATATGAGGAAACATGAAAAGGCACAGATAGATAGACAGATAGATATGTATGAACACGGACGTATTTAACATGTTACAATATACAGTGTGTATCACATTTATAAGACAATGACGAATTTATCAATAAAACTTTTTATTTTATAATAGCAATGGCCGAAAAGATCTAAAACTTTTATATTGCATTATCCTCTTGAGAAAATATTTTAAAAATTTCATAGAGATCAGAACAATAGAGCCAAATATACAGCTCTGCGCTACCTCCGACTACCTGAAGATAATGGTGAAAGTTTAAACGCGATTATCTCGAAAAGTTGTTTTTCAAAAATTTCCGTTGCGGTGAGAAAGGTTTCTCTAGAGCCATTTTATCAATCGATCTGAATTTTAACTATAAAAGCCTCTTAGTGAACGAAGAAATTTTTATCAGGAACAAAACTTTTTTTTTTAGCTAAACCAAATTTCCAGACCTTGAAAATCATGAATTTAAAAAAATCATCACAATTTTTATAAAAAATAAACATATTCTGTTTTTTTTTTTTCATTTCAGATAAACCGTTCTTTATTTATTGTTCTCACCGCGAGAGGTGACGAAAAAAGGTTTTTTCACCGTGTCGTCCCCAGGTGTCAACATTTTTTGTTTAAAAAACTCATGAAATACCTTGCAACATAGACAAATAAATATACGGTGACTTATTCCAATAAAATGGTATCGCCTTGGCAAAAAAAATAATGGGAATACCCTTTTTTCCGACAACAAGTGTATATAACTCCTTAATTAGATTATCAATGACCTTTTTTTCTAAACTAGTTCATTTTGTTGAAATTGCTCTTTTTAAAACCTCTACGTCATCAAATGTATGGTTATTTGCGTACACACATCGAACTAAAACTCCCCAGATATTTTCGATCGGGTTAAGGGTCAAGCGAACACGCAGGCTCTTTAATCCTTTCAATATTTTTTTGCTTTCATCCATGCTTTGGTCTCTCTGCTCACGTGAATACTGTTGAAAAATCCATTGCTTTTCATTTTTAGCATCTAGAAATGGAAGCAGACTACATCGTAATATCGCAATATAATCGGAACTTTTCATTTTCGATGAGGTTATCTGTAATTTCAAATATCCCTCTGCACAAAAAGCTTATTACAGAGCCTCCACCAAAGTTCCCCCTGGACCGTTCATCAGAAAAGATAATCCAGATAAACAGAAACTCCTAGTAGAGTAGCTTGCTTGGGTCATAATTTTCCTTTCATCTCTTACAGAAAGCTTTCTTTTAAGTCCGGAGCATTTGATTGTACCGTAGTTTTCCTTATTATTGAAAAAATTGTGGATAACACAACGACTTCTATTCAGAAAGTCTGATATTGAAAAAACCAAATAAGTATTAAAAATTACACTCCTTTTTCTTAAAAGAGAGTAAAAAGTATTATTGGGTATTATTTTCATAGGCTTAAAAATAGGATTTTCATAAATAGAGACTGTTTTATATATTTTTTCAGGTGTCATATAAATATGATACGCACTGTAGTTGTACGTTGTATTTACAGATGAAATGTCAGCAGCAGCGACATAAGGAAAATATTACATGGAAATGAGCAGTTGCAATAAAAGCAGCAACAAAAACACACCGGAATAAGTTCACATGCATGTACTCTGTAGTTTTAGTTTAACTAAAGCAAGCAAAAGCAAATTACAGGAATAGTTGATTTCTGTTTTTCTTTGACAAAAATTTCATCAACTGAAATAACTGCAGGACATAAGATTTGATGTTTTCGAATTTAAATTGTTGCCTTAGCTAAATAGCAAAGCAATTTCCGGGGCATTGAACCGGAACTGCTTAACCACAAACGGGTCAATTCAAAACTATCAAGATGTTATTATAAAACTATCGATATCCATTGCAAATTGCACAAATATTGACCAAGAAGATCAACAACATTAAATCATGGCATAATTGTCGCGCACTCAAGCAAATATCCCACAATGTTTTCAATATGTATAAATATTTTAAATACAAATACATACTCCTATGACTAAGGACTAAATAGTGCACACTCGACATATTAGACACCATATATGTATCTAACTCGGACTATGTGTATAGAAATCCCAAATATTTGCTACACATTTTGCTATAGTTTAAAAACTCATGAAGCAGCAACAACAACCACAATATCAACACCAATACTAAAAAACAAAAACACAACAACAAGGATGCCGTTTTAGTACTAGAGAAGGAAAATTTTTTTTAAAAATCGGTTTGTCAGCATATTCAATTGATGTCAAATGCTTGCAATTCTCTTTTTCACTAGAGCTCCAGTTTCTCTTTCTTTTTTTTATTGTAAGTTACAACATCAACAACAACACGAAAAAAATCAACAGAAAACACACAAAATTCTAAAGTGGCTACACATAAAAAAAAGAAACCAAGGTTTGAGTGCTTTTTCGAATACCCTCACACTAAATTCAAAAAATAAATAGATAGAAATGTAGAGGAAAAAAAAGATTCAAAATGTTAAAATCTATTTGTTAGTTTTTCGTTTATATCTGGAGAGTGAGCGAAAATAGTGGCATGTGAATGCTGCTCGGTATGTTGCAACATTGTAGGAAGATACCGAAACTACTGCGAACAACAGCAGCACCACCAGCACCAGCAACAATAACATCTGCCAGCATTGCAGAAATGCCGTTGCACGTTACACGCTTCTCGGCTCGCACGTTCACTCCGATGTCGAAGCTTGTTCGCTTGTTTGTTAAATTGTTGCAAAATGCAAGTGATTCTGCTGCTCTGCTGCTCAGCTTCGGTTATTTGGAGCACACATTCTATATCTAATATTGTAAAGCTGAAGCGGCATCATGATAATTCTGCGATTTGAGTGGTGAATTTCAATGGTTATGGCCGCATTCTACAGAGTGAATATTTGTTAAAGTCTTTAACATAAAAAAAAAAACAAAAAACAAAAAAAAAGGGAACCAAAATCACAAACGCAAATACAAATACATGCACACATACACAGGCATGCATGACAAACACAAATAGATTTTTGTGGTGACAGTTTTGTAATTGAAAATATTTTTTCTCTTTCTCTATCTCTTTCGTGCTCTCTCGTTGTGTTTGTGTGTTATGGTTTTTTGATAGTGTGATAAATAGTGAAACTTTTGTGGAAAAATATTTTTAATTAATATCATGTTGTTGTTATTGTGTTGTGTTCTAAAATAGCGGTAGATTATGTATGAGAACGTTTTTCGAGAATAAATTAAGCGTAAAAAAGTAGTAAGTTTTAGGAAAATCTGATACAGTCGGTCTATATCGACTTATTTGCATCTGCCATGAAACAAAAAAAATTAATAAGTAAGATAAAAATTAAGTTATACCTAACGTTTTCAACAGGAGTAGCAAATCAATGAAACAAATATGAGTACAATTTAAACGAGAGTTTTAGACAAAATAACCTTCGTTACTGAAAGTAGTTTGAAGAGTTGATGGCTTTTTATGGCAATAATATAAGTAAAATAATATCACATTTCCTGACAACTCAGGCATTGACTTAAGTTTAAAGCAGTCAGCTAAGGAGTGAGATTGAAAAAATCTTAACACATGTTTACCTATTAATTTTTTTTGGGTGTAAAATTTAAAATTTCTTTGATCTAGTTATCTTTGAAAAATATGTCAGTTGTTATTTTTTATGACAAACATGTTGATTTATTGTGAGTTTGATCAAAATGAGTGAAGAAAAAGAAGTACGTCTTAAAATTATTGAAAATTTTCAAAAGAAATCCAAATTGGTCCTACAATAAATTGGCCAAAGAATTGAAGGTCTGCCGTCAAACTGTTTTCAATGTTATTAAACACTTTCAGGATCGATAGGAAACCTGGTTCGGGAAGAAAACAAGGACCACATGATATTGGAAAAGCCAAGGAAATAGAAAGCGTATTGAAAAGATCTCCAAACACATCTGCTAGAAAAGCTGGCCGGTTAGCCCAGTGCTCTGACTATTTGATGCGAAAAGTAAAAGCCAATGCAGGTTTGAAAACATACAAAGTCCAAAAAGTTCCAGACAGGAATGTTGCAAATAAAAACTGGAAATAAAAATCGAATTTCATACAAAAATATTCATGTTGTATAATGGGCGACGAAACGTATGTACTGGCAGATTTTACGCAGCTTCCGAGTCAAAATTTTTATGTTGCTGATGCTCGAGGAAATGTCGAAGAACAATTTAGAATCCAGAAGCAGACCAAATTTCATAAAAAATCCCTGGTATGGCAAGCTATATGCAGTTGCGGCAAAAGAAGCAAGTCATTTGTTACAGTGGGCTCTATAAATACCGAAATATACATCAAAGAATGTTCGAAAAAAAGACTTTTTCCTTTCATAAGAGAGCGCAATGTGTCCATATATTTTTGGCGCGATTTGGCATCATGTCACTACGGCAAGAAAACGCTGGAGTGGTACCAAAGTAATAACATAGTTTCTGTACCAAAAGAGGCCAATTCCAGTAGAGAGATATTGGGCTCTTGTGAAAAGAAACTTAAAGAGCCCAAAATATCGAAGATTTTAAAAGGAGTTGGGCAAACTATTCCAAAAAGGTGTTTGAAACAACTATCAAATCTCTAATGGCTTAACAAAAAAGGTTCACGAGTTCATAAATAGTGATTAGAACTATGAAAGTTATATTTTTCTGTAATTTGTAAAATATTATCAATTAAATAAAAAAAAAATCAAAACTCTAAGATCAACAAATTAAAAATTATTGAATTTTATATATGTTAAGATTTTATCGATCTCACTCCATAATACTAGCCAGCGTGAATTGTTTTATTCGGATTTTGCATCCCCGTATGTAGCGATAGCTCGCTGTGATATGAGACGCTGCCCCGATCAACCTTCTTAAACCTCTGAGCTTCCCAAGGAGACCAATTTTAATGAAAAAATATAAGATGTATAAAACGATGAAATAAGATCGAAAGATACATTGTGTACTCAATGCACATTCGTATGAATAACATGAACTTAATATATTACTCCTTGTAGAGTTTTGATTACCTGAATCCAAATATTTGAGAAAATCAATCTTGAAATTTAAATTTAAATTTTGAAAAATTCTAAACTTATTAATTTATAAGAGCAAACCAATTTTTAAATGAAAGGTGTGTTATTGAGAACTCATAACAAATATATGTATTGGTCTTAAGTCTGCTAAAAAAATACGATGACGGTATTATCTTTAAAATAACAGCGGGTATTAAAGGTTTAAAGATAAAAAAATCTTCTCAAGAAAATGTTCATATATTGAGTTATTTCTTTTTAAATAAGATCAATGCTTCATATCTAATCAGCGATGCCAACTTGCAGGGAATTCCCCGATTTGCGGGGAATTTCACTTAGTACGGGGAATCGGGGAATGAGCTGTTTTTTGCGGGGAATTTGAAACCGTTTAGTTTTTAGTTATTAAAGTCTGTAGAATATTTTTCGTCAAATCTTATGTAATGTAAATCGTTTAACTTTTGCAATATTTCATATTTTCGGTTTTAAAATCTTCATCTTTGCTGAAGCGGTCCCTTTCTTTGTTTGAAGAAATCGATTTTTAAAAAAGTCTGTAATTTCAAAAGTATTTTGTAGAAATTTCAGAGAAAACTTGGAGTGCTTTCATAGGTATAGACGATTATAGCGCCAAGTCAGTCAAGCCCAAACAATCACGTGGTCCTTCGACTTCCATTTCGGTAGTTAATCCTTGCTGAATCTGTGAACTTACAAATTACGGTCAGTTATCATAAAGAATATGAAGTATATTTTATATATTAAAAACAGGTAGTCAAAACTTTTAATCCGTTTTTCTTAAAACAAGGTTTTTTGGTTATTTTTATTTGAGTCAAAAAATTTTAAATTGTAAAAGAAAAAAGACTCAATTGTTCAGAATCTAAAAAAGTATATATTTAGGTCAAAAACTAAATCTATGTTTCAATATTTTTTCTCCTTTAACCAACTTGTCTCCTTCTATTTATTTATGTTTCTGTTCGTCTCATTATCAGTGCTTTATATCCACTTTTTTTATTTCGTTTGAATACTAACATACTTTGTCTAACTATTTGCCATTTGAGTAGCATAAAATGTTCATATAAAGTTTATGGCTCCAATAAAATTGTTCATTGATTTGATTTGATTGATCACACACATTTTTCTCAATAACAAACCGTTTATGAGCTTTTCTGCAAGCGATTGTTCTTATAAAAAGAAATGTGATTGCACTTTGGGTCACCTCAATATTGCCCCAGTGATATGAATGGGGACACTAAACAATACTTATGTTCATTTGTAAAGCCAAGGAAATAAAAAATAGCGAATAAGCATATTTTCATATTACCTATCCTAATATTTATAGTATAGCCAGAGATGAGTGTAGCTTTGATCTGAAATATTGCAGCAAACTAGTTGAATTCTGCGCCCCAAAACCAAAAACCTCAAACCAAAAAATTTCATAAAAAAACAAAATTCTAAATTGTGCGGGACAACAAGCAGCATGAATGTCAAGAACATGAGCGCTGGCTTTCGCTACGAATCCAAGCGTCCAGTCTGCTATTCCGAGTCACTACCACAAAGAGAAAAATCACTGCAAATCGTATGCTTTTTCATGCATATCTACGTGCTAGAAAATGTTAATTTTTTTTCCACCCTCTTTCGATTTTTTATAGTTTGCATATTTCATAAAGGAAAACTTAGAACAATTTTAAACATTACATACAATGAGAAAAATAATTAGAATTGTTGATGAGCATTTAAGAAATAATGTATTTGTACCATGTATTTGTGTATGTGTGTGTGTGAGTTTGTGAATGTGACATTTAAGAATTTTATATGAACGGAAAGAAATAAATGTGTATGTATATGTCTGTGTATGTTTTGTGTCTTGGTTTGTGGCTTACATAAGGTATTAAGTTTTGGTAGACGCATAAATAATCGTGTTGAATTGTTAAAGCAGTGAAGAAATTATTTATTTATGTGGGTGTGTGTATGTGCATATAAAAGAGTATAGACGACGAAACCAACGAGACAGTTTAGCATTTCAAATACAAATGCAAATTGATAAAATTTATATTCGAAGCAGATGCATCATGCAGCAGCAACACCAGCATTCAACAACAGTCAACAAAAATAAATTAAAATATTTTAATTTTAATTTAAACTTGAAGATTTAAGGTGAATAGGAATCATGTAGACCATAAATAATTTTCATTCCTCATAATCTTTGAGATCCGTAACGTAGCCCTGTTGTTTTAGAATTAAAGGCTAGAGAATTTGAGAAATAAGATGCAGCTAGATACAAGTTATTTGTATTCTTATTTCTGTTCGGCTTGCAGTAGTGCAATGAATTGCTAAGCATTAGATTGTGGGTTCATATCCTGGCAAAGTAAATAAATAAGTAAAAAGAATTTAAATAGATTTAAAGTTTCGCAAACGATCTTAGCTTTATGAATCATTAAAAAAATTCAGTTCACAGAAATGCTGAAAATATTCTATTTTAATATCTTTAATAACAATTTTAAAAACATTCTTATTTTCAACATGTATGTATTATCAATTGAAGCGTTTTCCCCCAGCATTTAAAGTTGACATTTTCTACTTTCATACTCCTCTATCACTTCCCCCACCTCATACACTTTTATTGATAGCACACAACATTGATTTTGTTGCTGTGGCATAGTAGAGTACAGAAGGGGCTGGAGTGGGTGTGTGTGTAGCATATGCGTTACATTTTCAAAACAATTTTTTTTTTTTTTACTTCACGATTTTACTACCACAATTTAGCAGCGTAACATCATAACAACTTTTTTGTGTTTTTGGTATTTTCAGTTTTTTTTCTTTCTACTTTTATACATGTTTTTTTTTATATTTTTTGATATTTGTTTTTATTTCGTTTGTTCAGAATACGTAAAATTTTATTGAAAAATGTATTTTTTTTTTTTTTTTTTGTATTTTCGTTCACTCATATATGAAAATATTCGTAGGTATATTTTTTAGAGTTTTTTCTGCATTGAACCACAACCATCTATAGCTTTCTAAAATGAGTTTCTACTATGTACAACCTTTTGCAAATGACATTGCACTTGAAGTGTATGTATGTGTGTGTGTGTGTGTGTGCCCCCGAGTGTATGAGTATAGGCTTTTATGTATGTATGGATGCATATATGTGGTGGCATCTTCATATATTTACTATTTTTACACACGCTGGCACAGTAATTTTCTTCTTGGTAAAAAAAAATCATATAAACGCGTTTTAGTCTGTAGCTGAGCGGATAAATTCTCATTTTGCTACAGTGTTTCAAAATTGAAATATTTTGTATGTAGCATTTTGTTAGTGTATATATTATGTATGTGTGCACTAGCGAATCCTGACATTTCCAAAGGGGGATGGGGCTAAAGGTTTTATTTTGCAACCCCTTCAAATTTTGCTTTTACTCACGACCAACGATGGGATTTTTGTGGATAAATGAAACGGGGGAAAGTGGGGTTTATAACCAAAACCGCCCCCTAGGATCCGCCAGTGCATGTCTGTTTTTTTTTTGTTCGAATGGTTCTATGCTTTATGCTTTCAATACTTACTCACATATGAATACTTCAATATTCAAGGATAACATATACTAGGTAGGATACTTTTATGTTCCTATTTACGTACACATTCACTTGAATATGTGTGTTTGTGTTTGCACTGGTGTATGTGTTTTTATGTAGTAGAGCTGCCGTATGTGATCATTTTCATACTTACTGTTTCATTTCTATTTTGCAATCATTTCCATCTTAAATTTTAATAAAACTTGGTGGCGTATTTTATGTGTTTTTATCTACTACTACGATTACACTTTTGCTACTTTTTCTGCTACTACACCATTTATTACTTTTGCAGCAAATGCTTTTTTCTATTGCATACAACCAAAATTTCTTGGTAGTGATTTGAAAAGAAAAACTTAGTAATTTTTCGTTGATACTTTCCTAATGAGGATACCGAGTAAAAAAGTTGTTGGAACTTAACAACTTTTTGTGTCAAGGCATAGAATAAGACTTACTTGTTTTTCAGGACATTATTGATTTTTCATAGATTACTTATAGCTTCTATCAGTTGAATACTTTTTGCTTCAGTTCAGATGTTTTAGATTTAGTAAATGATAAATACAAAATTTGGAAATCGATTCAAATTAAAATCGAATAAAAAATCAAAATCACCAAATATAATGAAGGAATTTGAGGTAATCGGTGAAAGAATCAAGCTTGGTTTTCTTAGTGTATATTCATTTTAACTTTTCTATACCAGCCATAAAATGAAATTTTTATGGTGGCATCGAATTCAGGAAGTAAACCCGCAAAAAAATTAGTAGATTTTGTTTTTGGGTCTGAACTTTTTTATTTTTGTATGGCTGTGTTATCATAGGAAGTGAGCATTTTATCTCTTGACTATTTCGGTAGGTTAGAGCCCTCCTAATAAAAGAGTACATTTTTATAGATTAATTACCATTTCAAAAGAGCTAACCATTTTATCAGATTATGGAAACGTATACCACAATGAATGATAATTTGGATTATATATTATCAGGCGTTTCTCACTAGTAATGTAACGCGTTTTTATTTTGCAAATGATCGTGGTTCAATAAAAACAGAAGACAAATTTTTGTAATTAGTTCATCTGCGATTTCGTTGCCTAAGTGACCGCTATGCTTCAATATCAAATTAGGATACACTTTGTTCAGAGACGCTAGTTTTTATTAGGAGCTTAAAGTAGTCCCCATTAGGTTTGGTGTCAATTTCATAAGCAATAACTGAAATTCTAATGCTTCTTTCTTTGGTGTGATTGCTGAAATTTTCAACTATTTCTTATAACATATAAAATAATTTAAAAAATACCTAATATTTATCAATTTCATTTGGTTTCATTTTACTTTCATATTTTCATCGATTTTACCAATATTTTTCTGATTTTATTTCTGCTATCAATTTCTTATTTAGTTTGCACTTTGCGATTTCTGCCAATTAAAACTTCTGCAACAGTAAAAAGAAAGAAAAAGAAAAAAGTTGTGATATTCGGCATACAAACTTAACTTTTAATTAGTCATAAACTTGCAGCTCTAGTAAAAATCATCGTCATTAACAATAAAAATTGACGCGAAAATTAGCGATAATTTTTTTATTTTTTTTTTTTTTGTATTTTTTTTATTGTAGTTGTTGTTGTTGTCGTGCTTGTGTGTTGCAGCAATGATAAAACAAAACAAAAAAATATTTCGGTATAATAAAAAAGAAAAAAAACTTTTTTTTTCTCTGATTATTTATTTTATTTCTATTTTGTTAAGTAGTTTTCGTGTGCCTGAAATTTTGTTGTTGTTTCGATTAGTGGTTGTTGTTATTTTTTGGGATTTTTGACGTGTGTGGTGTTTGTATTTTCTTTTGATTTTTGGTTTATTTATTTCGTTTACTTTGGAGGTGTTTTAAAGTAAGCCAAACATAAAAAATGAAACAAAAAAGCACAAACACACACAAATACACATTCACTCATACGCACAAACACCTACACGAAATTGTAGTTAATCATAATTGTTTGTTGTTGCTTCGTTTTTTGTTAGCTTGCTCATTTTGACAGCATTTTTCTGTTCATTTTAAGTGGATATTGGTTTGTGCTAGTAACTTGCAACTGACAGTAACATTTTTCTATTTTTTCTTATAAACAACTTTATTGCTTGCCAGAAGATTACATAAGAAGTTTTCCTTTTTATTATGTGTTAGAGCCATGCCTTTTCTGTGACAAATCAACACAATAATAAGTTCCAGCTAATAAATTTTATCGCAGTATAGACACAATTCGAATACTGTCAACTCTTTCATATTCTCTCTTTTTCTTTCGGTTTTGGACTATGTTTTCATAGACAGCTATTGACCATTTTCTACCACTGACATTCTCGAGATTCTGAGATCTTGCCATAGACCCAAATAAAGCAAGTTCTATCCACGTTCAAATTTCACTGTAGAATACACCAACTATTTCCAATTAAAAAGGAGTTTAGCGATGAAAATATAAAGCTCTAAGATATACAGTATGTGGAAAAAGTAAAGTCCCCCAAAATAAAGAAAAACAATTTTATCACCAAAAATCCAAACAAAAATAATTATAGATAACTTCAAATTTCAGTGAATTCTTCATCGTTTCGTTTATTCTTCGTTACCTTGCATGACAAGTTAGGGTTTAGTGGTGATCATTAGGAAATGCTTCCTTTATCATTACGAACACATTTCAATACTTTTTTAAGATTAAATCTGCCTAAAAATTAGTTACTAGTGATACGCTTATAATAACACTATGCATGCATAAATATCTTGGAACTGCTTTCTTTTGTTAAATGCTTTAAAAACTGGAAAAAGGTTTAGGTTAGGTTGGAGTGGCTGTCGAGAGACACACTTAGGCCTGAACGGCCTATTGTGATACCACATAGTTGGACCTACAGTTTAACACCGATTCCGAACGGCGGTGTGGCAATTTTTTATCACATTGGTGGTTTTGCCTTGCCATTTCCTACCAAGACGTGAACTTGTACACTATCTTATAATTCTCATACACTTCATATTGAAAGGTGAATATAAGAAAGTTATGAAAATTAACCACCAGACGAAGACGGGAATCGAACCCGAACCTCCCAGATGAACGTCTAGTGCACTATCCACTAGGCTATCGAGGTCGTCTGGAAAAAGGTATACAACAAAGAGAAAACTTTCAAAAAATCGTTCACTTTATTAGTTAATTTTTCTATCTATTATTGGGAAAATGCTAAAAAATTTTTTTTTTTGGTCCTGAAATTTACTTCTTCAACATACTGTATCTCCTCCTATCGATCGTTATATACTCTGTACCTAACTGATATATCTATACTAACATTTTATCAAGAATAATATTAAATTTTTAACAATTTGTATTAAAAAATAGCATAGGAAAATGCCGGTGTGGCTATTTTCTTTTCCAAATTGCTCTCAATTGCTTTAAATGACTTATTGTCAGAGACGAGAAAATTCAATTTAAACATAATTGATTTTTCATAATATCAAACAAAAACTTTCATAAAGCTATAAACGAGCAAAGCAAAGAGCTACAACTACACAAAGAAGCAAAGTAGCTCCCTTCAGCTCCCCATGGATCCTGGATGTCTTCAATTACTTTGGTCATATTATAGTGTTGTGTTTTTGAAACAAAATTGCGTAATGAAAAGTCAATGTGAGCAGGACGAACGAACTGAACGAAAAAACAAACAGTTTGTAGTGTATACTTTGAAAATACCACTCGGACATTGATAAGTAGATCAAAAAAGCATGTAGCTATGTGCCTCCTATTTCTTCCGATTCAAGCTGCTGCTTCTTTGCCTTCTTGTGATGGATGACACAAATCGATGCAACAACGAATTGAACAAACACAAGTAGTAAACTATTATAGCGTAGCAGAACAGCAAGAGATCAGTATGTAGCTGTCGATGAAGGTAGAATACGAAAGCTGGATGCTTACGTTTAACTACGAATATCTTTAGCGCCAGTGCCATGCCGTTCTTCTAGTGTCTTGTCTTCTCGTCTGACATTGGCACACTTTGTGTAACGGCAATTACCTGTCGTAATAATTTATTTTCACAAAAACATGACAATGAAAATGACGTGTAGCGCGTAGTTTTGCAGCGTGATTCTATACAAGCTACTAAAAGCAAAAGCAAATAAATCGAAAGGATACGGCGCTCGTTACTACGCAAGGCGTCAGAAAATCAAAATGCTTTGAATGTTTTAGACATGATACTTGCTTGCAATTTACAACAGCATCGATAGCGTACAAGATTGAAAAATAGAAAATGTGAAAAGGAAAATTGCAGTGCTACGTCACACTCTAGAAGCATGATGCTCGTAGCTGGCTTTGTTTGCTTTTAATGTTTGGTGCTGCATGACGTTGAAGGAAGGTTGAAAAAAGCGAAATAAATCTGAAACTTATTTGTGGTGCACTTTTCGGAATATCATAAAAAAAAAGCATTGGGTGAGAAAATTGAAGATTATTTTGTTGCATAGTGTAGTCAAATTTGGAGAGGATGGATATTGAGAATAGAGAATTATAGGTTATAGGAACAGAATAGATCTTCAGCTTCGCATGCTAATATCTCAAAAAATAATTTAGCATTTGTATTCCTTAACAATCTCACAAACTGCAAGAGAATTTTGTGAAGATTTAACGGATTATACTAACTAAAAAAAATCATCTTTAACTATTGAATAAACACGTAAGAAATTAATAAATTCGTTTAATTCCGTTCAAAACTAACTAGTTATTAAAATTTGATCTTCTTCTAGTCAGATACTCAACGTTAATGCGCCATATTTCACTGTAAACCCCTATTGGATTTTATTATTTCGCTCATGTATATATTTCAACACAATGTACCTGCATAGCTCTCTTAGATACTATCAAAGTTTTTACAGAAAAATATACTTCATAAGTTATTAATGAATTTTTGAAAGGTCTATATGTTTGAATGTGTCTGTGTCGCACGTGCAACAGTGCAACTTACATACGTTCCAAGTACACACCATCTCACACATACGCCAGCGTTACTCGCATTCACCTCCCTCTACGTGCTTTCAAACCGCTGTCTAAGCTCTGTAAGAATTTCATGTGACGATGCTGTCAGTTTGATTTCAGGCAAGAGTAAAATTGACAGGAGAATTGTGGTTTCTCGCTCCTTTTTATGCGAGTTCGAGTGATGTGTATGTGTGTGTGTGTGAGTGTTAAGGGCATGAATAGAAAAAGCAATTACATTAAACTAATGAATTTAGATTGTAGCGCACATACAGCCATACATATTTACGTAAACGCACACACACGCATACATCACTCAATTTTTATGATTTACAAAATCATCTTAAAATTAATTTTAAGAATCAGATGAGGTGATGGCGATGGTAGTTAATGGTAATGGTGATTGCGATAGAAGACACTTAAATAGAATTAAAATTAATAGTGACAGGTGTCAGGTTTTGTAATTTTTTGTGATTTTTAAACCCTTCTCAAATTTTTCAAAAAAAAAAAAAAAAACAAATCTAGAATAAACAAATTGCTTTAGTAAAACCGAAACGTGTGAATTGATATAAATCTTTTTGTCTAAGCTTTCTCCCTTTCACCCACCCTGAATTTTTAACTCTGCCTAACTGTCAGTCACTTCTAGCTGTCAGTCTAGGCTAGGAAATTCACTTGACTAAAGTTTTTCAACTTCATTGCACCAAAAAAATTAGACCAATCAACTAAATCTTCTGTGTCCGTCTGTTTCTACCACGTGTAAAATTTGTGTTTCCTTCACTTCATACACACATTTATTTAGTATGTTTGCATACAAACACATAAACAAACACATGCATATACAACACCTTCAGATATATAATCGTGTTAGTTCATGGTTCTTCCAGCTAGCATATTTTGCTACCTCTGTATGTACATATGTATGTCTGTCTGTCTGTCCGTCTGCCTGTCTACATTTTACCACATGTGTGAATGTGTTGAATATTTGTGGTTTTTCATTTGCAAATTTGCCTCTTGGTTTCTGTTTCCCCCTTTTTCCTTCATCTTCTTCATCCCAAAAAGTATACAACATTATTTATTCTTACTATTCCTAAATGTGTTGTAAGTTTTAATCTTGGGCAGGATAAATAAAGTAAGTAGTAGTAGTAGAAATAGTAGATTTGTTGTAAGTCTTGCATTTCCAAGTATATATTTTATTTATATTTAAAGGAATTTATTGATTGTTGCTGCTTCAGCTGCAACAGCAGCTGCTTCTGTTGAAGAATAAGCTACATAAGCTAACTTGTATTAGGTTTTGTTGCCTATTGCCTTTGTTGTTGTCGTTGTTTGCATCAAATTTGTAGAATAAACTTAAATATTTGGAAACTAATTTTGTTAATTGCCACCAATTTGCTGGTGTTGTTTTTATTGCCGCCCCTGACACTGACACTGATGACATTTTTTTTAAATGATATCAGTAATTACACTGTGCAACATGCATTTGAAAAATGGGCGTACACGAAACTGTAATTCGAGTAATGTTTTCCAGTATTTCAATTTTCAATTTGGAATAGTAATGCTGTTTCGCTTCAATTAAGAAGTTTTCCGCTTACGGGAATAAGAACTGCTTAAGTTAACTTGGATAGATTGAAATTTATTAACAACTTGTCTAAGCTTAGGTATGCCTAAATTAAAAAAATGGCAAAAAAAAAAAGTAGGCGAACTCAGATAAATTAAGTTTTGAGGCAACACAAAAGTAAAACGGAAAATTTTGATTGATTTTTCATTTTGGTTAGGACGCCACACAATATATTTCTTCTGGAATATTAGAAAAAACACTTATGCAATTTACAGTGGTATTAGTTACCCAACCAAGCCTTATTAAGATTTTTACTTAAGGAAATCATTTAAGTTTTTTTACAATTTGCCTAGCTCACTTAAACAACGTTTTGTCAAAGTTTTGCATGGTAAGTTATAAAAACATACTTGGGTAGATCAATTTTGCCCTAAGTTATAGAAAATTTATATATGATTTCAATACAATTCTATATAAGTTTTTCTTTGTGTGTATCATAAATTTAAAAAGTTTTTCGTCCATTTTGTACATGCTCAACAAAGTCCATTCATATAAAAAATATGTATGATTGCAATTCCCGAGTTTAAATTCTCGCAAGATTAATGTTCAGTTTGAAATATTTCTTTGGTGATTTTCTTTATGTCACACAGTGTTATTATAGTTTCACTAGTATTTTTCATCATCCTGAAACTATATGAATTATAGCTCCCGCCTGGTTTTACGATATCTACAACTATTATACATTCTTATACACACAAACAGTCAGACCGACAATTTATAGTTGGTTCCTGTTGCTGCATGCTGCATGCTGTACTGTTGTTGTTGATGATGAACCAAGCGAAAATTCATTTTTCATTTGAGTGTGCAACTGAACGTTGTTCAGTTACAGCTTTAGCTTCATACCTCATGCTTTAACTTCCTGTATTGCTGTATATCCACTAAAACGCAGTAGTGAAAAGTATAAAAAAAAAAACAAAACAAAAAACAAAGTAACTAGGAACTTTTTTTCCTACCACTGCTGTTAAAACTATTTTTATATAGCACGGACATGGGCATAATAGTTGGGACTGACAGCACAGGGTGGAGGTTAACGTTGAACTTGATGCTTAAATTGTTGATTTTACTCTTAAGTTTGCTCGGTATCTTGCTTATTCTCTCTCACGCTGTGTGACACTTTCAAAACACATGGAGCTCATGGTATACAGCAATGGACAAAATCTAACAACAGTTACTCCGTATAAAACAATCTGAAAACTAAAACTTTATGTTTTTTTTTAGCTTTAAAAAAAAAAACAAATTTACAAAAAAAAAGTGTTAACATTTTTAGGGCCACTAAGGCGAATAAGTTTATTTCAATTTTAAAAATACAAATTTCATTATTTTGAATACGGGGAACTGTTTTGCTAAATTTTCCGATTTTTAATTCTGCGCTAAGGAATATCGGAGTTATGTACTTTCCGATTTTGAGTTTGGATCCAGTCTGACTTTAAGGAAACCGTTCGATTTTCTACCACGATCACAGTTTTTATCAATTTTGTGCTTAGAGGATTAAATAAATACTTTGGTTGCTTGGTTTAAGTGGTGGTTAGGGTCACGAACCCAATTAGAGCTTATGCACCATTTTCATACCACAACCTCAGTTGATTTTTGATGTAGGAAGTTGTTTTTGCTTTTACAAGAAGATAATAATAGATTTAAGAAATTCATTAATTCTCCGAGGTTTTTGAAGTATCATTTGCAGTGTTTCCGTTCTAGTTTATTCTAGAGTAAGTCATTCGCAGAGAAATCTTGAATTCTAAATTAAGAAATCAAGATAAGCTTTTAAACAGATTCCCTCAACGTGTTCTTTTATAACTACGATCTGAAGATCACTTCTTGGCACTGACTTTAACACAATCAATTGTTACAGTTTCTTGTTTCTAAGTGCTCCTAAACTTTTGTCTACAACTCTAATAAATTCTTTTGTAGCCCATTTATACGACCACATACGACTTTACCACATTATGTGCCATTTTAATTTCTATCATAGCTTTTTCATGCTTACCTTTATAATTCTTTCTAGTAGAAAACCGCATCACTGTTAAATAATGAGTTTATTTCTTTTTGTGTTTGTCTATACTTTTACCCTAGCAGCTCTCTGCAACAGCTTCTTTCTTTTCTGTAGTAACTTGCACACAAAACAATTTTTATCCTTAAATGCCACATTTTGCGGTTTGGCATTGTATCGTACCTGCGCCCCTACACTAAACAATTATATGTACTATACCCAACTATGTATGTATGTATGTGGCAAGGTTTAGTGAAATAGCTCCTTTTTGAGCGAAATAGTTAGTAAGTAGTAACAACAACAAAAATAAAAGCACAATTGTAGCGTAAAAGCGTGAAAAACACTAAAGCCTCATTTTTATTCTATTCTTCTTTAGCAGTAACAAAGTAGAGAAGCAAACAAAGCAAAATAATATAAGTTCACATTAAAAAATTTTCTTTTTAAGCGCCCTTAGGTGGCAAGAAGAGAGAACTACCTGAACCTACCTTCACATTAGATATAGTTTGCATTTTTATTAAAAGAAACAGAAACGGACGTAAAACTTTAATGGCATAGAATACTTTATTTTTAGTAAAAAACAAAATAAGCATAAGCTCAAATTCATGCTTAAAAGAGAAACGTTTTAAAAATGTTTCCAGCTCCTTTTATATCTATTGTATTTATGTTTGTGTATGTAAATATATGTGTATACTTCTGTGTATTTGTTTTGCCTTTAAACTTAGTTAAGAGTTTGGCCTTTTTATGTCATCCTTCGAAACTGTAGGTGCAAAGGCCTCTGACTAAATATTGGTTGTGCAGAAAAGAACAAAAAAAACAAATAGCTAACTTAATTTTTGTATTAAGGATTTAATTATTTAATTATGGTGCGTTAACTTGCTTCGCAGATTTTAGCTTTGCTTATAGAAATTGATGCATTTTTATATTTGAAAACAAGTTATGAGGTCAAAATTATTAAACTTATTTACTCTTTAAGAGCAATTCCCTGATCCCGGCTGTAAATAATTTTCCTATGTAATATTTCTGATAAAGTTGGTACCAAATAAGAGAAATATATTTTTAATCAAATTTTCACCTATGCTGGTAAAAGAACAATAGTTCAGACTTCAAAATCGGCAAAGAAAATAAACACAACCAAATTTTTTTCGAAAAAAAAAATCAACTTTGAACGACAGTTAATATGAAAAAAATGTTGTAAATATTCTTGGGAAACTTAAAAAAAGTACATAGTTAGTAGTGGAATAGATGAGTATCTTCTTTTCCAGGACTATTTTAAAAGTTATTTTTGAATATTTCGTAATTAGATTGTCCTTCGTAGAGACTTGCTATAATTATGATATCCATGGGTGCAGAGAGGGATTAAAATGTTCAAAAAATTTTTGTTGGCAGTATGCCCAGGAAGAAAATCAGTTACGAATCAAGAATTGAAATTTTTTTACAAGTTCTGCTTAGTTCGACAACACATTACTCATGAATCTTTCCTTTGAAACACAGCTAACTGATCAAAGCTCCAAAAATATTCCTCAGTCGTTAGTTCATAAATTTTTAGCACAACTTACCACCTCGATCAAAAAGTTCCCGGAATAACCACCGTGTGGAGCTCCCATCGTTCCGATTTGAGTTCTGTTTTTGTTAAGTTGGTACATCTGTTGTAGACGACCTCGATAGTCTAGTGGATAGTGCACTAGACTTTCATCTAGAAGGTTGCGGGTTCGATTCCCGTCTTGGTCTGGTGGTTAATTCTCATAAACTTCTTATATTCACTATCGATATGAAGTGGATGAGAATTATAAGAATGTGTACAAGTACACACCTTGGTTGGTAATGGCAAAACCACCGAGCTGATAAAAAATTGCCACATAGCCGTTCGGAATCGGCGTTAAACTGTAGGTCCTACCATCGCCACTGTGGTCTAGTGGAAGAGTGCCAGACTCTTGTTTCTGGAGACCCGAGTTCGATTCTCGGCTTGGGTATGTTTCTTATCTATCTTTCTTTCTCCCTTCCTTTCTTTCTTTCTTGGGGCTTTGCTACAAAAGATCTTATAGGTCGCAGTGCCAGACTTTCGAGTCGTCCTTCCTTCAAATAATAATAAAAAATACATCTGTTGTTGAAATTCTCTCTAAATCTTAGCGTCATAGCTTGACATTTGCAAAAGTTACGTAGCCAAGAGTACATCTATCTCTGTGTGTTGGCGATTTTTTACAATTTTATTAAATTGTATTGTATTAAATTTTGCGGATTTAATGGTGCGCGAACGTTGGGAATGTTGGAAAAGTGTTTCGGCAACGATTCTCTAAAGAAAACGGTTGTTAACCAGTGGCACGAGCGGTTCCAAAGTGGTCGTGAGTCAATCGAAGATGATGAATGCAGTGGCAGATCATCGACATCGAAAACCGACGAAAAAGTTGATAAAGTAAACGAAATTTTGGTCAATAACTGCAAATTAACCATCAGAGGGTATTATTTGGGCGTTATGAGGCGTTTGCGTGAAGCAATTCGCCGAAAGAGACCAAAATTGTGGACAGAAAACTCGTGGATTTTGCACCATGATAACGCATCGTCGCACAGTGCCATCATTATTCGTAATTTTTAGACGAAAAATGCAACAAATGCCATCCAAAAGCCACCTAATTCACCTGATTTGGCTCCCTGTGACTTCTTTCTGTTCAATCGAGTTAAAAAAAGGAAAAGAGGAAGTAATGGAAAAATCGCAGGTAGCACTAATGGACCGAATATAAAAAATGTTTCGAGGATTGGATCAATCGCTGGTATAACTGTGTTGCAGTCGATGGGGATTACTTTGGAGCGGACAATATAGATTAAGATGAATAAACTTGTATTTTTAATTTTCTGAATAAATTCCGGGAACTTTTTGATCAAGGTGGTATCTCTTATCTCTGTGAAAATTAAGATATTTAACTTTTGGGAGCAAATAAATAAAGTAAAAAAAATTCATTTCCGTTGTAATTATCAACTTTCAAGCAAACAATAAAAAATATTCGAAAATAATAAATAGCACCAAATTACGTGCACTTTAGATAAAATCAATATTGGCTACGTAAATTTAAACATAAACATTTAAGCAAAAATGATGAGCATAAAAAAAATGGCGGCAACGGCATCGAAAAATTCGAAGTTAATTCACACACGTTCACAATTTGAACTAATTTCAGTTGCAGCAGAAGCGGTAGCAGAACAGGCAACATACTTACTTACATTCACTGTATCAATGTACGTATGCAATGCAAGCTTAATTAGCTGCAGATATATGTATGTACACTGGGAAAGGTACCCAGCAGTTAACTGCTTAGATATTTTCTACCTAACTAACTGAGATAGCAAATTACAAATTACGAATGCACACACAAATATATATAGAAATGCGATCGTTCAAAAGCGAGGGAGTTAATGGTAAATGTGTTGATACCTTGCAGTGGCGTATAGGGAATGAGGAGAAGAGAGAGGCGGGAAAAGCGAGCAGTAAGTACAGACAGAATGCAAATAATTTGCATACGTAATTTAATTATGGTATTGAATTATTGTAAATGAAAATATTTGCATGGAATGCACATTACGTATGAAATGAAATGAAATTCGAGCATTAGAAAAATGAGAGAAAAAAAAAAGAAATACTTTCAAGTGAATAAACTAAATTTTGGTCTTTTTGAGACAAAATTCATTTACATTTACTGATTTCATTTCACAACAATTATTGAAAATCGTAATATTCTTATACAACTGTTAGTTAAACTTGTGTAGGGAATTTATTTTTCAGCATTTATTATGTTCTAGCGTTTTTAAACTTCTAAATTTTACGCCAGATCTGAACAATGTTTTGAAACAGATAATAATGATTACTTTAGAAATGAAATTCCACTTAAATTCAAATCCCAAGTAATTATATTTAATTTTCAATTTCTTAGCAATGGAATCGCAAGGAATATTAATTGAGAATTGAAATTGTTCACGATTCTAAGATTGTAATTACACAGTTCTGTATGTGAGGTTCATTGAAAGAAATTACTTTGCAGGTTCCACTGGCATACCGAAAGTATGAACCGAGAACCATTCATGACACATAAATGGGAAAACATTAAACAGTCCATAGCCTGAAATATGTAAGCAAAATATCATACTGCAAAGAGCTAAGTATTCTAAATTTTTTACAAGTTTTACTTTGACTTCCAAATTATTACAAAGTTATCTTCAATACAATAAATCCTAATTAAAAACCTTTAAGTTCTCAAATTAAAATAGAGCAAAAACAAAAAGGAGAAAAACTTTTACGCTTTCATCACTGACGGACAAGTGCAGTGCAATGAGTGCGTCATCATTTTTTCAAGCATTGACAATTAAAATTTATTGCTGATTCAATCCGTCACAGACCATTCAATTGCTATCGACTGGAACTTTCTAATGATGATGATGGTCCATGGACTATCTTCCATACAAAATTGTTTGCGGTGAAATGAGTTTTATTCAAACTTTTTATTATTTCGATTCATTTCCATTTCTTTAAGAGTTTGTGCGGCGACTGAAGTGCAGTACTCAAGCATTAGGAGGCGGAGGAGGAGAAGCTATATGAAATTCATTCGAACAAGATTGCGCACGTAGAGATAACTATACCACTGTGGTGCAAGTGCTGTTGCTGTTCGGGATATGACTAAAACTAACAAGAACAAAAAAAGTTTAAATTCATGATTGCATTTTGTAGCAAAAGCAACCAGCAGCAGCAGTTGTGTTACATTCTCGAAGGAAATTTAAATTACGCATACTACATCACCGTGCAACATCTTGAAAACTTAATCTACCAAAATCTTCTCTTCCTACTAAACTAAACGAATTTGTCACAAATGCTTTACGTCAGATTTTCGCAGGCAATTAGACACAATTAAAGCGTATTAAATGGACAGTGGAATGGAACTGAATGGAGAGTGTAGCACAGTGAGGCAGTGAAATGCTACTTCAACACACTTGATTTAAGCATTAGTTTTGGATTTTTAGTGTTTGTTCGAGTATGTGCGCACTCACACACGCATTCACTCATTTCTTTTTTGACAGTTGACAGCAGTAAATAGGAGCGTGGGGGAAGAGATAGAAAGCGAGTGTATCTATTTTAGATTTATAAAACGATTTCATAACTGAAGAAAAAAAAATACTAAAAAACTTAGATCCTGAAGTAAAAAGTAGAAATTCCGTCTAGGGGAGAGGTTCAAATTGATTTATTATATTTTATTGAAATTAGGAAACGCTTTACATTTTCTTTTACAAAAATGCATTTTAAAAAAATGCTTGCTTTCTTCATGTTGTCAGTGATAGAAATCTTTATCGCATATGATTTTTTACGAACCCATGCAACTTGTGGTATGCTTTCATGCAGTAAATGTAAATTCAATGCAGTCGCAGTCGCAGTCTGTTCATATGGTAATATAAGTTTTCACGCGATACTTATGTATTTGTGCACTCTAAATACGAAAATGTATTTCCGTTGTGTAAACCAAGTCAAAACTATAAACTTGCTATTTGCAACAACACACAACAACAATAGAGACCACAGAAGAAAAAAAGACGATAGCGTATTACGAAGCACGAAAAAAGCTAACAACAAAGGAAACAAAATTAGCAAATGTAATAAAAACCATCATGGCGGGTTAGTTTCAATGCTTCAATGTTACAAATAGCGCAAACATGTGTATAGATAGATACACTTTGTGCATGTAAGACTAAAAAATAGTAAAACAAAAACAACAGAGAAACCGGAAGAGAATGAAAACCAATAAGAATGGTAAAGAATGTGTCGCCAAGTTTTTGATAAAAAACAATAAAAATGCAGAGAGAAAACGTACAGTTTATTGCTAACTTGAAAAAATAAATAAGAAATGAATAGTGTAACTATTACAAATATAGGTCTTCTATTAAACTCTAGTTCTAAATTTTGAATATAAATTTGAAAATTTTTACATATTGTTCTTCATTTCATTTCAAGCAATTTCTCAACAAGCAATGGTAAGCCTAGGGAAGCATATTTTAGGATGAATGTCCTAGCATAGCCGCATTTTAAAATATTTACGTATCTTTAAACTAGTGATGCAACGATACGGTTTTTACGATTATCATTTTTAATAACCGCCCGTTACGATTACGATTACCGTCTTTAAATTAACAAACCATTCAGATTGCATTTGCTATATTTTATTCAAAAATAATCTATTTGTTTTTAAGGGCGAATCAAATTATAAGACCGAGTTTACACTATAGATACAATAGTCGACACTCTTTACGTTCCTCATAAGAAATGAAAAAGTAATAGCAATCTTTTCTAACATGTATGTCAGAAAAAAAAAACAATGTCGGTTACTTGATCTCTAATGAAAAATTGGTTTAACTTTATTAAAAAACAAAAAGAAAATGTTAATATTCAATATTTTTGTGCACGAAGCATAGCATCTGTAATTTTTTCGATGTGGGCCTATGCCTTTCTGAAGGCACTGTTGCTAGAGGTATATGAAAAATATAGTATTATTATACACTATTTTTCCAATAATTGCCTGAAAAATCAAAGTTTGTTTTAAAATATATTTTACTAATTAGTTGATTAATTAGTTGTTATAAGTTTTTCTTCAATTCAATCCTTCTTTACTTAATTTGTTTTTATTTCTAAAGCTCTAAAGATATGAAAACAACCAAATTTAACCGTTTTTTTTAAATAGAAAATGGTTTTGACTTTTATTCAAAAAGAAACGTGTTTTTTTTATCTTTCTAGTACAAACGAGTCCGTTAAATAAAATAAAAATGTTTCCAATAACCGTATTGTACGATTACCGTAATAATTGTCGGTTACGATTAACCGCAAAATGGCTATTAACCTGCGGTTACGATTAATGATAATCGGAATCGGTGCATCACTACTAGTGTCCGACCGAATAATCGGCTTCGGTTCTTCGGCTATTCGGCCTAAAATTGCACCTTCGGCCTCGGCAAAAAATGGCCGAAGTTTTGGCCAAAGTATTTTGCCGAAGCCGAAGATTATAAGCATTTTATTTTACAATAATTTTTACTATTGATTGGCATTAAAAATTTATACAAATAAATAAAAAGTATTTTCATTACAATTTCTGTGTTATGTTTTCTCCGCTTGCTTGTTCCATTTTTACTTTTGTAGTAACCCACAGATTTACAACCGTACAAACAGTAATCAGTGATTTTTTTTAATAAACAACCTGCTGGAGCTAATACAATTAGAGGCAGCAGAAGCAAGCCAAACTTTTTTACTTTTAAGGAAGACTTGAAGCGTATTGAAAAGAAGCGTGAATTGTTAGAAAAGCCGACATTTCCCATTACTGGTACTTCACTTTTTTTTTGCTTTCAAAGAGGTAAAAAAAATTGAAAATTGTTTTGGCTATAAGCGCTCTAGAATATATGTGTAAAGGGATTCCTTTAAATTCACAGTCGATTGAAATTTACAGGCCCTGATACAGCAGTCATGCATATTTGAACTTTGAAACTAGTTTTTCTCAAAACAGCATTTTTCGAAATGGCTGCCATGAACCAAAACTAATGAACTGATTGCGCATAAATTTTCATCGTATCTTCAATGGATCTGTAGTTCTACTCCGTCCGAACCAGGATCATTGTGATATCTCTCAATGTGTTTTATTTAAATTGAAATAGTTAAAACAAATGACAAAAACCAAATACTTATTTTCAAAACTAGATAGATAAAAATACACACTTTTAATGACTTAACTTAACAATAAAACTATCCCAAAAATTTAATTTTCAATAGTTTTTTGTTACTACATTTTATCACATTGTTTATGGAATTTCCTCAACTTTTAAAAAAATGCATTAGTTATATGTTATTATGATGTTAGCGACAGTTAAAGTCAAAATTTGTCAAAAACAGCAAAATTAATTATTTTGTTTGAATTTGAGATAAAAATAAAACAAATAAATAAAATAGTTCCCGTCATACTAACCAGATAAAATAACTGACTGTGAGTAGCTAGGAATTTAAATTTTTTATACAAAATATTTAGTTATTTAAAAAAAATTGATAAAAAGTTTATTCAACAACAAATACTTTTAGGCATTCAACTTTTCAGCATTCATAAAACCACGCCCATTAAATTTTTTTGGGTTTTGAGATCAGATCAAAAATTTGGGAACTAGAGGGTTTATTCTGGTTCCGGCTACAGGTTTATCAATTAAAACGCTAATTCAATCTTTGATTTTAGATAAGCAGAATCATGGCAGCCATCAGCCAACTTTTTTTTGACACAGGTGTTGTTGAACTACAGTCGTTCTACAGATATATAGTCGACGTAACTTTATATTTTGACGAAAACAAATTTTTAAATGATTCTTGAAATAAATAATATTTTTCAGCTCCTTCGACAGTGAACAGTTATTTAGTGTTACTGGTCAGTTTTTCATTTGAAGTATCTACTATTTATATTTTTCTGTATATGGTATGTTTGTAAATACATAGGTAGAAAAAATTTACTTTCAGATTTTTATTTTTTATATTTTAAAAATCCTTCGGTTTTCGGCTTGGGCCGAAGGTTAGATGAATGGCCGAAGTTCGGATTCGGCCAAAAAATCACCATCGGTCGGACACTAATCACTACTTTAAACTAATTGAAAGGTTTGAAAATTTTCAGTAAACTTGAGGTAGTCTGTGTCAAACCTTAAGATAATTTCACATTGATTTATAGACTATATCGTCGTCGTTCAAGCAGAAATCACTAAGTCCAAATTAATTTTTTTGGTTAGATCCGTATTAATAAGCTTGTACAATTCGAAAGACAAAATAAATGCGATTTTTGATGATGCAGTTAAAACGTATACTTATGTGGGTATCAATCTATTAATTTTTTTAGTTTTGCCAGTGCTCGTAGTGCACTTTGCGGAAAAGTGTCCACTTGGCTTCCTTTAGACATCATACAATTTTCACGAAAAATATTGAAATTTAATGGTTGCTAGGCTCAGTTTTTTACCTAGAAAATCAATTTTTAAGCGGTTGCAGAAAAAAATCCTTTCTAGAAACACCAGAAACGCTGGGAATTTTATTTTACGTTAGTTTTATATGTTATGGATTGGCGTACGTAAAAGAACGCTGAACTAGACGCGTTGCCGCAAAAATAAGAGAAATATCCCCAAGTTTAGGAGATATATCGATGTTTTTTTATTTTCTTATGTATGTATAATTATAATTTCAATTACAAAAATGTCTGAAAAATGAAAAAAAAATTATTCTCGGATGTTATTTAAGATCTTGAAAAGTAACTCAATTTTTTGCACTGGTTCCTTGTATCGTTTAACACTATTCCCCTTAACACGGCATTTTCCAGGAATGTAACCCCAGTGGGGGTTACGAGGTCTACCTTTACTCGGTGGCCACTCAAGAGAGAGTGCTGGCGGTCAAAACAGGATGTCTAGATAGACCACGATTACATTTTTATAATACTCTAATATAGTTACCTGGGGGTTACTCTGCAGTTCGATTCGAAAGAAAATTTACTCGAATTCGAACGATTGGTACTCTAGAAAACATTTTCGAATAATATTTGTTCGATGTTCAAATTTAGTTTTGTGCTTTTTTGGGTCGAATTTGGCATTCGAATAGAACTGCCTTTCGAATCGAACTACAGAGTAACCCCCCACCCCCCCCCCCCCCTGATATCTGTTATGAGCAACTTAAATTTTCTTTAATTTCCAACAATTTGCATTCTATAACAGACCGAAAACACTGTAAATCTTTTAATTGTGGCATAAAAACCAAAGCTATCAATTGAAGAAATATTTATCATTATAATTACGATAACACATATGCATATGTATAAATAAATGTAGCAGTTTCCCCAAGAGGAAATTATTTTATAATTTATATAGCACTGTGTTTATGAATTTTAAAAGAGTGTAGTTTAAGTTTAAATCTAAAGAATAAATTTAATAACAATTTGCATTAAACTGCATAGCATTTTGAGCTTTTCGTGCGCACAACGATGATCACTAAATTACAATTTTTTCCGCATTAGAATTATGCATAAATAAATATAAAACAAAATTAAAAATGCATTAAATGCCTCTATATATAATATTAACACATTCTATGAATGAAAATTGTTGGATAGCTAACTATAACTTATTGTTAATATTATTAAAGTATTTTAAACCAAACAAAAAATAAATAAATAAATTGAATTGAAAATTATATTTACTTTTACATACATTACACGTTCATTTGTATTCAAGTTTTAATGAAAATAATAGTAATAATGTTTCCACTATTTTTTCCACTATTAGAATATGCAATCTGAACAAAGACAATAACTAAATATATATTTTGTACACAATATTGATAATGAAAAAGATACAAAAACAATTTTAAAAACATTAGTACAAAAAAGAAGGAAAAATACATATTACGTATGTATGTACAAAATAGTCATGACAATTTTGTAAGCTTTGCGGGCCTGACATTGAAAGGTTTTAATGGCGATAATATTAGCACAGTCGTCAAGCGCCATTCACAATACTGCCATAAGCGCCATAAGCTGTAATTAAGTAATTTTTTGTTATTTTGTTAAGGTTGTCTATCTGATTGTTGCAAAAAAAAAAATTAAACAAATAAATAAATAAGACAGCTTAAAAAATCAATCAAACTTACAAAGGTCAAATATGACCGAAGGTGTACTATCGACTGCAGTCATTGTATGCCTAACCTACATAAGTTTTATTGGGTCAATAGCATGGTGGAGATAAAGAGAATAGACAGAGGGTTAGGTAATCCACGAAAAATAGATACACTGACGAAACTTTTAAGAAAATTTTTATTGAAGCGTTAATTACTTAGTGATGGCATACGGAGAAAGTGCATATTATGAAGAAGTTCTTTTTTACAAATCAGTCTTCAGCAAAAGCTAAAACCTGAGTTATAACCAACAATGATAACCGCTTCCTAACAGGAGCTGTAACTATTTAAATTGATTCTGAAAAATTACCACAATTTTTCACGCAGCGTGAAAAGGTAAGTAGGTGTCGAAATTGCTAATTTCATTGAACTCTTTATGCTTTCAACTGATTCATACCTAGCATATTAACGTATGTATCTTTTGTGACGAATGACGTAATAAGCACCAACTATTAAAAAACAGCAACAGCAACAGCGCAAGCAAGCATCAAGCGCGAATGCCGCTTAAATCCAAATTGATACGATTTTTTCTTTTTATTTATACTACTTACGTTTTTCAATCATCTTAGTATGAGTTTCTTTAAGCATTTATGATATTTATTTAACATGAAGAGTATAATAATCTAAGCTAACGCTAAAGAGAAGCACATAAAAAGATAAACAGAAACAAGTAAAATAATGAAAGAAATACAACTTATAGTTGAACAAGATATTAAACGAGAATAACTTTAGTACATAGCTGCAGAAATATATATATAAATATATTCACATACCTACAAACTTATACACACTAACATATCCAAGGAGGGGTTTTGGGGATATCCCCTCTTTCCCTTCTTACCGATGAAAATCTCATATATCAATGGGACTATTTAATGGAACGATAAGATTAAATTTTCTGGATTCATGACCAACGATCAAAGTTTAAAAGATTTTCATCCCCCTACGATCCGCTAGTGCTACTGAAAACAGTTTGCACATGAAGGTCATTTTGGATTCACTAGATACTCGATTATGAATTTTTTGTTTTTGCTCTTTTTTCTTTGTTTCTGCTGCTACTTAAATTATTGATTTAAATGTTGAAGCAATTGACCGCATTCTCAACGAATTATTTTTTGTTTTTGTTTTCATTTGCTTTTAACTTTCTAGCATAGATATTTAAGTAAATTGTATAATGCATTAGAAAACATTTTTTGGACACTTTCCCAACAACTTTGGAGCAGGTACATAATAGTTATAAGTTTTTAAAGAAAAAATACAAGACAAAATTTTGTGCTAATTACACAACAACTCAACACAAAATTTACGTCAGGCATCTCATACACTATTTTCTACATAATTGTGATAGCTACTCAGTTTTTGGCCTATGATAAAATGCTGCTGAGTTTTTCTAAAAGAGGCTTGTAAACTATATGAAACACAAAACTTACTCTTCATGATTTATTTAAGCTAAGTTATTAAGAGTTAGACGGCGTCCGCTTTTTTCTAAAATTCGGCTGTGAAAAACTTTTTTTTTAAAATAGCTTTCTAAAATTTTCAATTGCACATATCGCAAAAAAACTGGCGAATAAAATTATATTCTGACGCAAAAATAAAGTTGCTATTTGTTGAGTAGTGATATTTTCCACTTTATTATGAACAAGAAAAAATCATCTATATTGCCATAAACTTTTATTTTGCAAGAGCTATGTTGTATTTTACGTCCCCTTATAATTATTAAAAGTGGAAAATATTTTTTAAACTACCAAAAACTTTATTTTTTAAGAAATATTCTTTACGCTAAGGAAGCGGGAGCCGGACCGGCAGATTCATCTTCAGATGAGGAAACAAACAACAACATTTTTTTAATTCAATAACATTTAATTAATTATTTATTAAAAAACTTATTTGCTTTTAAAAAGGCATACATTTTGTTAATTTCTTGTCTTTAAATCTTAAAGTAAAAAAAAACTGGAACAAGACACAAAGTCTTTAACTCTCCATAGCTCAATAAAAGTTATTGACAATATAAATAAATCTTTCTTGCTCATAATTATTATAAAGCAATATGTTAATTTTCAAATTATACATAATTTTTTCTTCATCCGGATTTCCATATTTCTATTCCTCGCTTCGAAGGTTTTTCTCAACTGTTTTCATCCTACGCCCCCCTTTTCGAACTCGTGGCAAATCCGCGCCTCCCCCACTTTGATATTCACACATTTTTTATGCTGGTTTACTATTTTTTTAATTAAATCATACCCACCTGGAAAATCTAGTTTTTGTCTAGTTTAAGTAAAAGGCAGTCCAGAAACCCACCAAAACCTAAAAGACATTTAAACACAAAAAAAAATTTATCTATAACGGAAAATATTATCTATAATGGAGACACCGAGCTAAAAATTTGTGATCGTGAATATCTGTAGAAACTACTAGTATTTAAATCTATAAATATAGTGGTTTTTCTAATCGAGTTCGAGATCTCGTCGATCAACTAAATAAATTACACAAATATGCATTCAGTTTACGATTTTGTATTTATCTCATAAAATATGCTAATACTAATAAATTGCGTTAATATCATGTTTTGGTATATTGGAGCAAATTAAAAACCAATGGATGTTTGCATTTTTTCATTGTTATTCTTGTATTTGTTTGCTGGGCAGTTTTTCATTTCTTCATAGCAAGTATTCAACTTGGAAGTATGTAGGGGAATGTGGGGAATGTCGAACCACACTTTGATTTTGACTGATAACTCACCCTAAAATCGTAACTTTACAAAATTTGAGAAATGGAGGTTAAACTCGAAGCAAAATGCTTCGTTTTGGGAGTTGCAAAATATTCAATTTTGTCATTTTGAAAAATTGTGATGAATGTCGAATCACTTTGCAAATTGAGAAAATTCGAACAAATATTGATGTAAAACGTTTATTTATGATTTTATTTTGAAAAAACATAAGATTTGAATGAAAAATATAGAGAAAAAATGCAGTTTTTGCATGTGAAATAGCCACCAGTCATGTGTGTGTACACACAGCAGCTCGATCGCACTCGTTGCAATGGATCGTGTTGTTTCGGTTCTGCTTCTTAGTCAATTTTTTGCCACAAATGATGCAGGAATCATGATCTACGTCTTAAAAACTACCTAAAACAAATTTTTTGTCGATAATTTACTATACAACTAAGTGGTTCGATATTCCCCACAAAAAGTGGTTCGACATTCCCCAATAGCCGCCCATGAGTTACAGAACCAAATTTCATGCAAAAAAAAAAACTTTTTTGACTGTAAATAATATTCACACACAATGATTTGAAAAATATTTACCTGCTTGGTTTTACGCAATAATGTTGAAAAAGCAATGTAATTTTTAAAACACAAAAACACTTTTGGAATCTCAAAAATCACTTGATTATCGCAGACAGCACAAAATACGTTTCATCGGTTCGACTGCTAATGAAAAAATGAGATGAAGCTGAAATAATATGATGGCAAAAGTTTCGTATAGATCGAATGTCATATAATGTAGATAAAACTAATGGTTCGAAATTCCCCACATTCCCCTATATAATATTTAACTTTTTTTTTGCTTCTACTTTTATGTTCTCACAAGTCGTTTTTTCTTTAATACTTCACAGAAAAATAAAACACAAGTACTGCTAAGAAAAAGAAATACAAAAACGAAAAAACGAAAGATTTTGTGGTTTCTTACAAGTAACTATTGCAATCAATTAAGGTTCTCAACTTTAGCACAATACGCAAAAAACAAAAAGCAAAATTGAAAAAATATAGATGTAAGATAGAAGAGCCATAGCCATAAACCGAAGAAACCGGCTTTGGCCCATAGGTTTGTTTGCCTTTAGAAGTAGAAAAAATAGGTAGTTAGAAAAAAAGGAGAGTTTCTACTTCTTTCTTTTTAACTAGTTTTTCTACATCTCTTTTTCAGACAGGCGTTCATGCTTGCGCCCGTGTAAACAGCCAGAGTACAGTTTTGTTGTTGTTTTTCCCCTTTATAGTCCATAGGAAATTCTTAATAACTTAAAAAATTGCATATATTCTTTCTAGACCTATGTTATTAACTGGAACTTAACGCTTTATCAATATTGACTTAAATTTCTGTTTGGTTACCTACTTTTTTATCTTTTTCTTTACTTTCTTATCATTTTAGAATTATTTTTATTTTTTATTTTTTTTTTAATTAGATTAAAATAAATAATGAAAATAAATTTTTCCTTGTTTGTCGTCATTCATTAGCGTTATCTGAAAGCATAAAATTGTTGTTGTAGCTTACATTTTATGTTCATATATTGCAATTAGGGTCATTTTTTTTTTTTTTGTTTTTTTCTTTTTTTAATTTTGGAAAATTCTGTAACATATAAAATGCCGCTCGCTATTAACTATGATTGATATTTTTTAAATGTTAGGTGTCATGTCTACAACAATTACTCATCAAACTATGTCGGAGCGTTGCACATATGACGCAAGTACTTCACACACAGTTGCAACGCTCTAAACAATTTGCTCTATTTATAGTCCGCAACTTCACCGCTGCATTACATTTATGTTGATGTTGTTGTAATTGACGTGTTGCTAGCACTATAAACTTCCTGTTTGTTGCAATTAACTAACTGCACTTGTCCATCAAAATTACTGATTTCTATATAATGGCCCTCTCCTTCTCTATCCCTCCCACTGGCTTATTCCCTAATGTTCCATATGTGCGTATTTATTTGCGTATTGTATTTTGGTGCTCTTTCCGATATTGAGCCCTCTATCCTCAAATGGCAGCAACAATTTTAAATTAAACATCACATTCTATGCGAGCTGTGTTCCTCTCATACAAAAATGTTGCTTTGTTTTGCATTTTCAATTAAATTTTATTTATATATTTTTTTTTGTATTTTTTCAAAGTGCATTCGCGCTGCGGTATTCATTGATAATACTATCATTTAATTCTTTATTATAACTAGTTGTTGTTGTTGTTGTTGTAAAGCGTGCTTAAGTGTTTTGATTTTTTATGCACTCATTTTTTATATTGAAAATAAAAATTGATTGACTGAAAGCAACTGATGTTGTTGAAGATTTACTTGTGATTTATCAGTTTGCTGGTCCTATGCTTAAGGATTAAAGACGCATGCCAATAAATTTAGCTCAAAATCTTTAGTTCGTAGAATTGCTCGAATGGATTCGCCATTGATTATCACTCTCAATTGATTTGAACGTTTATGCAAATTATGTCAAGGATAAAATGTTCTCATGAAATCTAAAAATCAAATGAAATTTCATGAGAATAATCCAAAAACTGAATGTACGGTGACAATATTTTTGAAATCAAAATACAGAATAGAAAACAGTCAAGTGCTTCAAATTCACAATTCTTACTTATTTATCATAAATAATTAGTAATTCAATAAATAAATACCTATTTTTTAAAAAACTTAAACAAACAAATTTTTCTCAGAACTTATTCAATTCTTAAAACTTAAGAGTATCCAGCTTATATTTCCCCCTGACAATTGAGATAAAATAACAACAAATTTTAAATATAAATAAATTAACATAAACAATATTGTCACAAAATAATCTTTATTGATTTTGATATTTTTCTCACTTGTGAATTCGGTTCACATAAATAATTCGTGGTGCTTTGAAATTTTTATTTTCATGTTTGTAATATTTTAACTCACAATAAAAAACTTTTATGTTTTGTATTAAAATTCTCTCAGATAGAAAATAAAGAACAAAGCCTTTAAATACAGGACTGTTCTGTATTATACAGAATGGATGGCCACCGTAACTAAACTTAAAAGCATATGCGAATCTTTGACTTCGTCAATATTAAACAGTTGTAAGGTTTTATAATACAAAAATGGAAATCTTGAGTTACAACAGAATATTTGTAGTATTTTTTCATTATTAGGAGCCCCAGCACTTTAGATCATCTATTATTTTAGAGCTTTTATTTAGTCAAAACTTGCCTACAGAAAAATCTTTCCGTACAAAAGTGGATTATTAGATTTTGCTTTTGAAAACGATCCAACCCACGAACAGTAATCGCAAGGATCATTGGATTACTATATTTAGACAGATGTACTTTAAAACACATGAGTCCAGGGCATTCCACAACATATAACGACAGAGTATAGCGCTCCAATTTCTGCAGCATCACACAACACGTTTACTGATTGAATAATTAAGTATCAATTTGGCACTTCTCCTATCCTTCCTTCCTTCCTTCCTTCCGTCCTTTACTGTTCTCAATGCACAAGAGACAAAAACTAAATCTCTGCATTTTATTACAAATAATGGCATTTTTATTAAACCTTGACCTTTTAGAATTGCAAACGTGACAAACAATATCCGAAAATTAATTTCATTGAAATGTAAGTGAAGAAAATAAACTTTTCATTAACTACTCACTCTAATTGTTAAATAATTATTTAAAAATTTTTCATATATTTACCGTCTTTAGAGTTTTTTGTTGTTGCCATTGTTGTTGTTTGACCTGAAGAATCAGCTCCGCCAGCTGATAGGCTTCTCTCCATCATCGAGCAATGCATTAAATCTCACTCACAATCTCACACGTTTTGACTTTGCAGCAAAGAAATTTTTACTTTGATCTTTTTTTTTTGGAAACGAAGCAAAATGAAGAAAAACACGACAGCAGAACAAAAAATTAACACAAAACTGGAAATCACTCACGGAAATGCAACTTGACAATAAATGCAATTTTAATATTTTTATTTTATATTTAACGCAGAAAAAACATTAAACTTTCTACCAATGGAAATCAAACGAACTCAGCACTAAAAGAGAATTTTAGTAATTTTCTTTTTTTATTATTATTCTTTTTTTTGCTTTGAATTATTTTTCCACCATTCATTCATATCTCATTTCAGTTCACATCGAGTATATAGTGCGCTCTTTCACACAAATGGCACACAGCAACAAACGCATAGAAAACAGACGAAAGAGATAATTCGGATTTGTCAAAAAGAGAATATAGTGACCTGCGATTGTTAACATTTGTGTTATTTTACCAGCGAAAAACTCGTTAAAATATTGTTAGATATTTGCCTAACAGCACAATTTTATCACTTAATTAATAAATCAATGGATTTAATCAATGCAATGCATATTCTAGTTTATGCAAAGCACATGGAAGAATTAAAAATAAATCCAGAAGCAGCAGAAGTACACATCAAAATAAAACACACAATAAACATTGAAACAAAAGAGAATCGGCACTTATAAATCGTATTTCTTTTCGTACGGCACTTCTCAGCTTTTTACACACACTTTTGGCCAATTGAGCAATTATTACCAATTTAATCACATTATTTACACGAATTTTTCATTATTGTTCGAAGCCTTTGCACTTTATTTGCGTTTTTTTGTTCGTTTTGTGAATATTTTCGTTGGCAAAATTAATTGCTTAAAATTTTATTGGAACTCAGTGCAACCACGACGCTGCTCAATCACAGAGTTCCAAGTCGATTTATTTTATTTAGCTGATTTCTGTAGCCGATGTGGAAAGGCAATAGTTTTAGAAACTCAGCCGCTGCAAAATTAAAGTGCTTCGATGTTTCCGAAACTTAACGCCGTTAAATTAATGCAGATTTTTCTATTCTTTATGTAGTTCAAGTTTTATTTATCCACATAGTTGTAAACAGAAGCTTCTACAAGTATTCATAGAGTTGTTATTCAGTTACATAAATTTCACGCTTTTTTATTCCAAATATATACATTTAACAAATCGGTCACCAGCTGTTAAATGGCGCCGCCATCAAAAGTTAATGGCCAAGCCGACGCCTTCAGTTTCGCATCGGCATGTTTAACAATTAAATGAGGCAAAGATGGCTGCGCTTAAGCAAGTGCCAAAGTCTTTTCTATATTGGCGACATCTATGAGCTCAGTATGTATGTACGTCTTCCCGCAGATGTTTCCTTTTATAGTCAAGTTGCACACCTATATCGTATACGATCAATTTCTTTGTATCGTTTTTTTATTCAATGTTTCTGGTTAAATTCAATTTTTTTATAAATAACGCCAAACATACATTTTTCTCATATGCAATGCCTTAACTAATCACCCACTAGCTATTTTTTGTAACGACTGATACTTAAAATTCAACTCACAGCCCCGCTATTAATAATACATTGGCGCTACTGTTTAACCGTCAAACAGCTAAATGGAGCGCACGCACTATAAGCGATAGGTGCATTTTTAGCATAAATACATAAAATAAGTGTTGACATGCACATTTCATTTGATTTTTTAACATAATTATGTAGGTTCAGGATCGTTTATGTGCATATGTTCAAATCATAATATTGCATATGTACATATGTTTTTTACGTAATTACTTTTCAAATTTGAAAAAACGTCACGATTTCGAGCTTACGTCGTATACTTGCAAAGTCTTGTGCTTTTTATGTACTTTTACTTTCTTTTGAATTTAGCAAACATTAAAAAAACAATAAAACTGATTTACTAACTTTTTTAATGAGTTTAATTTTAAAATGATCATATCTGATAAATTTGTGTTTTTATTATATGTAGATTAATAGCTCATTGATTTAGTCTTATATGTTTAAGCTACTTTTCTAATATATTTACTTTGTTTTGTTAACGGAAAACATTTTCTGCAAGGCTGCGGAGGCAAAGTGAAAGTCATGATAAAAAAATACGAAATTAATTCTTTTTTGTGGAGAATATGTAGAAACATGTGTTTGCTATTTTTTTGCGATGTTGCCGAATATCTACATTGTTTTCCTACCTAAAAAATTAAAGTTGCACTTGGATAACATTGATTTTTTTTTTTTTTTCAATTTATGACCCAAAATTATGGTCGTCGCAAAATTTTGTTTTAGTGATATTTTTTTTATTTTCCAAAATAGCTCTAGCTAAATTTGACCAAGACAGATTTTCATAAACAGAGCATTTTTGATTTATGCATCAAAAAATTTTGCAATTTTTGTAAATCACTTACAAACTGCGAGGTGAAAACTTTATAAATAATTTAGTTACCCTCTCAAATATTGAATTTATACTTACCATATACAGTTGATCTGTGCTTCATTAACTTCAACACAGTTATGGCAAAAATATATAAAAAAATATAACAGATCTACAGAAACAAGAGATTTCTTATGTTGGTAGTGGTGTCCGACCGAAACCGACTTTTTCGGCCGAAACCGACTTTTTCGGCCGAAACCGACTTTTTCGGCCGAAACCGAAACCGAATTTCCTCCATTTTTCTAATATTCGGCCAAAACCGAAACCGAAACTTTTAATATATATGTATATATCTGTGGTCACAAGGCATAACAGCATAAGTGTGTTTTTTGTATTTTACAGGAGAGCACTTCAAAGGTTCAAGTGCTAAGAGTAATCAGGTTGAGTTGTGCCCCCCCCCCCCCCCCCCCCCGTAAAATTCGAAGAAGTTTCAGTACCACGTACTGCAGTTGTTTGAATACAAATCGGTAGTTAAGTTTAATATTACTTTAACTTCTACGAATTTTACGAGGGGTAGGCTCCATTATTTTGTCATAGAATATGGAACTCTTCTGTCGGAGTACTTTTCAAAAAAAATTCATCCATACAAATTGGTACGCCCTAATGTACATACTTACATATGTATGTGGGATCTTTTATTTAGTGAAACAATTCAAATTAAATTCAATTATTTATTATAGTAAAGAACAATTTAATATTAGAAGTTAATGTTAGAAAAAAGATATTAAAATATTTTGAGAAAGAGAGGTTTAGATTTTAAATTGAATATAGCTCTACCGATCACCACGTCCACGTCTATAATCCACGGCTGTCGGCTTTCAACTCGCTCTGCTATGGGTGTGCGAAACTTCACCACGCCCACATGTATACATAATATAACAAAATACATTTACTTATTTTAACAATAAAGAAAATACATATTAAAGGCACTAAATATAGTATAGGTACAAATGAAATTCACATTTTTATTTTAATATTCAAAATTGAATAACTTTATGTTATATGCTAAAAATAAAAACAGCCCTTTGCGTACTGAAATGCAATTTACAGTAAAATTTATAAAGTTTCGGTTTCGGCTAAACATTCGGCCATATTTTTTGTCAAAACCGAAACTTAGCCGAAACCGAATATTCGGTCGGCACCTAACAGCTGATCGAGTCAATACCGTATTTGTTTCAATTGTATTTTTATGGTACTAAATCAAAAAATCAGTGCGGATTATTTTTGTTATGTTTGTGGCGGGTAAATTCTTAAAAAAGGGCAAAGTCACAACAGAATAAAATAAAGACAATTTTAACAGATAATTTTAAGGATTTTCGTAAAATTGGCGTTCGATTTTCGTTGAAAATCCATTTTCGAGTTCTTTGGTCGAAAATTGCTAAAAATGACTGAATAATTTATTTAAAAAACCTGAGTTGATAGCGGAAACGGACTACGGAATCGTAATTAAAATATGTAAACCTGTTTAATTAATATTTTAACACAAAAAATGAGATCGAGATTCTTACATTATGAATCTTAAAAGTGTTTTTTAAAAATGGTGTTTTTCATTTTGTTTTTTTAATAAATTTTAACTATTTGCCGCATTTTCGGGATTATAGTTCGAAAAGGAATAATTGAAAGAAAAAATTAATTTTTTTGTTATATCTGTGTACGCCCCCTACGGGAGGGGGAGCGCGCCCCACAACTTGAGAACCACTGCTTTAGATAATAAATAGTTTTTATAAAAAACTTTAGTGGTTTATCTGGAAAAAATTCTGAAATGAAAAATTAAACATGAAAAAAAAAGAAAACACAAAACTTCTCTCTCTCATTAAACAAAGCCAACTGCAAGGAGAGACAAATAATTTCAACCACTCATTGCTTTTATGAGGAAAGACTTAATTTTAAGTGTAAACTGGAGGCAGTTGTGGCTCTATAGAACAACATTTTACATGATGTATTGTATATTCTTTGGTACAACTCGCACAATTAGTTTGCTACGCTATTTTGTTGCTTCCTTTGTAATCGCGTGGCGTCCATTATAATTGGAACTTTAGTTTTACCCTTTGTGAGGAAAATTGTAATACACTCAGTAACGGTATCCCATATATTGGGATTGACCTGATGGAAATATGAGTCACTTTACCTGAGATTTTATTGCTGATTCGTCTTTAGTGGCAACATATTAGTATTTGGGCAATTTTCAGGTTTTTAGTTCAAGCGGCTAATTTTCATGTCTGAGAGGGTTAATGTCAGTACTGGCATGCCAATGCTAACACACTCACATTTTTTCAGTAATACAGTCACACTTTTACGTAAGCCGAGTAATGAGAAAAACACAACAACTAATAAGTATACAGAACAGTAGTGGTAGTTTTCTTTCAATATCTCTTATTCAGTGAAGATATTTGGAATCAAATCTGGAATTCTTGGTTATGATTTCAAATATTAGTAGCTTATACAGGATATTGAAAGATTAAGAACTATCGCTAAGATCACTGATGTGGAAACGGCCGTCTAATTTGCCCGTCTCTGTATACACTGTTGTTGTGATAACTACGTATATACGTTCTTTAAGCCTGTTATACATTATTTAAGTAAGCCGACAATATTTTACGTTTCTCATTTACGTTTACATTCACGTTTACATTTGTGAGAGAAAACAAAAACAAAGTAGAGCGGAGTGAGCAAATTATTACAAATGGAGTGCCTGCCATTTTGTTAGAAATGAATTGGCATTATAAATGAATTGGCAGGACGCCTACGTCACAAAGATAATTTTTCTGCTTTTTTGACAGATAATACATATTCTGAATTGGCATGCCTGCACTGGCAGGTGTAGACGCATACATACTCGTATGCATATGAATACAACTTTTGTTGTTAATTTCTCTCTACACTCAGAGTACATCAAACCAGTGTTGATATTTTAAGTACAGTTGTACTTTTTTCCGACTTTTTTGGTCTTTAAGATACTTTAGAGCAGGGATGCCCAAAAGTTTCTTATGGAAGTGAAGACACTAATACATATAAACTCAATTATAATAAAGGAACAAAAAATCATACATTAGACAACAACAAAATCTATGTTGAATATAACTGTCGCCAATGTGTACCAACAAAGCACACGAAACTGTTGTTGCTTTGCTCTTTGGTAAAGGCTAAGAAAAACGATAAGAAACGCAAAGAGCAAAATTGTTTGTGTATTTCGTAATGCTTAGTGCGGAATGCACAACATATGCCATAGTGCTTTTACAAAAACAAATGTGAAGTTAGTGCTTATGACGTAGACACTACTGCTTTAAAAACTATGGAAGCGTTTTAGCATTTTCCTCCACATTTGGTCGAAAAAATTAAAAAAATTGTCAATTTATGAATTTTGGCACGAATGAGTATATGTTTTGATACGATAGCACACAATTCAGCCTGCGTGGAACGTATTTTTAATACAAATTGAACGTATTTTTAATACAAATTAAACGCCGAAACAAACTTTTGCTAAACACTTGCTCTGCTTTAGCGCAAAGTAAGGATCCAAAATAAAATCATAATCTAATTGTTTCAATGACAAAAAAAATTGAGGATAATCAGCTATGTGTCTAAAGTACAAAAAGTATAAAGTTTTTGTGAAACTTTTCTTTTTAAAACTCTGTAGCATCATGCTTAAACGCTATATACTATATTTTCATAAAGACCTGTCTGAAAGACAAGAAGTAAAAAAAATACGTAGTTAGAAAAAGGCAGACGAGTTTTTATCTCTTTCTTACTACCTATTTTCTCTACCTTTCTTTTTGAGACAGGCGTTCATGCTTGAACTATAGGACCAAATCCATTTTTAGCCAGCCGAAATTCTGAAGTTTGGCTTAATTGTACTTGAAACAATTTACAACCACCACTGTGAAATTTGTAACGATCGTACTTTTACCACACCTAGCTCCTAATGATTATAACTTGGTAAATATTAAAGATGTAGTCTTGACGAATTCACCCAAAACAGCAAAAAGCGTTCCCGTGCTCGAAAAACTTATAAATGACAGCGGAGATAAGAGAGTAATGGTTTTCTTCTTCTTGTATGAAACAGACCGCACTTTTTCTTTTGGTGAAAATGGTTAAAGTATTAAACAAACATATCGCTCATTTACTAAAAGACTGTCATAAGTCAAAAAACACGATTTTTGGGTTAATAATGCAGAATTATTCATTATATCACTCTTCATATTGTGTAAAAATTTCATATAAGATTTCTTCTTTTTCTGCAAAATGGGAATCAATTGAAAGCTATAAACGCGTTTTTTGCAAAATCGCGTTTTTTGAGTTATGACAGTCTTTTAGTAAATGATATGTTTGTATTTATCAGCTGTTTTGCTTTTGTGAAAATATATAGGAAATCTTAAATTAATAAATAAATGAACATGGAACATTTCTCAATGCGCCAATTTTTATTTTATTTTTGAATTTTCGGCGCATCTCTTCTATCTCTTTCTTTCTACCTATTTTTCTACGTCTCTCTTTCAGACAGGCATTCATTCTTGCGAACGTGTGGGCAGCCTATTAAGTGCAATCGGTCTCAAAAAGGTACCTACAATTTATACATAATTTAGGTACTTAAAAGATGGTCAAAAGAATTTAATGGTCCGCATGTAACAAAAACACTTTCTAAGTCTCTGGTAAGACCAATCTTGGAATACGGTTCTCCAGTTTGGAGTCCTCAATATAACTGTTACAGGGATAGATTGGAATCTGGAAACAGTTTCTTTTATTTGCTTTAAAAAGTTTTCGATGGGATCCATCCCAAAACCTTCCACCTTACACACATCGTCTTAAACTTTTAGATTTACCAACTCTAGAGAGCAGAAGAATAATGCTGAATGTCATGTTTTTGACCAAACTACTAAATGGTGATATAAATTCCCAATTTTTATTAAATGAAGTTAACTTGAGCATACCAAACCGTTGTACAAGTTATCCACTTACGATTAAACTAAGTACATGCCGAACTAATTATGCCCAAATGGCTTATTTGATTTATCTGATTCTCAATTTAACATTAAAAATACTGTTTTAAAATTTTTAAATGATTTAACCAGCTGATGATTACAAAATCTGTAGCTGTTGTTTGAAAACCACTTGGATAGTTCACTTCACCCTTCCACGTGTCGCGTCATACAGAGCAGTCCGGACTGTGTCTGTTTCGGGCACCGATCCGTTCGTCATAAAAAAAAATTCAAATATCAGCACTTATTCAAACAACAACAATAATAGAAAAAAGGTTTATGCATATACTTTAAATTTGTATCAAGCGAAACTAACGAAACTATAGACAAATTTAGAAGATGGTAGAGAAAGATGAGAATTCATTGTATTTTGTTTTTTTTGTTTGTTTTTTGATTTAGTAATGACACCATCTTCTATATTTCACAAAAAGGAACCTGATAGTTCCTCCAGCATCATATCAATTATATACAAAAAAAGGTATGCACACAAATTGATGAGATAATGCATCTCTATACTTAAATTTTTTTTCAAAGACATTAAAATCATTGAAATCGCTTGACTAGTATCAGATAATTAAAACGATAACGTGCAATCGAGACTTACCCAATTTCCAATTTACTCAAGTGTTTTATTTATTTATTTAAGACAAAATGCTGAAAAAAAATTACTCAAATTGTTAATAACTTTATTAAACAAACGACCTTCAAGAGAGTGAGAAGCCGAAATTTGCATATTTGCTGTAAAAAAAGTCACTGACGCACAATATTAAAATCACAAAAGGCTTGCGAAAAAAAAAACACATTTTTATTATTGTTAAATGTGGGATGAATCTTTGTAGCACTGCATGCGAATTATTGTTGTTTTTTTCGCTTCTAGCTTGTATTTTAATTGAGCGTTCCTTGACTCACTTTTAATTTTTGACACTTTTCAATCGTTTTTTTTTTAGCGCCCATTGTTGTTGTTTCTATAGGAAATACTACATTTAGCAGGTAGTGAAAGCGTAAGTAAATGCTGGATTTTTTAATTTAGCGTATTTTGGCGCGTATGTGACGAAGGTGTTAATTGTGCGCTTCATACTTTTCGTTTGCTAGTGTGCTTCTTTTTTTTCTGTTGTATGTATGTAATTATGCTAATTTGGCAACAAATTCAAACTGTTGCTGCTGGTACTGAATATTTTACACTTTACGTTTTAGTTTAGAAAATAACGGTGTATGTAGTTGCTACTGTTGCTGGTGGTGGGCATATTGATAAATAAAAATTATGCAATACATGTTTATTTGTTTATAATGCGAAATATGTATTTTTTCCTACTTATTATTTACATTAATATCTCAAGAGCGGAGGCGAATGTGCGGACAAGTGTTCAGAGGAAATTAAATGGAATTAAAATTTAAGCAGTTATGTCGTAATTTATTGGAAAAACGATAGAAAAACCAAAAGTTTATACTATAAAACAAAAGACTTAAGCAACGAACCTCTATAAGAACATTTCGCTTTTATAATTAAATTTTCAAATGCATTAAAAATACTTAGCATAACAGCATATTTATACTGTAGATTTACTTCTAAGTGGTTCAATTGCATTGCTTTAATGGAGATAAGTGATCAAGACCAAGAGTTAAACTTAAGCCATAAATGTATGCATGTACGTCTCGCTTTAATTTAACCCTTACCCAGTCGCTTTTTTTCTCTAGATAAAAATTAGAAATCAATAATGACTTGGAACCTCTCCGTATCAGTCACTAAATTTTTGAATTGTGGAATTTTTTCTTTAAAAATATAATACTTTTTTAATAAATTATTATATTATTTTATTTTATTTATTCGTTTCTTTCACACGAGCTACTCTTACGCATTTGTATTTGTCGGCAGCATGGGAATGAGGGTTAAATACATAAATATTTTAGTATACAGCATAAATTTGTTTTTATTATTAGTATATTCTTTAAATTTAAAATGGTGTAATAAACATAAATTTCGCTTTAACATAAACTTTTATTATATTAAGTATATAGAAAAGCAAGCAAATTACAAAAAAGCAATTCCAAAATGTCAATGTCCTTTAAGCATAACACATACACATATACATCATATTTGGTTTAAATAACAAAGCTGAGAAGAAATAAAAACATGTCGCCACATTTGCCTCCGCTTGCTTGCTTCACCTACCAAGGAAGCACTGAAACACTACAACAACAACAACAAAAAGCATAAGGAAGATACATAATCAAAAACAAGAATTACTTGTTGTTTTTCTCATTTTATAGTTGTTGCATGTATTCTACCATAAAAGGTGAATTGGCAAATACATGATGATACTGCAACATTTTTAACAAATTCAATGCATTTTTTATATAAAGATTATTGGAAAAGCAACAAACTAACAAAAAAAAAAAAACTTGCATTGCAACTTACCACAAATTCATACTCGTACTCGTATTTTGCAATAATTTTTGCCGGCCGGCATTTGTATGCAATGTCAAGTTCATGTGATGGCATTGTTTTTTTTTTTTTTGTAATTACTGATGGCAAATGTTGCAAATACTAAGTAAACATGTGTACATTTTGCTTTATTTAATTTTATCGATGCACTTTTATGTATGTGAATATTTGTTTTAATAATATTTTTTTTTAGACCAACGTAAGAAGAGCAGCATTGAAAAAAATCTCTGCTGAAGAAATTAGTATCCTGCCAGTTAGTGTCTTAGCTTTTTCTTGAAAAATATCATGGATATTAAGGATTTCGAGAGAAAATTCAAACAATATTCTAAATTTAAAGCCAAAGCCTTCTAAATTTTTAGAATTCGGATATTATTTTCAAAAACAATTTGTTTTTGTGTATTCAATTTACTTTTTTACGAATTATAAGATAATCTGAAACCAGAAATTTGAAGGTGATTTAATGAAAATCAATGGATTTATATATGTATTATGGTATATAATAGAGATCGTTACCATTACTTAGTATCCTGTAAATGGCACATTGCATCAAGTAATATTTTGTCAAATTTCAAAAATGTATTACTCCTATCTCTTCATTTCTTGAGTCTTTCTAGGCAAATATCGCAGACTTCAAATAATTGGGTCTACAATTCGCTATGTCTAAAAACTCGGATTAAAAAATTTTCAATGGGCCAAAAAATAATCAAGCGGATCCTATTTATAGATCAGCATTCAACAAAAGGCAACCTTTTCACTGTCAATGCACTTTGGCCAAGTTTTATGCAGTCTTCCACCGATTCAGATACAGTTTACAAAGAATCTTTAGTGGTGATATTAATGCTACTTAAAACAATAATGAATGTAACTTTATTTCAATGAGCTGATGTTTTGTTTCCCAAAATTCAAGTTTCAAACCACATTTTATTTAAATATTAACAGAAAATAATAAATTACCTAATTAGTTTAAAACTCGAGATTTCGAAAATATGTGAGAATTAACCAGATATCACTAGTATTAGAAATGCATTCCAAATATAACTTCTTTGATGTACCTACATTTCAACCTACAATCTAACAATCTCTTACTGACCTATTTTTCTGCCTTTTTCATATTTCAAATTGGTTTTCTTCAAATACGCGATCACACATAATCACTATCAACCGCAACAACAACAGCAATAGTATTTTCATGTCTTTCCCTTCATTTGCATCTCATGAATATGTTCTAAACACACACATACACATACACAAATTTATTGGAGCTTAAGTTGTTGCACTAATATCATTTGAAGCTTTTATTTCTACTTATTTATGTGTTTTATTTCATTAGAGTTTCCACTTGATCTTCTCGAAATAGATGCACACAAAAAAAAGAGTCTAAAAAAAGAAAATATGCAAATGTGGTTGCATCTTGAAGTGACCCAAAAAGATAATAATAGTATAATAATACTTACATATGTGCATATGTATGTATGTATGTATGTATGTGTATACATATATTTAAAAAATAAAGTGCATTTGTTTTTGGTACACTAGCATTTCAAAGAATCTAAAAATAGTGCCACAATATCCAACAACAGCCAGTTTCTCTTTCAATTCATCAATAAATATATATACACACACACACACACACACAGATATACCTTAGTAGGTATATTTTTCTAAAGTTATAAATCAGCAACTTGTTGTAGAACAACAAGAACTTGTTTTTGATTTGGTTTTTCATGCTTGTATTATCTTGAAGACAACAACATTGTTGACTTTAATACTTCAGCTAGTACGAGTACCTACATACATATCCTATTTCATTTTATTTTAGCAAATGCATCTCTTATGGTGTTAGCAAACTTTAGTTCAATGAACTTCACTCTTAGTTACAGAGCAGTAAAAGTTTCATTGGCAAGGAAGAAAACTGCTAAGAGCATTTGCTGATTTACCTTTATCTCGCTAAGTAAGTATACCCAACAAACAAAATTACGGAATCCAGAGACGACGGATCTGTTTACGGTACAGTAAAAACGGTATCCGTTTCTAACTATACAGAAACGGACAGTAGAAGTAGAAGTCGTCCCTTTATCAATTTTTCAGTATTTACTCCATCAAATGGATCCATTTATGGGCCGAAAATACTCCGTTCTAAACGTATCCGTTTTTTCTCTGTAATTTCACCGTCAAGTCTGCATCCGTTTGTATTCCGTAAAATCGTATTTATATATTTCCAGTATCAATAGAAGGTTTCGATTCCAGACTGGACAATTGCCGATTTCGCATTTTTTATGTGAGTAGATATTACACAAAAAATTATTCTCTTTTTAATAGTATCTTTTTCATCCTAATAGGCGCAATTCCTAATAAACGTGGAAAAAATACAAGCTGAAAATTTCTTCAAGACATCAATGCTGTTGAAGAGGAGGACTACTGAAATTGTTAATATGGAAATACAATCACGGAAAATCAAGATAGAAATGCACATATTTGCCTGTCTACACTATCAAGAATAAGTACAGTGTGTTGTGCAATTTTACATTTACATTGCTATGTAGATATGTACAATGCATGTACTTATGTATGTCGTTGTTGAAAATAAATCATATTTATACATATACATTGGTAGTTCTCAGTTCTTAGTAAGAATATATTGTCCAGAAACGGTCCGTCATATCGTATTAATAACGGAAAAGTCTCCGTTTTTTGTAAGAATATACAGTCCGTAATCTGTTCGTCTTGTCGTACTTTCAACGGAAAAGTCTCCGTTTTATATGTTCCCTTTTATCCGTTTGCTGTACCGTTTCCGGATCCAGAAACGGATTCATTTCTGGATACAAATCCGGCACTTCTGTATCGTTTATGGAACGGAAACGGTACGTTTTGTTTGTTGGGTATATATGTAAGTATATACACCTATATAACTAAAGATTCTTAGTGGAGTTGCTTCTTCTGTACAATACAAGTCAAAATGCTGTGTACATTTGATATAGATTCTGAATGAGATGGATCAATGCAGATAAAAATGCAGATAAAATGAATTTGAGTACTAATTTTCAGACTTAAATGTTGGATTATGGTAATCAGGATTCAACCCAGTAGTTTCTCGTATTACATACTTTATCGACTTCTTCTTAATTTCTTAATAGTTTTCCATAAAAAAAAATCAGAAACGTCTAGAAAGTGGTTTAAGGGCAGATGTGATGAATCAGCATTGACCATCCTGATATTACATAGCCGATATTAGATCTTACTATATAATAAATGCAATGATCATTAAGTTCAATCTTAAAAACACTAAGAACACCTAATTATGAATAAGGTAGAAAGACAAACTTCTGCTGCAAATATGGTGGACTCTAATATTACCACATATACATACAAGTAAGAATACATACGCTCATATGCACAGCTTCTTCTTGCCTTACCAAATGCGATTTCATATTTTTTATTTTATTTTTATTTTTTTGTTTGGTGAGCTGCATGCGGTCTACCACTGCCAATGTTAAGTTCATTTAAGCGTAACTACTTGTCTGCAGCAACTCCACCCAATTTAACACAGAGCACAAAAGCAAAGAACTGCAGCAGCGTACATACAGCACGAGCATCGAGACGAATAATATTGGTAACTACGACGATGACAGTGACAGTGACGGCAAATTCAGCTTCAGCCAACTTTAACTTCGGCTGCAATGCTAAAAACTCTCTTAGCAAACTAACCGACCAATTCAACCAGCAACTGTTGAGCCAACTTCCGAGTATAAATGCGCTTCTGTCACACAAATATCAAACAGTTTCAGCCGTGAGCTGAAAGTGAATTCGTCGTCGTGCAGTTAAACTTTCGATCGTTAGGCGATCGCATTTGGTTGATTTGAGTTTGTTTGGTGTTAATAAGAGCAGTTGGTTGTTGGTGTTTGTTTGTTTGTTTTGTGTGTTACTTTTTCTATTTATTCGAACGATTGACACCTTTTGGCGGCAGAGCAACTGAAATCGCAAATAATAAAGTGAAAATGCGTGCTATTTTTGGAATAACCATATCGCTGCTGTTGTTGGTCAACGCTAGTCAAGCGGGTCTGGTGCATCGCCGTTTTCGGGAAGTGCAAGAAACTCCGGCTATCGCTGCACTATTAAGTGCACCCACAACATCAGACTTGCGCGCAGATCAGATTCCAGTGAAAGTAATTGAAATTCAAGCACCATTAGCTATTGAGCTGAAGCCAGTAGCAGAAAAGCAGGAACAACCACTTACCGATGTTGGCCCTGTAGTTCCTGAAACGGCAGCACCAGTCTTGACAGATATTATTGAACCACAAATTGAGATCTTAAAAGCTGCAGTGGAAACAACTGAAATCGCTGAGGACATTGCTAAAAAAGTGGAAGAGGACCAAAAGTTGCGTGCAGCAGGTGCACTAATCGAAGCTGAACGTCGCAAGAATCAGCAAATTTTAGAGGAAGAAGTCAAGCAAGTGATTTTTGAAGAAAATAAAGAACTCTTGCAGGTCGAACTCAAGAAAGTTGAAAAACCAGAAGTAAACATAAGTGAAAAAAAGGATATACAAGAAGAACTTAAAAAGCAACCTATTGAGGCAGAGCAACCACTTATTCCTCTTGCTGCTGCTCCAGATGCTGTTGCCGAGCCAACTGAGCTGAAACCTAAGACATTGGCCATTGTCGAAGCATCAAATGTCAATCAACTGAAAGCAGTGCCTATCATCGACGAGGCTGTCATAGTTATTGCGGAAGAACCACAGCAGAACGTGCAAGTTGATGAGAAGGAAACATTACACGTACCTTCCGGTGAAGAGTTAAATTTACGTCAAGCTACACAAGCCACTCCCACAGCCACCACACAGCAAAACTTTGTACAGCAGCTCATACAGAACTCACCACTCGGACAGTTCATCAGCCAAATTACCGGAACACAAAATCAACAGCAACAGCAAAGTCAGCCACCAGCTGGCGCTGCTGCCGATGAACCTGCGGCACCAGCTGCTCCTCCTGCACCTCCTGCACCACTTCCCACACTTCCCGGTTTCCTAAATCCCGCCAATGCCATTACATCAGCTCAACAGGCGGTACAGAATGTGGTCAACACAACCACACAAGCATTCCAAGGTTTTCAGCAATTCGCCTCAAATCTGGGTAATCAATTCCAAAATACACTCTCCAGTTTAAGTGGACAGAATCAAAATCAATTATCAACTGCAGACTCGACCACACCACGCCCACCTGGTCCCATTCAGGCAATCATTAGCAACTTTGTTGGTGGAAATCCACAACCAGCTGAGCCTGCAACAGCTGCACCTGGCACTGTTGCACAAGGACCTTTCCAGGGTATTATCAGCTTTTTCCAGGGTGGTAATCGGCCACAAGGTAGTGGAGCTCCTGTTACTGCTACCGCTAGCCCACCACCAGCTGAACCAGCCAAAGAACAAGCTCTTACTTCTGTTGATGATAAAATTGATCAGACTCCAAAGAAAGATGAACTAGTCCAAGAAGAAGTCGATCAAGCACTCGATCAAGAACAACCAGCACAAATTGAAATCGAAGCTGATGATGCCACCAATGAAGTACGCAACAGCGAAGAAGCAGGCGTTGATTCGTTTGAAGATGCCCATCCCGATGATTTGATTGTGGTCAATGATGATGCTTCTGGCAGAAAGCAGCTGGAAGTGGTCGCTGCATAAAAATCAACCTCAGCAGTAAATAGATTCTAAGTTTCATAATGCCAGTTTCATTTAATTTTATTTAATTTAGCCACACAGTCTGACTAATTTTGTCGCCGCCATTTTATATAAGGAGATTTTTTCATATCATAAGCTCATAAATTTATTTATTTCACTCATGTTTTTTCTTAATTTTTATTTTTTTTTATTTAAATATATTAAATTCTTTAATTTAAATGGATTTGTTTTTCTTTATTTGTTTTGGATTGATAGTCGAAATGAAACTTTAGTTTTTAAATTTGTGAAAATTAGCTGATATTTCTACTCAAGAATGGATTCGGATAATTCAGGTAGCATGATGAAATATGGTATATGCTCTCAAAAGTTAACTTATTCCTGAGGGTGTGTTTAAATTTATTCTCCGAGAAACATTTTTTGAGGATCGGATATCATTTTTCTACATTAAATTAAACAACTTTGATTAATATTTTTATAGTAAATGGTTTTATTTTTACTTATACAATAAGGTGGTTTTAGAGCAGGTAGTGATATAAAGATGTTAGCAAATATAAATATATAAAACAAAAATTAAAAAAAAAAAAAAAAAACATTTCCAAACATCGAAACCAAAAACATAACCAATTAGTGTATAGTACAGTATAGAGGCTAGTATATTGTATATAGATATAAGCATTTAGTACAAAATTAAACTAGTTCTAAATATATATTTTTAAATATACATTAAGTGGGAATTAAATGTGAGCTAGGAAAAAAATAACAAAACTGAAATGAATGAGCGTTTTTGCTTTAATTTCCATACTTTTTTTGCAATATTTTTGTTTAATAATTTTGATTATAAGTTTAAGTTAAGTTAGGTTGTTTTTGCGGTAGCTTTTATTTTGTTTGAGTTAAGTTTTTAAGTTAAAGTTTTGACATAATTGAAGTTCAGTTTTGTTTTTGGATTGCTGCCTTGCTATTTTTAATAATTATCAATTGAATTAATCAATTAATTAATTAAGCATATTTGCATATTTATACACACACACGTACAGATAAACTGGAATTTTAATTTCTGACTTTTTTGGTTTTTTCTTCAAAGCAAATTATGTCGGTTTGCAATTCTTATTTAGATATTTTTAACACATAAACATTTATATATATGTATATATGAAAAACAAGGAGTACATACATACATATATGTGTGTGTATACATATAAATATTTCTTTAAGATTTTAAGTCTTTGGTTTAAAGTATCTCATTTGATCCTTTTTCTTGTATATTTAATTTATTTTTTTGTTGGAATCATATGTTATGTGTAATTGTGGTATGGTATGCATGTAGTTTGTATGTATGTATGTACTAGCGGATCGTAGGGAACGGGGATACCGATGAAAATCTTATACATTTTGATTGTTGTCATGAATCCAAAAAATATTGTTAGTGTATTTTTGTATATATTTTAGAACCTGTATATAGAAATTGAAGCGCTCCAAAATGTCAAAGTTTTACTTTTCTCAAACAATTATAGAACTAAATGAAAAAAAGTTATTTCTTATTCGTAACGTTTTCGTTTCGTGATTTCTGAAAATTAATACTCAGCTATCGAGAACCGAAGAACTAAAACAGTCCTCTAAATTTTCATTAGTTTCTTAGCAAAGGGTGTGTTGAGGGAGATCAACTTATAGAGATTTGATATCCTTCGATATACTTTTTACTGAGTGTTCTTATTTTTTGTTTGCACTAAAATTTTATTGTGACCAGAAAGAAGTTCTGCAAATTTTTCAGTTTTGTATTATGTAAACTCAAAAGTATTAAAATTCATTTTACAAAGAAGCCGCTTACGGCACTTTTACGATAAAAAGCCGCTGAATGAAAATATCAACTTATTCGAATCAAAATAAATATATATTCCATAGAGCGTTTCCATTGAATTGATATTTCTGTTTCTCGGAATCAACAAAAACCAACGTTTAGTTTTGCGCGATTGAAAGCATAGCATTGAATATTTTCTCTCAGTTTTGAACATACACAAAAGTGCTCCAAAACGCTTCCGGAGCGCTCCATTTTCTGCTAATTAAAACACCAAATGTCAAACATAACAAAGTTAACAAAGCATTTTTGATGATGATAAATATTCTTATAAATATGTATATAAGAGTGTATATGTATGTGTAAGTACATAAATGTTAAAATATATATGTTTATTTATATAAATATGTTTATGTTATTTAAATATATTTTTCAATAGGATTATATTCTGAATAATTAAGGAGGAGTCAAGTGAAGCCGTTTGAATGATTTGTTTGTGTTGCACAGTATCTTTGTTTGTATGTATTTTCGAGTATATGTATATGATTTTGTATATGTTAGTGTTTTTTTTTTTTTTTTTTTTGTTTTGTTAAAAAAAAATCGATTTTGCAAGAAAAACGAAAGTCCAAAGGACAGAAATACTCTAAGTCCTCACAGGAGACTGTGTCTCAGTTTGGTATTGAGAGCCACTAAGCTGGAAGCTGTGTGAGACTTTTGCTTGTAGCTTCGCCACTTACGGGACCCCATTTTGTAACATTACAAAAATGTCCTATTCACTTTCCATTCGGTATCTCGTTTGATTTGCAGAGATCTATTTCAATAACATTCTGGCATGTACGAGTAGTACTCTTTAACAATATATGTATGTTTTTGAAGCTTCTAGTTTTTAGTAATTCTAATGAAATAAAAAAAAGTATTACAGGCATGTTTTGAAATGATTACAAATATATAGATCTCTAAGGTATTTGTTAGGAAGGATTTACGTTGAGTTCAAGCTTTAATTCTTTTTTTAATAATTTGCATTATTAATTTTTTTTTTTAGTTAGTGAAGGTACTATTTTAAAAACTGATAGCTTTATTGTTAGTATGTATATTTAGGTATACAATGAGCATTTCTTCATTCTTGTATTTATTTAATTATGGCAAATTTCAAAAAGACACAACTTAATACATTGGAAGCGTTTTTAATATAATACACAATAGAAATCAATACACATTCATATATATATATATATATATATATATATATATATATAAGGCATAAATACGAGTAGTTACACACTTACTTTTTACAAATACTGCTGATATAATTTTACGTTTACTTATCGCAGTTATTGATTACTTACTTGATTTTATAATTTTCCTTAGTTTGGTTTTTACATACACATCAAATACATAAATGCAGATTTGTTCTTAATTCAAAAATTTCTTATACAAATATAGACTTTTTTGGTTTTGCTTTTCTCAACTTTCTTTTCCACAGATATCTATATAGTTTATTTATTATTATTCTTACTATTGCTTGCAGCCAATTATTAAATATTTGTATATATAATTAAAAAATTAAATATATTTTACATTGTAATATTAATTTTTTTTTTTTTTCTTAATCCAATTGCAACTATTGAAAAATATTCGAAGTAGCTAGGTATTTTAACTAGAAACAGCATTTCATAAAAATTTTTCACATTCCAAATAGCGGTTCGTACCACTTTGAACCGTTCTTCAGAAATAGTTTTAGGAAAAGAAAGCACGTTGCAACTCATTTAAAGGTTGCATTTTCATGTACACTGGCAGGCAAAAGTGGATGACTAAGAAAGCAGTTTCATGACACTGTACTAAAGGAAATTTTACCCAATTCGCTGGCCAAAATTCATTTTTTCGACCTGTCCGAAATTATTATTTTTTACTTTTTCATAAAGCCAATGCAACAAAGCAAATAAGTGTAAGTTTTGTTTTTATGTAAATCGATTTACCGTTGCTCGAGCAGCTGTAAAATATGTTGCTTCTCAATTAGTTTGCAAATAACATTTGAGAGTAATGAATTGTGTGCAAAGTTTTAAGTACGTTTATTTTAAAACAAAATTATAATTTCAAAAAAAATAAAAAATGGAGACAAATAAAAAAATTCGGTCAATTTATTAGTTATGGTAAATTAATCCATATCATTGAGGTGACTTTATACTGAAATGGTGTAATTTTAAAGTGGAAGTTTGAAAAATTCCATTTTTTCTCAGACAACTACCGAATACCAAACTGTGATTGGTTTGTTGTATGGCGACTGCGGAAAAAAATCTTGTTTTTTGACGCGTCGATATTAGAAATTTTTTTGTTAATTTCTATTCATAAATATTTCAATAGCATATTAAAAAAAAATTGGAAGAATTAGTTCATTAAGTGCTAGCATGCATTTTAAAGCATTTTTCGGAAGCTTTTGCTGTTTAACCATAATTATAATCTTAAAAGTATTTTTTTTTCAGAAGAATGCATTTCACAAATAAAAAAAAAACGAAAACAATTTTTTTTTTGGAAAAAAATTTGGTGTTTTAAAACTAAAGTTTCAAGATTGGTGGATCAGGTCTATCTTGCGGAGCAGTGCGATGCATTCTAGGATATAAAAATTTAAACTAAATAATTTCTTAGCTGAACAACAATGAAATTGGCTGCGGATAGCTGCGAATCCAATTTTTATTAACAAAACACTAAATGCATATTGAGGGGAAACTATTAAGAGATTGAAAGTTTTTTTTGTAAAAAATAAAAAAATATGAACAAAATATGAAACAATACAAAATGTTGAAACAGATAAAACTGTTTTTTATGATTTTTGTTTGGATATCTTGACTGCAACGGATTTTAGAGCTATTTTAGTTTTTCTGTTGTATGGGACATGGGCGTGGCAGTTTATCGATTACGCCCATTTTCACAATTTTTTTTTTACACGACCTAAGAGTGCCTCATGCCAAAAATCGTTTTGCTGAGACGATTCCTTACATTTTTTTCGGTATCTCATAACAAATTTTATAGCACTTCATACCACACCCTTATAGAATAAGTGAGCGTGGCAATCTTATTTTCATGTGAGGGGGTCTCTATCATCTAACAAACTTCTGGACCAAGTTTCATATCGATACCCCCATTTTTCGAATTTTGGCCAGAAAACTGACAAAATTTCCTATAGTGCACTGTAAATAGGCAAGAATGTTGGCAAGTCGAAAAAAAATCCAGAAAAGTCTTTACTTTACAGATAGTATCTAAAGTCCGCGAATCGGTCTGAAAATATCTGAAATTTTAATCATAAGTTTGAATTTTCCAGAATGTTTCTACTACAAATTGTTTTAAATTTGCCAGCGCTGTTTCTGCTTTTTATAAATTCAAATATAATTCAAAAATAATTGTTTAATCTTTATGTGGTTGCCCGTGGTACCCGAGTACGCAAGATGTGTTGTTTCTGATTTTTTTATGACAAAAATTAGTTCTTTGATGTTGGTCTTTCTGGGGCTTCTTGCTGCAAATTGAGTGCTGTTGTAAATAATGTGTTGACTAAAATTTATGCTTACCTTGTTATTATCAGAGTGTACCTCTAATGTTAACAATCAAACTCAATTCGTGATACCCGGGCACCACGGGTATACACTTACGTAGAATTTTTTTCGTGAACACATAAAGGTTAAATCAGATAATGTTTACAAGCCCCGTAAGATATTCACGAATATACTAAGGATCCAACAGGGATTGGGAGAGAGAGGTTGAGATTAAGCCAGGCACAAATTTCTAATCATACAATGAAGAGTGAATGCTAAACATTGTCAAAAATTACAAGAGTTGTAAGTTTTCATTTGTCAAAAATTTCTGATTGTTTTTATGTTTAAGACTAAAACTGAGAATAAAGATTAAAAGATTATAATGTCTAAAAAACCGAAATCTTTATTCCCTTGAAGGACAGAGGGCGTCTAGTATGCCAAATTTCCAACGAATACGATTTTCTGCAATGTTCCTTAACTCAGCCCAACCACTTCCGTTGGACCTCATCTCAGATTCTACGGTCTTTCCACGTTAGGTCTTGGCACGCAATATTGCTCTCTCGTTTGCGCAAATAATGGCTATCCCACTGACATTTTAACCATCTGATAAGCGTGTCAATGTCTTCCCGGTTGGTTTGTTTGTATAACTCCGTATTTGTTTATAATTATGTTCACAAACGACTGCAGTAATCTTGTGTTACTACGGCAGTCCGTGGACAACATAACGAAGCTGGATTTGGTTTTATTTATTCGGTTTTGGATATCCAGTTCGGTACCGCCATCAACATTTATAATGCATCAGAAGTAACAAATCTTTCGCCATTTTTGGTTTGGTTGATTGATGCCTCTTTCTTTTCACCAAGGGCCTTCAGCCTCTGCACCATCATCCTTAGTGTACATAGAGTATAATATTTATCAAGTGAAATTGCAACAAAATTTACTTTCTAGTGGTTTATTTTTTAGTTTAAATGTTAAAATCTTGATAACTCCATGAAAACGAAAATTGAGATACCGTCAATGAAGTGGCAGAATCAACTGATTCAATGAAATTTAGAATGTACTTACAACAGAAGTACAGTCGCGCTTCAATGTTGCATTTCTATACAAAAGTTGCAAAATATTTCGTAGTACATTTTGTTGTTCTGTTATTTATGCTATTCGTTGTATGCTACAGTTTAACGCCGAGCCCACTTGTTTTTGTAAAAATAATTAATTGGTCAATTCGAAATTATACGCCATTGTGATTATTCGACAGTATATAACAGCTTGTGAATTGACCAAATATGTTTTTCCCCTACTTAGGATTCAAACACATGATTTTATGCTCAATAATTGAGATATTGAACCTCATCGATAAATACATTCTTATATGTAGGTAATAGTTTCATAGTAGTACTTATACGGATATCTAATCAGTAAGTTATAAACTAGCTACAACGAATATTTTCGGCAACAAGTGCAATTGGAGATACTAATTTTTGGTTCATGTTCGGCTGTATGTATACATATATAATTTAATAAAATACGTTTTTGTACCTAATTAATTATTAATTATTTTTTAAGGGGGGCGCTGCAATGCTGAAGCTTATATTACTTTGTTTAATTTCGCTTTAGTTACGAATGCATTGCTTTATCTAAATTAAGCTTAATTATATGAATTAATTCTTTTAAGGATTGCACTAAATCTTTCTTACATCCGCTCAAACCTTCTCTTTCCAACTTCCTCTCTTCATCTTTCCTCTAATAATAGTTATATTTTAACAAAATTTGTTTCTTATAAATTCGTTTCAGTTCTTTGTGGTAGCGTTGTACGTTGCACTATGGGCGACGTTTCATTTGCAGTCGCTGCCTCCACCACAGCCACTGCAGTTGTTGTTGTTGTCGATTTTTGAGGTGCTACCATTCGCACACGTTCACCAACACCAGGTCCAATGGCAGCATTGCTAAATAATTTCATTTGTCTCAATATTCTCTCAGTAGCGATTATTTGATTGGTACTAGGTCGTGTGTTTTGAGTTACTGGAGCGCCATTGGAAGTTCCTGTTCCTGATGCTCCTCTCCGTGCTGCAGCTGCAGCTGCTGCTGAACGCATTGACCATTCATTTTGTTTGAGCAAAAATTGTTTAACATTATATTCCATCTGTGCAATATCAACGTTTTGTGTTGTTGTATGCAATTCAGCTTTTATCGAGCGAGTCTTATCACTTTCACTGGGGTAATATTTATAATTGAGTATATTACACTTTGGTTGTTCGGTCGGCGGAATTGGCGGTGTTATTGTTGTTACTGCAGTTGTCGTATTAATAATACTAGCAACGGTTGTTGATGACGATGCTGTTGTTGTTGTAGCTGCTGTTGCGTGATTATAATGATGTGAATACGGATGCGATTGCGTATGCAATTCATGATTTTCATTAGAATCCGTAATTGTTGTATAAGCAACCGGAAGACCCGAACGTGTAGTGCGTCTATAAAAAGTATTTGCTGATACATTGAGCTGTTCTTGTTGCTGTTGTTGCGTATTCAGAGTTACACCAATACGCTGAGCATTTTGAACCTTTTGCGATTCCGTTTGCGGGTGAGGTTGATGATAATGATGATTGGTGTTGGTATTGTGATTTGAAGCAGTATCTGTTTTCGGGGAGAGTGAATCTTCGGTTGATTTATTAGCATCATCTCGAACATAAGGGCCATCAGCGCCATCTCCGCCACCACCATCACAACCACCACGACCTCCGTTCGTTTGTGGTTGTGGTGTTGTCTTATAACCAGAATCCATTGATAATTTCTCCATTGATATTGAATCTAAATGATCCAATGTGGAAAATGATGATTGTCTATCTTCTGTACCACCTGAAGAATCCCCACAATGATTTATGACATTTATCACTTGTTGCTGTTGCTGCTGCTGTTGTTGTTGCTGCTGATGCTGTTGTTGTTGTTGTTTTTCCAGCTGCTGTGTATTATTTTGCACCCATTCGGCAACACGATTCAGTTGTTGACGCCGCAATATCACACTCTCTTGGAAGTCAATAACATCACTGATCGAACTGGATTGGGTGCATGATTTTGAATTGAGCGAATTTTTTGAACTGGATTCATTTCGTAGTATCTCATAGTTTGGTAATAAAGTCTTTTCTTTTAAATCAATACCAACGCTAACGCCAACGCCCAACATTGCTGCTGGCATATTAGCTTGTAATTGCATTAGATTAGATTGGTCCTGCTGCTGGTGAACATCGCCATCTTTGCTGGTGTTAGCAATAGTTGTAAATTTTAAATCTTTCGTAGTTTCTATATCTTTATTTGCAGTCTTTGGGTCAACTCTTGTCGTTGCTTGTGCAATTGCAGCAATTGTAGCTGTAGGAGCAGCAGCTACGGAGGCCATTATTTCAATCACACCTGTTGCGCCAGCTTTAATTTCAAGCACTTCGTCAACAGCAGCACTGCCTTTACTTTCACCTCCTCCCGTATCAGTGATACTGCCACTGTCACCTGTCGCTTGCTGGCATTCAATTTCAATTTCATTCCGTCGTGCCTGTACACTTACATTCTTGGCCCATAAATCGTCCCCTATACAAATATCATCAATGTGATCATCTTTTACCAATACCAATTCCTCTATCGCGGCTGCTACCATGTGTGGGGGTGCTGCTTCATCCATTTGCTGCTCCACCATTGATTGCGGCAACGGAAGCGTCAGCGATGACATTGCAGTTGTCTTTGATGTTATAATATCTTTCGTATCATCCAATTCCTCATCCAATAAACGTTCGCGCCTCTTATAAATAATGGGGGTAACGGCCTCAATTGATTCAATATTATCGAGCAATATGTTGCTTTGTCCATTTTGCTGTATACGCATGGCGCAGAGGCGTGGTCCACGATACTTGGGATTCTCAGCCTGAAAATAAAAGATTTTTGAGATCAAGAAGAGGTTCTTCAACCATAAAACTCCATGGAGATACCATTACCTTAATAGTTTTTATCAGATTCCTATTAAAATTTTCAAACATTTTTGCTCCTTCACAACTGCTCGCCTTGCTCCATAAACTATTCACACTGCCCGATATATTGTTGGACTTAATTAAGCTATTATTATTTTTTGCATTGGCAACGCTACATGTACTCGCTGGTGATTTTATTTGATCATTGCCCATTGTTGTTGTGTTAGTAGTAGCTGAGCAGTCATTCACATCAATGATGGTGTTGGTGGTCTTCGCTTTCTCCACCTCATGCAACAACTTCGTTTGTGACAAAGCACCGCATAATAATAGTTTTGCTTCATCTTCCAAGTCATCATTATTGCCATTGCCATTACGATTGCCATTAATTTCAATGCCTCCAACGCCAGGCGATTTTTCTTGCTTCGGTGTGCCAGCAGCAGCATGCGGTTCGCATTTATCTAATAACTCCAAAGCACTTCCACTACCTTCCATAAAACGACGCTGATATCCATTTTTTAGCTGACCACCACCACCACCAACACCAACACCACTAAATCCACCAGCACCAGCAAGATTACTTGTCTCCAGCAAATATTTTTCCGCAGCATATGCACCCAAATGAGTTGTGGGATAGAGCATCGTCGATGTGAGCTTAGATCCACCGCCGGCGCATAAACCATTGCTACCACTGGTGCGATCACACAGGCGATGATGACCCAATATTGGATTCACCATCAGGTCATCTTTCTTAGCCGGTGTAAACAATTTATCCATATCATTTAAATCTGATACGGAACTCTTTGTTTCCGAAATCACAGAATCGCTCGATTTGACTAGTTTCATAAAGTATGGACTGTTTGTGCGAGAAGGTGAATTCAAATTACTATTGCACCGCAGGCACAGCTGCATGAGTGGCTCATTCAGATTCCCACCGATGCCACCACCTGTGAGTTGAAATGGTGTTTGTGTAGCGACGGTATAAGAGCGGGAAACGTCCGCTAGCACTGTGAGATCTTGCTTAGAACATTGGCATGTATCGCAGTGCTTGATCTCACCTGCTTTCAGTTCATTTTCAAGAAATTTCGCCATTATAATTGGTGCAATCATATCGGAATCACTGTTAAGGATAGCATTTTGGATGTTGTTGTTGTGTGAAGTTGTACATCCTGCAGTACTATTATTTGTAGTATTGTTGTTATTATTGTTGTTTACCGTGTCTTTCAAGTTGTTGTTGTTATTATTATTTATATTCAATGTTGAATTTGAATTTGTATCATTTTTTGCATCTGTAAATTTAAGACATTTTAATATTTTTTTCTAATCAAATTTATAATTTATTTCAATTAATTAATTAAATTTATTTCAATAATAAAAGGCAAAGAAATGCAATTCAGTTGATTAATCAAAAAGAAGGTGAAAAAAATTATAGGAGAACGTGACTACTTTCAGTCGTTCCAAGGCAAATCATTTAAAAATTTTTGAATATGGTCTCTTTATTTTCCCCTATCACCTCCTTTTAGATTGGCAACGTATGCATATAACCCTGTATATACAAAACAATTGTATGTGTATTGGAATTAAAAATCAATTAACGCAAGATTAAATTGAAAACTTCATTTAATGTTTAAATAAATAGCTGTAATTGAAAAATAATAACATGGTAATGTAATTATGATATTCGCATCATCAAAAATTTTGGTTGGTGGCAGATGTCGTCCTTGTCGGATTTTTTCCCTTTCGTTCTCTCCTTTGTTTTTTCTTTTTTTAAATTGAAATTTAAAACAATTTAATCGCTTAATTCGTATGTGACCGCAAATATAATGAAATTGTGTGTATGTGTGTGTGCATACATTGTAAAATGAATTTATATGTAAGCAATGCCGAAAATGTTGTCATGCTTATAAGCACATGCTGCAGTAAGGCTGTGGTTATATTACGAGTATGCTCGGCGAACACTATGAAATTGTTGTAGCACCGAACACAAAGAGAGAGTCTTTACTCACTCTCAGCTGAATGTAACCAGCTCAACCGAGCATGGGAGAAAATGTTTTGTGTTCGTTGAACACGGAGAACCAATATAACTACGCACTAACGGTACATAAAGCAAAGTTGGCTCTTGGTAAAATTCCGTGAAAAGATCGTGAAAAATTCACTTTGTTTTTATACCAAAATCTACGCTAAAAACGAGTTGAAGATGAACCCAAAGGCTCAGACACGTCAGAAGTGGTAACTAAAGTTCCCTAAGTGACAAATTATTCTTCACAGATTCATGAACTCCAACATGCTCATAAAATCATTTTAATACTGTTGGGAAATCTGAATTTAAGACCCATAAAGCCTTCCCATAAGAAGCATCACTTTTCCAATGCAGTCACAACTGTTAAAGAATAGCCATGACTTTAATCTAGAGATCTGAATTACAAATACATGCAAAATAGAAATAAAACTTTAACTGATTTTTTGTAACACTTTGTTTATGAAATTTTTCAGTTCAATGAAAATTCTTCATAAAATAAACATACTTAAACAATATAAATTGTAAACACCTTTTTAGAGCAAACATTTTAAAACAAAAAATTCAATCACATTTCTGTTGTGTGGCTGTTCGCTTGCATGGCACAGAGAATCCGATGAAAGCGTTATTTTTCGAATTCCTTTTTGTCAGCAATGCAAAACAAAAAAAACATAAAATCACTGCAATTTCAGTTAAAAATTCGCTTCAACTGTCAATTTACAGAATATTTACGGCAATGACAATAAAAAAGTGGCATATATACGCGCGCATACACAACACACACCCACTGACATATGCACGTTGTCAATAAAAAGAGAGAGAGAGAAAGAAGCACAATATTGTTCATTGCGACTATACTGTCATAACTCAAAATTTGTAATTTTTTTATATTTAATTTTTTTGACTTCATACCACATTAATAGTTAAAATTGAGAATCTAAAAGTATTTCATGAAAAATTCTACATTTTGAGTTATGACGGTATATTCGCAAATGAGCTATATGTGGTAGTCAAGCGTCTGATTGATGAAGTGAAAAACACAACATATTTTTTACAAAAGAATGAAATAATTTTGTTGAAAAAATAACAAAAATCTCAGCGAATAATCCCCAAAAGGAACATCAAACTATCAACTCGAAAAAAAAAGAAAATACAAAAAAATTAATAAATCAAAATAATATATATATGGTATATACAAAATTAAAAAAACAAACTAAAAATCATCTACTAACACTTACCAAGGCCCCTCATTGAATATACCATTGCAGTAGGCGGGAAGGGGCATGGTGCTGGTGGCGGTGAATCCGAAGCTGGAAGAACTTTATAGGAAGCTGATGTAGCAACACCAACACCGCTGGTACTGCCCTCGGAATCTGAATGTGAATTGGTTTCTAAACGCATGTATGCGGAAACCTTTGATTGTATATCGATGGGAAGCTGAGAAGGACCACAGCATTTGAAATTCAATTAAAAATTTGTTAATATATAATTCATAGATTTTGCATTTATACAAGTACTTTACACATGCCCGTATTTTCGGGTTATTCTTACTTACCGAGGATACTTTCTGCGCTACAAAACTGTCAGGCTTGCATTGCAGCAATTGTATTGCTAGATTTATATCAGCTTTATAGCGTTCCTGCAATATGCAAAAGAAAGCGAGAAGAAAAACCATTTCATTAAATATTTTATAAAATTGTAAGAATAAGAAATTGTCTAAAAAATAGATTTTTCTAAAACTAAAAAATGAAAAGCATACAAATTTGACTTGGTTTGTTTCGTTTAATTTATACAAATGTCAATGTTGCACAAATGCAACACAAGTTGAAAACGAAAATGAAAAGTAGAAATACGCCACATATATTTTGTAACCACTTCTCAAGTGAATTCGTGCATAAAAGTATCTCATAGATAGTTACACACTTGCAGTCCTACACAGTGTTGCCACTGCACGCTTTTAGCATTTTAACAAAAACTACAACAGCTACAACAACAGTAATAATTCATTATTTGTATGTAGCATCAATGCAAAGAGATTCGTATTTGTAATTTGAAAGTTTCTGTTGTTGTTTTAAGACCTTTTTCTTTTATTGTTGATGTTTCTGTTGTATGTTGACCCAAATACCTTTGATATCGACAATGGATACGTGGCATTTTAGCACCGACTCTTACTGTGAAATATTTGTGCATCAATTGCACTCAGCACAACAAACGCACATCAGCGTCATATGTACAAGTATGCATAGGAGAAACTGGGGCAGATTCGTCACCTTTTTTTGCTATGCCATCATGTATTTTGTTTAGTGGTTACACACACAGAAATTTCATAGGTTAAATCTACCAACACCAATTGTAAATTTACAGTCAATCTTCATTGTTGTTGTAACAAATTTAATGTATTTATTAATGTTGTTGTAAATTTACTATTTCAAACCGGTTTGTTTATTGTTAAGGGGGGAGCCTCGTTTAAAAAGTTCAAAAAATCGATTTTTCGAAAATTGTCGCAATCAATAGTGGGCAAATTCGAAAATATTTTGGCAAAATTTCATATTGAAATTCGAAGTAATTTTGCATCTACGGCATCTGATAAACCGGGCGCCTACGAGTCAAGCAACTTTGATGGCGATTTTCTCTAGACAATATTTTTCAAATTCGTGAACATGATTAAAAAAGTTTTAATCCACAGATTTTAATGATCTGGTGGTTGTTTTTATTTGTTGATGAGTATAGGTTCTAAAAAACTGAGCAAATTAGAATGTCGTAAATATTTATGTTTTTTTTTTTTTTTTTTTTTTTGGAACAGCAAAAGAAGTATTCAAGAATACAGCATTCAGACAAGTTTTACGTCCATAGTACTATATCCTGTGTTCCTTTTTGCTATTCTTTAAATCTACCAGATTTATTAATAAATCTTAGCAGATTCTGCGGTGTTAAAGAGCTCAGGTGTTCGTCTCCCAACACTCCAGTGCCAAAAATGCTTACTCTGATCCGGCAGAAAGAGGGGCAGACACTAAGAAAGTGTCGTAACTAAGTCTCATCTGGTTTATAGTTTGACATTTTAAGTAATATTTGATGTGATGTTTCTAGTGAACATAATTCCAATTCCAGTTAAAATAGTTTCATTCAAGATGCTATCAAATTAGATAACTATTGAATTGTAACTTTACAAATTTTACTGGTTTTCTACAGGAAGTATTAAACATCACAAGTTTTACGGCAACATTCGAGTGAACATAGGTTTCTTTTGAGCAATGTCTGATATTTAGTTACTGCAAAATAGTTAACTGTGAATTATTATTTGGGTTGGTTAATTTAACTTAACACTTTTTATGGTTGGAGCGATCCTAACCTACATTTTCGATTAGATTTGCTGTTGAAATAGTTTCATTACGCTACAGTCTAACGAAGTCTTATTTTTGATGGCTTAATTTTATATTTTAGGGTAGGAGCGATTCTAACATATTTTTCGTTTAGATTTACCTACAAATTGTGAAATGTGCTGGACTGGGACGTAGGGTGCCCAGGTTCGACTTCACCACCTCTTGGCTGGCAGTATCAAATTTTTAAACTAAAAATTGTCTAAGAAAATAACTTCAAACTTGAATTAATGAGAAAACTCGGTCTATCTCCTCCATGGGCTATTCTAATATAAAAAAAGAGGAGGTATTTCAAAAACTTCCCAGTGGATTTAAGATAATTTAATTTATAAATAATAAACTTTTAATTTTTACTTCTCTACAATTAACTTTAAATTCACTTAAAAAATTTATGACGTAGGTACTTCTTAAAATAACATCACCATGTACAAAAAACTGAAGACACGTGTTGTTTTTTTCCTGCCCAGAGTTCACGACACATTCACTCTGGCTGTCGTTTAGCTTTTAAGCAGCGTTTGCACTGAAAACACAATGCCGAATGTTACCCAAAGTCGAATCAGCCCCAGTATACCTTACATATGACTACAAAATGCTACTATATTATCTCTATGTCTTTTACTTTTTCTTTCACAAAAATAGAAAATGAATAAAATTGTATGTGTGAGTTAGTATGTTTGTGTGTAAGTTAAGGTGCAAAGTACGTAAATATTTTATTTTTATATTTATTATCTGCATTCTTTTATACAAATAAATGAATGCAAGTATTTTAGTTTATTTTTACGAGCTTCCAAGTACAAGACAGTGCGTCAAGGTTCGACAATATTAAAAAAAAAACTTTGCATGTGTATGCAAATTTTCCATGGTATTAAAATTAAAATGTATGGTCCTAAAGTGGCACTCGCACCACTTATACAATATTTGTCACTACTACTGTTGTACTATGTACTACTCACTGCGTGTGGCTGTGACTAAGATCTTTAATTAGAAGTAAAAAGTGAGTGAAAATGATAATAAAACAATTGAATTGAAGAGTCAGGGCACTAACTAATTTATGACTTTAATGCCTCAGGCATCTAAGTTACTGCCATGATTATCGAGTCCTTAGACAAGCATATCTATAACTAGAAAAGCCGTATCTACTACACCGTGTAACAACATGAGCACGTCAACCGGTTGCAGAAAATTGCAACAAAATCAAGATTGCATATTGAAAAACAGCAAAGAAAAATAAAATGAATTACGGTTACATGAACGTGAACACAGAACTCGAAAGCGTAAAGAAGGAATTCGCAAACTTATTATTATTAATTTTTTTTTTTTTTTGTTGTAATAATTAAAATTTTAAATTAATATAATAATAATCTGAAACTTACATATCAGAAATTATTTGTACGAAACAAAATTGATACATTTTATTGAGGACGATGAGAAAATGCTTGTCAAAAAGTGCGAAAAATGTAGGAAAATGCGCGTCAAAATGGCAAAATTATTATTTTTTTTTTTCAAGTAAGTCTTTAATATAATGTTAAACCAAATATCTGAATTTGAATGGGAATTACCCTGTCGAGATAACTCTTGAACTCAATGAAGTTGGATTCGTTCAGGAATAAATATAATGAAAAAGTTATGAATATGATATTGATGAAAACATAAACTTTTTCCCCCATTTTCTAATAATAATTTAAATATAACAACTTCTCTGTTTAGTAGTTCCAGATTAAAATAATTTATGTTTAAAAAATAAATCTAGATTCTTATTTTACATGGAACATCTGTGTATTTAATTTAAGGACTAACTAGACAATATGTTATATTAGGATAATTAATTATTTACAGCCTAAATAAGGAAAATGTAAGCTTATTTTCCTCACTCATAAATATAACCATAATTAAAGTAGAATCTCAAAACTGTCCGTCCAATATCATAACTTAGGATAATTAAGTATTTATAAGTCATATTAGACTTAATTGGAATCTATACAATTTACATAGTTGTTTCACCGCATTTTAATACAAAATTTAAATTCTACTATTTAATTCGAATTCAGATCTCCCAGTCATCATGTTATCATATTAGGTTCTAAGCTAGAATGAAGATTAAAATCACATCCTCGTTTGCACTTGATTAAAATTAAAATTAAAATTTTTACTTGTTATATAGAATCTTTTTTTTTTTTCTTCCTTATAGAAGCCTTCATGGAACGGCAGTAGAATGAATAACTTTGTTAAGTAAGAATTTTGTAAATTGTGTACTTCTCAAATTCAAATGTCATTTATGAAAACAATAGTAGATCATTTATGAAATACAATATTTCTCTACATTTGTTTTTTGTTTTTCATTTTCCAATTCAATTAATTTTCTTTAACGCTTCAGTTGGAATTAAATTTGAGTTTGAATTATTTACGACAATTTAATCCTTTCAGTTACAATACGAAATGTCATAAATATAATTCATTTTCTCTGTGCCTCTCGTTTGGCATGAAATATTTATGATTAAATTAAAAGCTTTAATGCCATTCCGCATCAAATATGTTGCATGCACAAACGCATACATGAACATGCATATATGGTACATATGTATTATTCACATACATATAGATGTGGATGTGCATATTGTACCTAACAGCAGATAGTAGCTAATCAACAATAATTCTACTCACACACACATACTTATACATACATACATACATACATACATACATACAAATATGAAAATATAAAAATGTATTGAACGCTTTCATTGCCATCATCGTAAAACTGTCAAACAAATAACAATTTGCCCCATTAATTCAATTATTATTATTGTTATTGATGTTGCTACTGTTATTCTTTTGTTGGTTTTTCATAATTGTTGCCATTTTTGTTTTGTTATTGTACAACTATGTAAAACAAAATATTTACATGTTCTTCAATGTGGCGCAACACACTCATACTCACTAGCTTTGTAAGGAGAACTAGATTGTGTAAGGAAAAACGGGGAGGGGGGCTAATTTTTTTTGTGTCTTAAAATATTTTTTTTGATTTAACGATAAAATGTGTGAAACATTTGTCGTGTCACATTCCCCCTTCACCCCGCTAGTGAACTTACATATGCATTTATTTTTCTGTATGTCCATCATTGCACATGTAGTTTTGACCCTAAACTTCACAAGTGAACATAAACGTCTCAAACAAATTTTTATTGCTTTTTATTTTTGTAGCGATGGCAAGTGTTTCATCCATTGTATTATGTCCTGTCCCCTTTCTCAATACTTTCAATCTATCTATCTATTAATAAACCAGAGTTAATCCCGCGCCGAATATGCTAACACTGGTTCAACAGAAAGCGGGGCAGACACTAAGAAAGTGGTTAGGCGTCTCTTCATATTCTTCCTCCGAACCAAAAGCAGCCCAGAAAGCGCTGACTCCCCTACCAATCATATTTGAATGTTTGGACCAAGAAAAATGTTAAGTGAGAACAGAAAGTCAGTTAGACGCCTCGAGATGGCAGGTAACAAGATCTTTGTCTGTCTACAGTCTCTCAGTTCCTCTCATTTACGATTGTTGGTCCCATCGACCAACTCATTAATGTTGGTCTTAATGGCTGTAGAGAGTACGAGTCTTGGGCCAAAGAAATCAACTTCTGAACCCTTTCTGGGCAGGAGCTCAACGGATTCATTCTCTGAGATTCCTAAGTGTCCAAGAAACCAAATCAACAGCAGACTTTTATATTTCCCAACACAATCAAGTTTGAATTTACAATGAAGAACCAGCTTTGATGTAGTTAGAGGATTAACAATAAAATGACCCATTGCGTTGATGATTGCAAAAATTTTTGCTTGAAAGAAATAAAGATGCACTTCATAATTTTCAATGGAGTCCTCAGAACCCGAACCGTATTCTGTTTTGGAGCCGTTAGTGAAAATGCGCTCATAATCAACTCCAGGCCCAGACTCCGACTGGAAGCCCCAAACGCCCGCCCCTCTCTAAGTTCAGCTAATGCCTATACATACACTCGTGCACAATGATAATGAAACAAAGGAAATGTAAACATAATTTTAGGCACTGAAAAAATGTTTATTACTCAAAATACTTTAATAAAATTCAATGTAAAAACACATACAAAGGTAAACAATAGATCGTATGCATGAGGATGTGTGTGAGGCCAAAATATAAATACAGGATCCACTAAAAAAATAATGAAATTATGTGTATATGGTTAACTGAATATCCCCTCGAATACCGCATCAAGAGACAGAGGGAAAGAGAGAAACAAAGCCCTGTTAGCTGGTTACAATCCATGTGGAGCTACATTTGAAATAATTCATCCGTTTTTAATTGTATTTGCAATTGTACGTATCTTACAACCACCCTGTGTGAATCGTTGTAACTCATAGCTAATTAAATTTTCTGTTAATATTTTGCTTTTCATCGAATTTTCCCCAATTGGATTGCTGCACTCACTCAAATTATAATAGCAATTATGAATTAGAAATATTAAAATTTAACGTTTTTACGTTTTCATGTCATAGTTTATGTCAACAGCAATAATAACAATTTCAACAATAACAAAACGGCCACAACAGTAAGTGGCCAAATAGTAGTGAAAGTCAGTCACAATGTGAACAATCTAAAATTCAATCAGTATAGTTTTTAATATTCAAATGAAAATGTCACACGCACGCTGCATTAGTTACGATAATATTCAAACAAAAATTATTTTCGGCATAATAGGCGGCGGTTATTATGTAACACAAATTCTGGGTATAACACATTTCCTGTATGAGCAGCAACAGCAGCCACGACACCATAAGCAACACCAACGCATCTACATTGAAAAATCCTTTTTCTGGAATATTTATTGCATCATTCTATTGGCAATAGTGATGGTGGCTACGCCATTCTCCATGCAGGAACTCTACACGCAAATGCATTTTTTACAACAAAACCAATTGTTGGGTTTTGTTGGCTACAATCGTTATATGATCATACAGATTCTCGCTATATTCACGTTATTCATGCAAATTTACAAGCAACGTGATATAATCACGTGCATTAAGCAAATGTTGCATACGCATAGGAAACTACAAAGTATGAAAATGTCAACAATAATACAACATCAGGTTCAGCAGCAGCAAAGTCAACAGTTTCCACAGCAACATTTTGGCAAGCGTGCGTTGTTGCTGATGACTGCGAAATTGTTGGCACTTTTACTCTCTCCCATGTGGACAATTTTCCTCATTACACATGAGAGTGCCTTTGAACGTCCGAAGTATTTGCTAACACTCTGCTTTCTTTACTACTGCCAGCTGCTGATACAAATGACACTAAATATGTACTTTGTGGGCGTGGTTATGTTACAGACATACGTGCATCAGTTGAATTGTCAATTGCAGCAGACACTCTACGATGCATTGCAGTTGAGTCGTAATGGGAGACCGCTCAATCTGCTGAAACGACAACAATTTCAATGGTTGGCCACTGAGCTCCTGCAACTAATGCAATTGCATGCGAAATGCTTACAGCTCAGCCGCATACTAAATCGTCTCTATGGTATACAATTAGTAGCGTTTCTGACATCTGTGCTAATTGAGTGTATCATGCAATTCTTTACCACTTACTTTGTAGCATATAGCCTTGGAAATAGAGGAGCGCCACCTGATCATGCGGGCCGTGACCCCCCTGCTAGCCATGCAGACGCTAGCTCAGTAGATGGAATGTTTGAAGTTGTTGAAACTTGGTTTGATATGATTTTTCTTTCTCGCATGTCTCCTGCAAGTCGTGGCGTTTTGCTGAATCCATGTGCTATAATTTATGTCACCGCTTTACTTATGGACATGTGCCTTGTAATTTGTGCAACACATCAAATGAAATCACGTTTGGAATCAACGCGCATCATTGTTGCTGAATGGAACTTGAGCATGCGTTTCTGTTGTCATGACATTGATGCAAGCCTGAATGACACTGTAAGTTTTTCCAGCTTTTTGCCTCGTCGTCGTTGTTATCAATGTTGATGTTGTAAAACGTAAAAGTGCAAACACACGCAAACACATACACATGCACACATACCAAAAACAACAGCAGCAGCAACAGCAGCAACATGTCGGTTGAGCAAACACAAAGTGCACATTTACTTTGTAGTTAGTAATGGAGCAACACATATGGAAGCATGTACGTAAACGTTCATGTTTATGCGCTTCAGTCAGCACAGCAGAGTTGCCACATAAATTCGTGCAAATTATAATTGAAAATGTATTGATTTTCCGCTGCTGCTTCTTTCTTCTCGCTTCAACTTCCTTCCACCCACATTCTCATTTCTTAATCCTCGTTGCTTAAATGAATTTTTATTCCATTTTCCAATTTGGTGTTTTTTTTTTTACTTTCATACTTTTATATCAACTCCCTTCCCGCACATGTTATTCCAACAACAACAATAAATAATTCTGTTTTGGGTTCTCTTTTTTCATTGGCAGCTTGCACATTTCATGCTGTACTTGAGCATGGAGCAAATTTCATACACTGCATGCGGTCTATTCACTTTGGATAAACGTTTGTTGTTTATAAGTTTCGAAGCGATTTTAACATATTTGCTGATTCTTGTACAGCGTGATAAAGCGGTAAATATCTGAAAACTTCCGTTGTTAAAATTTTATTTCGTATGTTATTGTGTTTATTTTGTGGTATCAAATCAAAGTTAATTGGTTACTCATACGCACTGTGTGTCCATTAATAATGAAGTAAAATAAATAAACAATATTAATTGTTATATACTATTGGTTTCTGTTGTGTTTTATTTTTAATTTCACATTTAATTAGAACTTAATTTAGCTGGCCTTCAGTGGAGATTATGGTGTCACTGAATTTATTATTCGTAAGTAAACAATTGTCTATAGCAGGGGTGACCACCAAAAATATTTTGGGAGCCAAGCAACAACAATAATAACAACATCATCGTCTGTGACACAATGAAAAGGAAATTAAATGATTTTGGTAGTGGTACAATAACAAATTAAAGAAATTTGATCAAGCAAAATAAAACACACAAACAACAATCCCTGATCGGGCGCTGCGAAATAAAAATAACAACCACAATTTTTGTGTTTGTTGTAAAGAGCCAAAAGAGCCCATTGAGCTACTGGCATAAGACATCAACAACACAACCAAATGTCATCAAGCAAAAAACAAATTCATATATTCTTAGCGCGCGACCGCAACAACAAATTTTCATAGCAATGAAATTATTTCGGCAACGAGGCAACAACAAACAAATGTGTCATATGTGCTCGAAATACAACAATTCTTGAGCTTGTTGTAAAATATTAAAATACAACAAACACATGTATTTTCAAATGAGCCATTACAACAAACACAATTTGAAAATGGGCCAAAAGAGACAATTGAGCTTCTGGCTGATCACCCCTGGTCTATAGCAAAAAACAAACCAAAAGTTTCAAATTATAAAAATTTATATTTAAACAAACAAACATTTATATTTAAATTTGATTCTCAAAAATAATTAGATATCGAGTTTATAACCAATTAGCCTGTGACGATCTTGTATACTTTAGCACTAAACTTTAACCACTTTTGCTTCACACTTCTTGAGTATAAAGACGCGATAAAGATCGGAACTGAATTAAATTTAATTCCCTCGAAGTTTAATATCAAAATGGAGTTGCTCGTTGGTTTATAAAATCATCACTTAAGCCAATCGCTGCCATGGAATGAAAAGTAAAAAGTAAAGTGGCAATAAAAACGCAACACTGCTTAAATTTGATGCATTGTAAGTTTTTATCCTGCTTTTATTAACAATTAATTTGATTTTAAAACAATTTTTTTTATTCAATTTTGCTTTTTTTGCATTAAAAAAAATGGTATGATAGACTTTTTTGGTTTTTCCCAATAAAACTTTATAAAATAAACTCAATATGAAAACAAACTTAATAAGTAGATTAGATTATATATATATATGAAAACATATATGTAGGAATGTCTAACATATACAATGAAAAATACAAAGTTGGGTTTTTAGGATTTATTAATAGTTATAGGGTGAAGTTGGGACAAACACAATAGAGACTTTTGCTCCCTCCTAGGAACTGCTAGTAGATATGGGCATATGTGTCTCAGTTTCCGAGTTGAATTAGTTTTTCATACGACTGAATAGCCAATATCCGGGAATGAAGTCATAAGAATATAATCAGCTGCTGAAAACTGTAGGTGGTTTTTAATAGTTTCATCACGATATGCAATTAAGCGCTGTGTGCTGCCATCAATCAGTTAATATTTGACTTAATTATATGCCAAAATTACAATTCAATCTCTCGAGATTATTATTAGATATGGTGACCATATTTTTGAGTTCAAACAGAACAAAATCAACATTAATTGCACCCAATTTAAAATTTTTAATTATTTATTAAAAATAATTTCGAATTCTTACAACAAAAATAAATAAATATTCTTTTTGGCCGAAGACCATAGCAGTCAGTGCCACTGCATAATAGTTTATATGTACAATTATATTATATGTATAAACTTTTAAAATAATAATAAATATTCTTTTAAGACTTAAACAAAAATAAGTATTTCTGTTTTCATACCTTAGAGCTTAAAGTAGTTAGTTAGTAGGTCGATATTTCTTCCTGATAATGAAAATAAAATAACAAAAAGTCATCGCTATATTATTCATTGACAGAGTGTGACATCAGTTTCTTACTTGCTTCCGGTTACATAATTTTTTTTGTGGTTTTGTAATTTAAATTTGTTCGTTTTTGTTATTTTAATTCACATTCAAGATCTTATTTATATCGAATACAGCACAAATACAGAACACATGCTAAAGTGCACAATGTTTCTATTTTTTGTATAAAAAATATATTATACAGAAATATATATAGTCTTCAAATAGAATACTATTCTGCATTATACAGAGCGAGCGAATGGTCACCGTTAACAAAGTTAACAAACATAAGCTCTGTATTATCATTTACAAATATTACTCATACGCACCGCACATTTCACTGCTTTTGTAATAATTAAGAAAAATTGGGATAAACCAATTAAAGTTATTATTTTAATCCCAAACGTTTTAACTGTATTATGTGCATTAATGTAGATAATTTTGCTGATTTTATTCTGCTAATACATTTTAGGACTTATAGGAAATTTTTAATACATATAGGAAATGATTGAAGTGGGATGTCGATCCCGGGATTTGCTTTAAAATTAGGCTAAAAAATCCCAGGACTTTCGGAAGTTTGTTGGTTTTATATAATCTTCGATCGTATTTTGTTATGTTTGAGTCAAGAAAAAATGTTTGCCATCACAATCTTTTGTGACAGTGTATTTTGTAATATATTTTTTTCTTAGTTCTACAAAATTTTAACTTAAATGCACAAAATTTAAATAAACGTAATTTTCAGCTAAGAATAAATAGATTATTTTTTTTCCAAATTTTAGGATGATTTCGAGTTTGCAATAGTTTAAAGTGAAAGCTAAATAAAATAAATTAAATATGAAAAATATCTGTATTTTTTATGGTTTTTGCACTTGACATGAAATACTGCCTAAAAATGTATGCAATAGTACGTTTTTCGGTAGATCATGCAACCATTTAATTACCAAGAATTTCGGAATAATTCGGAGGTTCTGAACAATTAAATGGCTGATAGAGGACTTAAAACACCCGAAAACCTTGTATACCAAATTGTCCATTTCGTCCCTATGTAATTTTATTTATTATCATTAACCCTCTCAGACACGAAAATCAGCCGATTGAATTAAAAATCTGAAAATTGCACGTACATATACCAATATGATGACAATAAAGACGAATCTCAGGTATAGTGACTCATATTTCCTTCAGGTGATGTCAAATATATGGGACACCGTTACTGTGTGTATCATAATTTTCATCACATGCTCTTGTGTCCAATATATTGGACAAATGTCTGAGAGGGTTAATATGAACGTTTAATCACTCCATATAATAATAATTCCTTCGTCCACTTTATATTGATGTTCAACGTGTATATGTGTGTATATATTAAGCCTTAATATATTTAATAACTCTTTCTACACATTAGAGCCCGTTTTAATTCCGCTTTGAATAAAATACGCTTCTTACAAATAATTGGAATCAATTCAAATTTAAGAACATGTTTCTGAAACTCTTTAAATTTTTTACATACTAGAAGCCATAGTAAATATATAATGTAAGGTTGTATTTTCAGTAAGTTACCAGTAGCGACTGTGTTACAGCTTGAATGTGTGTAATTAAATGTTTTCAAAGCATATCATGCATGTAGAACAGCAACTAAAAACGTTGTACATGCATTACATTTACAAATTCAAATGGACAACATCAATGTTACAACAAACGGCAAGAAAGCAAACAACAATGAAAATAACAACAGCAACATGAGCAATGACAAGTATATGGAACAATATTTAAAAACATACACACAGTCACTGCTGCGGAATAAATGAAAATCATAACTTGCAACTGTTGCATTGTAACAATGTATGCCTGCATGCTCAAAGCATGGAATGCATCTCTCATGTGGCATGCTTGATTGGATACTTCAGATTCATACTACATACAGAGATTGTAAATTAATGCAATAATTTTTAATGAATATTTCAAGTGATATATTAAATTTCACTAGAAATTTTATGCAGCATTTATTCGCCAATTTCCAAATATGTACATGCTTAATAGGGTGTATCAATAAACTTTTTTTGGAAAATTAAAATTTCAGGTCAATAAAAAGTTGTCTCTATAGATGCACAAATACCACAAAAAGTTTGCTGGAATTGAAACATGTAGATCTCGTGCAAGGGGTCTAAAGTTTATAGTTTTCATTAAATAATGTGTAACAGGCTTAAAGAACGTATATGTGTAGTCATCACAATAACAGTATATACAGAAGCGGGCAAATCAGACGGCCGTTTCGGAATCCACTACGATTCCTCATCAGTGATCTTAGTGATAGTTCTTAATCTTTCAATATCCTGTATAAGCTACTAATATTTGAAATCATAACCAAGAACTCCAGATTTGATTCCAAATATCTTCACTGAATAGAGATATTGAAAGAAAACTGCCACTACCGCTCTGTATACTTATTTGTTGTTGTGTTTTTCTCATTACTACTAGTCTGCATAACAGTTCGTTATTTCAAAGTCTAGCACATGAGAATGTGTGTGTTTTATATATAATTTTTCTGAATCAGGCCCCATTCAATCATTCATTTCTTAAAAAAAATTTTAATTTCCAATATTTTTTATTTTTATTAATTATTTTATATTTATTTTAGCAATATGGTGTAAAATAAAATAATAATAAATAGAAAAATTGGGCTTTTTTTTCTAATTTAAGAAATGTTGTTGTTGTTTTTTTTTTTTTCTCATTAAATGTTTTATTATTTACGTTTTATGGTTTATTTGTTTTAATATAAACTAATTGCATTCATCCTTATAAAATAATAAACTTTAGGCCCTTGCTGGAAAAAAAGTTTTTTTTTTAATACACACTAATGCTTAATGTTCAGAAAAAATGATAGAGAAAATGATGTTGTTGTTGTATACAGCTACAAGTCGTCAGAATGTCGCAAGCTCACATATGTACACACACAAAAGTACTAATAAAATTAAAAATACAATCACAAATACATACACACACAATTAATGAATTGGTGAACAGTTTATTTGCTACCTTGTAAATATTCATATATGTTTGTGTGTATGTGGATGTGTTCTTATTTGTATGCAGGCATAGAAAATAAATTTTTGTTATTGCATTTCAGCACGCAAATTAAATAAAAACAGACTCACAATCAAGCATTAAAATTTCATTAGTATTTTCTTTGGGATATATACATAAGTGTGTGTATGTGTGTGTGTGTGCTATATAAAAAGTAGGACAAACACAGCAATGAGTACAACAGCGATGTGTTCTCAAATCGTATAAAGTAGAAGATTCTTTTGAGAAATGCGATTGATAGCAAGTTAATTACGTTCAAATACCTGCGAAGGACATTCTGCATATACTACAAAAATGTAATACAAATATATACACGCACACATAAACAATATATAGAGAGTGTATAAAGCAAAGGAGCAAGTAACTTAAAAGCAATCAAAATGTATTCTATATAAACGCCAGAAGTTAGAGGAGAGCGGAGAGCATGAGCATTATTGCATGCCACACAATTAGATATCATCATCATCAGCAGCAACAACAATCCACTGTATCATTGCAGTCAGTAACAAGAAAAACAATTTTCAAATAGAGTAAAGTTTTACTTAATTAAAGCATAACAGTGATGCATGTTACCTCTCTCTCTCTATCTCTCTTTCAAGCAGGCTAGATGACTGCCTTCCTGCTTGTCTACCTGTCGGCTTACCTGTCTGCTTGTTTATCTGTCTTGGCTGCCTGCCTGTTCTTATCAACTTTAATGTAAGCAACAAATAACAAAAACTTACGTAGCGTCTGATAGTTTTAGATGAATATCCACAGAAATGAATATCCGCCGCAGAGCATCCATTCATCCTTCGCCTGTGGTTAAATTTAATAAATATGTTGTGTCATGTCAACTGACACATACAAACATTGTATTACCATACTACTACTACTACAACTAAATATACCCCACTTGGCTCCCCATCACTCCCATTCTAACAAAAACAAAAGTAAAACATCACACCGCTAACAGCTGAATCATTTGAATTTACGCTTTTTTCGAGCAAGGAGGTGATTTCTTCTTCTTCCTCTTCTTCTGCTCAAACACATTATAGCTTTTTTTGGATGACATCAGTGTTTTCCTTACATATTCTTTCTTTTCTTCTTATTACTTTGGTTTGAATTATATTGGTTTTCAGTTAGCATTACCATACACTGTGAAGGATGCTGCGTATATATATGTGTGTGCATTAAGGTGCCTTAGGTACTAGCCCTTCCCAAAAACTTTACTTTCGGTCAAATAAATGTCAAAAATAATAGAAATTCAAAATTATTAAGTTTCACTTTAGAACATTTGGAAATTTTAATTATGGTGATGTTCGTCAATATAAGACTTGTGGATACAAATGGATTAATTATGTGTCGCTCTCACAAAATTAGTCATATCACAGAATAGTAGCTGCCGAAACACTATACAATTTTCAGAAGTTTATTTTTTTAACCAATCCAGCTCACGACAGCTTTTTGCTAAAGCCAAGATATTTTACTAATCATCATAAAATAAAACAAATTGCATTTTTAGGAGAGGTGGCAAGAGCTTTCTTTTTTATATGTGACTTGAGGCACCTTAACATACATATGTATGCGAATATGGAGCTTTGTGTGTATACGTTTTGAAACATGACAGCATGTAATTTTAGAATGATGAATGTATCACATGGAAATTATTATTATTATTGAAAATTATTTACTCAGCAGTTTTTTAAATGCTTTTTTCTGCAATATGATATCATTGTTAAATTTTTTAGTTGGTTATATATGTGTACGTGATGGTTATCAATACATTACTACAATTACATACATATGTATATTATATTCAAACTAATTATATTTACGGACAGACATTTTAGGGAACATTCGTCCCGTCTTGTGTTTGGAGAATAAAATGGATTATGACCTTACCGATAGTAATTATTCTAGCAATAGCGAAAACTACGGACAAATGATTTCAACCAACAAAACTAATCGTAGCGGAGAAATCAACGTTCGATGTTGGCAACAGTAGGGCTGTTGGGCAACACCTGCGAAACATTTGGCTACTGAATATTGTATCAAAGAACTTACTTATTTTCTATGATCATTACAAATTACATATGTAAAATAAAAAAAATAAAAATACTTTGCAATGAATCAATGACTTAGGCAGTTCTTTTCTGAAACTGTAAATTTTTAATTAAGCAAAACTTTGTTTTTTTAGTCCAAATATATTTCAACCAGCTATAAAATAAATTACAAACAGAAATAGCGGAAAATGTTAAAATTCTAGGGATTATGCCATATTATTTCAAAGGGACCCTAGATCCAATTGGTTCATCCAAAATAAAAAATTAATATTAATTTAATAAATAAAATATAATAAATAAATAAAGGCAAAGCAAACAACAAAAAAAAATGTGTCAACATATACATTGATATACATACACACAGTCAAATAGCATCTAATGTACTTAAACGCACTCGTGGCAAATCCACTTCGAAAACTCCCACGCTTCACGATAATGGATCGACAACTAGTTTGCGCAAGCTCATGGACAAACGTTTCACAAAGCAGTGCGACAAAATATCTGAAAAGATACTTATGTCGGAGAACAAAATTCTTGATAAACTTGACAAATCGCTGATTTGCAACGTGATCAGACCTTGAAGTTAAAGAGAATCTTGAATTCGGAATTTACAATAAATTGTGCGGAGCCGTCAACGCAGTGCCACCGATTCTTAAAAGCATTTGCCAGCCTACCAAAAACAACAACAACAGTAATGCACACTTTCTCGATCCAATGATCTGGGTAAAATTAAACACCCCGCAAGACAAAAATCGTGTTTTAAAGACGATAGCAAACTTTCGACGGCAGACAAATGACCTTCTTCGAAAATCTAACCGAAGAAAACCACAAGATTTTGAAGAAACACATTACATACAATAAACGAAAACAGAAAGGTAGCAAACCTTCACTCTACGCGGACTTGTTTTTGTTAAACGCACTTACAACGATTCCCCAGTACACATAGGGAATTTTACAGTTACAATACTAGTACTAGTAATAATAAAAACATGCATTAATTCTTATTTTACATGTGGCCACTTTTCAACTTAAGATACGCCATACATTCTATTTTTCAAGTACTAATTTTTAGTTCATTTTTAGCATGCGTCGCATTAATCGTCTCAGGAGAATGTGTACTTCCCGTGGTAGGAAAAAATCGAGAAGTTAATTTTTATGTTTAGGAGCCCACAAATAGTCAAAAAAAACTATTCACGAATGTTTACCTGTCCAGGCTTAGCCGTACGCGAGGTATACAAATGAGTGCAAAAAAACGTTCAGGGAGCTTTAAAATGCTCCGATTTACACAAAATGTGTCTGAAACCGACAGAGGAAGGTTCTGTCTACATAAGAAACTTGTTTTTTTATACATCTTTTTTTTTATTCAGTATTTTAAATAATTTTTTGAAATTGACGACTCAAAAAAAAAAAAGACAGCACAAAAAAAAAGTGAGGTTGTCCCATAAAAGTCACGAAAGTTTCAAACGATAGAGGAAAAAACAAAAAAAAGTCAATAAATTTAAATCGAAGTCAGCAAAAATTTTCAAATTCATGTATACATATTAGGGCGTACCAATTTTTTTCTTAAAGTACTCTGGCAGAAAAATTCTATATTCGATTGTGATCAACTTTGCCAAAAAAAGTATGGCAAAAAATGGATCCTACCCCCCCTAAAATTCGTAGATGTTTCAGTGCTACGTACTGTAGTTGTTTAAATAAAAATTGATATTTACGTTTAATATTACTGAACTTACATGAATTTTACGGGGGGGGGGGGGGGGAGTTTCGGGTAGGTTCCACTTTTTTCCCATACTTTCTTCAGCAAAATTGATCAGGATCAAATATCGAAATTTTCTGTCAGAGTACTTTTAAAAAAAATAATTCATCCATACAAATTGATACGCCCTAATACATATGTGAACGAAAATCCTGAGAGGGTTGAAGCTGTATTTTACTTCATATTGCTTCAATGTCTTGAATGAATAACATTTGTACGAGTCCCAGAGACAATTCTCACCACATGATTCGGATTTTGTGTAATCCATGGATTGGTCTGAAAGTTTGCCACATAAGCGTACAAAGCCTTGAACGAAAAATTTATGAATACAGATACATCTTTAAAAATTCAATTCATATCTTAATGATGAATTATTTAAAGTTCACGGTTACAAAATCTTCCATGCAAATAGGCAAGGTCATGGTGGGGGTGTTACAATATTTGTGAGGTAAGGAATTTCGTGTAGACTGAAGTGCAAGTCTGATGCCGATAGCTTTATTAAATACATTTTTCTTGAAATGATTTGTGGTAATAGTAAAATTCTTATTGGTTGTGTCTGTAGGCCCAATCGTTATATCGATGTGGCTCCACTAATGAGTACCATTGAAAAAACAAAACTTTTATATTCCGATGTGAGTTTAATAGTAGCATTTTAAAACATGATTGTCTAACTTTTGCCTTGTTGGGCTTGGGCTTATATCCTGTAAATAATTGTACTCTAACTCATTTCACCAACACTAGTTGATCTGTTTTTTGTTATCAATCCTCCGTATGGCGCTCCTCTCTGTATGACACACCATTACGTTTTCAACATTGCATGTCATTGGAAAAAAGCAGTCCGTTTTAAGCTCCTTTTGGAGTGCTTCGAAAGACCTCTCACGAGATCTTTGCGTCAGCAGTTCGTTCGCTTTTTTCCACTGCCCTGCTCTACAATATTCTTCTTCTTTCCGAAATGCTTCAAAAGACCTCTCACGACATCTTTAAGTCAACAGTTTTGTTATTTTAAATTACGATGATTTTGACGTCGTTTGATTCGGAAACAATTGCTTTTCGGCAGCTTGTGTTCGTTAACAAAACAAAAAGAACAAGTGCTGACCTTATACTCCCCAGACGAGCTGCTGACATTCGGGACCGTGGGGAATGAATTCAACTTCAACACGATTCAGCGCAGTGCGGAAGTGAATGTGAGGCAAAAGAAAAGAAAGTACTTAAGTTTTTTTTCTACTCAATTAATTTGCACATATAAACAATGTATCAAATTTAATTACCCATAACAATTACATTTTTTTTTTTATAAGTTAATATACAACAACTTGAGCATAATTGCATCAGTGCAGCAGCAAGTCAGCAACTTGAGCAACAGGTTCGAGCGCGTACAAAGTTGCGTTGTTCAAATTCAATTAACTTCATTGTGGAAACTTAAAAACTCATATACATGTTTACATTTAATAAATTGTGAATGAAAAACAAAAGTTATCAACTACTCGTTGATTCAAGCTTAAATGGATTTTTATTAAATACCACTTTAAATAAAAATGGTTTTTCTTTTCGTACATCTCATTCCGTTCATTTGTTGATTAGGTTTTTACTCGAATCTTTCAAAAGAAAAACAAAGCACCAACCAAAAACTGTATATGCTGCAATATCTGCCTACAAAACACAACCCAGCTTAAGAGTGCTTTAACCAATTATGCAAAGTGTATATGTAGAGAGGAAAAAACAACAGCAACAAGATTGATAGATTCTTAAAATACATACATAAAAAAGCTACCCTTACATTTTCCAGTAGACGAAAGCGTAGGTACATACCATATGCCTAAAAACACTAGCAACAATAGCAACGTCTACGTCTACATAGTATACCCTCATGCAAAAAATATTAAGAATGAAGAAAGGTAATTGAAAAAGCTACAGACGGTAGACATATTAAGTCAAAGTGAAGCTCACATTAATTACAAAGTCAACTGACATTCATTGCTCTCTTAACTTTTTGGCATTTGTCAAAAATGACACAGTTTCATCATTTTTCTTCTCTCTTCAATAAGCAAACTGAAATTCTATTGAACTAATAAATCAATAAACTAGTTTGTCAATTTTAGCAATATACTTTTACATAGCATATACATAGAAGAAATAGAAGAATTGAGAATAGCTGAGTTAGAGAAAAGATGATTACCGTTTTTACTTTGAAAACAAAAAATTTAATATTATTTTTGGCCTATAGAAGCTCAAATCATTTAGGAAAAGATATGGAAAAAATCGCTTTTACAAACTTTTCATGCAATGAAAATTTTCAGTAGTTTACTTGAAGTAATCTGCAGCTTTCTTTCTTAGGAAATTTTGAAAACTTTAAAGATAGAAAAATATTTAGAATTTTGAATTATTTTTCATGGCTGTAATTATGGTTGTACTTATAAATCAGTTAGAAAAATTCTGAAATGCCAATTTTTGCCAACTGGCACTTCATATAATTTTAATCATTAAATGTTCTTATAGATATTATATTATTAATCAAGAAAAAATTCTGAGTTTCAAGCCCCGGACCTTTAGTTTTCCTATTTGAGGTTTAGTTTTTTACTTAAAGAAATCGATTAAAAATAAGCAGAGAACAATTTCGTAGGCAAGAAGATTACACTGTACGTAAAATTTTAACTTTTGTAAAATTATTAATTTTCCAGATATTTCAGATTAAAATTTGGCCATTTCAGTGTTTTTGACGTCCCTACAGCGTTATTAGTTCCAGAGACTTATGCCTTCTCTGAAGCATTAAAAAATTCGGTAGTTGGAAAAAATTTTATTTTCAATTCAAACACCAGAGAAGATTGTGAGATTGCATACAGTCTTCCTTAGAATATTTTAAAAAGTTCAAAAGTTAAATTTTTGTATAAAGTAGATACTGGCTAAGCTTTGATAATATGAATTTGTTATGCAAAATAGATTCGAATCAGAAATAAAACAGCATGCTCTCTCAACAAACACTGTGCACACAGAGATTGTGTTCACAAATATTTTTTTTTCCAATTGTTTTTCTTTGAGTGTACTTTACTAGTATTTACCACTGTACGCGTACAATTTCAACTGAAAAAAACTTTTACATGAACACAAATAACCTATTGCTTTTTAAACACAACAACACAACCCCAACACATGCCTGATTGAACTGACTCAACTGTATGTGTGTATACACTACCCTCCCAACTGTCGACCTAACTGCCTGCCTTCCTGCGTACCTGACAGCTTGTCTGCAAGTGTTGCTAAGGTAATTTTATGCTTTTTTATCGCCTCGAAATCAAAATCGATTTTCTTTTACTTTTTGTTTGTATATTTCAAACGCTCATAAACAATTTGCATATATGTGTGGATACGGTATAGGGTACTCCTCTGTGATAACATATGGTACTCGTTCAAACGTACATATGTATGTAAGCATACGAATATGTAAAAATCTCAGCCTTTTCTTGAAAACATTTTACACTTTTAACTAAAATTTGTGTTAAATTCAAAAAAGGGCAGGAGTTCACAAAATATCACACACATGGTTAACATACATACAATTTGTCTTGTATAGTGTAAGTGCAGGTATAAAGAACAGAATTGGCGGAAGTGGAAATGAAAAGCTGGAAGTGGGAGTAAATGAGAAAGAAGGCAAGCGATTTCGATTTAATGTTTATTGATGTTATAACCAAACCCATACACACATACAAACATATTCACATACAGACATGTGTGAATAAATGTATTTCCATCAATGAGTTTGCTGTGTTAATTTTCCTTTCAATCCTGCTGTTGCTGTTATTGTTCCTCCTGCTGTATGTTGTTGATTGTTGTTGCTTTTGTATATTTTCCCATGAACGCTAATGAATCACTTTTTAATGATGCTCTCTCTAAAAATGTTCACTAAATTCACATTTTTGTGGACGACATATATAACTACTGTATACACAAACTCACACACACACACACGTACTATCTTACCCATATATTTTTTTGCAGCAATTTATGATAATTACCCCAAATTTTTTGTGGGTGGAATATATTAATAAAATTTAATGGTATTTATTATTCTAAGAGCGGGATATTTAGGTTATTTATGTACACACATATGTTTTTAGTGAGCACTAGGCAACAAGTGCTAAACTTTTTAGAGAAAGTTAAAATTAAGGGTTGATGTAAAATTTCTACTCAATGAAAGTTAACAAAAGTCAAAATCAGTGCTGATCCATCACACAAATTGTGGACCCTGAAACGAAGACCAAACGAAAAGAGATCTGATATCCAGTCCAAAAATTATTAAACAATAAGTCAGAGTAGTTCTATACAGAAACTGACAGAAAGTTGTTCTCAGGCTAGTTCAAGCTTCAAGAAAAAAAAATGAGAAAATATTTAACAGCCCAAATCTCTATACCATTCCACCTCTTAACAGGCGCATACTATAACTTACTATGAAAAAAACAATGAATAAAAAACAACAAAACTCTAAGATACCCCTTGAAATGTAATATCTCATGATGAAAAATTCTACAGCATAATGAAACTTGAAGCAGGGAAAAAACTATTTATGTATGTACACATACATTAAAAGAGCCCAAAAAAATAAAGTTTCCTTTCCTAAATATAATATTTGGAGAGTCATTCGGACTCCTGCAAATGTGCCCTCGTTGCCTCTGAAAAATGGAACATCGTTTTATTATGTTTTTTGTAGACTATGAAAATTAAATCTAGTTGTTAATTTTCAAAGTCTGGACTACTGTTCGATGTTTCAGTTTCGTTAAAATAATGTATAACAGGCTTAAAGAACGTACACCTGGGTTACGATTCCAAATATTACTAGCTTATATAAGATATTGAAAGATTAAGAACTATCTCTAAGATCATTGATGAGGAATCGTGGCGGATTCCGAAACGGCCGTCTGATTTGTCCGTCTCTTTATACACTGTTGTTGTGATGACTACATATATACGTTCTTTAGGCCTGTTATACATTATTTAAATGAAACATCTTTTTGTTGGCCACAAATTACAATTCTTTTTAGTTTTATTTTAAAAAATTATTTCCAAAATTTCAAAAATTTTTATTCAAATATTTGAAAAACTAAAAGAGACACTCTAGATAATAACAAAATTTCCAAGTGTTACTTACATTGTAATTTTTTAATGGGCACCTTTAATGTACATACAAACATTCACTAAAAATTTTTAATCATGAAAATGCTTGGTAAAAATTTATTTTGAGAAACCTTTTTTAAAATAATTTCATTTATGTACGCACGAACTACCATTAACACTCAATCTATTCAACCAAAAAAAATATTGAGCAGCAACATCCCCAAAGAATAAATAAATAAATTGTGGCAATAAATAAGCTGTTGCATTCCAATCCTCAATGATTTAAATTTAGTTATAGTCACACTACAATGTTACGATTTACTCTTGATTAATTTGATTTCTGCAAGCGATTGTTGGAGAATGTATGTAAATTCAAAAGTTACACTTGTGCACATATTAGCTACACTGTGTATATGAATTGCCCTTCTATACGTACGGGTCCTCATAAATAAATATTTACTTTTTGCACAAATACAAAGAGTATTAAATCCACACATTTATATTTATACAGAATACGCACACACATTAACACAAGTATACATAAATACACACATACATTTAAATTGTATTGTATATTTCATTGGACACTGAAAGGGAATGAAAATGTATATGAACATATGTATTTTGGGATTTGAACAATTTTTGAATTTAAATATTTTGGCCATAATGTCGCCAACGAATGCAAAAAAAATATTGATAAAAATAAAATCCATACAGAAAAGGACATCAATTATTCATTGCATAGTCATAGAAATCTCACGAACACAAATACAAGTACCAAATGCCCACTAGGGAATAATGCTTAGAATATTTTAACACTAAAAATCGAACCTGATTTGGCATTTGATTAGTAAGTATTTTTTATTAATAAATAAGAAAAAATTCAAAAATTCTTAATGTATTCAAAACGGTCAATGAATTTCTTTCATATTTCTAATCAAAATATAATAGTGTATATAAGGGCGGGTCAATTGGTTTGGGTGAAAAAGGCTTGCGAAATTGTATAGGGAAAGAAGAATCTAAGGATGATTCTATTTCGAGCCTCCGAAATTTCTCAAACAGGTATTAGTTGCTATGCATATAAGATTTTAGTGAAAACTATGAGTCTCTTTCTACAAGAATTGCCAATAGCGGTGACAATTGAAAGTCGAAGGAAAATAACAAGCCGCTCTGGTGTATATTATTTAGGGTAGATCTAATTGAACGGAAAGTATTTCAGAACATAAAATTCCTAACAACTTTGCTGAATGAAGTATATTTCTATGACGAAGATTGACTGTTAGTTTTACAAGGTGTAAAAATAATCACCTGATTCGATTCAACTCTTTTTCTAAGTTTGATTGATTGATTGATTTAGTTTTCTAATATGGTTATTTGATTTTTGAATGTGATATACAAGTTTGAACCCTTTTTAAGGCATCGTCCAAAATTTTTTTCTTGTTTCTTTTGCGAAAATTACCAAAGATAATTTCAATATATTCCAATTATTCCGTGTTCTTGAAGAGAACAGCGATCAATGATTTGTCTACGTTCATTCTATTTCTGTTAACTTCACTAATGTCCAAGTCGCGATGGCATAAGACGCCATTCCTAAAAATGAGAGTATCATCCGTTGGGATGGGCGATTTAAGAAAAAATAATAGTGTTTTGAAGAGATCAAATCATTCACCAGTTTTGATATGTGTGATAAGACAGACACCATTCAAATCAGATGTCAGAAAGACCTGACCAATATTTACTAGGATGTCAAAAAAGAATAGCAACAAGTTTGTAGAACAGTAGTGGTAGTTCGTTTCAATAATACGATTTAGTGGAAGGTGTTATCTAGTAATTCTCATCTGCTTCACAATATCTCCGCTTATATGGATTGCTGAAATATGGGAACCATCACCAAGAACCGATCGTCTGCTCTGTTGGTTCTAAAAATTGTTGTTATCCTTCTGGCATAATATTATCATTAAACCTATCAATTTTAATAATAATAAAACAAGAAATTTAGGGAAATTTGAACAAAACATTTCCAAATGAAAAAAAACAAATAATAAAAGTTTTCAAAAAATATATTAAGACTAAGGCGCGCTATTATGATTATGCCTTATAATTTTGACTGCTACCACTATGTAGTAGAACTATAGAGGAGCGAAGAAAGCAATCGATAACAATTGGAGGTGTATATAGGTGTAACCAATCACTTCCGTTGGGTCCGTACTTTTATTCTAAAAATTCTTATGTTTTTTTTTTAAAAAAAAAAGAGGTCCATGATTGTCCTTTGTGTGAATTTTAATTCCACATAAATATCTTTACATGATAACTACTAGTGCAATTATTAATTGATGTCCATAAGATTAATGTCGGCATAGCCGATACAGGAAAAAAACTGTAGGTGTGCAATTTTTTCTTTCGATTCCTTCAAAAGATTGTTAAAGAGTAAAATTCGTTATTCCCAATTAAATATGATTTTCTACACACACACAAACATTTCTTACTGGGCACACCAGAAATAAATCCTCGTACACAAATACCAAAAAAAATAAAAAAATAAAACCTCTAAAATTAACATTTTTCTTGACATTTCTGTCATTCATATGCAAAGTTTATATTTTCATTTCATTTCTCTTTATATGCCATTTTGCTTCTTATTGTTCCACTTCATCTTCTTCATTCGACACAAAAAGTTTATATAAAAAAGAATAAATGCTAAAAATGGTAGTGGGAATATCTTATTTTTAAAAAGTTTTCATACACTCATAAATATACAGACACATACATGCATACACACACCATATTCATCCATCTATCTATGTAATGCACGTTTAAAATAAGTGAGTGAGTTGAGGTTGATTTTGAGAATTCTTCATCAGTGCCACTCGAAATAATAAATGAGCGTATTTATGTTTATGTATGTATGTATGTGATTTTAGTAGTAGTACTTGTACTGCAAGTAGTAGCTGTTGTAGCAGTAGTAGTGTTAGTTATAGTTGAAGCAGTAAACTTTTGCACACAAGTGGTGCACGAATTTAAAAACACAAAAACTAAAAAAAAAGTTTTGTTTACTTTTATATTTTCATTGCAAACATTGGCATGCAAATCTTCTATGAAAACCATAAAACTTACACATACACACTCACATGAACATGTATGTATACACAGGAGGGAGACCATAAAGCTTCAGCATGGTTTTATCAAGGCTTATGTCAAGGTATTTTTTGTCTTTTTTGTATTGATTAGTTTATAAAATGTAGACGTAAGCAAGAATCTTTTTTAAGAACTTAAGAGTAAATAGGATTCTAGTGCTTAATTTACATTTACATAGTAATAGAGTGGGGTAGCAGTAAAGCGAAACAGGAAAATAAGGTTAAATTATGTAGCTATTTTTGTTTAAAATATCTCAATTTATGTTAAAAATAGCTGAAGTTATTTTTGAAATGTAACAAATTAATTGGAATTTTTATTTTAAACTTGTTTTGCCATAAATTAAATAAAAACAATGCAATCAATTAACTTTATTGTGTACATAGAAGTAATTGGATTTGATATTTTTTGAAATTTTTAGTATTTCAAAGTAATACCAAACAAAAATCTTGTATACCAGAAAAGTTATAACATTTAGTTTGTTGAGGATTTTGCTTTTTAATTCACTCATTAGTAAAAAAATAATTTGTTATTGCATATCGCTCATTTACTAAAAGACTGTCATAAGTCAAAAAACACGATTTTTGAGTTAATGATGCAGAATTATTCATTATATCATATTCATATTCATACTGTGTAAAAATTTCATATTAATATCTTGTATACTCTGCGCGTGAGAATTATAAGATTTCTTCTTTTTTCTGCAAAGTGGGAGTCAATTGAAAACTTTAAACGCGTTTTCTGCAAAATCGCGTTTTTTGAGTTATGACAGTCTTTTAATAAATGAGCGATATATGCTACATTGCAATTTCAGTTTCATTCACAGATAACAGTAGAAATAAAAATTATCTACGCTCTTCCTCAACTTATTTTTATTTTTCCGAATTGTAATGGCACTACCTGATCCAGAGATTCCCTAACGATCAAAATGAATGAGATTCTCTTTTAACCCCAACCCCGCACCTCTTCTCCTAGAAGCCGCTAGTGGGTATGGGTGTATTGCAGCGCTCAAATAAAACGTCAACTTTTTATTATAATTGTAATTGCTTGTCTAATATTTTAACCTAGGTATATTTTTTCCATTTCAAATTAAGTTATAATGTCATTTTGCATTTTTTTACGAGTATATCTTTTTTAGCAATTGTGTAAATTGTGTAATACTGCACTCCCCCTCGCTGAATTCAGACATTCGCAGTCGAGTAAGTAATTTCTTTCCGTATATTTTTGACAGTCATTGCAGTTATTCGCCGTAGAGTCTTCGTTGCCTATATTAGATTGTTGTCATTACTTATTTTCCTTTTCTCTTCTGGCAGCTTTTACATTTTTGCTGTCTTCTTTTTTTTCGTTTTGTTTGCTTCCCCTTGTTTGACTTGATTTTAAATGAATTGTCATTATTTTTAGCATGTTGTACATATATATAGTTGTAAGTAAGGTGAAAAATACGTGTTAAGCACTGTGTATATAAAAACAACAAGTACAAATATGATAAGAGATGTGATAATAGACTTTACTTGCGTATATGTTTTGGTGGCATATTTGTGGTAAGACAATAAATGTGTGTAATTTGTAAAGTTATTCTTGAAAAGACATAACTTTATGAAAGAAAAATACTTTGCCAAAATGACACAACTCCCCCTAAAAGAAGAAAATACCTTGGCCATACTTAATTGAATGAGTAAAGAGAGAGGAAAATGAGGAATATACACAATAATTTCTTTATCAAAGATGAGCTTTCTAACTCACCCTCATCAGATATGGACTCAATGAGTCAAAAGATAATCTGCCTTCAAATTTGTGCATGGAAGTACGATATGTCCAATAAGTTTCTAAATTTAGATTGTTTCCGCAATATTATAAAAACAGAAACTTTTTATTTTTTATCTATTTCATTTAATTTATTATAAAAAAAATTAAAATTCCTTGCCATCAGCAACAAGCACTAATAAAATTCGATCGATATAAACCAGATTTACACCCATTTTTCAATCAATGTGAGTTAAATACTTTTTGATATAAAAAATAACAATTCAACCTCGCACACACGTGCATACACACATACGCAATTCGAAATTCACCCAAACGAAAATAAAACACAAAAACAATACACACTTTGTGACTATATGCGAATATTTGTATCTGTGTATATATATGTGTGTTTACGAATACATACATATGCGGCGTTTTCATTCAAACTGAAAATCACCATCAATTTCTGATATGGATGGAAAATAGAACATTGCCCCCAGCACATAAAACATGACTCAGAGCTTAAAAGCGAAATATTCGCGGAGTATGTGTATGTGGTAGTGACAGCGGTGGTGAAGTATGATGTTGGTATTGGTGTATAGGGTGTATAGTATGTGTAAATGACTTTTACACTAGCCCACATGTACATGCATATAATCTATATATATAGGATATTAGGGCGTGCCATTTTTTTTTTTTAAAGTAGTATGACAGAAAAATTCTATATTTGATCCTGATCAACTATACCAAAGGAAGTATCGCAAAAGAAAAATGGATCTTACTCCCCGTAAAATTCGTAGAAGTTTCAATAGTTATTTTTATAGTCATTTTGAATTTTTTATAATTCTAAAGTGCAAATTAACTGCACTAGAGCTTATAAATCCACTCAACATGAATTGTTAAAATTAAAATTGAATTTGATTATTTGAAGAATTGATCATTGGATTTACTTTCGGATATTTTTTGCAGTACGGCCATTCCAAAAAAATCGAAACCAGATAAGTCGGCTACGAACTTTAAAAAAAGATAAATGTAAGACATGATTTTAAGGAGTACCCATTCAAGTTTACGAAAACACCTATGTCAAATAAATCTATTAGTTTCCGTAATTTTTACGAGCAACCAAAATAACTCTTTAAATAATAAGCGTAGTTCGTGAAAATAGTAACAGATGATTGTAAAGTGATATTATGTTTTAATAGTGTTTACCATGCACGTTTTTTCGCCGATGCTGTTTTCTTGAAAAGCACGTTGTAAATACTTGCAATTAGGATTTAAGTAATTGTAAGTTCAGTGTCCTCTCCGTTACCAAAAAATAAGAAATTTTGTTATAGATGGCATGCGCGAATTTCCTCAGCCACATTGTTTTGAGTTCAAAGCTAACTTAAAGTCATTGTCGTTGTGTAAGTTTTTCCGAATTTTATAATCAACGTAAGTGGTAAAAACAGAGTAACGGAGAGGATAAAAAATCACACTGCATTTTAACCGAGGCAAGTTTAGAATTTCGAATTTGTATAATCTTGATGAAGATTTGTGTTTTCATACATCGAATGGAATACTTTTGCTGCTTGACATGATGATTTGGACGAAAGTGAGGTCCGAAAATCTTAATGTTCATGCAGCGTTGAAACGCTGCAACGAAACAAACATTTTTGTTGAGGAGAAAGAAGTCGCGGCAAATACATACATTTTTAGGATTTGCGATTTGAAAGATGCATGAAAATCGAGTGCGTTCACGAGGGTAAGAAAATCGGCCTCGCACCATTTCATTCTTTTCGGAAATTAGACAAGTACTACATTTTTGCGTCTGAGGTTTCAAATTCGAAGAAACACAGAACTCAGGCTATATCTTCAAATCAGCAAAACGTAGGCGGTTCTGTGACTTGCGATAAGAGAAGTGAAAATGTGTTTGCAAAATCCAAATCCTCGAGTTGATATGTGAGACACCATGTTGTGCTGAAAGTGGGCATCCTTGTTTGACTCCTGCGTTAGTGATGAATGGGTCGCTTATAGTATTTCCATAGCCGTTCGATATTGTTGAGTTATTATTTATATCACTTTCATTTTAATTTTTTAGTTTAAAACTTAATTTGAATAAAAGTTTTAAATCATTTAAATTACTGTACGCTCAATGCAATTAGCAAAATTTAGTACGTAACTGAGTCATCTTGAATTTTTCCCTTTAATTTAAATACCTGTTCATTGGTGATGTATGCGTTTAAGATGCAGTTGGATGTGTACCAAACTGGTATACTTCATATGAATTTACTTTGCTTTAAATAAATATCTATTAATTTTATTTACTTATGTAATTACTTAGAAACATTTACAATTTTCTGATATTAAACATTTGCTGAGCCGATTCTCCATATAACATAAAAATGTAAGAGAACGATCGTACTTGTCCTCTCCGTTACTATTGGCGGTTCTCTCCGTTACTTTTCCCATGTTTTTTCTCTCATTATGTAATAATTTTTCAACGAACCCATTAGGATTTCCGTAAGTTACAAAGGTTCATGAATCGTCAAAAAAATTCGACTCTACAGCTCGCTGACATTCGCAGAATTTGGGACTTGAAATTGAAAATATCGTACGCATCATCTCCGTTACCCACTTTGTTGATGTATAACTTAGACAGACTCATTATTTTTTTAACGAAGCTTTGGTGGTAAGAACTTGTTATCGGAACCTCAAAAGCCCCCTGGTATCAAAGGAAAATATCATTTCCTTGTATGAGATCAATATCATTATAAGAGTCCCCTTGTCCTCTCCGTTACTTTGAAATGGCCGTGTAGTTGTTTGAATAAAAATCGGTCATTACGTTTAATAGCACTATAACTTCTACAAATGTTATGGGGATCCATTTTTGCCACACTTTCTTCGAATATAGAATTCTTTCTGTCAGAGTACTTAAAAAAAATTCATTCATACAAATTGACAAGCGGACTAAAAGACTGTCATAACTCAAAAAACGCGATTTTGCATAAAACGCGTCTAAAGTTTTCAATAGGCTCCCACTTTGCAGAAAAGGGGGGAAATCTTATAACTCTCACGCGCAGAGTATACAAGATATTAATATGAAATTTTTACACAATTTGAAGCGTGACATAATGAATAATTCTGCATCACTAACTCAAAAATCGTATTTTCTGACTTATGACAGTATTATAGTAAATGAGCGATATATATAATATGTATACATGGGGCATTCTCTGTCCATGGGAGACCCCCCCCCCTCCCCCCTGTCCAAAATTGGTTAAGGTATGTTAGGGCATGTTTGGGCTCAAATGAAAGCTTATTATCTGTAGTTTCGAATGCAATAAAGCTTTTTTTGATTTTGCATGATGGCGGACCAATATGGCGGTTATTTCTGGGTAACACTAAAAGTATGTTACAGCAAAGTTAAGAAATGAAAAATGAAGAATACGTTTTTTGAGAAGTTTTCTGGTGATTTGGGACACGTGAGAGACGAAAAAACGTTTTTTGGAATTTTTAATTTTTTGAGGTTAGGGACGACATGTAATATTTCCTGTAAAAAAATATTAGATTCATGTTTATCAGCTGAAACTACGCAAAAATATGACTTTCCCGTCATTTTATGATGACTTTGGTAAGCGTAAGACCCGCAAAAAAGCCTTTTTGGATCTTTTTTGTGGTTGGGGACAACACGTGACATATCCCGTAAAAAAATAATATCAGATTCATATTCAGCGAAAAAAAATATACGAAAAAAGGCTTTATCTGTTTTTTTATGATGACTTGGGTAAACGTACGCTTGATAAAACTATTATATTAAGGTGAGGTGGTAGACTTGCAGCCTAGAGATAATAAGCTTTCGTTTGAGTCCAAACAAGTCCTAAAATACCTTACCTTAATACATTTTGGACACGGGGGGGATGTCCCATATATATAAAGTGATCATTTTTATTTCTCAAACTAATATAGAATAAATAGAGTTTCACAATAAAAAAGACCCGATGGATATCACTGGATTTATGCCAAAGTTATTCACCTTTGAACATAGTGAGTACTAAGTGCGCTATAGTATTGAACAGTACTGTATATGTGCTTGAATGTGCACCACACAAACAATAAAATCGAACAGAGCCAGATCGGTAGCATAGAAAAATATCTCGAACAAGTAATGTATACAGTGTATTTCTAGAAGCATACATTCGTATATATGTGTGCAGGCATGTATGTATGTATATAATACAACTTCTTCATTTACACCAAAAAGATTTAAGTGCAAAATGTGGTTTTGGTTTTCTGGGTTACATATAATAGAGAAGAAATCAAAGAAGGATAGAATAATGGAAGGAAATCATGTATTCAGGCAGGCGTGCAAGCAGCTGGGAAGTATTTCTTGTTACTGCTTCAACTTCGATTCAAATGAATACCCATAATAGTTTCAAGATATTATTAGTCTAAATTGAAGTGAAAAATGAACCTGTTTACTTATTATGTTCAGGAAAGTACGTGCACGTATTTTGCAAGGCTGTGCTCCTTTTAATCAAAAAATAAATGAAAATGGCAGAAAGTTGCAAGAATGTAATTAAACGCTTGGTTGACCAAGCTGAATGTGGCCTATTACAATATTTCGGCAGCCAGATTTTTGAACCGCGAAATCAGTACATTATACGTTCGAAATCAGAGAAAATCAGTACAGTTTTGAGGGCATTTTATTCATAACTTCAATGTAAAATAATGGTAAAACATTCACACGTCCAGAAATGTTTTCATTCAATTAATAACAAATTACTTTCACTCTTTTAAAAACTTAACTCTCGATAGCTGCAATGTGTAGTCTGTTAAATTCAAAGGCAAGTATTTTATTTTGTGAACAATCAGATAAAGAAGCACAAATAGGGTAAGACTTTTTGCAATAACAATTTTATCACCTTTAAGGTATAAGCACAAAAATTCTTAAGATATTAAATTGAAAAAAACACTACAAAATCGGTAAAAAATACATAGCTCGATATATTTTCGTACTGATTTCGCGTATAAATAAGTATGTAGAGCGGTTTAGGTCAAACGGAAAATCTCTCAATTGTTTGCACTTCCTAAATAACACTTTACCACACAAAGAAGCCCAAAGAGCCCAATAAAAATTCTTTTTTCAATTACAAAGTGTAAGTAACAATATTTTTTCTTCCACCTTTTCATGATGCATCCATTGCTACTGTACTATTTCACGAACTATTTCCTTACTGCTTGTGCCACGTCTATCGTATTATCCTTCGGACGGACATTGGTCCAATGTTGAATTTATTCAAAAACTTTTGTGGCGCATAACTTTTTATCTCTGAGTAACAAAACAAAAAGCAACTACAACAACAATAACGAAAATCCCTTAACACATTAACGCCATGCACACACAGTACCAAGGAAGTGTCGAAGAGAAATTTGGGGTGCAAGGGAAAATTGAAGGAACATGCACCAATATAAAAAAAATTGTATACTTTAGTTGAAGAGCAAATGTTTAAAAGTACAATACTAAATTGTAAGATCTTATTCTCCTTCTATTGAGCTTATACTAATTACGTCCCCGGTTTGTGTATTTTAATCCGAAATCCCGTAAAGAATGGGTCAAGCAAGATAAATTTTACTATGGAAGCAGAATCACAACCTTTGCTTTTCAAAGCGAAGATAATATTAATCCGAATTCTCACAATAAACTGATTGTGCCTCCGAAATGGTCTAGATATCAGCTACTTTGCCCAACCTAATCTTAATCAATGAGTCAAAACTATTTACAGCTTAATGTAAAGCCAAACTGAAACATAGTTTATTTTTAAATATCCGTAGAAGTTTAAAAGGACAATCTCTTTGATGGGCACTTTTTAACAATAACTTCAGCACGACGAAAGGAGAGTGTGCAAACATTACAAATTTATTTCGTTTAGTTTATTTGTAATGTAAGCACAGTGGAGACTGGAAATCCATTACAGTAGGTGCACAGGACTTTGCGATTTCATGCTTACTACAACAGCAATGAATGGTGCAATGGTGTTGGTGCAAAAAGTTGAGTACAGTAAAGTTTTGCAAGTAGCATAATTTTTTTTTTGTGTTTTTTGTTTTAGTTTTTGTTGCTTTTAGCTTTTACTGTTATGAACTTTTTGCGATCCTTATGCTTTGCTAACGATTTTGAAATTGGAACTGAAAGTGTTATTAAAAACTATAGAAAAAAGCGAAAAAATATAAGTGTTGCAAACACTTGCTGCGGTAGCAGCTGCTGTTACCATTATTATTATTATTATTGCTATTTTCGTTGTTGTTGTTGTTAGTTGGTTGGTTGGTTTGCTGGTGAACTGTTGAAATTGCGGTTTCGGTACGTTGCACGTACATACGTACAAATGCTGATTGTTGTCTGATATTGCAACAACAATAAAAAATACAATAATGCAAAAGCAAAAACCAAGAAACAAAAAAGTAGAACCGAACGCCACAACAATTTCGACCATGTTGAACCGCAATAAAAAAATGCTATACCTTTAACCATATATGAAATTGTTTAGATGCAAGTGCATATATGTATTACACATGCATACACATATAGTATGTACATACGAGAAGCAAACCCAGCGAGAAATTAATCCTTTGAATGTAACTCATCAGACACACTGTATTTGAAGCATTATTGACTGCAATTTTTCCTTGGGCGATAATAGAGATGTATAGATTGTCACAGCACAAAGAGAGAGAATAAGTAAGATGTGAGTTACTTACAACAACAACATTGTCAAAAGTTTTTTTTTTATGCTAATACTTTTAGCGATCATATATGAAAAATACATCCATGTATATGCGATTAAAGGCCAGCGAAATTTCTGAGTTTCTTCATTTCGTCATTTTAGTAATGAAATTATGTATGTATATGCAAAATTATAGTTTTGAGATAATAATAGTTTTACATTTAAAAATTTTTTTTTTTAACAAAAAAAGCCGTAGATGGAATCGACCAAGGGCAATCTAACGGTGCTATCGTTGAAAAATGATGAATAAATGTTATACTAAGGTGACGATATCTAAGAGTATGTGCTTCCGCTGGGTATTCACATGTACATATCCTTATGTTTATATGTTTCTGTGGTATGTATCATATTATTACCGAACAATAACCACAACAAAGATTGATATGAAAAAAGCATTTACCTATATATATTTGTATATATACATATTTCATTGGTAAATGCTACAAAACGTATACATTAAAGTGGCTTTGTCTTTTACAAATCCACTACCTACCTCTATATAATTACAGTTTTATGTAGATAGAGCATTACAACAAATCTTACCACATCATAAATCACTTAGATAGATACTTCAAAATATCACTTTAATTCACATCAAGATAAATTTACTTGCGCTATAAGTAAATCAAGATGGACGTTGGTACGTAGAACTTTATGTATGGAATAGAAAATGGGCAGACGCACGCAGCTCGGACAGTTAAGAGCAAACGAGAAGCTAAGTCAAGTCAATATACACGCACATGCACACGTAAACACATACACAAAGTGAATACACAAGTGTATCCTGCGGGAACAAAGCTTGAAAAAAAAAACAAGAAAAACAAAAGTAAAAAGAATAACGAAAATAGAGTGAAAAAATAAAAACATATATATACATTAATAACAACAAAGAGCAAAAAAGGAAAACAAGTAAAAGATAAAAAGAAAAAATAAAACGAAAGCACAAAGTATTTTTCTTGCCACTTCCTCAGGATAATAATATATCATGGGTTTGCGTGTTATACCACACATACAAACACTCACAAACACATATACACTGCAAGGAATGCGAATTTACTCTGCTTCTGTTATTCTACTCCTTTCAACGTCACTCAACTGCTGCATATGCCTTCATGCTCGCCATCATTCTAGTTTTCGTCGTTCTCTTCGTCATCAACGTTGTAGTAGCGGTGGTTTGTTTTCACACACACACACACACATACACACACAAACAGTCATACAAACAAACAGTCATACAAGATTGGCACGCTCTCCAGAGAGATTAGTGCCTAATACAGAGCAAATACGCTCAAATTCTTCGCCGCCATGCTTGCAACATGTCAGTGAAGTGGAGAAAGCAGATTCAATGGATCCGTTTAAACTATTGGGACGGAAAATTGAAGAACTCGCGGAAATGATGGGCGGTAAGCCGCCACGTAGGTCGATACATCAGCCAATGAGAGACCTGGTTGAGAAGATCCAAGAGCTATATCAAAACGTAGAAAACCATAGACAGAAGCCAGGAGATACTGTAAAGGAGATAAATAGCAGTACCCAGACCTCTCCATGGTTTAAAGCAACGATGGACGCAAAAAGAAAGCAGGACCAGGAGGCAGAAACGCCAAATACAAAGCGTAACCGAACTCTCCCAGCAAAGGAAAGAAAACCACGGGAAACGCCAAAAACGGTTGCGACAAAATCGGACGTTATACCAAAACATCCGAAGTCAAAGGAGCAAGTAACTGGAGGAGAACAAAATTGGACAGAAGTTACAAAAAAGCAGTCGATCAAGAACAGATCTGAAAGGTCAAGCCGCGTAAAGACTCGACCAGATGCAATCGTGATTGAAAAAAATGGAGATCTTTCTTACGCAGAAATGCTCAGGAAAGTAAAAAGTGACCCCAAACTAGCTGGACTGGGGCAGACGGTTTCTAGGATCAGAAGAACCCAGAAGGGCGACCTATTGATTCAGCTGAACGAATCCGGAGAAAAATCTGGTGCGCTCAGCGACATCATCGGCGAAACATTGGGCAATCAAGCGGTTGTCAAAACATTGACACATCGCACCACCATTGAATGCAAGGACATAGATGAGATCACTACAAAAGAAGACATATGCGAAGCAATAAAAACACAGTTCGACCTGACTGGTGTAAGTACCTCAGACATAGTGAGTTTGAGAGAAGCATATGGTGGCACGCAAACTGCAATAATAAGCCTGCCAGCAGAAACGGCGAAGAAACTTCTAAAGGCTAGAAGAATCAAAATCGGATGGGTAATATGTCGCATCCGGGAGCGAATAATGTTGAAACAATGCTTCAGATGCCTGGAGTATGGGCATATAGCAAGAGGGTGTAAAAATACGGACAGATCCAAAACATGTAGAAGATGTGGTACGGATGGTCACATTGCAAAAGAATGCACTAAGGATCCTGTGTGCATGTTCTGTAAAATTGACAACCCAAAAAGTGCCAGCCACTTCGCTGGAAGCAGCAAATGCCCAACTTTTAGGAGGGCTATGAACAATAAAACGCGATGAAAATTATACAGATAAATCTGAACCATTGCGAAGCCGCGCAAGACTTGCTTGCACAAACGGCGAGAGAAAAGAAAGCGGACGTAGTTCTAATCAGCGAACCATACAGACTTGAGAATAAAAACATCTGTATCAGTGACAAGACTAAAAAAGCAGCAATATGGATATGCGGAAGACACGCTTTCCAAAATACCAACGAACAGTCGGATGGATTTGTAAGAGCAAAAATAAATGGTATTTACTTTTATAGTTGCTATGCACGTCCCAGCCTGACTCCTAGTGAGTATCAGAATACTCTGGACGAAATCGTAGCAGATGCGCATGGGAAAACACCAGTTGTGATCGCTGGAGACTTTAATGCATGGGCAACAGAATGGGGCAGTAGAGTCACGAATGCGAGAGGACACAGTCTCCTGGAAACCTTTTCGCCGCTAGACATAGTCATCGCAAATTCCGGCAATAAATTCACGTTTCGTAAAGCTGGATACGGATCTATTATAGACATCACCTTTACGAGTAGCTCTTTAGCACGTAAAACAAGATGGCGGGTTAGTGAAGACTATACGCACAGTGATCACCAAGCAGTAATGTTTGAAATAGAAAACAAGAGATTACGTCAGAGAGGTAAAACAACCGGCCCTCGATGGAAAGACACACTGTTCGATAAGGACACATTTGAAGAAATATTGACCACACATAATTTGACGCCCGGGACGGCAGAAAATGCAGCAAGCCAATTAACATATTTGGTAACTTCTGCTTGTGACGCAGCAATGCCCAGAAGGATGCCCAGCAAACAAGGCTCACCATGCTACTGGTGGAACGAAGAAATCAAAGCTCTTAGAAGTGAATGTTTAAAAGCCAGACGTAAAGTTCAGCGATCTAGGGGAAGACCTGGATTCTTACAGCTGCTCGAAGCTTTTAGAAATGCGCGGAAATCTCTGCAGAAGGCGATCAAAAACAGCAAAAGAACTTGTTTTAAAAATATATGTGACGAAGCAGATATAAACCCTTGGGGCACTGCTTATAGAATTGTAATGACGAAGCTGAAAGGCCAAAGATCACCACAGATAACATGCCCTGTAATGCTGGATAGCATTATAAAGACGTTATTTCCACAGCGGCAGGTAATTTTCACATATGATGACGGCGAAGCGAATAATGAAGAAATCGCACCAGTTACCGAAGAAGAGGTGCTCGAAGCATGTAAGAAAGTAGGCGACAAAAAAGCACCAGGACCCGACGGTATCCCCAATAAAGCTTTGAAAACGGCAGTCTACAAAAGACCGGAAATCTTCGTCGAAGTAATCCAAAAATGTTTAGAAGAAGGAATATTTCCAGATCAGTGGAAACTACAGAGGTTAGTTCTGCTGCCGAAAGGAAATAAGCCACCGGGAGATCCATCGTCATATCGGCCAATCTGCCTGCTTGACACAATGGGCAAAATACTGGAGCGTGTAATCTACAACAGGTTACTGCCCATCGCGGAAGAGAACGGAGCACTGTCAAACTGTCAGTTCGGGTTTCGGAAAGCTCGATCCACCGTAAGTGCCATTAAAATGGTGGTAGACATTGCAGCGGAAGCAATAGAAGGCATAAGATGGAAAGGAGGTGCGAAACAATATTGCGCAGTGGTTACATTAGATGTAAAAAACGCATTTAACTCTGCCAACTGGATGCACATAAAAGGCTCTCTGGCAAGAATGAACGCACCGAAATACATACGAAGAATAATCGACAGTTACTTCAAAAACAGAAAGCTGGAGTATGAAAGCGACGAGGGATTAAAATACTACAACATCTCGGCAGGTGTTCCACAAGGATCTGTGCTAGGACCTCTACTGTGGAATATCATGTATGACGGAATATTGAGACTATCATTCCCACCAGGAGTAAAAGTAGTGGGGTACGCAGACGATATTGCGATAGTTACAGTGGCGAAACATATCCAGGAAATCGAGGCGATTACTAATGAAGCGGTGGCCACAATAAACCAATGGCTAAGATCAGCTGGTCTTGAATTAGCTGCACAAAAAACGGAGGCGGTACTAATTAGTAGTCGAAAGGTTGTCGAACATGCAAATATACAAGTAGGCAATCAAATAATAAAATCGAAGTCGTCAATTAAATATCTGGGTGTGATGATAGACAACAGACTGAACTTCAGAGCTCACTTGGACTATGTTAAAGAAAAGGCGTCTAGTATCCAGGCAGTGCTGTCTAGAATAATGCCAAACATTGGTGGACCAAGGTATGGTCGAAGGGTGTTACTTTCTAGAGTAGTAAGCTCAGTCTTGCTTTACGCTGCTCCAATCTGGGCTGGAGCTTTGGTGACAAAGGAGTGCCGAAAGAAACTGTCACGTGTATACAGGCTGAGCGCTCTAAGAACAATAAGTGGGTTTCGGACAATTTCGGAAGATGCGGCATGCGTCGTAGCTGGTATGATACCGATCGATATACTAGCGGACGAAATGAAACGAGTCTATCGCAGAAGGAGCGGAAATCAGTTGCAACAAGATATTCCAGGCATAGCGAACGAAGAAAGGCTAGCATCATTAGCCATTTGGCAGAATAGATGGGAGAACTCATCGAAAGGCAGGTGGACGTATATACTTATCCCTAAGATTGAAACGTGGATAAATAAAAAATATGGAGAGACAAATTATCATATAACCCAGTTTTTAACGGGTCATGGAGGGTACAGAAAGTATCTGTACAGATTTAAGCATGACGACTCCCCACTTTGTCCTATCTGTAGGGACCAAGAAGAAGATGTAGAACACGTAATTTTCAACTGTCGGCGTTTCAGCCCAACAAATATGACGTTGCCAAGCCCATCATGCATTATAGAGTGTATGATCCAGTCGGAGGAAGACTGGTCAGAAATAAGTGGGTTCATCACGAATGTGCAAAATGACCTAAGGAGAATTGAACGTCTTAGGAGAGCAGACTTGACGAATACAGCCTAAAGGCTAACCAGCCCCGCGAAGTAATACCTAACGGCAGTACCGCGGGGATAGTGGTTGACGAGCAGGGGGGTGAGGTTTAGTACGTAGGTGCATTACTGAGCAGATCCAGTCAGTATGTGAATCGTGCATGCCAATAGTACGGACTACTGGTATCTATGAAGATTCCTCACCTCCAGGGCGCATCCAAAAAAAAAAAAAAAAAAAAAAACAGTCATACAAAAGTCTAACATAAAATACAGCAAGCGTTGCTTCGCTTTAAGCATATTCTGAGCATATTAAGGACAAAATAAAGCTGAAATGTCTTGTATTATTGTTATTTTTGTTGCTATTGTTGTTGTTGCTGCAATGTCATCCATCTAGACAAATAGTTTACATTCTTTAAACAATTTATTTAAAACGTAAGAAAAAAATTAAAGAATATAAGAAACACGGAAGAAAACAAAAAATGCTGCACAGTGGGTAAATTGAATGCAATCGTTAAAAAAATATGAGCATTATTCAATTTAATACAAACACTTTTATGATTTGGTCTCTATTATAGCTTATGTCTCAAAATGTATTGATTACATCTCACCTGGGATGGACTTTAAGGCTATGTAAATAAGGAGGGAGGAAACAAAAGAACGCGTCTCAAACAACAAAACATTTCATAAAAGCGTTAAGACAACATCATCCATCAAAAACCCTTGTAACTGCAGATTTACATATGTACATACTCGCACACAACCCTGCTCAAATTAATTTTATAAAGCACAAATTAAGTTACTCCTAACATGTGATTCAACCAAATTGCCCTTCTCGGTTCCTTTCTATTTGCTTGTCAATGTTGTGCTAAAATGAAACTTCTAGCTCTTGTTTTCTTAACAGGTCTAAAAATAAAGCTTGTTAATGTAATAACGCTTATAAATAAATCAAAAATAAATGTAAATTTCTACTGTAAGATGCATGCATCCAAACTCGCATAAATATCCTTGCATTCATTCATATTTGCCAGCATTACGTCCAAAAGGCTAATGGCCGCCGCCGCCACTCTATAAAATCTAAATGGCGGCTGAAACTTATGTTCTCACAATAAAAGTTTTTATCATATACATACGTAGTTTGTGTATGTGTGTGAGGATGTGCTGGTAGCTCTAAAATACTATACCACATCGCTTTTATTATAAGAGTAAGTACATACATATGTATGCATAAATGCCTCAAATATATACATCCATGCAACACATATTTTTTGAATACGGCCAAAGTTGCATGTTGTATAGTAGTTTTTCTCTGCTTCTTCATCCTCTCCTTCGTGTTCAAAGTAACAACGCGTGCAATTATAAACGAAAAATGGCACAACTAGTACCAACTACCACTAGTTACTATAAAAAAGAGAAACTAAAAATAAGTACAAGAAACAAAAATAATTGCATTTTTATACATGGTAAATAAGAACGAAAGAACGAAAAAAAAATTAAGAATATGTTTTGCTTTAGTTTTAATTTTATTTCTTTTATACATTTTTATATTGTACTACGTACAATATTTTCTATAATGTTGGCTGGGGCAATGTGTAAAGTACACAAGAATGTTTTCTCTTTATTATAAAGTATGAAAGTAGAAGAAATATTGCCAGTGTTACCCGTTAAACTACCTTTCTTTTCACTCGCCCCTGCTTGTTCTTTTTGCTACCACCTGTGACATGTTGGGAGCTGTTGTTGTTCTTGTTATCAAAAACAACAACAACGAAAAAAAGTGCTCACGCTAAAAAGTTTACTGCTTAACATGGCAACATTTTGAAAATTTTCGACAAAACTTATAGTTAAAAACAATACATACATATAAGTAAAACAGCAACAACAATTTTTATGCTGTGTTGTTGCTTTTTACTGGTAGTTGTACTTTAGTTGTTGTTTTTGTTTCCTTAACTTATTGTTTTGGTGTAGTTGAAAATAATCGATATTTAAAGGATTATATTGTGCAGCTTGGTGGAGCACTATTTGGCTCTATATACATACAAACATTCATACCTACGAATACACCGCAAGCACATCACACACTCATACAAACAAGAATATGCAATAAGCATACAAATTTTTGATCACAAACATATACTTACAGCTATCTACACTTAGGTATCTTTACCCAATGGGAAACATAGGTAAGTCCTGAAGTTACTAAAGCCAATAGCTAATATGTTTTTTTTTTTTTTGCGACTCTCCGTAAAAACAACAAATTTCGCATCAATAGATCTGAATATACTTAACTTAGTTGTTTTTTTTTCACAGGGAACAATAATTCAAAGCCTCGTTTTATATAAAAGATTACTCTCTTTTAGTTGTCTTTGTAAAACGCTGGCTTGCGTAAGGTAAAATAAGACCAATTTCCTTTTTGTTGGGGAAGTAGTTCCTTTCTCTTATTTTAAATACAATAATTTTATTTTTGTTTTAGTAATCAGCTATTGAGAATTTAAAGGGCAAAGTGATCCTAATGCGTAAAGTAAAAAAAAAAATAAAGTTTGTGAAAATGGAATAAAATTTATGTGGAAAGTGGGAAATAAGTGGTTCTTCTAATTTCGAAGATATATGTGATGGTAATGATCTTATAAAAGAACAAATTTTATAGAAACATTCAACACTGTCGAAATAGATTTCGTTGAAATGTAAATAAACGATTCATTACCAATAGGTCCACTTACAAATTTAAAAAATATCCTATGAAATGCAGTGTAAAGAATAAGAAACAATTTCTGTTGAAGATTCAGCGGTGTTTATTACTTGCCAATGCTGAAAATTTTAATGGTTTCAGTTTTGAATTATCCTTTGGGTACTTGAACATATTTTATGCCATAATTGCAAATATTTCTTCGGTCTATTCTACCTTCTATTCACTTCCTTTTGCTTTTACTATTCAATCTCTCTTCATTTAACGCAGTTAATACATCAATCAGCTTTGTACAAATATACATTCATACATTCATACATATGTTACATGTGGATATGCGTGCAGGTAAAATAACATTGCAAACGCTTAGATTTTTAATGAAATTTAAATTTAATTAAAATTATGTATGCATGCAAACACTAGCGGATCCAAGGAGGATACATATTCCTTCCTGATATACAACAGTTAGCTTGTGGCGAATTTTGATTTTAGATTTTCAGACGAATATAATGTATTCCATTCTACAAAACAATCTAAAAAGTGCTAAAGGGTATAAAGGTTAGGAGTATTTGCTGGATGAACCGTACTGGACCCAATACAGGTCCCTGTGGCAATTCAATTGGTATTTCTATGTCCTTCGGTACTGCTGATGTAATAAATGTACATTATTGACGAGTTCGCAAAAAGTATTAAAACCCAATTTTGTATTCCTTCTTTATACTTTTCAGGATCTTAATCCGATCTGAACAAAATCACGGGCACACAACCGTATGTCTCCAGGTAAGATCGTAAGCTCTATATATTTTTTATGGAATACTGTAGTAGGTATGACACCTCCCATCCAACCCTCAATTTTAATACAGTAGAGGGTTAGAGAAGGTGCCACAAGGATCAATGTTGGCTGAAATACTGTTCAACATTTATATAAATGAGATCGGATCCAGTCTTAAACATATGAAATTAGAAAGAAAATGTTTGGAACGCTAATTGAAAAATAATAAAGTTTCGTATTTCGTAATTGAAAAGAATGTGGGCACTGACACTGACATGTGTGAGTAAGCACTACTCATGCAAACGGTATGAATGTTAAGTATACTTAATAGACAATTTAGATTTAGATCAAAGGTTGCCACGCTCATATAGTTATTTGTTTTATATGGTATATATTTTATTGCTGTAACTTTCCTATTACCCAAACTCTGTCAAAATTTAAATCCACTGAGCCATTAATTACTCCTTCAGATGTTATTTGTATTTGAACTTTCGTATTATTTGTAGGACGACATCCGTATCTATTTCTATACATTTTGACGTCTTGTTACTAACATAGAATGTTCTAGCAACATAGTTATTCAAAGCTCACACTATTTTATTGTTATTTGCATATATTTTATCATTTATATATATGATATTGATTGAATAGAGATATCTTCTGTTACATTAATAGCTATTTTCAGGTTTTTTTTTACTTATATTGACATTCTACACCAGATATTTATTCTTTTTAATTTTGGCCAGTTCCTTGAAGTAATGTCTTGCATGTGTTTTAGTAGGCAGACTATGCCCATTTTTACGTATTAATTTTTGGCAAATACCAGAAAATTATTTAATTTATTTCATCAAAATCTGTTATACAATTAAAAATTATAGGGTTTCTTATATGAAAAGTAGGAGTAGGAGTAGGAGAGTGCTCCGAGCCCATTCAGAAGTTTCCGAAATTTATCTTCTTTAATCGACTTTATGCAAAAAAAATTGACTTTCTGACTATAGATAGCATAGATCAGATGAGACAACATATCGTCGACGTTCAAGTATAAATCACTAAGTCCAGATTAAAATTTTTAATTGGATCCGTATTAATTAGCTTATATAATTCGAATGGCATAATAAATTAGATTTTTGATAATTCTGTTGAATCGTATACTAATTTGTATGTCAATCTGTTGACTTTTTAAGTTTTTCCAGTGTTCGTAGCGCACCATGTACTGCATAAACTACTTAACTTCATCTCAGAAATTTAAAAAATGGACTTTGCAAATTCTGCCAGAACGCCGACGATATGTAGTTCAAAATTTTTAAATTGCATTCAAAGATTTTGAAACTTAAAAGTTTACTATAAAGTTAGCAACGTCAATTGGGAAGGTTGGCGATATTTTTAACTTTTTTTTAAATGTTATCAATCCAACTTGACAGATAGCTCCCGACCGCGGTAATATTGATAGATAATAAGTTACCTCTCGCATCTACCACGTGGCAAACGTGGCAATAAATTCTATTAACCTATTAATTGTATGAATCGAGTGGGAGCGGGTGGCGAATAAAAGCAAGTATGCATCTATAAATAAAGTAATAAAAATTGTTGCATAATGGAAAAAAAACTATCTATTTTACCAGATACATATAAATAGAATAAAAAATAACACAAACACATATAAAATTCTCCTGAGTGTCAACAACATCAACATAACGCAAGCAAATTTATCGATTGCTCCAAAAATACTATAATTTGTACATAGACATACGAGTTCATACAAAGTACCCAGTTGAACTGAGGATGATCGTAAGAGTAATCATAGAGCGCTCCAAAGCGAGTAATGGATTACTCCCTATTGCTCCAGAGCACTTGCATTTTGTACTTCTTTTTACTATTGCATGTCCTAGGGCAAGGAGTACTCGTTTTAGCCACCAAAAGGAGTAATAAAGGCGGACACGATTACCAGTATGAGCTTACTTGCATCTCATAGAAAAACAAAACTCCAAAATTGTTGCTGTCAAAATCCATGACACCATAGACTAGTTGTCTAAAACGCCAGTAAGAACCTTGGCCCACCTGTGGGCCACTTGTGGGCCAAGGTTTAAATCCCACAAAATTAATATAAAATAATCGTTTTTTATTTTTTTTTAATTTGTGGCCTGAGTTCAAATCCGACAAATTAAAAGAATTTTTGTTTTTTTTTTTTAGTTATAATGTTATTTATTAACTTGTTCATACACTTTTTTTTATTATTTACTATTATCCGTTTTATTATTTCTTGAGTTGTCTTTTTCCAGGCTCGAACCTGTGGCCGAAAATCGAAAATCGTAAATGTTACGCAGCGAGCTGATTTATTTTCGCTGAATTTTGTTTCTTTTAAGGCGATGTTATGCAGACGGTCAAATGACGTGTGGTTTTGGAGATATTGACGGTTAAAATTTTTTATCGGAGCAAAAATGGTTTGTTCACATAATTACAAATATTTTGGAAACTAGGAACTTGATTTGAACAAACAGTATACAAAATTAAAGATATTAAAATTTCTCATCTTATGTACAAACATAAGATGAGAAATTTTAGTATCTTTAATTTCATATATTGCTTGTTTAAATCGAGTCGCTATATTGAAGCAACAACAACTCGTGCCCATGTCGGGACCATGACCGTCTGCATAAGTGCCTGGTTATATTGGTGCTCGGTGTTCGACTAACACAAAACATTTTTTCCCGTGCTCGGTCGAGGTGGTTACATTCAGCTCGTTGCAGAGTTGTTTTTTGTCAAAATATACTCATTTGTTTAATACTATTTTGTATGTAATGATACTGTTTTGTAAAATAACTCATTGCCTCCCTGAATACTTGGCGTGCTCGGAGTACAATACACCGAGCATATCGTATTCGGTTTGAGAGTGAGTAAAGACTATCTCTTTGTGTTCGGTGCAACAACAATTTCATGATGTTCGCAGAGCATACTCGCAATATAACCACAGCCTAACAGGGCACTTACTCTTGCAAAAACAGTACAACAGTGCTGGAACTGTTATACGGTCTTTTAACTCTTTGAGGCACACGATTTTAAAGAAAATAAGAACTCTAGTTGCACAAAATTTTTTTGGTTTATAGCATTGCCAACTGAATGAGAAACTGTATGACTATAAGTAATTTCCACTTTTCACGGTAAAATATATTCCCCCATGCATATAAAACTAAGCAAAAGTTGGAGCAGTTTTTACCCTACCTAATCCTAAAGAGTTAACTACGCAAGAGAGATAAAGATATACATTTTTGAACGACTCAATAAAGACAGCATTTATTAGCATTATTTCTAAAAATGGACCATATAAAATTTTGAAATTGTGTAAGTGAAAAGTTTTGTTACTGTATTGGAGTTGCTCGTTTATTGCTCCTTTTGGATTAATGAAATCATTGCTCTTTTGAGGAGTACTCACTGTTTATGTAACTGGGTATGTATTTGTATTTGTGTATAGATGTGTATATATCATACGCACTGATTAACTTTCCTGGAAGGCAAGTTCTAAAATAGCAGAAAGTGTAAAAATGCAACAAACAATACACATTGAAAAAATTAACAAAGAATGATAAAAGAAAGAGTGAGAGCGATAAGAAATGAATATTGCATGCAATTTAATGTTGACTGTGGTAATTGTTAGCACACTTTAATTGCATATTGCAAAAGAACGACAACAACAACGAGATTATATGCCTTATCATACATATATTGCTCGTCTATCGGTCGTTAGTACTACGTCTACGAGTATATCCCAGTTGTGTTGAACTGTATGATAAAAAATTTCTACTACCGTAAAAGTTGCATAGTGTAAGCAAAGTTTACTGCTTCGATTACACTTTGTACTTGTACACTTTATGGCAAACACAAAAAAAAAAACCTTGGGGAGAGAAATTGTACAACAACAAAAATAATAATTGCTCACAATTTTCATGCAATCTAAGTCCTTAGAGGGTTGTAATATTGCAGCAACAATAACAACAAAAGCAAGAAGAGCTGTAGAAGGAGAAGGAGGAGGAACAGAAAAGTAAGCAAAAGTAATAAATAGAGGAAACAGAAGCACTGGAAGAAGAAAGGTAGCAAGTTAGGCACTTGTATAAGCGACAAGTTAGAAAACATTATATTAAGCACGAGCGACGAGCGAAAGCGTTTTGGGGTACACACAGTTCAGGGAATTGCACACGTTCCACATGGGATTCATTCGATTCATGTTTTAGTCCAAGTGATGTAGACATACACAAACTCAATGGAATAGGCACTTGTTGTTGTTGAGGAAATGGGAATACCATCGGAAATATATGTACATACATACATGCATATATAAGCATATATATACAGAGTGAAGAATGCTCCTTGATATAAAAGTGATAAAAACAAATACAATGAAAAAAACAAATAAATACACAGCAAAATAAACAAAAACTTTGGTTATTTGCAAATATGCCGAAATGTTAGGCATCTAGGCAAAAACAGAAGCAGAAAAGAAATGGAAATAAAAACGACGAAGAAGAAGAAGAAGAAGTCACGATGAACCTAACTACATGAATATGAACACATGAAGGTACAAGCCGCCGACTACCATCACCATCATCTTCATCATCAGCATTGCATGGAAAAATCAAGTACTTCTAAGCAAATAAGAAAAGCTAAAAAAAATAAACAGGGATACATGGCATCAGTGGCGGATCTACGATGGAATTTTCAGATTCAATCCCAGGACCATAGAGATCGTGATATTTTCTTTAATGAATTTTCGAAAAAAATGTCAATGGTGCCATTTTAATCAGAATAATGAAACGTGAGATATAATAAACAATTCACTGTTAATTTTTTATAATCTGCAAGGTTTTTAAAAATAAGGAAAATGAATATTTAAAGATGCACGTCCATTTAAACGTACGTATTTAAAAGTACAATTTGCAGTATTAGTTGTCAAATTGGAACACATATAATTTGAACTTTAAAACAGACGTTGGATGAGAAGCCCTCCCAATCGAAATTTATAAAAGTTCAACTTTTACGTAGCCTACTGCAATTCAAATTTTATTTAAAAAATAACGAGAACCATTTGGATTCCTGGATATGCTGGTTGTTGACTAGAATGTATAAATCTAGTTGTTGTTATAAGTTTGATGGGTTTTAATGCACCACAAAACAGTTCCATAAGCCCCGCCGTGGTAAAATCTTAAAACCGCCACTGCATGGCATGGATGGAAAAGAATACTTCAGCACACAGTCATGACCAAGTGGAGATTTGTAGCTATTTGCTGTTGTATTTCAACGATGAATACTACTCTAACAATTTTGACTAAGGAAATGACAAAAAAAAAGGAAGAATTTTTAGGTTGTTGACTCGATGAGTTGATGGGCCGAATGGGTGTGAATGATACTGCTGCTACTCTACACTGCGACTATGACTTACTTTAAATCTGTTTTGGCATTGAGTGCAGAATAAATATACATACATATACACCACCCTCCCCCCCCCTCCCCCCCCCCCAATTGTGTATAAATATAAAAGCCAATACAGTATTCCATAGATTTTGTTTAAAGTTTATGGTAAATTTCAGAAAATTAACAAATTCTAATAGTTTTCGATGTAATTTTCTGCACATAAACTCTCAGAACTGGACTAAAAAAGAATAAAATGATGTGGGACATAAAAGGCCAGTTCCTCCTCTCGATTTTATGCCGCCAAATTAGGTTTCAAGACCAAATTTTATTTATTAGTTCATTCAATAATCTCTCACACGTCGGTTCCCTTTCTTTAATTATTCCATATTCTTTGGCCTAATTTATTCTCAATATCTTATTTTCGAACGAAAGACGTCAAGAGTAAAAGCTTTTTTCGTTGGTTTACTTTTCGTAGGAGATGATTAGATCAAGAATTTATTTGCAGCTTTTATTTTCAGAGGTTTTTCCATTTTCTTTTTTTAAATGGAAATCTTTTATAATGGATATCTGCCCAACTAATGATATACATATTAATGCAGGAAGTTGGCTTAGAAAAGCTTTTAAAAATATAATCTATTTATTGCTTGATTTAGATTTGAAGCAGTTTCGAACAATTGGAACTCCATGACTTTAATTCTATTTCAATCTTAAACATTTTTCAATATTTTACTTAAAATTGTCAATTTTAGACAATTTTTCTTAAGTGTTCAAATTTCATAGTTTGTCTTTTACATCATTGCTATTTAACATTTTAAAGTGCTGTCTATCAGTTACTATCAGCCATGAAAAAAAGGATATTTCATTAAGCCTCACTTTGTATTACTGAACAGCACTTTAAAATATTAATTTTAGTTTTTTTCATACGTTTTCAAACAAATTCGAATAGTCTTATTTTCGTTTTCACGGTAACTTTAAAGCTAATTACTTCATAACAACGCGTTTAGTGCTGACTAATTCAAGTGTTGTTTCGCTGACCCAACTTTGCCACTTGAAATGCTCAACTCTAAATCAACTTCAGTTCAATTATTAATTTTTCCACAAACATCTTGACAAACTTTTGCACTTTTACTTTATTGTAACTACTGCATATATGTATGTACATAGGTACGAATACAGTAGGCAACAATGAATATTTTTTTAAGAAAAACTTTTCCAATTTATAACATAACTAAAAACGTTTTTATGGTATTTTTAGTAGACTATGAAAATTATTTCTAAGGGTTAATTTTCAAAGTCATGAACAGTGTCATGTCTAGTTTTTATTTTAAGTAAACATACATTACTAGTAGTAATATATATAAGTATGTTTTGATTGACTTACAATTTCACGCTGCAACTTAGCAATATTGAAATTCGCTTGTGCCAGGCGCACGCTCAAAGTTGCCACATCGCTCGTCAGTTGTGCACGTTCCCCAGTATTCCGATCGACCATTTTGAGCAGTTTATCTTCGAGACTTTGATTAACTTTTTGCACTCGCTTGTGCGATTCATACAAACGATCGTATTTATCCTGCCACGCTATAACGCTATCCTCTAATTCCACTTGTCTATCTGATTCACGAAGGCAAACTGCCTCCAAAGCAACAAGTTGCTGTTGTTTATCAAATAAGGCTTGCTTCAATGCCTCAATCTCTGCGGCAGCTGTGATTACAATGGAGGCAGAGGAGGAGGAGGAGGAAGTTGCGTTCACGATGACGTTCGTGGTGGTGTTGGTGGTTGTGGTGATGACGTTGGTGGTGGCGTTAGAGCTGTTGGAGCTACTGCTGTCGGTGATGCTGCTGCTGGTAGTGGCATGCAAATGCGTTACTACATCACAATTGTTCTGTGTGAGAAAGAAAACAAAAAGGATATTAACAATAAGGATATTAACAACAACAGCAAAAAGAGCAGCAACAAAAAAGCTGAATGAAAATTACATAATGTAATACAAAGTGAGCGCGACACAAATCCCGTTATTAGTACGGAATCTTGCATAAAACAAAGATGGCGCTCAAAATGACGGCGTATAAAACATATGGCAGCCAGGAAATGTGGAGCAAAGCAAAGAGTGAAGGGAAAACTATGTTTCACAAGAGTTTAGTAAGAGTTAAGTAAGAAATACTTAATACCGGATTTTATTATTGTTGTGGTGGCCGTTGTAGTTGTTGTTGTAGTTTCTGCTGTGGTTGTTGTTGCTGCTACTGCTGTGGCCGCTGCTGTTTCTGTGCTGCTACACACTAATAACTTTGCAAAACTGTTCAAAACTTACAAATGCTAAAAACACTTTATTCCATTTTGTTCATTGTTTTTCATTTATTTTTTTTTTTTTCTCTTTTTTTTCTCCGTTTTTTATAGTTTTAAGAATAGAAAAAGTCTTAAGTGAGAAACTTTTATACGCGCGCGCTCGAATGTAAAAGGATTAGAAACAACAAAATAGTAGTATGAAGTTACTCAATATAAAAAAGAAGGAACAAAATCGTTTTGCAATGCCTGCAAATGACAATTATCTTCACTGCTTGTTGTTGCTACAGGGAAAATTTCTTCCGATGGTGACGACAGTAATGGTGTTGATGTAGGCGATACGAATGCTGACGATGATGCTGTTGATGCTGACAAAGATGTTGTTGCTGTCGATACCAAAGAACGCAAAAGTTTTACAACAATACTACGAGTGCTACTTAGCCACCGGCGACAACAACTGAGGCGCTTGTAAAAATCTATCAAACTAAAAGATAAAAAGACACGCTCAAGTACAACAGCTTTAAAGCAACTAGAACAACAGCATTCGTAAATACAGAGTAATGTAATGGGTGCAAATATAGGCCTCTGAGCCTTTTTCACTTAAGGATCTAGCACGTTTTCCGTATATGTGTGTGCGAATATTAATATCGTCCCGGTGGTCTAGTGGCAGCGTCCTAGACTCTTTTCTCTGGGGTCAAGAACTCGATTGTCTAAGACCCACCGAGTTGCTCATCTTGATAGAAAATTATCACGGTAGTAAATTGTTTGGTGAACATTTTTACTTGGAATTAATTACTATAATGGAAAATGTTGACTTTTTTTATTTTAAATTATATTCAAAAAACCTTAGATATTGACATGTTGTAGAACTTCAAATACTTTTATAGATAACCAGTTACTTTGAGAAACTATAAAATGTTAAATTTATAAAAAAAAAAGTATCTTTCTTCAGAACCTAACAAGATATTGATAACATTTCTTACTAATATTGTAAAAATTTTTACGTTTCGCTACAATGATTTTTATATGGTTTTCCTTGGAGCAAAAGTGAGTTCCATATTGTCGATGACTATTAACTGCACCCATGTTTATATCAACTACCCTACTTTATAAGATTTCATATATATTTAATTCTACAAATATATACATTGCCATCGTTCAAAGACATCACTAGCATCATCAGCAACAACACTAACAACAAACATTCATATCAACACAAATGTCATATTCGTTTCATTTCCCGTATATTTTAAAAATGCTGATAAGCGCACGCTACTAAAATATGAAATAAAAAAAAAAAAACATATTTATTTAATTTATATGTAAACCAAAAATTTAAGCAATAACAACAATGATAACAGCAACCCCAGCAGCAGCTTCAGCAACAATTCCACCCATCAACCTTCCATTCATTTCATTCCACATCATTATCTACTGCTTGAGCACATGCTTCTTCATTCTGCTCATTTGATTTGAATACGAGTGTGAAGAGCGTTTAACACAATCCCCGATCCACTCAACTAACAATCCGTTTATTTAATTTCAACAATGCTGCTATTTGTTATTGTTATTGCTATTTACATATTTAGAAAGTTTCTTATCAGTTTTATATTTGCTTTATGAGATACGAAGTGAATATAATGGAATAATGCAACAATTTGTTTCATTAACATCATTCGTTATTTACAAGCTATTATATGTAATTAAATAATGAAATTTTACTTCTCCTAGGGTAATTTGAAATTCTTAAGCTTCTCCATAACAATAAAGAAGTTGAGATAATTATAAAAAAATGTCTTCTTGGATTGGATGACGTTGAGATATTTGTTAAAATGAAAAGAGTGATATCATTAAAAGAAATCTATTTCCTTTTCTTCATCTAGGTTATTCACAATTTTGCGAATTTTTCAGAATTCCTAACACATTTTCATTAATTCCGATTTTAAGTGCTACATTATTGCACTCAACTTTTTATTTAAACTAATCGGCAAATAGTAATGAGCAACAACAGCTACAAGAACAAGCAACATCTGCCATTTACAAAATTCAAGATTTCGCGTTGACTTGTAATCATCATAAAGCTCATACATTTGCATAACATACATTTATGCCAACTTCCTTAGTGCTCATATTTAAACATTTATTCATATTTCACTTATGATTTTTCATGAATTTACATTGCAAAAGTGCGTGAAATAAGTAAAAAGCCAACAAGCAGGACAGAAGTAGTAGAAGTAGAGGGAGGAAACACATATTTCACTCATTCATGCATTTTGTAAATTCACTTATTTTGGAAAGAAAATTTTCATATTTTTAATTTAATTTCATGCAACTCAGCGACTCTTAAGAAATCATTACGTTGATGATGAGGATAATGACGAGCAGCTGCTATTGCTGCTGCTTCTGTTGATGACGATGATGATGATGACGAAGATTATGCCTTATACAAAATATAATTGCTGACACCATTAATTAAAAACTTAACTTGGCTCAGCTGAAGGGAAATGCCAAAATGTTGCTTTCCGTCATTAGTTCGCTTTCCTTGCACCCTCAGCTATCTGATGTTGATTTGCTTACCTCCTTAAAAACTTCCATTTTTGATTACTCATATCAACAAAAATAATGTTTACCATATGCTCTGAAACTGCCAAATTCTTTTATCAAAATCGCATTCAGTGCAAATATTAAATAAAATCAGTAAGTAGAAACAAATTTCAAATTGTGCTCTGGCATTTACATTCACAATTGCTTCCAAAATGAAATAAAAATAAAACTAGATCAAAATAGTAAAGCCAAGAAAATTGTATTACGAATAGCAACTAGAAGCAGCAAAAAGTGAAAAACAAACTCTAAAGAATTATTTTGGTAATGTGCGGGAAAAACGTTTCATAATCTGTTTATTATTACTTTATAACAAATTCAAATGCTATTTTTATATACGCGGGAAACAAACGAATTTGCGTGTTTTTACAAATGTTATGTGATTCGTCACCTCTTGGTTCAGAATATGATTTTCGTGGACAGAGTTTAGTGAGAAATACTCTTGTTTCAGGCTGCATTCGACAAGCAATGCTCTTATTATATAATGGGTTCGGCAAAGAATCTTCTAGTAGGCTGGCAATTGAAAAGGAATAGTTTGTACGGGCTTTGGCAAGGATGTCTCGAATTTTATACCATACATATGAGATTTACAGCGTTATTTAATAAAACGCAACACATTCACTTCACCTGCTTTTTCAAATTTCTTAATTTATAAAACGCAACACTGAAGTGAGTAATTATTGGCGTTCAATTACGTAGTTGCGTGAACATTTTGCTCACTTGAACTGTCAAATTTATCACTTTGTTGTGAGCTTGCGTTGGAGATGAAATAAATTTGTTGGGAAAGAAAATGTAAGTTTTTTATTTGTTATATATGTATTTCTGTTGATAATTCCAATTTTGTAATAGCCTTTTTTCTAATAGCTTAACAGCAATTTTGGAGGCCGTGGACAGAATGGTTCACTTGGAACATTTTCGGTCATAGTACAAATATTTCGTTTCTTGATTTTATCTGATGTGTGTCCCATCGCCATAACCGATGACGCCTGGAAGTTGAAATTTTTGGTAAAATTATCTATATAGAACTAACTTTAAACAAAAAACACACAATTAAGTTGCTATTTAGCGTAAATTCATGAAAATGATATCTGATTAGGTTTTAACATTAAATAAATAGTCAAAAAAAGACATATTTAAACATTTGCAAAAAATATTCAACTTTATACTATGCACTGCAACCCTAACCCGTAAACATTTGACGGTTCGGCGTTATGGCGTAGTGAACCTAACGCAATGACGTGGCGTTTTATAAAATACCGTGTTGCGCTGGCATTACGTGCAGTACCGGTGATTTATAAAATAAGGCGGTTAGTTTCAATATTTTCGTTTAACTATTTAAATTGCATCAAAAATTGTTTCTATCTCGTATCAAATTGCTTACTGGGTACACTTTATTTTCAGTTTTCTTTATTTTAAGTATGTAAAACAACACAATCATTTTGAAATTAATCATAGCATTCTTTCGTGACATAGATAGATATTTATGCCTTTCTATTTTTCTAGAAAATTGTATACATAGGCAGCCTGTTATTCAAAGCACATGAAAAAAGGAAAAACACAAAAGGCAAATAAACCTTTTTATTTCCTTATTTTTAGCTTAGACTTCTCCGTTTCTCATTCTTTTTTTAACAAGCAAATTAATGTTTCTTACATTTCCAAGTACAATTTACCCCTACGTAAAAGTGTAAAGACATATACTGTCTTACCAACAACGTAATAAAGTCGACATTATCGTTAGTTTTGACTTTTCATTAATTCCATGCTAAAATCTGTCAATAAATCTTTACTATCATTATTTCGTCTTAAAGAACACAAATTTATTTTATATGAATAATGTACTTTGGGTTTTAAGGACCTTGGTAAGGAGTTTAGTTTCTACTTCACAACTTCCAACTTCTTCAGGGATATATTTTATTTTTAAATCTACGTGTAAATAGTGTAATAAGTAAGTAAGTGTTGTTATTCATAATATATTTTCAAAGCTCATATCCATAAATTGTAATAATTAAAATGATTGGAGTAGCTTCTGTGTTCACTTGAAGATCGAAAATGGTTTACAAAATTTATTTTACCTTGTACGATCAGAACTCTGCGCGAAGCGAAACAATTGAAAGGCGGAAAACTTTTGAGACCTGTTACGCTTCGATAAGACGATTATCATTTGTTTCGCTCACACCTAATGTCCAATAAATATAAAGACATGACATTGAGAACTCTTGTAGCCGCAGTGCATTAATAAGTCGGCTTAGATTGGCCCTAAAATGTTGCACTTTGTTTTTTATGCTGCTACTGTTGCTTTTACACGCTCAGACTTGCTTGTTACAATATCCTGCCTACTTCTAACGCCTTCCTTTTTTCTTGCTTTCTTTTTTTAATTTTTCATAATATTTTTGTTTTTGTCTCGAAAGTCTAAAGTCTTTCATTATAAACTCGTGAAAAGATACAAACTTTCTTGCCGCTCTTCTTCTTTCTCATTTTTTGTTTCTTTTTTTATGCAATACTTAAAGGGTTAAAATGAGCAGCAGTGAGTGGCGGTGGTTGGGGCAGGCAGTAGGAAAAATGTAGAAATAGGAATAATTTTATACTACTCCTTCTTCATATAGTATATGGAGAGTAAATTCGCATTCGCACTTTTTGTATGTCATCTCAAATCATGCTCGTTATATGACTCTTTCCTTTATGCACACATACATACATATTCATACATAAATATATATGGTATGCTTGTATATTCTTTTCTCTATGCCTGCATGTATGGCACTCATAAAGAAAAGCAAATAAAATTGAAGGAATAAAGGAATGCGAAAAAGATTCATAATTACAGATTTTATTCCAGTTCGTTTACAATTTTATTCATTTTTTCCACATTGTTGCTTGTTATAAATTTTATTTTAATTTTCATTCTTGCCTTTTTTATTTTTTCAAGATATCTGATCTTCTGCTATGTATGATTAAGAAGGGGTATGAAATTCTTAATTGCGTGTGTTTGTTGGTTTTGTCTTGTAAGATTTGAAAAATAATGAGCTTCTTTAAAAATATATTTTTTTATGGACCTTTCAAGTGGAAAATTCTTCAAAAATTCTATAGCCCCACCGCGCTGGTGGAGACCAGCTTTTGTTTTAGTCATAAGCATCAAAAAAAAGGTGGTGAAAAGTATTTAAAACGTAGCATCTTTCAAAACTGAAGTTTTCGATAGAGTTTAAAAATATAAAAAAGATTCAAACTTAAACTAGGCGTATAAACTAAGTGAAGTTAGGATAATTTACTTTTGATTGAATTTTAAAACTAAGTCAAATTTGTGAAATGCAGGAAGGAAATTTAAAATATGTGTGCCGTAAATATACAATGAGCGAAATTAGTATAGGTCCAAAGCGTTTTTGTGGGTTTTTAATTATTAGTTTTTGTGCGTGTCAATTATATGTCGTTGAAATTTTTAGTAACGATGGATAACACCTATGAACAGCTATAAAGTTAGCTGCGATTTGTATTCGCGAAAAAAGTATAGAGGCAGACTAATTTTCACATTATTTTAAGGAATTAAATGTATCAAGAATTTTTCACTGATTTTTATATTCTCAGCTAAATTTTAGATAAATTTTCAAATCTTTTGATACCTCCATAAGTTCTTAAAACTGTTTTATTTATGGGAATAAAGTAACTGCTTGGCATGTCCAGCCGATAACAAAATCATTAGAAATCTTCATGGTTGCGAAACGGAAGCGGCAACCAAAGTTAACAAAAAGTATATTATAAACTATTACAAGCTCATTGACTTTGGTGAAGAATTAAAGAACGTTATATTAAGTGGCAAAAAGAAAGTATTTTAATATAATGTTCTTCCATTTTTCTCCCAACTTCAGTACAGTTTATAATAAGATTTTTTTTTAAATTTGGTTTCCCCCACAGCTAACTTCATCTTACCCAATGCAAACATGTTTCCGCTTAATTCTTTATAGATTATGTAACTTTTCAGTTGCAGTTCCCTCTGTTTGTTCTTTATTTGTCCTCCAGCTTACAGAAAAGTTTGACAACGTTCAGGGATCGGTTGAATTCAATCGCGATTTGCAATTTTTCTCCGCTCTTCAGATATGCTCATAAACATGACATTAAAAAAAATTGTTTTTAGAACTGTAGAAGTACCAAAAATTTTGGAATAATAGGTTAAAGCCACCTTAAAATATGAAAATCAATGGAAAACTCCTTGATTCCTTTAATTTTTCAAAATAATGCGTAAATTTCTCTGTGAGCCTATTCTTATTTCGCAATGATTTAAAAACTTTGAATACAAATTGCAACTAAACTCATAACAGCGATGTGACACAAAAAAGCTAATAGTTAAAAATATGCAAAATTGCACTGAACCTATAATTCCTTCGCCCGCTGTATATGTATAAAATAAATTGCTCGCATCACACCTCTATACATATACACATCTATATATGTATACAAGTATATATTTGACAAATATCATGAAAGTTTCCGATAGAAGGTCAATTACATTGACCATTGAAATCGCATGGTCGGAAGGAAAACGACATAAAACAAAAAAAAAAAACAAGGCTTTTCACTCACAGTGGTCATTGCTGTACAAAAAGTTTACAAAATTGTGTTTGAAAAAAGCTAAATTTACTTCTCACGAAACTTATTTGGTGTTTAAGCCAAAGGATCCCAAAACAGCGAACCCACTGTCCTATTTTGAATACAAATATCTGAAAAACTTAGAAATTATGAAAATTATATATATTTTTTTTTATATTGCGCATTAAATACGAATTTGAATGCATATTGTATAATAAAATTATATGGTTTTATAATAATAGGTGTAAATTCAAAATTTCGGTGTTAAAGAAATTCATCGAGGGAGACAATGATGCCACTAACTACAATGCTATTTAGTATATGATTTTATGAGAAATCCTCCCTCCCTTCAGCAGCTTAAAAATTACGAAATTTGAATGATATTTTTTCACCTTTTGCACATACTGTGCAATGTAATGAAAAAATATGAATGTACGTGAATTCTTTTGATACTTTAGGTTGGTAATTTTTTGTTCGCCATCAAAATTTGATGGTTTGCTTTCCAACTACAGTAGCACAAACACACACATATGCATGAATATGTTTATGTGTGTGTGTTGCAAAGCTGGGAAATTTAATACATTTTTCGATGACGTAGTTTGTTGTATGTACATATATATAGCTACGTGCTACGCTATATTCACTAATCAGGATAACAAAATAAAAAACAAACTGGTAAAAAGAAGAATGTTTACAAGAAAAATTTGGCATTTAGCCAATGCATATAATCGCGCAGACAATTATATAGTTATGCATACTATCTATATACCATATACGTGAAGATGCGGGTCTACACCAGCGGATCCTTGTTGAGGAGGGGTTTTGGGGTTAAACCACCCGTACCAATTAAGATCTAATTCTCATACATTTTTATCGTTGGCCATGAATCAGAATAATTTAAAGGGGTGAAGAAACTAAAAAACTAAAGTCCCTCCCCCTTAAGAAATATTATCTGGTGTTAAGGCCCCCTCCCCCTTACCGGTGAAAATCTCATCAATCTCCGTTCTTCCCCATTAGGGAAATCTAATTCCGCTAATGCTCGTCTATATGTGCATATATACAAATCGATACCTTCCCGGCAGAATATCGGCAGGAAACGCAAAAAAAGTCTTACAATCAAATAGTTTAGATTGTTTTGGATATTAAGCCAAAAAAGGCTTTAAAGGAGGAATGGTGTAATGGGTGTTTAATTTTTTTTCATATCCGATTATTATTTACGAAGAAATTGCAGTTACGATGTTGTGGCGGTAAATTTGTTTAAAGCTACACTTACGATAGTAAGTTTTTTCTTATCGGAAACTTGCAATTTAAAAATTTTACTCAAGCTAATAACTTAAATAAAATCCAGTATTTTAAAATTACAGAAAACAAAACAAGAAAAAGAAGTTATTTTTCCTTCGTATCCTCTTAATCTCTCTGAACCTCAGGGAAAGTATCGGATGTTTGAGTATGAGGAAGGCATAAATATCCCTCTCGGAAAGTTTGTGGAAAAATACCTTTGTCGCAAAGTTTTATTAAATCAATAAACTTTGCTATAGAAATAGATATATGATTACAACTCTGCGCAAAGAGCTCATTCGGTCAAGTTTGAAATGTGCGAAAGTGCTTTCGATTTTCTTGGGCAAGTTCCAAAAAAAGAAATTGTTGAACTTTGCTCATTGAATAAAATTTTTTTTTCATCTATATAAAAATTTTAAATTCAGACACGCTTAATGAAAAATTCCCGTTTTATGGTAAGGAACAAAGCAAACATTTTATCGTAACCAACAGTATGAGGCTTGCAATTTTTGAGTTTCAGTTACGATAAAATGGTTTCCACTTTTTTCCTTAAGTGATAAAGTTTTAATATTGTTTTCAAAGACTTGGAAAATTGTATACACAATTCGAAAATGCAATAAAAAAAAATTTTGAAAATGTTGGTTACGATACTCTGCCAGGAAGGTATCGATATGTATAAATATAATGAGTAATAGAGCATTAGTAGAAGGTTTGGGCGCAATTTGTATGTAAATGTTAAATTGTATATATGTACATAGGTATGTACTAATGGATCCAAAAGTTTTTTAAGGGGGATTTCAATTTTTTCGTTTCAAAATATATGAAATTTTCATCGGTAAGGAGGGATTTTTTAACCCTAAAATCCCTCTTGTATCCGCTAGTGTAGATATGTGTATATTTACGACCTTCAATAAATGGATTCTTTCTTTTCGTTTTCCTTAACATTGAAATGGTATAAAACAAGTTTTATTATTTTGCAAAAATTTCCAAATGTATTCATAATCGTATCCATATTTATGGCATTATTTTTAAACACGTTTTTAAAATTGAATTGAAGGCTACATCTTTAAATACTTATAATTAATGTTTTAATAGTTGATTGGCAAATGATATTGCATTGCAATAACCCTTGTTCTTCTCTGGACATGACTTACATGGTAATAGGAATACTCACACAAGAGCGATCCCAGAACTACCAAAACCAACTGCAGTGCATTTATTTATGTTCCATTTACGAATAACCAAGTGAGCTTTTACAAATAGACGATCAATGTCGAAACACCAAGATGCAAAGTGGTCAGCTAATTTTCAATAAATCTCGCAAACTCTCTCTAAATTTTTAACAATTAAGGAGAGTGCTCTCTGTGCCTTGCCATATTTCAGTTAATTTAAAAATTTATTTGTAGATTTGCAGGTGTAACTACATATCGCTAAATAAAAATTAAAAATGCATGCAATTCTTTTCAACAATCCAATTGTATTTTAACAGTATTGGAAAAATTACCCTAAATGCCTGGTTATATTGGTGCTCAGTGTTCAACGAACACGAAACATTTTCTCCCGTGCTCGGTCAAGGTGGTTACATTCAGCTTGTTGCTGAGTTGCTTTTTATCGAAATGCACTCCTCTGTTTAGAAATATACCACCTTGATCAAAAAGTTCCCGGAATTTATTCAGAAAATTAAAAATACAAGTTTATTCATCTAAATCTATATTGTCCCCTTTAAAGTAATCCCCTTCGGCTGCAACACACTTATGCCATTATGAAACATTTTTTATATTCGGTTTTCGGTATGTCCATCAGTGCTTCCTGCGATTTTTCCATTACTTCCTCTCGGCTGCTGAAACGCGTTCCCTGTAATGGTTTTTTAACTCGATAGAAAAGAAAAAAAGTCACAGGGAGTCAAATCAGGTGAATTCGGTGGCTTTTGGATGGTATTTGTTGCATTTTTCGTTAAAAAATTACGAATAATGATGGCACTGTGCGACGGTGCGTTATCATGGTGAAAAATCCACGAGTTTTCTGTCCACAATTCTGTGTCTCTGTCTCTTTTGGCGAATTGCTTCACGCAAATGTCTCATAACGCCCAAGTAATACTCTCTGATGGTTAATTTGCGGTTATTGACCAAAATTTCTTTTACTTTATCAATGTTTTCGTTGGTTTTCGATGTCGATGGTCTGCCACTACGTTCATCATCTTCGATTGACTCACGACCACTTTTGAACCGCTCGTGTCACTGGTAAACAACCGTTTTCTTTAGAGAATCGTTGCCCAAACAATTTTCCAACATTTCCAACGTTCGCGCACCATTAAATCCGTTTTTTACGCAAAATTTAATACAATACAATTTAATAAAATTGTGAAAAATCGCCAACACACACAGAGATAGATGTACTCTTGGCTACGTAACTTTTGCAAATGTCAAGCTATGATGCTAAGAATTAGAGACAATATCAAAAACAGATGTACCAACTCAAATCGAAACGATGGGAGCACCACACGGTGGTTATTGCGGGAACTTTTTGATCAAGGTGGTATTGTATGTAATAATACTATTTTGTAAAATAGCTCATTGCCACCCTGAATACTCGGCGTGCTCGGTGTGCAATACACCGAGCATATCGTGTTCGGAGTGAGAGTGAGTAAAGATTCTCTATTTGTGTTCGGTGCAACCATAATTGCATGGGGTTCGCCGAGCACACTCGCAATATAACCACAGCCTAACAAAATTTTCCATTTTAAATGAAATATAAACAATCCAACTGATGTTAACAACATTATAATAAATTCTCATGAAAATTTGAGCGGGCTCTTTCTTTCCCAATAAGCAGTATGAAAGTTTAATTTAAAAGTTTTAATTCTTCCATATAATTTTTAGATTGCTTTTTTTAAACCCCCATAGAATCCGAATATAGTTTTTTAATTTTTCAATATTGATACGAAAAATATAATTTTTTTTTAATTTACTAACATTTCCTTCTTGAGCTTAAATTAAACAGTTTTACCTCATTTGGGTATTGCAAAAAATTAGTATTTTCTATTTACTTCAAAAGTCTTTGTCAAAACATTGATTTAGGGGGTGTCCTAAGTTAGGAAACTCAAAATATTATTTTTTTTATTGCCTAAATCGATAAATATACTATAGGCCAATTCTAAATAGGAAACTCTGAAGTGCGTTTTCTCAAGTTTTTATTTTGAATTGGAGGGCGTGATAGCTAAACGATGTTTTTAATCGAACCAAAGTTTTTCTTCTTCATTATTAAATTCTCTTCTAAATGAACTAAGAAAGTTGGTCAAAAAGTCTTTTAAAATAATTCTTATAGCACCTTAAATTGTTTTTTTTTTTTACCCTCATCGGTCTCCTCAAACTGTAGTACGAATCAGTTCTTCTGTATGCGACTACATACACAATTTTTTCCATGCTTTTTAAGAACAGTGGTAGTCTTATTGTTTTAAAATCTTTATTAATATAAAGAATAGAGTTCTTAAAAATGGAGGAAAAGGTATATCTAAAAAATTGAGGATCCACTTGTTCATGATAAGTTAAAAAAAAAAAAGAAAACCCTGCGAAAAACCCTATACAAAAGGCAAAATACGATATGCGTTCTTTGATGACAAGCAAGAAAAATTAAACATAACTGTTAGCGAAACCGTTTTCTAGTGGTTGAAGTTTATGATTCGTCGGCATTTTTGTTAAAACTAAACTAACCCTAGATTAGACCGTATTTGGCCTAATAAAATGAAAGTGAATATTTCAAACCAAAAAAAAACAATTTCCTAAAATTTCAGTTTCATTGTTACAATATTTATTTATTTATTTATTTAGTTAAATATTTACTATGTTTAATTTACTTAAAAAAAAAAACATTTTTTTGTTTCAGTCAAGAATTATAAGCTAGATCTTTCCCGCCGATTGCAGACTGCAGTGACAAAATACTCATGAATTAGACCAACAAATCTGTTGTAATTTATTATTTCACTATCAACCAAATTTTTTTATATACATACTTTTAATATATAGGTACAAAAATACACCTTGAAGTTCAATGAGTTCATTTCTTTTTTTCCTTTCTCGAAAGAATCACAAGAAAACTCTTTTTTAACCTTTTAATTCAGGACACCCCCTTAATTTCGTTTTGATTACATTCCTGATACATAAAACATATTCGTCTAAATACAAGAAGGTGCTTTTTTTAAATATATCACAAGTGCTTAAATTAGTTTAAACGCTCTTGAGAAATCTTCAATTTCTATTGAGAGCTAATAACGTCCTGTACAAAAGTGCACCTCAATCATTTTGGTTCACACTTTGACTAATCTGACACTTTTCATCCAGCAATCTTATGCTCTGCAACTCTAATCTCTCTGATCCTTTGTGACCATCCATGTCGTATTATTTAAGAAAAACAAGTAACAGTGTACTGAAATAGTTTCAATAGTGCCGATGCTAGTATCTTTTCGCTCTTCCCCCTCAGTGATGAACGAACCAATTCAATTAAAATTAAAACAATGAAGAGAAATTGATTAATTTCCTGTTATTTATAGTTTAAACAAAAAACTCAAGAAAAATAAGATGAAAACATTGATGGGAAAGGCAATGAAAATGAAAGGAATTAAATTACAAAGAAGACATCTTGAAAAGAAAGACTAAAAAATTAAAACTTTGCATGCATTGACAAAATGGCTAATATTGTTATTTGCACAATCACACAGATGCAAGCACAAATACACACAGACACAAACACAAATACAGAAAGTAGAGTAAGTCACGTTTAAAAAATTTTCTATAGAGTAGTTCTTTAGCAAAAAATTGAGGAAAATTGTAGGATTGGACTCCGTACCACAATATAATTAACTTTTGAAAAACATTGATTTACTAAAAGTTTTTCTTAATTTCTAATTCTATCGCCCTAATGGTATGTAGCAAGATTACTTTCATCACCATTTACCCACATAAGTACGCATGTATTAAAAGTATGACGAACTTATGAAGGTAGTTTAAGCAATGGCGTAGCATTTCCGCTGCTGCTTAAATTGAAATTTATTTTCTTCTGGTGTTTATTTTTCCTTCCTTTCTTGAATTTTACGCTTTGATTGTTTTTACTTAATTGCCAGGATGATGTTGAAAAACTCGAAGAAAAATTATGTGAAGTTGCAAATGCAATGACGAGACAGAAGAAAAAAGTTATTACGCATGTGGGAAATGGGAATAAACTTTACTTTAATTTTTAAATGATTGCAACCATTGAAAACTAAAAGGGAATGTTCAACTCGACTAAAATTTACAAACTTACGCTGAGCAGTCCAGCGTTCTAAGCAATACAATTTTCAATCTAAATCTATTCGGATATTTCTATTAAATTGAAAATTGAATGTAATCAAATAAGTAAATAATGCCTAAACTGCGTATCAATACAAAATGTTCAGACAACAAAACACAAACTAATAATAAAAATAAAAATAAATCTTTTCTTTTTCATTTTTGGCAAATGTTAATAGGCATTTTTTAAATTAAATTTAAACAAATGATAGGTGAATTCAAATATGGAAGCATCTAAGTTCGGGCACAGTCGAACGCAATATCCTATAAAAACTTTTGTTTTGAAAACACTTCGATTTTACAAAAGATAACGTGAACTTAGATTATTTCCAAAAGTTTGTTTTAGACTTTTCCTTTCTTGTGTAGAATCTAAAAATAAAGAAAAAAATAATAAAAGACAGTAATCTATCACAAAAAAGCACACAATTTTAAAAACTTTTCGCAATCATCAATTTCATTTCACACATTTAGTTTCATATGAATGCATTTCTGTTTATTAGTACGTCAATGTGAATTTGGACCCCCAAATGTATGCTACAATAAAATTAAAAGAAAATAATGCATATCCACATACATAGATATATGTTATTACATTCGTGTTTTAGGCTATATAAACTATTTCGAATAAAATAGAAGTAGAATCACAAAAGAGAAAATTAGAAAACAGAAACCAACACAATTTTTGATTGCATGCATCACCAATACAATAACAGCACAAATAATTCCTCAGAATTTACAAATGTATGTAAGTGAGTATACTCATAAGCATAAGTATACTCATATAAGCATATATGTAAACACACATATATATATATGGTGATATTAGTAGTGTCCGACCGAAACCGACTTTTTCGGTCGAAACCAAAACCGAAACCGAATTTCCATTTTTCTAATATTCGGCCAAAACCGAAACCGAAACTTTTAATATATATGTATATATCTGTGGTCACAAGGCATTACAGCATAAGTGTGTTTTTTGTATTTTACAGGAGAGCACTTCAAAGGTTCAAGTGCTAAGAGTAATCAGGTTGAGTAGTGCTATTTTTTCGCCCTAATATTTCGTAAACCACTGAACCGATAGTCATAAAATTCTGACACAATATGAAAACGGATATGAAGATTCAAATTATGATAATAACTAGAATTCGACAAAACTCGAGTTGTGTTGTTATTGCTTGTGACCACAGATATGTTAAAAACAAAATTCAAATCATTTTAACTTTTTTTTTAATTAAAACTAAAAAAAAAACAATCCATATACATTAGAGCGTACCAATTTTTTTTTTTTTTTTTTTGTTTGAAAAGTACGTTGACAGAACCGATGATTTCTATGTTCGATGCTGATCAACTTTGCCGAAGAAAGTATGGCGAAAAAATGAGTCCAAATGAGTTCATTATTAATTTTTTTTTGTGGAAAAAACAACTAAGGTTTATTTTGCAATGTAAAATAAACTTTTAGTTTAGAAAATACTTTTAAAAACACACCTGTTCACTGAGTATAAATGATGTAAATTTGAAGCATTTTTGGAATTCGGGTTTATTTATACTAAAGTCTAGTATACAGTTTTTTGTTATTCAGCGACCTATAGTAAAATTTCATGGGAAACATATTTCTTGAAAATATTAACCCTCTATCAACCCTCATAATGGGTCAAAAAAGAAACCTTTTCTAAAAAGGCAAAAAAAAAACATAATAGTGGGAGCCAAAGGGTTAATATGTAGGAAGAAAATATTCTACGGAAAATTCTACTATAAATTGCTGAACATACAAACAAGCTTTGATGCAAAACTAACAAGTTATTATACTTAATCTGTTAGAAATGGGCAAACTTTGGGCCTTCGTTAAAAATAAATTTGAAGTATACTTTTAAAACGCCGAGATCCGTATAATTTTTTTTCTCGAGTTCTATCAACATCCACTTTCAGAACCTTGTTATTTTTTCGTTTGTTGAACAAAAAAAAAAAAATAATATCACAATTTTTTTAACACCCGCAGAAAATAATTCAAAAATCATCAACAATTTTTTTAAGCATGCAAAACAATTTTTTTAACAACTTTTATTTTAAGTAATTAATTTTGTATTATGAAAGAGAAGACATGCTTGATTTAAAAATTAATTTTTCATTTTTAAAATTCCCGATAGGTTTGAAATGAGAAGTAGTGAAATATGAAAAAAATTTTGTATATTATATTAGCCAAAAACAACGAAAGGGTTAAGGACTTTCTAAATATTAACAAATTTATATGCACGTTGTGGAAATAGGTATTCGTGTGCTTTGTTTTTTTGTATGTGTATAAGTGTATGCAGCATTTGCACTAATGTTTTAAAAATAACAAAGAAAAAGAAAGGATATGTAAAATAATGTACACATATACTCATACTTATATACCTGTGTGTGTGAAACAATATGTAAGTTAATGTCCGCTTTTTCTTCATTCGTAAAAAAATGAAAAGTTTAAATTTTCTTCCTATGCACCTTTAATCATTACGACATACCATGCATTTTATGTGCAATTTCGGCAATTTATTTCTCTTTTTATATAATTTTCTATGCTTTCAGTTGCATGCAGAAGGATTCTATGAATTGTTTTTACTTATGCTAGTTGTTTGAATAAAATTGCTCATTTAAATTGAATTGAAATCGGAAAATGGGACACACCGAAAATCAGGCACTGCGGCCTATAAGATCTTTTGTACCAAAGTCTCAAATTATGAAAGAAAGAAAGGAAGGAGAAAGATAGATAGAATACCCTAACCGGGAGTCGAACCCAGGACCCCAGAGATAAGAGTCTAGCACGCTGTCACGAGACCACCGAAGTTTAACGTTGGTTCCCAACTGCGCACAGTGAAGTATATAACCAATTTAGGCGGCCAAAATTGTTTTTTTAAGGAAACAGTTTCTAATCATGTTTGTTTGCTGATTTTAACTATCCTTAACCCCCTATACGGTCATTGGGACATATGTCACAATATAACCAAACTTGTGTTCGCCAATGAAGAATATATTTAGCTTCTAAAATACAATGGAATTACAGTCTGAAATTCCTACAAAAACATCTTGAAAATACGTTCACTTTTTTGAAAGTTTTGGAAATTTTTTTTCTATGCACTTATGTACAGTAAGTAAGCAAGCAAGCAGGTGGGAAATAAAGTATAGAAGTGATAAAAACAACATAAAAAGAAAACAAAAAACTCGCAATACTTTTCACAAGACAATTTTCTGTTTAGTTCAATGAATAAAGCCATTGAGTTTCATATATAAATGCTTCTGTTTCTTCAGAGGATGCCTCACTTTCAGTTGCATTACTATGTGTGTGCTGACAAAATTATTTCCAGGGTTTCTTTACGAAAAAGTTCCGTTTGTTTCCTCGGAATGGGTCCCATGCCAGTTAATAGAGAGTCTGAACTTAAAAGCAATTGGTGAAGTACATCAGTGTTACACGCTTCTCTTGAATTTTTCCTTGCATAGCATTGACGATATTCTCGGAAACATTTGTTTCTAGCTTCAGCTGCTTCTTCTGAAAGCTGTCCTATAGGTAGCAGAGCATTCTCAATAACAATTGCACCATGTATTAATATTTTATTCAAGGTTAGTGTCATCGGATACCATGGATATAAGCCAACGTATAACTTTCGAGACGCGACTTTTACTTATAAATAAAAGCTGTACAATAAAAAATCTATGGAAAATAAACACACTGACCTGCTGAATTAAAATACATCGATTTCCTTTCACGATTCCCAAAAAATAAAGAATGGAAAAAAGAAACAAGCTACAAAATTAAAAATTTCTAATAGATTTCAAAGGTCATTGGCTTGTTTGGGGAGCACAATACATGTTATTCATGCAATATTTGTATTTGTAAAGCAAGCTATTTTTTCTACCCTGAATGAAGTATTTATAATCGACTTTTTTTCTCTCTGCGATGGGACATTTATAAATTAATTAAAAATCCGGCAGGTTCTCATGTGGAATGAAATAAATTGGCAGCAGTTCTGACCTGGTTCTGGATCCCAAAGATTGCGAACTGGCACGCATTTAACTTCTCACCAATTCACAAAGACGCTATGTGTAGAATTCAATCAAAATGTCAAGAAGTTTGACAAAAAAAGTTTAAAAAAGCATAAAACAAACATCTTTCGAAAATAAATTGAAACCATAGATTAATCTATGATTGAAACTACCTCTACGCCTACGTTTTGAAGAAGAGAGCTTACTTAATCTCAAAAAACATAAAAAATTGAAACTATACAATTTGTTGATCGTATCAACAATATCTAGAAAGCACAGCTATGTGCGAGCAACTGTCTGAGATGTTTGAAAAATAAAAAGCGTTTTAGGTAGTTTTCTACCCTACAAACCGACTATTGTTAAATTCCGAAACTATAAGTTATTTTGGGTTTATTCTTTCGGGCACACAAACAGTAATCATGAATGCATAGCTTTCATTCTACAAACAAATTTAATGGATGCTTTCATTCACCTCAAGCTAGTAAATCTATTTTTCTGCATGCAAAAATGAAATTCCACAAAATAAGCCAATGGATAGAATAGAAATTCCAGAGGTCCTTTCAATCACAATCACTATCAAAATTATTTTACTGCACCAAGTGGAGTAACTGAATAGGCAAAACTAAACAGCTGCGTGCTTAAATTTCGCTGATCATCATAATATAACCATTGAAGAATATTTATTAATGTACTTAAAGAAAGCTAAAAGAAAGAGGCAAGTTTGATTAACCTACGCGAAAATATATAAAAAAGTGTTTTTTGAAGAAAACCAAAGAACAGCAATACCAAAATGCAATGCATATCGCTACCTTAATTTGTTAAGGCCCTAACACGCATTTTTTAAATTTTACAGGAGAGCAAAAAACATTTTGTTATTTAGAGTACTGCTTCGAGTATTTTTAATTTAAACTAAAAGAAAAGATTGTAAGTTTTCGGTGCAGGTCTCTAAAATTTTTGGCACAGACGAAAGTGGACATGTTTTATCATAATCCATCAAAAACTTGATTTTGAAAAATTTGATGTTAGGGCGTTAGCAAATTAAGGCAGCGATATGTAAACTTCTTTTTGTTTTCGTAGTAGTGGGAGAGGAGATAAAAAAATAGTTCAATGACAGTTTTTCATTTTCATGCATTCTTTGCATTCTCTGTCTCTTTCTGTCTTTCTCTCTCTTCTTTCTGTCTAACTCTATCTACATATCTCTCTCTCTATCTCTTTCTGTCTTTGAATCCCTACTCCTCATTTCTCTAACCCCGTGTGTGCCTATATTTATGTGATGTCAGTGGTTTTGCCCTTCCAAGTCGTTGTAGATGTATTGTAACATCTTCATTTTCTTCGAATACTTTGAAGTTTGCCATCTTGACAAAATCCTACGGAAGGGAAAAGGATTGGAAACTTAAGCTTAAGTGTTGCTGTAAAATGGCAAATCGTAGTCTGGTCAAAATAATATGCTTCAAGGTTTTATAATTTAATTTTGTTTTACTAAATTTTTTGGTTGAATATAAATGAGATGACGTGATGCCATGAAAACAGAGGAAAAAAGATGAAAACTAATTATATACATCTGGACTTATACATAACTGCTTATTAAACTTTATATAAAAAATATTTTAAATATTACAAACTATACAAATAAAGCTGCTGGGTTTCGAAAAAACAACAAAAATCATACAATGTAAACCGAATCCTTAAGCCAAGAGAGAAAACAACAAAATAATAAAAAATAAATTAAGTAAATTATTTTCGCTGTCAAAACATTGTAATTGCAACAAACTATTTCCGAGACACATATGCACACAACAAACACAAATGCCAACATACACTCACACAACACTTGCTATCAACTTAAATTATGAACAAATATATCAAAAACGAAATTTTAACTAGATTTGGCATACCTGCTCCATTATTACAGACGTTTTCACGTAGATCAAATATCTATTTATAGTTGTGTTCCCCGTTAAAGCAAAAAAAGGAATTCTGTCTCCTTTTGAGTTTTTTTCTGTTTTTTCTTACTTGTGTGAACTTGAAGAAATTGTATACGTATATTTTACATAACTTTTCGTATGTTCATGAAGGCTGACTGCACTCATACATACACACACACGCACATCTTATTTTTATTCTATTCAAAGCTAATTTCAAGCATATATATTAATTATATGAATAATTTTTTTTATTTTAGCTTCACCAAATATTTATCTACATACATATATAAAGATGTATGTCCTCGTGTATGGATATAAAAAAATAACGTCTACCGTTAGCACCGCCGTCACCACTACTTCTACAACTACACCACTACACTGTGTGTCCGATGAGTTTTATGAACGATTTTGCGTGCCAAGCAAATAAGAGTGACGTTTCGCTTAGGCGAAACTTTTCATCCTATTCAAATCGAAATGGAAGCGTATAAATATCACCGTCGAATAAAGTTACAAGGATCTAAATATGATATATTGTTGTATATATTTGGTGCTGTTGTTGTTTTTGTATCCTGTCTAGTATATGTATTCCTGAAGTGACAGTTGACGTTTTTGGATTATATTGTAGCATCTATTTGTATTGCGCCGACTCCAGAAAGGATATAAAGGATTTGTTTGTTCGGTCTGTGAAGTTGGTGGTGGTTTGCATTTTACAGAATTGTCAGATAAAATGGAAACTCTGTTTAGTAGAAAAAAGCGCACATTCTCTAGGTGCCCCGTTTGTCTATATTTTCGACTAGCACAGTGTTATTATTGCCGCCTATGTCTATTGATTTCGATCCTCTATATTTTATAAGCTTAAGTATATGAGAACTGAGTACCACCCACTCGCGTATTTAATGAATTGGTGGGACTCGGGTTATTCATGCTCTTACTGGTATTGAACAAGAATGATGTTTACATTGGCAAGCAGATTATTTATTTTTCGGATACGGATTCCAACTCCCAGCGCCCGAAAAAACAAACTTATATTTATTATTAAAAACAAAAAAAAAAAATAATAACCAGTGAGCGAATTATGAGGAATTCCCCTTTTTTCTATGAAATACTACATGATGGTTGATGAAATATATACGCGTTTCAAGTCCCTGATTCCAAATATATAAATTTTATTTTCCTTTTTTCTATTTTTCAAAAATTGTGAATTTTTCATTGTTTTAGTGTCTTTTTCGAATTTTTCGTGCTTTTTTTTCCTAAATAATAAATGCCTTTTTTTGGGTTTTCTACCAATTATTACTCTTAAAACTTTTCCTTTGAAAGCTGTTTTGAAAAATACATAAGTACAAAAAATTATGTTAAGGACTGCTATGAAGTTCTTTTAAAAATCCGGTCCCAAATTAGTGGAAAGCATATTTTTATTTCGATTGATGGAACGACCGGCAAAGCTATACGTTATGTAACCAAGGTAAATGTTGGCCCATTGATTAAAAATGGAAGTTGGTGGATTTTGCCTGTAGAAATTTTGGAAAAGGTAAACGCATCTGCAACTTTTTTTGAGGGCTCCTATGGTTGGTGGTCACATGTGAACACCTCGCAAATACTTTTCCACCATTTTTGGAACAGACGACCAGAACACAATAAATGTATATAAAAGATTATATAGTAAATAAGAAAAACAATGTTTTTGGGATATTTTTCTTATTTATTTTAAACTTATCTGCATTTTGTTTATAGAAATCATTCTTTTGTTGATAGATATTATTTTTTGAAAGTAGTAGAATTCAAAATAGTTTTACCGAAAAAGTTCTGAGCATAGTAAAACTTAATATTTCCAAATTACTGTATTTTTTCACTAATTACTGTCGTACTCTACATGGGTCAAAATTTTTACAGTGAAAGCTAAAATAACAAGGCGCACGAAAACTTCAAGAACAGCACAAGTTAAACTTAACAGAAGCGAAATAATTAATTTCATAAATATATATCGAGAATATGAGTGTTTATGAAATTATAAAAGAGAAAAATATAAAAGAAACACGAACATGAACATTGCTATGATTTATAGCTAGTCGAGACGCTATGTCATATTTTGAGAGTAATCAGCTGCTCTGACATGAACATGAACATTACTATGAATTATTGCTAGTTGAGCGCTATGTAAAAAATACAGTAATTACGGTACGTGGTGCTACTAAAATTTGACGTTTCAGTCGAGTGTGAAAGAAAAGAAAAACAAAGTAGAAGCAAAAGCGGAGCGAGCACTCAAGTCACACTAACGTCTCTGTTCTTTTAGTTAATATAACAAATTTAGAACAAAAATACTTAGTATAAATTTTAATAATGTTTTTTGCTCCTACAAAATTTTAAAAATGTGTTTTAGGGCCTTAGCAATTAAGGTAACGATATACTTTTATATGTATGGCATCGCACAGCTATAAACGTACCTAAAAGAAGAATAAACGCCAATGAGACCACGCCCGTCTCACCAAATCAGTTGAAGCAACAAGGCGCAGCTCCAAAAAAAAATAAAATAAAGGCCAATGAGACCACGACTGCCTCACCAGATCGTAAAAAAATAAACGCCAAGGAGGCGCAGACGTCTCGCGTGTTTATACGAAACGGTGCTTCATACTGGAATGAGACCACTCCCGCCTATAAAAACTGTAATGCTCTAGACTGCCTCCCGACGAAATACTTAACGGTGGTTTCGGAAGGAGCATTCCGTCGGATGTGAAGAAATTTTTAGCGGGTGGAAGTCTCGCACTGACTTTGGTTTTCAATGCTTTTACTCCTCATGAAAAAAAAAACTAGAAAATTTAAAGCACTTTAATTTTATTGCAATATCATTATAACTGCTCTCTTCACTCAATGTAGCCCCATTCTAATTTTCTACAAGGCTCATTCATAATGCGAGAAAAAAGGGTTAATATAAGGGTTGACAATGGGTGCGTTTCCCGGGTGGGAAATCAGAAAGCTGTCGCTGAGTGCTTCTGATTAGCAAAGCGAACACCATTTCTGTAATCATATTATTTTTCTGATTTTCCAGGTCAGCATGATTTCTCAAAACTTAAACAGTTGACAAACGCGACACAAGGTCTAAACCATCCAAAAATTATATAGATATATTTTTAAAAGGAAATTAAATATTTCACAAACTAGAATTTAATGATTTTCAAAAATTTTACAACGATTACTGATTATAGATTAATCACCCGGGAAACGCACCCAATATCACTTGCCAAACTATCAAATATTTTAGATTACATCAAACGTAATGTACTAACGGCAGCCCTGGCAAAACGACAAACGTCAAAACAACTTAAAAAACGTCAACGTCAACACCACACAGCCGAGTGTAAAAGTAAGTTACAAATAATTTCTAAAGAAAATATATTAAAAAGTCCCTTATGGATTTGCATTAAACTCGCAAGCGCAGTCGTTAGGGGAAGCAACAGTAAAATAAGTGCAGAAGCGTAACTATGGGAAAACAAATTGGCTTAAATACATAGTTTTAATTTTTAAGTTTACTTCATAAATAATCCAGTAGTGTTAGTAGAAAAACAACGATAAGCTAAGACAAAAGAGGTTAGCAGCAGAGATTGTGGTGGGGTTAGAAATAAAGTAAACTGCTGCAACAAAGGTAACGCAAACATATGGAAAGCTGTACTGACGTATCCATCCATCTTTCGCACGCATTTATCCAAATATAAATTACAGAAAGACAGTTTGTGCCCTCTGGCTAGAAATTAAGGTAATAAACACATTCGTTGTCCTTTTACACAAAACATTTGTTTAATTTATTATAGTCTACAGTCAATGAACAATTATCTGCACTAACGGGAGCATTAACACAACAGCAACAACGGCAGCGATATGGCACAAGCACGTTACGAACGCCTGAACACCAACAGCAACAATCAGGATGAAAACAATCACCACCACACGGCAGTTGTGCGTCGTTCGAGCTTCTCTGCACGCTACAACGGCGATGATGACGATGAAAATGAAGAAATTGAATTAGGCACCGATAATAGGCGTTTGCGTTATGACGACGAGCCTGAAGATGAAGATGGTGACGAGCACAGCATTACATTCTATGGAAGAAATGCGAATGCCCGGGATAATGCCCATCATCACGAATCTGGCTTAGCTGGCAGCGGTGTCAGTTCATCTGCGGCATCGCATTTGCCTTTGGGGTCTTCACGTGTTATGCAAATGGCCATTGGTACATTAGCTACAATTTTGATGTATTTAGCACTTTCGATAACGTTAACATTTTATCAACAAAAATTGCTTAAGGTTTGTTTACTCATAAATTATTTATGTACACACATGACGAATTTCCTTTTAATTCATGCGGGATCCTTCTTCTCTTGCAGAAATTAAAATTTCCACTTAGCATAGTTTGCTACCATCTTGTAGTTAAATTCTTTCTTGCCGCAAGTGTACGCGCCGTTTATGAATGCCACGTGGGCAAATCACGCGTCCAGCTCGATTGGCGTACATCGGTTCGCAAAATGGGGCCCACTGGTATTGCTAGCGGCATTGATATTGGTTTTTCCAATTGGGGTCTGGAATTAGTACCGATTTCATTGTACACAATGACCAAATCATCAACGATCATATTCATTCTATTTTTTGCCATTTTATTAGGGCTCGAAAAGAAGGTGTGTTTATAGAACAATGCAAAATGTACTGAATGTTTCTAAATCTCTGTCTAAATCCCTTTGCAGAGTTGGTTGTTAGTTGCAATTGTTGGCCTTATTGCAATCGGATTATTCATGTTCACATATGAATCGGCACAATTTGATGCCTTAGGTTTCATGTTTATATTGGTAGCATCATTCAGTAGCGGCGTACGTTGGAGTTTTGCACAATTTGTTATGCAAAAGACAAAACTTGGACTACATAATCCCATCGATATGATATTTCATATGCAGCCATGGATGATAGCATCGATATTGCCATTTCTGGTTGCTTTCGAAGGTATACTATATAACTATATCCGATAACACAGAGAATATCCTAGATCTCTTTAGCTATAATTCGCGGTGATTTATATTTTCTATCCTTATTTTTATTAATATTTTAATACACTTTAGGGCAAAAGCTATACGATGTTCTACGTGATTTGTCTGGAGTACCCAATGATGTCATTTACATGAACTTTTTCTACATAAGTGTCGGTGCAGTACTCGCTTTTCTAATGGAAGTTAGTGAATTTCTTGTGCTCTCGAAAACGTCCAGTTTAACCCTATCAATAGCCGGCATATTCAAGGTACCTATCAAACACATATTGACCCAACTAAGTACCAAATTAATTATATTGGTAAACTTGCATTATTTTAGGACATATGCCAACTGGCGCTAGGAGTTAAACTAAATGGCGATCAACTCAGTATTGTCAATATATGTGGTTTAATTGTGTGCTTGGCCGGTATAAGCTGCCATTTGATTCATAAATATTCAATGTTAACAAAAGTAGATTCATTCGATGCTATTGACAATGACGATTTACAATTTAATGAGACTAGCATTAATATAAATGGTGGCAATAGTGGCGGTGGTAGCGGTAGTACGACCATTACTGGTGCCGGTGGTGTCGGTGCTAGTAATCACACAACTATGTCATCGATTTTGCTGAAGCAAAAGCATTCCGCACAAACAGTTCCACTACTGGAACAAACCGATTCAGAGGATTCCAATAACGATGATAATGAGCAAAATGCATCTGATGTTATATTTGATGTTTTAAAACGACGCGATATGCAACGATGAGTTAGCATCAGCATTTTACAAAATATCATTTAATGTATTTTATTGTATGTATGAATTTGGATTTTGTATTACTTACCTACTGTAAATGTTGTGTAAAATTTTATTATTCATCTCTCAAGAAAACTAAAACAACTGTGAATTAATTTTAGGCTACATTTTATAATTAGTACTATATGTATTTGTGTGTAAAGAGAACAAGAACGTACTACATTTATAGTCAGGACAATGCTTAAATTTAAAGGGCAGAAGCAAAGGCAAAAAGTTAGACTCCAATGCAATTTCGGCTGAATGCAGTACAAATATGTAGATAAGTAATTAACTGATTTTTGTTATGCATACTTTGTTATGTTGAATTTTAAATTAATTTTATATATTATAATATATTGAAGTGTATAAACGAAATATTTGGAATGGCTATTGTATGAGCTTTAATACATTAACTCTTTATAACTAAATATTTACTTAAATAAGAAACAGAAATTTTTTATTTCATTTTACAGAATTAAATACATACTTGCATAGGTTTTGTCATATGTAATTCCTCACCACTCAACTATCATTACCGACCGTAATTTAATTGAAAATATTCCACTTGCTTTAAATATGTGTACGTATATTTGAAGTATCCTAATCTATAAGTGCTAAACAAGACTTTTATTTTTAATCCAAAAAAAAAAATAATAATCAAAAACCAAACAAAACATGCACGAAGCATCTGTAAGTACGTACTTATTAAAAACGATTAAATTTTTATTATACCAATAATAAGTGAATGCATATGTTAAATATTTAATTAGATTTTTCGAATCAGGGAATTTGCGTATTATGGGCAATATTTTAAAAAATATCATAAAAACCTTATTAGTTATTTTCCCCACCACAGACCAAAATCTGAACCATCCGAACTCCTCCCCTTCCTGAAAACACGCACATCTAAAATCGATTCCAAGTCCATTCGAAAAAAATGTAAAGTTATTTATTTCAATACATTTTTATTGGTTTCAAACGATTTTTTCGCTCATTCCCAATTTTTTCAACTTTTATTCACTACGAATCAAAATTATATCGAAAACTATACCTGCTAGAGCTGTACGATTAATCGTTCAATCAAGAATTCTGCTTAATCAAAATGCCAATTATTCGATTAATCAAGATTTCGATATTCCAAAAAATGTTAATTTCCCTTGATTTTTAAAAAATATAATTTTCAAATGTATAACTTAAGTCAAAAACTTTTTTTTCTAGTCCGTAAGGATATTATATTGTCCATAGACTTAAATAAATTAAATGAAATCCCTTCTATGACGTCTCTAGAATGTGTGTAAATGAAAATTCACAGTCGATCGAAAATTACAGATATTGAACTTGGCAGACACTGTCACAGCGGTAATGGATACTTGAACTTTCAAACGTGATTTTCCAAAACTACATTTCAAAATGGCATGGCTGCCACGATATTTCCAAAAAATAGAGCTAGTATATTTCGCAGTATACTAGAAAAAAAAACGTTAAAAACGCAAAATATACATTCTAGCAAAAAAGCAAAGTGAAACCATTGCGGAAAATAATTACGTGTAAATCGCACAGAAGTATGGAAAAAAATCCAAACTAATTGGAAATAAAAAGAAATTGTTTGAATATTTTTTTTTGAATAAATTTATTTCAAATAATCAAAATCTTGTTTAATCGAATAATTTAATTTTTCATGAATGAAAATTAACTGCAGTCTTTATACCTGCCCTATATACTTTAGGAAAAATTTTGTAAACTAGTGATAGGGTCGCCCCTTTTCAAAATACAGATATTTTACACATGGAGCAAAATATTTCCAATCCCAGTTGATTCTGCTTATTTTAGGAAATAATCAGTAAACAAAATTTATTTAAGATGCTAAAAATATTGAGAATCGAAAATTTGAATTTATGTTCCGAAAAATTCGCGGTATCATATAATAACTCTACTTTTGATAGCTAGAGTTTGTTATAATGGTAGTATTTAAGTAATCAATCTTCTAGGATCCAGAAAGCGTACAAAACACCAATTTGTTAGAAAAAAATTAAACATTTATTGAGCATTTATGAAAATTATCGAACTCCAGATAATTTGTTAATGCTACTCTTGCGGCATCCTCTTTCAAAACATTAGCAATAAATTATAACTAAGAAAAATTCTCAATTCATTATTGCATGAAATGTAGAAAATAGTTTTACATTCAATGTAAAACTTAGCAACTTAAAGTTTTTAACAGCAACGAAAAAAATAGCAAAAAAACGATATACAAAATCTTTAAATCAGGAAATTATGACATTCAAGTATTAATTTTAGTATATTCTTCTACGCTTTGCGAGCATAGGATATTCCAAGCTAGAATATTCATCCTCATCATCGCTTTCATCGTCATCAATATCAGATGTATCAGATTTCACATCACCACCTGCGCTTACAATACCAGAATCTGGACTATCACACAAAATGTTCGCACCGTTCACACTGTTCAACATCATAGACGATGTCAACGGCGAAATTGCAGCTGCAGAGAATTTGGCACGTTCGTTCTTTATATGCATATTATATAAAGTAAGTATTGCCTCTGCAAATGGTTCTATCACATCATCAGTGCACCCAGTGACTTTAATTAAGTATGGTGTCCAAACTGGTGTTATATTTTTCATACGCCGCACAGCAGCAATACATGCGGCCGCTATTATTGAAGGGCGCGCATTAACGAATCTCAAATCTGTGAATGCAATTAAGAGACTTTAGTGAAATGTGGATATCGTAGGACGTCATTAGGACACCCTAATAGTTTTCTCATACTTACAACTCAGTGATACATCCACCAACTCGAATAACATTTTACTCAACGAAGACACCATTTCCTCATAGTTTATATACAACGGCAGCAGTAATTGTTGAAATGTACCACTTTGCCAACTATGCAAATACATATGGAAATCGTCAAGCGTTACAAAATTATTTGCAAAATATTCAGCAAATGTTGCCGCTGTTGGTCGTATTAATTCGAAATGAAATGTACTTAGGACTTTGAATTCGACATTTTTGAATTCAAATATTGTGTACGTATCGCCCACAAGTTTATTCAGGTCGGCAAATTTGGGTGTATCCATGTCAGCTTCTTCGATCTTTGCGGCCACAATGAGGCATGTTAATGCGGTTAAATTTAATTTGTCAGGGCGTATGGTGTAATTGTCCATAAAACAATCAAGAAGATAAACAGCTAAAAAAAAAAATAAATAAATAAATAAACAACCGCAAATTAAAGGATTAACTATATAACGAAATGCCTAATAATCATGAAAGTAGCTTACCCAAATGCAGCGTAATCCGCAACAACGCATGCTTCTCTGTTGCAACTTTCAGTAGACGCAATAGATTTTGTCTATATTTACCTTGTTGCGATCGAAAACAAACAACGCGACGCTTCAATTCAGCTTCGCGCAACGTCTGGAAAATGTCATCCGAATAGTCATTAATCCAAATCCAATCAAGGCGCTAGAACGATTCCAAATTTAAGGTAAAAAATTGGCACGCACATCGAATAAGTTACTAATTATTCATACTCTATTAGCGTCCAATTCCATGGAGGAGATAAATCGTCCGCCCACCGAATGTGGAGCAAGAACTATGGGTATAATAGGCGAAAATTGGCAAATGCAATTTGTACTGTAATTGGCACACGTCGTCGTTAAGGCTTCAAAAGTTATATTTGGATTTTCACACATTATTTTGAATACCTTCTTCTCTTGCGGTTAATTTAGGACTTCACCTCTATTTATTTAACATTTTTCTGCATTAAATACTTAAATGCGTTTTTTTTTTTTGAAGCGGCAATTTTAACGGTAGTTCATTTCTATTTCATACGCAACTTCTTGTTTTTTGCATAAGTTGGCAACACTACTTATAAGAGTGACCAGCCCACTCGATTCAAATTATGATGCAGGGAGCAGATACCATATTATGGAATGAATCTAAGTTTTAAAAATCCGTTCTTACCGTAGTTTATTTTTACTAACGGCAATATACTATATTGAAAAGATTTTGAAAATAATTTACATATCTAAATATTCTATATATCCGGCTTATTCAAGTAAAATAATAAGATCTTTTGGCTCATTCGTAATATATTTATTAACAATCAATATCCCCATCATCTTCTAATTGAGTCGCATTCAATGTGCAGCTCTCACAGTCCTAGCAGTTTTTTAACTGATAGATGCATTTGGTTCAAACATCGTAGAACCCTCTCTATTCCTTTGTACATTTTGGCTTGCAAGATTATTTGATTTGTATGCCAAATAATTGTCAAAACTTTTATATAAGTCAACTGTTGTCTTAGTCCTGTGTAGCCAAACCTGATTCACTCGTAAAGGCTTATTAGAAAAATATTACAATATTTTCCGAAATTTATTTATTTTTTTTTTTTTTTGGGCTTTTTTGGAATTTGAGGAATCATTCCAACTAAATTGGAATTTAATTCCAAGAAAGTAATTGATTACACTTATATTAAATTCCTTTCTATTCAATTACATTTTCAATTCCTTTAAGGAATTGATATATTATATTTTTAATTACAAAATACAATTCCCTGTAATGGAATCGAAAATTGAAACTTTTATCAATTCCATTACTAAGGAATTGAAAACATTAAAGTACCAATTATAATTCCTTGTAATTGGAATGGAGATGGAATTTTACTCCTAATCATTACTATCCCACTCTGAACCGAGCACGCCGAACAGTTTGGATGACAATAGGCGTTTTTCTTTATTAGCTCTGAGCAAAGCACGAGTTGTCAAAAAACGCAATCGTGTTTCTTTTTAGCTCTGAGCACTCAGAGCAAACGAAATTGTGTTTCTTTTTGTGATCAGAGCGAGCTTACAGAGTGCTCTACGAGTTCAGAAGAAATTGACTGAGCAGACAGAGCACGAAAATTTGAAACAATACACAAAAATTTGAAATGGCCGACAAGGGCTCAGAATAATTAATTTATCCATTTTGCACAAAAAAAACAATGGATGTGTGCAAGGCACGCAAGATATTTGATGTGTCAACAGTTAAGCTAACTGAATGTCATATACATAAGCTCACATATGTATAGCCATATATAGGGATTTAATGTATAATTTATATGCTTAGGTAATTCAAATTAAAACAATTATTTTATAAACTTAAAAACTTATTAGATATCATTATCTTTTATATATATAATAACCCAATTCACCATAAATTGCAAATGGTCTTACATCATTGCAAATGCAAATTTTTATTCCATATCACATATATTTGTTGTTGTGATAGCATAAATATTTTGCAATTGCACCAAATCGTGAATAGGGCTGATATGTTGTAGTTGCATTATTTTTCTTTTACTCAATGCATCGGGATCTATACATATGCTCGCATATACGCAGCTGCAATTGCATTCTTTTTTTCGCGCTTTAAGTTTTTTTCCTGTCGATTTGAAATTTTATTAGATGTGAAAATTTTACATAACGTCGCCTGAGAATTGATTTGGCGTATAGGTATATGAATTTGTACACACATACGTCAAATCAATCCTCAGGCGAAGATAAGTGCTTTCCACATTTAACTTTAGCAAGGCAACAGGGATGACTAGTCACCCCACTACTTTTTAAAAGCACCGCAAAGAGAGTTGTCTTAACTGCATTTAATAAAAATAAAAAAGAATGTATTTTTATTGAAGTAAATAAGTGATTTTATAATAAATAAGTCTGATTTTTTCTGTTTAACATTTGCTATTTACATAGATAAAAAAAGTGTTGCCTTTTATAATGCCGTGATTTGCTAGCATTATCACTACGTTTTGTTTATACGTTTATTGAAACCTAGCTTCCTTATTACTTATCATTTTGTATTTTTTTTGTATTTTAAAAAATATTTAATTTTAATCCAATCTAACTAACCGAATGCAAAACCTATCAAACGCTTCTTCTCTGCTTGTATGGTATAGTCGATCTCCATACGTTTAACACCAACAAATAATTCTGCCACGAATAAATGTACACACACATTTTGTTTTCGTATGCACATATATGTGAGAGTAAATTGATCGAAACATAAACAAACAAACTCCGCTCGTATTTTAATTTCTCCCTCTCTTCTTCTCTTTGTGGTTTAGAGTAGCACAGTCATGCCGCGCAGTAGTGTGAGCGAGAAGGGAACTGGACGTTACAGTTATCTTACATCTTACGATACAGTTATTGTTACATTTTACACATTCGAAATTTTGCCCATACCGTGAGCTAAAATGTTTACACATCAAAAAATCAAAGCGATTGAAAAAGACTTTGTTGGAAAATAAACTTAGTTATAAGAAGTTGTTATCTGACAAATCGTACTCTATGTGTTTTCAAATTAAGTCAGAGTTGTCAGAGCGTGCTCGGTGTGCTTGTGCTCTACTCTACTCCGTGCTCTGAGTTAAAAAAGAAAAACGCCTATTGTGTGTTTGGAGTTCATGGGCAACACATTATTCGTGACATTTTTTACACAATGGCATTCACTTGGCAACGCTAATCCCTAGTTGACGTGTATTTTTCTCTAATTTTCGCTTCTCTACAAAAGTTGTTTTTGCTCTCTTGAAACCGTTAAAAGTTCTTAAGATAATGTGTTTTTACCAAATTTAGTTTATAAAGTCTACTGATTATTAAAAACTAAATTATGTATTAACGAACACAAGGCAGAAGTGAAACTTCTTGTGAACTAAACTTGTGTTTCGTTTAGTTCACAAGAAGTTTCACTTCTGCCTCGTGTTCGTTAATACACAACCAATTTTTTTTTTTGGGATTAAAGCTAGAACAAAAATTGCAACTCTGTACCGGTAATGTCGATGACAATTGTAGCGAACTCTTTTAACCTTTAGATGGCAAAGCTACACATTGTTCTTTCTGCCATAGGTGTGTGTGTGTGTATAATTAATATGTTATGTTGAATTAAAACTATTTATGAATCGTTTATTATATAGTTTGCTCGTGAATTCAGTTACGGAATATTGATATTTATCCCCTCATGCACATTGCTCGACAAAATTATATCGCATTGCAAACTTACGTGCGACGTCACATCCGGTTGGTTTTACTCTAGGACAAGAGAAAAAAAGTTTCACTTCAAAAAAAGTTCAGCATTTTAGCATTAACCCTGCTGACATGCCCAGTATCTAACGCCTCGGTTGAGAGGTTTAAATAAAATAGTAGCAAAACAAGTACTAAAACAATACAAAAATTTACTATTGATTGGCCATCACATAACTGTCTGCATAACATACTTTGGGAGAGAGTTGAAAAATAAAAAAAAGGCGTAAAAAGTGACGCGATCGGCGATCATTTGATCGTTTGCATAACATCGTCCTTAGCTGTCTTTTTTGCTGGGCAGTTGGCTCTTCTGCGGGGATAGGTTCTAGACCTTGTGGCTTTCATAATAGCTGCTTTGTAATATTTTTTGGCAAAAGCAAAAATGAAAAAATAAAATAACGGAACCGAACAAACTTAAAAATTGATTGGACAGATAAAAATAAAAGAAAATGCTTGGACTATCGCAAAGCAATGGTTTCTGTATAATTTATTGAGCTCCTAGCGGAATGAAATATGGGGACTGACAAAATAAATCGAATGTAATTAATTAGCATAGTCAGACCTATCGTGAACAAATTTTCACGTGAATAATTTCACTTGTCAGCAATTTAAAATGTATTGTTGACAAGTGAAAATATTCACGTGAAAATTTGTTTACGATAGGCCTGAGTGTATTGTTATATTGGGCCCGTTCCCGTATTTTTTGGGTAAAGTCTGGTAAACTGAGAGTAAACGAAAAATGCTCTCCCTGATACACAAAAATGGACAAAAGTATGGGAACGCACAAAACCACTTTTCTTGCACAAAACAAAACGTCAAATTTTAACGACAGTTAAATTCAAAACACAAAGCTTCTGTGATTTTTAATAAAATAAAAATTGTTTAATATTACAAGAAAATAAATAAATAATGAAAAAATCCAACATAAATTGTCTATAATTGCCTGTCTACTTTTGTACAATCTTCTGGTTCACAAAAACCATTTGCATTATTCAGAAATGGCAGAAGCTTCTACAGCGTCAGAAGTTGAACAGACAATCGTGTCATTAGCTTGTGGAGAATGTAGTTAAACATTAACTAATATACTATTAATTAATTTTCAAATGTTTAAAAAATTATAATTAGGAACCAAAAATACTTGTAATAAAATATTTTGTATCGCAAACATTTTCCATTTTAAATATCACTTATTTTTCTAAAAATTCTTTATTTATTTATTAATTTCAAATTTTTAAAATATTTTCACAAAAGCAAAACAGCTGATAAATACAAAACAGCTGATTGTTTGACACTTTTAACATTTTTATGAGAAGAAAAAGTGCGGGCTATTTCGTGCAAGAAGAAGAAGACAATTACTTACTCTCTCATCTCTGCTCTGATTTGAAAGTTTTTTGAGTACGGGAACGCTTTCTGGACTGTTTTGGGCGAACGCGTTCACCCGCGTTGTAGTACGGAAACGGAGCTATTGTATATGAGCTCTTCAAACGTCATGTTCACGCATGTACTATCTCCCTCACTCTGTCGTTATTCCTCTTTCATATTCGAAGTTGCAAAACTACCAAAGAAGTTTCACTTCTATTGAGTATACTAAGTTGTGCATGTCAGTTTCTTTTTTTTTTTTGTTTTTTTTTGACACATGTTTTAAAACATTGATTTTATTTATTTAAAAAAAAGTACTGTTACAAGCAATGTTTATTTTTTTGTCGTACATATTTATTATGACTCAATGCAACACTGCTGTTATTGAGCAGTTCACTGAACACATCCAATCTTTTTTTGACAGCCATTACGAAAAGCAAGTAGATTTTTTGATAATTTTTTTTTTTTTGCAAATTGCAAGAGAAATATAGAATTAAAACTTAAGTTTATTTCTTACTGAATGTAGAAGTAAGCGTAACTATCTATTAGTCCAATTTACTTGTGAGTAAAACTAAGTTTTAACCACAGAATGTGAAAATAACAGGGAAGCAAAAAACTACGAGCAATATAAACTTTTTGGCATCTTTTGCAAGATGAACACCTCAGCAGCAACAACAACAGCAACATCTTCCTCTACATCAACAAAATTCAAAATTGAACAACATGTGCCCAGTGGCTCCGTGAGAAAGGGTCCATATGCCGTCGAACGTAGTATAGACCCCAACGATGTGGTTATTAAACGTAGATTTGGTAATTTTTTTATAAAGTATAAATCAAGCTTTCTTGAAAGAAATTGTTTTTGAAAAATGAAAACCTATTTAAATTCAACAATCAACATATATTGATTAAAATGTTTAAGTAAGTATTCAATCAACACTTAAATCCATTGCGCGCAATGGGGTATCCACATCAAGCAACATGCCTACACAGATAAAACATCAATCAATAATCTATGAGCTTTTGAAATGCAGCAGAAAGTATAAAAGTAAGTGTAAACTAAACATGAGGTGAGTAAGTACTTGGATGAAACTGTCCGAAAACTTCACATTCGAAGAAAAGGTACGTTTTCCTATTTGACACCACTCATGGCTGACAATGACAAACCTTCAAGAATGCACATTAACATTACAAGAAAAGGATTTTGACTACGCTGTTTGCCTTACATTCTTGCACATTTGTAACACGCACAACACAAATGGAATCGACAAGCTTGGGTAAGTCCAATTGCTGTGCCACAAAATTGTTTATTATTACTATTAGCTTTTGACGCCTTCAATCTTTAGAAATTCTATTTTGCAGGTTTAAGCAATCTAAACCACAATCTTGTAATCAACATTTTGTCTTCTAGCAACATTCAAATATCTTCAATCAACATCAATCATAAACAATATCAACATCAACATTTTATAAACAATGGGTAAATCTCTTAACGCAGTACTGCAACTTTGCTAAAGCAAAAGCGTTAAAAATGCCATAACTTGCTGCTGATCACGCATTTAGCAGCTAGGGACTGCTACAACGATGCTTTTTTGCGCTGCTAATGCGTGATTAGCAGCAGATAATGCATTATATTGCATTTGCGTTTTTGCTTAAGCAAATGTTGCAGTACTGCGCTTATAGAATTTATCCAATGTCTGCAATCAACAATCCATTGGGAAATATCATCAATCAACATTCTATAAAGGAGTATCTTCAATCAACATTCTATAAAGAATTATCTTCAATCAACACTTTCAATATCAATAGTCAATAAAAATTACTTAATTTTGAAGCATAATATGCTGTGCATAAAGTGGACGAGGAAATCGTATCCAGCAATTCAACCAGAAGATGGTAATACTATGTTCAGCAGCAAAACAACATTTTAAAAACGTAAATAACAATTTTATGAAAATATTTAAGACAACTTTGAGTAAATTTGTTTAAATTTGTAGTTCATTTGATTTGATTTGCACAAGACTTATCTAACATTCCCTCTCTCATATTTGTTTGCATATAAACATCATAATTGTTATATTTAACGTGAAAAGAAACACGAACGGTGTCATATGCACAGTTTAAGTAAATAAACAAAATCTAATTTGTAATTTTTGAAAACAAAACATTTAACTTCCCAGTATAATCTTGAAAAGTTTAAAGTTTAGAATGATTTTTACAAGAAAATTAAATAATTTTGTGAACTTTTAGAGATATTCAATAATTAAATTTTATTAGTTTTATAATATTGCAATTACCTAATTAAATTTTAAACAGAAAAACATTTTATATTTAGACCACGTAACTCTACTGTTACGTAAACTCTCTAGGGTCTAAAAAGTAAATTACTTACATATGTGTTAACAGGTGAAGGCTCGAAACCTCTATTTCAACGGGATGATATTGCCGTAAATCGCGAGATTAACACGAGCGACACCGCTGCGATTGGGAGCAATTCGACGAAAAGCCCACAACAGTACATAGTTACTACACGCAGTAAAAGCTCAACAGTATGTTAACAATTTAAACTATATTTTTTTATTTCTTAAACACCTTGAATAATATATAGGAATCAAGCAGCCCGGAACGGTATAGAAAGCGAAACAAAAGTGTCTCTAATCCAACGCAATGTCGTAAAATAAAAGCAAAACGTTCAACGGCTCCCACTAAAGTAACGCATTCAACTGATTTGGCGCCAATCAAACGACGAACGCCAGAAAAAATTCCTTATTTCTTAGATGAGGTGCGTGAAAGAGATCGTGTGCGTCGTATTTATGGTAATACCACAGCGTCCATATCGAATCGAAGACGTCATAGCAATTCCAGATCGCCACGTTCACCATCAGTAAACAAATCGACAAAACTTGAAACGACATTCAGTAGACATCGATCCGATTCGCGAAATTTGTATGAAAATATTAATACCAGTTCCTCACGTTCAAAACACCAAGATGATAGAAATCGTCGGCGAAAACGATCGCTGAGCGGAGGCAACGTTCGACGACAGAGTTATTCCTCTCGCTCCGCAACTTTTCACAGCAACCGTCGGCAGCATCGTAGCTCGCGCTCTCGCACAAAATCCCGATCACGTGAAAGAGATCGCCGCCAGCACTACCACTATGATCGACGTCGTAATTCAAGTAGGGAACGGGAAAACAGCAACAAAAGACGTAGTGAATATGATCATTCTGCGGAATCAATGTTACAGCCGATGGCATCGCAACTACCACCACCGCCACCACAGATTATAACAATCCCAGTGCCAGTACCAGATTATTCATTTGCATATGTAAGTTTAACATCAGAAATAGACCATGAATTCTAAATAAGTTTTTCTTTTGTTCCAAAAGCCGCCTTGGACGCCTCCGACACATCCACAGCATGCATGGAATGCTGCTGCTATGCCATCACGTTTTGCACCACCCTACCCTATGATGCCACTACGCCCACCACCACCGCCTCATTACGGCATGCCGCTACCTCCTTATGGCCCACGCTTATTTAGACCTCAACTGCGGTATCATAATACAAAGCCGACTAGAGGGAATTTTCATCCTAAAAACAAATAAAATTCCTATAATTTATAAGCTTAAAATATTAGGTACAATACATTTAGATTATTGAAATCAATATTTATTATTTAAATAAAATGTGTAGACTGAATAAGTTTTTTTGATCATGGTCATTCACTATTTAGTGCGCGCATTGAAATATTTTATGTTAGGTTCACAATAATCGATGCCTGTGTTTTATGTAGTTATGATAGCAAAGAGTTTTGGAAGCGAGACACGAATTTCGACTTGAAAATACAAGAAAATACACGCAACTCACTTTCAAAGATATGAAAGCAATACGTTTGGTTTTTAAATGCTCTACAGATTATAGTAAAAGTAATAAAACACGTCTTAGGTACATTAAATAAAAATGTATTTCTTGTTCTGGCTACTATTTACACATGTAGATATATGTATGTATATGTATAAATCTAAAATTTTAGTTCTAAAGTGCGTTTGCAAAAACAAAAAGTTCGGTGTAAATAAAAATTAAAATAGAAATAAAACAAAAATGCATATTGATATTACAAATTAGACATTTGATTAGAATCATTTAAAATAAAATAGGAAGTAATGGGAGGCATATCAAATAACTATGTAGATCAATTGATAGGGAAGAGGTATTTATGTGTGGATGTGTGTGCAATCAATTTAAATACAATTTCTCCACAATCGCAGGCAATCGCATAATAATTACAAATGAAAATTACAAAGAGGTCAAAATACGTAATACGTCGCATAAATAAGACGCATCGTATTTTTTTTAATTGGTTTGCATAAAATTAAACAGTACCTACATTACATTAAATTGAGAAGTATAGAAAAAAAAATAAGACATTTCCACTGTACACTTATGAAAATAAAAATTAATCTCTCACATGATTTAATTTAATGCTACATTTACATTATGCTTAACGTTATTTACTAATTCTATTACTAATTGCGTTTCTTCTGTTTTGTTTACATGTAAATAAATTATAAATTGGCTTAAAAATATGCTCAAAAACTAGTTTTTTTTTCTGTTATGATTTTTCATCTTTAAAGTAGGTATTATCGTGTATATTTATACAATCGCTTTTGATTTTCCCCAACTTCATTTGTAGATGAACTGATAATTTAGTGTTACAGCTCGACCCTTGGCCGAAATTGCAAACGTAGTGGAGGGTCTCTAAATCGCCAACGTGTCACGTACACGAACTTCAATGTATGATCTTTCCCTAGCAATTCTTCATTGCATAATATATCGATCTGCAAAAATAAAATAAATAGGAAATGAATAAAAGTAGAGATTACAGATTTTAAATTGATTCTGAAATACTTAAATTTGCGATTATCTAATTTTTATTTATATATTTATTCATTAATTTGAAATACAATAGCCCAATAGGTCAGAAAATAAATTACATAGCGAGTATGCGTGAAACTTAAATTAAAATATGAAAATTAAAATACAAATTAAATTGAAATTTCGTCACCCCGCAATTATACTGCCGTACATCCAGAAAATCGACTTTTAAGTTTGAAGCGAGATAAAAACAAAATGGTCTGAAAAACTCACACTGATATTTTTACCACTGATTGGTTTATTTATTGGGTATATTTTCGTATCAAAGTGAAACCTGTTTTAGTGTTGAATTTTGTATGTTTTCATACTTATTATTTTTATAGAAACAAGTAAAAAAGGTCATTTCGTTCCGATGTTCAATATTAAAGATGGTAGTACGAGATTCCCTCCCAAATTTTTTAGTTGTATCGACCTCCCAGCAGATATATTGATGCGTAGGTATATAAGATAGATTAACCCTCTACTACGCAGGACAGTCTCCAGACGGGCAACAGCTTGATACAATTTAGAAGCCGTTTAAACAATTTTTATTTATATTAATGGCGCTCATTCGATAGATGAATATCGGAGCTACACGTTGCGTACGTTCAGCATACTGTGCGTTGTTTCCTTTTGATTTTATCGCCAGTTGAAGGTCAGATTTCGAGTAATTTACGAAAAAAAAATTATTTTGAGTGATATTAAAATTATTGGCGATAATTTTAATTTTAAATAAAAAATATTTATAGTTGTTATTTGGAGTAGGAAATTGATTATATTTTATATTTATGCAATTTGAATACATAATAATTTTTTACTTTTCCATTTATCGGGACTATAAGCTTTTTGATGTACCACCTAGTTTCTCACCTCAAACAAAAATAATGACTCCAATTCGATTTTCGACTTCATTTCCGAATTTTTTAAATTAAAATCAACCAATCCTCATACTTCTAGCTTTCCGATAATCAGAAATACTGCAGCCAAGAATTCAGTTTCTCCACGAAGTTATGTGATCAAATCTTCTTAGGCCATAAACGTAGCGTGTTACATTATTGAAAGCAACTTCAAGCTTGTGGAGCGAATGAGAGTCAACTTTACTGTATCCGAGCTCAGAGTACTAACTGCATATCCAGTTTATATTGGATATATGGTATATACTGGATATCCAAATTAAATTACGAAGTGTTAAGAATACTCGAACATTATTGACATGGTCGACAGAAGACAGATTTGAGTTAATACAAAAACCTAAATTAGTTATTTTGTCAGCAAATTTCAATTGCACGGTTCCTATAAATAGAGGGGGAATGATAGTAGGGGGAAAGTTTTGTATCTTATTTGAGCTGCAGAAGTCTTAATGTTTATAACAAAAAGGTTATCTTGATCATTTCTAATAACTTTATTTTACTAAATTGAGTTACCCGAATGTCTAACATATTTAATTTTTCAGAATAAAGTTTGATTAAAAAAATAGTGTTATGCTTTTTCTGCACGTACGTCGAAATAATGTCGAACTTTTTTTTCCGTATTTTTACACTAAATTTTGCCGAATATCCACAAATTTGGCGTTTACGGTACTATAAGAATATTTTTAATGTATTTTGTGGCGTATACGGTAAAAATGACACTGAATATCTCCTAATCTATAAGAGATATGCACGTGGCTATTACACAGATCGATAGAGCTTGAAAAGTTATCATAAATGGCAATATTAACTAATTTTTCCTCGATTTGTGATGTACGTCAGTATAATTGCGGGGTGACGATTTGTCGATTTGAGTTTTTGTGAGCAAGTACTTGGCCTAAGAATAATATCCCTATTTATGATTAGCTGTACCTATTTTGTCGCGCATGTAAGATAATCCTCACAGTGACAAAAGAAACACGTTTTTTATCCCGGTTTAAATCATTCGCAGTGATTAATAGTCCCGTGATCTAACCGTATATAGGATTAACTTCCCATACAAACATTTTTTAAAGCGGGTATGCGCGACAAATGAAAAAACATAGCTGATATAAAAAAATTTTTCAAAAATATCCATTAATTGAAGCGATATGACTTTGCAATGTTTGGCAAACATTTTCCTAAGGGTGAGTTTACACAAACCTTCATTTGACGAGGCTTAAAGCTTTCATCCACTGTTTTCACTATTCCAAATACTCCCGAAATGAAATGGGGGCAATAAATTTTTCCTTGAATAGGGCACAGCAAACAACTCCTAATTTTCTGATGCATAATTGTGTTCTGAATTCTTTAAAATAATGGGAAATATAAATATTTTGGAAAGTTCAATAGCCAAATTGATTCAACTGTCTTTTACCATACGCAAGTAATATTGCATTTTGGACCATGGTATAATAACATAACCCCCGTTTCCACGAGCAATAATCCATTGCATGAAATTAAAAATTTGTTGTTTCCCATATAAAATACAAAAATGTTGCTTGTTTGTTTTTTATTTTATATGCAATGAATTATTGCTCGTGGAGACGGGGTGTAAGGTCTGTTCACGTACACAAAATTGTTACAACTTGTTGCAGGTTTCTACAAGTACCTACAATTTTTACTTGCAAAACTTTTCAGCCGCCGAAAAAAAAGAACTGTTAATTTTAGTGAATTTGTTGGATTTTTTTAAAATAAAAATTAATGGAAAAATAAATATTGGTGATGTTGTGGAAGATTTAAGTATTTATGAATACTGGCATGCTACAAGAAGTGATGAAATTTCGTGAGTGGAATAACGGATCTGAGAAATGTTTTTCCTGCAATTGACCGATAGAAAAGATTGTACAGTTACTACTTAATTTACTTACTACTTTTTTATGTAACTATGTGCATGGCATAACCTGCAAAATACATCGTTATTTAGGCTAAGTCGAAAACCTGATATGCTGGGGTTTTTTGAATCTCTGATTCGGATTCAGAGACCCCAAAAATATATAATAAACATGGTCTGACCCCCAGGCTCGAAAAAAATTGTATGAGGATTCAGATACCCCAAAAACATATGGTAGACATGGTCTGATCTCCAGATCCGAAAAAAAATTTTTTTTATGAGGTTGTTTTGAGGTTATGTCAGTTTGGCACTCGCCCACATACCTTAACAATGGAGGTTGGCAAAAGTTGTTTTGAGGGAACTTTTGACAACGCGACTTATGGTGGTTCAAGCTGACAGTGGCTGTGACTGTGTCTGCGACTTGCGGCGTGAATAAAGGATGTCCCCAAGGGGGCGTACGCTCTCCACTGCTGTGGTGTCTGCAGGTTGACTCTCTGCCTGTTTCCCTAAATGAGTCGGGTATCTACACATAGGCTAATGCCGATGACGTTGCCAGCTTAATCAAGGGCCAATCGGTCGAGTATGTTTGTAGGAAGGCCCAAACTGCTTTGAATATGATTGACTCTAGGTGTTGCACAAAGGAGCTATCGGTTAACCCTCTTAAAACTGGGGTTATCTTTTTGTCCATTTTCTATTCTCCTTTTATAGTGGTATTGAATTTGTGCTTTGAAGAAATTTGACGAAGCGATTCCGGCTGTGCTATGAGGTATTTATAGAAATCAATGCATGGATATTTCAAATTACATTTGACGATCGAAATCGCCTTAAATGTTTCCACTTCTTTCAAAAGTATACTCGCAACGAGTTGCTATTGTTCTCTCAAACGTTATATTTTTTTCTTAGTATAAACGCGATATTTTGGTAAACAAGGCGGTATGCGGTTTTGGAGTCGAAAAAACGGTATATTACCGCGAAAAACTGTATAGATAAGAGCGTTGCCTATGATCCATAGTCTGGTGGAGCAGACTTAATGTTGACAGCGTTAGGAAAACTCGTGGTCATCTCATCGCTGAAGAATCTAGACATTGATTAGGAGATATGCGTACAGTGGTACACCTCAAGAGCTAGTCCTTTCGCCGCTCCTCTGGAATCTTGTCGTAAACGCTTTGCTCATATATCTGGAAAAAGCAGGATGTAGAGTGCAAGCATATGCGGAATATGTTGTAATATCGGTCTCAGGCAGGTATCTTAATACATTAACAAAGTTAATCCAAAAATCTATTTCCTTATTAACTGACTGGTGCAATAGATGCGGCCTAGACATTTACCTGAACAAAACGGAATTAGTCCTTTTTACAAGAAAACACAAAATTCCTTCCTTTGATTCACCTACATTGAAGAGGGTGCCATTATTTCTTCTAGAGCAAGCCAAATATCTACGCCTTATACTAGACAGGAAATTAAATTGGAAATTACCCAGGGTTAAAAAGGGCCCAGTAGAGCTTTACTTCTCTAAAAGACCCATTGGTAGCTAATGGGGCTTACAACTAAAGGTAGTTCCCTGACTCTACGCAGCTGTAGTCAGACCTACAAAACTATAAGGTGTAATGGGTTGGTGGACATCTTTTAAAAAAGATACCCATTGCAGGGAATTGGCTAAGGTGCAGAGAATGGCATGTCTGCTGGTAACAGATGCACTCAGAACTACATCCACCAAAGCCCTGGAAACTATCATTCTAGTATTTTTCTAAATAGAAGTAGCGTACTGCCCAACGATATCGACTACACTCAGCCAGGAGATTCCGTAGTTTTTCACTGACGGCTCCAAGCTGGACGGTAGAGTAGGAGGAGGTATCTTTGAAAGTTGTCTGGACATTAAAATATGATTTTGACTTCCAGACCACTGCAGTGTATTTCAGGCAGAGATCTCGGTGATCAAAAACGTAGCTTATCACCAAGTGACATTGACATTTTCACTGACAGTCAATCAGCCACAAAATCACTTGATAGTGCATCTACTACATCTAAGGTGGTCTTTAACTGCCGCTACCTGCAAATCAATATTCAGCGAAATGTTGAACATAGCTAATAATAGGTGGCGAGAAACACACACGTGCTCCCACACAAAACTTATATGGCCTTTCTACAACTCCAGAAGATCAACGATTCTTACTTCTTTAAATAGATCTTATATTAGCAGTGTAGTAGCAATAATTACTGGCCATACCTAATTGGTAGACATACCAGTAGATTAGGACAACTCGCAAAGAAGTTGTCTAGATGTAGAGGAAGAGGAAACTATTTTCCAACTGCTCTATAGCTAGACAACTCATAGGGTAGCCACTCTAACCTAACCCAATTGTATTGTTTTATTGTATAGTCTATTTTAATTTATAGTTTATTCTTTCCTAATTGGAATGTAACATAACGAAGAAAGTGAGTTGAAAAAAGATGAAAAATTAAAAAAACACATGGCTACTGTTTTTGGAATACAAAAACGAAAACTTTTATAAAGAAGTAAACAACAATGTGTAAATTTTATTTATTCGGGCTTTTTGGTCGTTGATTTTTTTGAAACAATTAAAGAAGAACTTCAATTTTCATTTTCTCCTACGCGTTTCGGTCTTTTTTTTATTTTTGTTTATTATGAAATATAATAAAATAACAAATGAAACATAAAAACAAAATTATAAACAAAAACATATATACAGGTTTGCAACAATCTTACATTATTTTCACACTAAAACTTATTAGTTATATCTAATGGCTGCTGCGTACGTCAAGTGTATGTTGTTTAAATCGTCTTTATGGTTTATAGCTGTGTCCGTTTTTTGTTGTATTCTTAGTGTTTCAAGTGTCATTCTGTTTCTATATTTGCGTTCTATGTCTAATATTTTTGCGTTGGTGAAATCTGCTGTGTGTCGATTTTCCGTTAAGCGTGTGCTAGCGCTGTTGTTGTCTTTTTGTTTCTTGCGTCCGCTATGTGTTCAGCTATTCGTGTGCCGAAAGCTCTTTTTGTTGTCCCTACGTATGTTTTGTTGCAAATTTCTCCTTCTCTCCCTTTGCATGTTATTTCATAAACTACATTGCTTTGTTGGGTTTTAACTATTTTGTTTTTTGTGTTCGAGAAATATCTTCTTAGGCTGCTGTGTGGTTTGTGAGCGTATGATATTTGTTTTTGTTTTATGATGTTCGTCAATATTTTGCTGTCTGTTAGGTTTGGTACATACGATACCCCTATATATTTATTGTCTATTGTCATTGGTTTGTTTTGATTTGTTTTGGGTAATTGAAGTTTTAAGTTTGGTCGTTGCTCTTTGTATTAGTTTTTTTATTAGATGTTTTAGGTAGCCGTTTTTTGTTAGTAAATTCATTATTTTGATGTAGTTCTGTGGCTTGAAATCGTCGTCTATGATGCTATATATTTTGTGTATGATACCTGTTGCTGTGTTAATTTTTTGTTTCATTGGGTGATTTGAGTTGAAATTTATTATTCGACCCGATGAAGTGCTTTTTGTGTACCAGTTGAATTTAATGTGCTGGTTGGTTCTGTGTAGTTCTGCGTCGAGATATGGGATTTTGTTGTTTTGTTCAATTTCTACTGTAAATTGTATTCGTTTGTGCTGTTTGTTCAATGTGTTAAGTATTGTGTCTAGGTCTTGTCTTTTAACTATCGCTAATATGTCGTCTACGTATTTTGAAATATGTTTTATTTCTATAGATTTTTGTTGTAGTTCGTTGATTGTATCGTCTAGAAGTTTGTCAAGTATTATATCCGCGATAGTTGGAGACAGCGGATTGCCCATTGGCATCCCGTAGATTTGGTTGTATATTGTGTTGTTGTATGTGAAATAGTTGTTGTCAGTTATGCAGAAATCCAGAATGTTTTTAAATTGTCTTTTGGGTATCATAGTGTGTGGTTCTATTTCCTCCCACTTGTCAATGATGGTTTTGATGGCCAATTAGACCGGTATATTTGTGAATAGTGATATCACGTCGAATGATACCACTATTTCGTCATCTGTTATTGTTGTCATTAATTTTTCTTTGAGTTTTATTGCGTTTTGTATGTTGTATCGCTCGGAGATTATATTTTTCAATATTTGCCCTGTGTGTTTGGCCAGTTTGTAGCAGGGGACAGTGGTGGAAGATGCGATTGGTCTAAGTGGGGTGTCCTCCTTGTGAATTTTAGGGACTCCATAGAGTCTGGGTGCATTTGCGGCTGAGCAGTGGAGTGTATATTTTTGTTTGGTGTCGATATATTTGAATTTGTGCAGGTCGTTGATTATTTGATTATTTTTTCTGATTAGTTGTTGTGTTGGGTCTTTCCTCATTGTTTTGTATGTGTTTTTATCGTCTAGTAGTTTTTGCATTTTATCCATGTACTCCTTACGTTCCAATATCAGTCTTGTTGCCTTTATCCGCTTGTGTCACTATAATTGTATCTTTGTGTTCATAGAGTAGTTGTTTTGTGTCCTCTGCAATTTTAAGTATTAGTTTTTCTTTCGTGTTATTTGTGAATTTGTTCTTGAAGTTGTTTATTTTTATAGCTAGATCACATCTAGCTAGATCTCTCGTCTTTACATCATCAATATTTTGAATGCCTTGCTCCAGGTCGGCGATAATATGTATAGGGGATAAAGTTTTCTTGGTCACAGGTAGAGCAAATTTTGGTCCTAGTGATAGAAGCCATGCTATTTCGCATGGAATTGGTATTGTGGTCCTGTTTGTGAACCAATCCGTATTTAGGGTGAGCCCATGTGTATTCAGTGTACGTGAAATTGTTGTTTGCAGTTTTTTGTTTAAGGTCTTTTCCGTTTGTGTTTTTATTCTGTGCCCGGCTAGATTTTGGTTCGTTATTATGTTGTTTGTTTCTTCTTCTGTTAGTGTTTTCTTCAGTTCTTGTATTGTGTATGTTTTAGATTTGTTGATTGTGTTAATATGTTTTGTTCTAATTTTCAAACTTTTGACTTTCAAGGGGTAATTTCCTAAGAAAAGTGGGACCTAGGTCATTTTTAGGTTTAGTGACCCCAACTACTTTTTGACTGGAAATTTTTTCCTAACAATATTTTTTTTTTCAACGGTAAACTGGATTAAGGCATTATAGCATATGCATTAGTCTTGCACTGTGTTATTATTTATAGATTTTTATTTTATTCATCTGGTATAAAAACCCTTGTTTGATTTGTATGTTTTTGGGCAGCCAAAAAAAATATGTTACGATAATTATTTTTTTTTCTCTTAAGAATTATTTTTTGACTCAGGGATAAACATTATTTTGAGTTAATTCCAATTAAATAGTGATGGGTGTTACAGGGCATCAAAGAAATGGCAGAAAATGACAATTTATAGGTACCTGAAACCGACCAACTTCAAAGGCTGTACTCAACGCCTAACCAAGACTTTCGATATAATCATAAATAGGTTTTTTATTGAGGCCATCCGATTTTAAGCTATCATATTCATTACGATGGGTACGAACATGACCCCATATTTTATTGCAGTGTAATTAGTAATCAGCGTTTTAAAATATCGCCTTAATTTAATGGGTACAAATTTTAAAGCTTGGTTATAACTATTATAATTTACCTCTCTATATTTATCGATGCCGTTGAGAATTTTTTTGGCCACCAATTTCTTCAAATGAGTAATTGTCGCTTGGGAACTGCATCGAATAAAGCGTCGCTGTAAATTTTTGAAATTGTTACTCATGCATTCCAGACATACATTTACTTGTTCATCCAAACGATGAAAATCTGATTCAGCATGGGCTTCCATAACTTTCTCGTTGTCATCTTCATGGTTTTGTGGCATATCTTTGGGACACGGCATATTGCGACTCTTATAGAAATCGCGTTCACGACGTACTTCATCTATAAATACAAAATTGATTGCGAGAAATTGTTTATAATAAGTATACATATATACATAATATTGATTACATTACCTTCCTGTAAATTGGGCACTAATTTATATACGATATCTTGCATAGTGCGATCAAAGCTAATGTATTGCAACGGATGCGATTGGTGAATGACATTGTCGCAAGTAGGACAAGTTTTCTTTTCTTCCAGATGCTTAACCAAACAACTTTTGCAGACTATAGACACATTATATGAAATGCAAAAAACATATAGTAATCATAATTTTTTTAGTTTTGCAAACTATGCACACAAATTTACTTACAAGTATGCAAGCACTCAGTGACTGTTGTCGCATCAATAAAGTATCCACCACAGATTTTGCATGTTATGTGGGGATTTATTGTTTTCAGCTTAACGCGTCTCTCCATTACTGTAATTTGTTATTTTTTCTGCGGCGTATAGGACAAAGTATCCAATAAACATTGCACCAAACGAAAATTTAACTATTATAGTATATTTTAAGCCGCTCGCTGTAATAGCCAGCCGCCACACGCACGGCTACTCACACAACGTACACAATGAGTCGCTCTGAAATTTAACTCTTTTTCCTCATTATTCCCTTCCGTATATTATTTTTATATTAAAGCAAATGATATTTATTTAATTAAATACACAATTCAAGGAAGCACATACAGAACAAATTGCACATAAAAAAAGCCTTACACAAAGTTATTGGGAAGGAAATTAAAAATTGACACGAAATTTGTTAATATTTTCTGTTATACTGGGAATTTTGGTTTTATCACGTTGGTAGCAGCGGCGATTGTCATTCTTAGGGTGTATTCACACACGGAAAAATTTGAAACTGTCATTTACATTTGACACAAGAGCATCAAAAGCATGTACTACATTTTTACTGCATTTTCATACAACTTCTAAAACCGCAGTTATTTTTTTCTTTGTTTTAATGCTTTTACTATTTCTTAAAATAATATTTTATACATGCATTTGACAATCATTTAACCAAACAAATAGAATAAAATAAACACTAGAGCTGTATACGCATAACGCATATGTATATTTTTTGCAATAAGTTCTATATTTGTTGATTTGTTTGGATACGGAAGTGGTAAATTTGTTATATATTTTTAAAAAGTGTGCGTAATTCACACTAATAGATACAAATGTATAGAGATATACTGGCGAGGAGACAACAAATTAACCAAATTTTTCCACCACCAATATTTTTCATTTACTGTTATGTGCTTTTAAGTTTTGCCCGCCTATAGATTGTCATATGCACTAGAGGGTTAAGATTAATACTACTTGTGTAAAAAATATGATAATATTAACTGTAACTGTAACAGCTTCCTTTTAAATTAGATAGTTATTGTCTGCAATTGACAGGCTGAAAGCAAATACGAAGTAAAAAATTGTAACTAGCGAAAGTGCACTAAAAAAGTTTGAGTGCAACGAAACAAAAACTTGCACTCAGTCGGCTTTGTTCTACTTCGCCATCCCTTATTTTTGATTCGTTTTTGTACTCAAACTTTTTTAATTCACTTTCGCTAACTACAATTTCTTACTTCGTGTTTGATTTCAGCCCGTCAATTGTTTTCCCACCCCCTTCCCCAAATTATCTTCACTTTTAAATTATGCTGAAGTTAAATGCAATTTTATTTATTATTGTTTTTAGCTGCACCTGCGAATTTATTGATTTTCAGTTTGCTAAAATTTCATTCAGAATTAATTTTCAAGATAATTCTTTAGTTGACATACGCATTTTTAAATTCAAAAGTAAATTGCGTAAATTCATACGAAAGTGTCACCAAAAATATAAAAATATTGCAACAGGAATCACTGTATTCTTCTTCTCTCTTCATTCCCCGCCCCCAAAAAATTGTTGGCAATATTTTTTAATAAATGAAATTTTATAATAAAACAAATTAATAGAAAAAGTATTTGGAGATTTTTTTTTTATATATAGTATGAAATTGAAAATTTTTCCCAGATTTAGGGGAAGGTCGTTTGAGCTATATGGCACCATTGATGATTGATTGCAATGTGATTCTCCTCATTCATCAGCTGATATCGCATACAGAATACAGTAATTGGAAAATTTGTTTATACTCAAGGAAAAACTAAAGTTAATAAACATTATTTACATATTGTATATTTTATTCAATACTGGTTGAAGAGAAAAATAATTCAAATTGGTTTGATAAATTGTTGTCTAGTAAGTAAAACATAATTATGTATATGGGCAAGATCCTCCAATCTATGATTTTTGTACGACGACAGAAAGTTTTAGGATCTGAGACGAATTTTTTTGTATTTCTTATTTTTCGTATTCTTTAGTTATAAAATTTTTTCTGTTGACAACAAAAATCTTCTAAATCTAAGCTCCGCCTAAACCAATAATTTTTTTTGCTGGAATTACCCCTATATTTTTTGTACACAAAATAATTTATATTAAACTCTAATCTTAACCTAGATTAAATATGCTTAACTGTTTGATCTTATTTCAGTTTTCAATTCGAAATAAATCTTTACATAAAATTAAGTGCTATTGACCAATATCTAATATCAAGCGACTATGTTAAATACCATAATTTGATTCGAAGGTAACAATTTAAATCTATGTGTATCTTGATCAATAGAAACATGATAAGTATATGGTTACAATATCAACTTTGGTACACCAAATGAAATTCCGAAGGGATAAAGCCGAGATATCCTAGCTTCTGTTTGCGACAACATGCATCAATTTTCATACAACTCCGAATTTGGCACGCAAAACTTACACATGAACATCTACTATGTGGGCATAATCCAAACAGGTGTCCTTCCTTTCACGGCACTTCTTCCATTCGACACATTGATCCTTAGTACCCTTTCTTGTCTTTAATTATAAAAATTTATTGTTGTAATTAATAATATTAAATAAATAAATATCTGTGTGCATAAATTGCCGAATTGAATTATTCATATTCGCATCACCAAACTGGGCACATACAATTCCTATCTTAAAGGTCGCACTTTCTGAAATAGTGTGTCTTATGTTCGTGATTGGTCGAACCGTATTTTTTTTTAAATGTTTTATTTAGGCATTGAAACACTCAAAAAACAGTAATGTGAATAATTCCTAAAACTCTTTTTTTTTTATTAAAATGAATTAAAAGTAAATAAACGACGTCAGTATTTCAGGGGAATTTTTAACTATGTATTGTAAACAAGTTTATAAAAATGATTCATAAATCGAATATTTTCGAATGCATTGCTATTTTCATATTTTTCATTTGTATACCAAAAAAAAAAAAAAAAGCTCAAGGTTATTATAAAAATAATTAAAAAAGTTATCGAAATCAAGAACAAAATCTTGTTGCAAATGGCTAACAAATTTACAATTTTACAGAGTCATTCACTTTCAATTTGAAAATATTTGCTCACTACTGGAATTATTTGTTGATTGGTGCTTAATCACGAACCGGCAACACAACGAAAACTTGTTTGTGTTTGAAACAAAGCAAAAAATAATCGCATATACTTTATTTTACATTTCCACTGCTGCTGGCACTACTTGGCTTTGTTTTTAGAAGTATTCATTCATTCATTTAGTTGTGATTTGAATTTGTTGGTGTTCGGTTAAACTGGCGGCTGCTACTACAACAACAAGAAATTTTATCATGTCTGTTGGTCGTGTACTTATTTACGGAGGAAAAGGAGCCTTGGGAGCTGCATGTGTTTCTCACTTCAAAGCCAATAATTTCGTAAGCATAAAAATTCTTTGTTACTTAAGCATACATACATATTTTAAAATGTTTTATTACTTTCACCGTGGCTTAGTGGGTTGGCAGCATCGATTTGACTGAAAATGAGCAGGTAATAATTAGAAATAAATAATTGGATCAGAATTATTTTACTCTAATATGAATATAAAAAGTTAATTTATTTAATAGAATATTCAAATATTTCTTGCAGGCTGACGTCAGCATTGTAGTGCCACGCGATGGGACATGGGTAGATCAGGAGACCGAAGTCGTAACAAAAGTTGGTGATGCGTTGAAAGGTGAAAAATTAGATGCTGTCATATGTGTTGCTGGCGGTTGGGCTGGTGGAAATGCAAAAAAAGGTACAAAATTCATATGATATAGATAATTGAAAGATACACTTATGGAAACAACTTTCCAGATTTGGCTAAAAATGCAGACTTAATGTGGCGCCAAAGTGTTTGGACATCTACAATTTCTGCAGCTGTTGCTGCACAGTATTTAAAAGATGGTGGAGTTCTTGCATTGACAGGTGCACGACCCGCCCTGAAAGGAACTCCGGGAATGATTGGTTACGGTATGGCCAAAGCCGCAGTACATCAATTGACAAGTTCCCTTGCCGAAAAAGATTCTGGTTTACCTGAAAGGGCTTTAGTTGTTTCTATATTACCGGTTACTTTGGATACACCAATGAACCGCAAGTGGATGCCAAAAGCTGATTTCACTTCCTGGACTCCACTAACTGAAGTAGCAGAGTGAGTTTATTTTAATTTTAAATGTAATTTCTAGATATACATGTAAATTATAATTATCTTAATAATAGACTCTTCCATAAGTGGACTAAAAATGAAGAACGTCCGAAGACTGGATCGCTCCTGCAATTGATCACCAAAGATTCCAATACGCAATTAGTTGAATCTGATTGAAAATGTTGTTTGCTGAATGCGTGCCCCCTCACTTTACTCTCGACTCATGAGCATTAGGGGAAATCATTTAATTTATAATACTGTTGTTGTGAATTCCAATGTTAGTTATTGTAGTGCTTTACACATGTATTTTTTTAAGATGAATATGTAGTTAATGTGCTTCACAAAATAATTCAAAATACAATAAATTATAAAGAATAAATGTCAAAGGCTAACGTTTTTTGAGATAACCCACTCATGTGTTATCGCATATTTTGAGTAAAGAATTTGATAATGTTTGTATGCGTGTATCAAACGGTCAGACCTGACAAGAGTGGACTTCAGGGGAGCATATCTTTATATATAAAAATGAGCTGCTGGTTTGACGATGACTCAAAAACTAACAATCCTATTGAGCTGAAACTTACACAATGTATTTGTTATGAGGCCTGAAGTGCACGTAACGAGGATTGGAGAAGTGGACGTGGTACCTCCCATATAAATCTGAATTTTAACCTCAGAAACAGAAACTGTTTGTAGTACGGTACTAAAATATGGTACGAAAGTAATACTTGTTCACGGAATTCTGTCGGAAAAATTAAGGTGGGCTTGGAAAAGTGGGTATGGTACCTCCCATACATATCATATGCTATTTGAGTATATCTCTGAAACCATACACATTATAATACTGAAATTTCGTACAACGACGTTGTTTGACAATGCCAAAGTGGGGTGTGACACCTCCCATATGACTTCAATATTCATTATGCGATATCTCAGGAACTATTTCTAGTACGGAATATCTCTGAAACCAAATATGTGCACTCCAGTATTAAAATTTTGTACAATGACTTTTTTTACTTCTTTTTTTGCTACTTTTTTTACCACTGTTTTACTGCAATTTATTTTTTATTTACTAAATAAGAAGTGCACGTAATGCAAGGATCACCGAGATTGTACCATCTGGCTACGCAAAATATTCTATTATTTACAACAACACAAAAATTAGGGGCCATAGTACCAATTGTTTTGGGATAATTTTTCCTTTTTTTGTTTGGGGTAATTTTTTATTTTGCAAAAAGGCTCTTTAAAAAATCAAAATTATTTTGAGGTCATTTTGCATTTTTCTTATTGTTGAACATTTTTTCAAATCACCGAATTGGAGTAAAGTGGCAAACGATATTTAGTGACCTGACATAAAGACCATGGATATAACGCCCAAATGAAGAACATCCTTGAAGTATATATTTCATTTAATATTTTCCAATTAATATAAAATATCTAAAAACTTATATAATGCCCATTGGGCGTTTTAACCGTTTTGAGGTGGTCGTAACACCCAAATTTTTTTTGGGCGTTAAGGCCGTTTCTCGGCGGTTTTAATGTAATTTTGTTTTTGCAATCGGTAATGCATTGCAAATGTAAGAAAACAAAGAATTGTTGAATGAGTCAAGCAAACAACATCTGTGAACCAAGGCGTTTTAAGGTGTCGATCAACAAATATTACCAAGTGAATTAAAAATGAAAAAATGATAAGGATAATAGTGAACAAAGAACTCCCGCAGGCCAACATTTTTTTTACGAAAAAGGCGCGCAGAAAAACTTATTCAGGAAAAAATCGCTCTTTTTTTAAGTAAATTCCATTACTATCCTTATGAATATTTTTACCTCTTTCGTCCATAAATTGTAGTTTACTTCACTTACTAAATGTAGGATCAGTACTGCCAGATGAACGGATTTCTCCGTTATTTATGGATTTTCCAGATTTAGGAAACATTTGAACGGATTTTAAACGAATTAATTATTAAATACAGATTTTTAACCCTAGAAAGCTAATCTTCGTCGATTCGACGAACACCTTATACACATTTTTTCAAATTCCTTTTTTTGTATGTCGAAGAAAATTGCTTAAAAATAAGCAAATCATTTTTAAAAATATATACTGTTATTTGTTTAAAAAAAGTCTAAATATGATTACGAAAGTAGATAATTGCGTGTACGCGATTTGACGAAGATTACCTACAACGGATGCAAAAAATATGATTACCTTTCTATGGTTAAGATGGCTTTATGTTATTACAATTAATACATTATATTTGCTTCATTTTTCGATATTTTTTCTTTCTACCAAGTGAAACGGAAAAGGATAGTCGATAAAAAAAAGGACCAATTACAGTGCATTCTACTATATTTTGAGCTCAATACTTGTTTTCTAAATTTAAAATACACATTTAACCCTCATCCTGTAAGAAAAAAAAGCAACGAATTCTTTTGAGCAAATTTTGCCCAATACATTTTTATTGCATATCGTGAATATATATTACAGTTAACGCAAGTTATTTCTATATTAGAATGTTGTTTGCTCACATAGAAATTACAAGTTTTACATTTTGCATTGTATTTGATAAATTTGGGTGGAAGTGACAATGAGCTTTGTTGGTATTTCTCTCTTTTGATGCTTGGACAATCATCTTCGCAACAGAGCTATGTGGGAAAGATGTTCTATGGTTATTATATTGCATAATGTTGGGTTTCTTCAGCTAATTATGTTGTAGCGCAGCATCGTGGTCTACGGTGACTAGTGTTACTCTAATGTTATGTTCGAAAAAGAGCTCAATAAAAGATGGGTTTCTTTCTCATATCCAAAATATGTGGAGGTAAAAATACTTATTCCTACGACCTGTCCCAACAAAAATAATTTTTCTTTTTACAAGATCAACAGAAAGATCATATGACGTAAAAAAATTGTGGCAAGTTATATTCTGATCTTTGAGTGCTTCTGATAGCTCTAATACCACACGCTTGCCCTAATTTTTTTATTTTCAGGTGCACAATTACGGTCTCTTCCGGTGTATACTTTTATACTTGCATAGACCAAGCGTAGTTGTTAGTAGAGTCGCATAGTGCCCAATTTTCATATCGTTTTTCGCTGGTTTGAAAGAATGTATTGCTTGAATTGGTATTTTTCGCGGAAAGGCATTTACCGCTCATCTACTGTCACGCATTCGTTTGGACTGTACATTCTCTTCACGTTAGTAGCCCAGTTGTCCCTAATAGCCAGCTTGTTGCAAGCACGTCAATCTGTCTAATCAGATTTGTCATCAAAACACAAAACTCGGCCAATATTTGGAATCTACGCAAAGTCATAATTGCTTTCAATATGGGTCTTCCTTTCTCATCGTCCCATAAACTTCCTCACGCTTTACCACAAGAGCGATATACGATATAAGCAGCAATCCAAAATATGCCTTCAGGGATGCGTGATTGATATTCTCCAAGTTTCTCCAAAAGATTTAGTTCCTACAAAATAAACGACACACATATATATGAACCTGTTTAACTTAATATGTATAAACGTACAGTAGCGGGCAAATGTGGCTGCGACAAAAATATTATTGGGTGCTAAACCTCGTTAGATTTATTATGTGACTGAAGAGGGAAAGGAGCCAGCGCGGACTCTGGCTGTTGTAAATAGTAATTGCAACATCAGTACAAAATGCATTGGGCAAAATTTGCCCAAAAAACAGGATTCGTTACTTATTCTGTAGGGGCTTCTCTGATAAAGCTAAAAAACCCATTTTCTTCACATCACAGAAGTTTCGTATTGAAATAATAAAAAACGCCTGAGATATTTGGGCAAAATTTGCCCAAAATACAGGATGAGGGTTAAGACATCGACTCATTTCGGATTCCTTTCCGTGCATTTTACATTACTCTTGCGAGTGAGATTGAAAAAAGTTTCCCTTTCAAAAATGAAAATGTCAAAATGCTCAGAGACAGAACTTGAATTTATGGATCCTTCAGAATTGCGAAATACAAAAGACATTTCGATCGCGGCCAATTTTCTGAAAATGGACGTCGAAAATACCCACAACGAGTTCAAGCCTTTGAAAATATGGTTCACAAATTCTCCTGAAACATATCGTCACAAATTTTGGCAAACATTCCGAACTAAAAAGTCAGGCAACGAGTCCCCAAAATTTCCACTGATCACGAAAATTATCGAGCAACTCGAAGTTTTCTCATCACTTCCACCGACTGTGAAAGTATCTTCAGTGTTGTGAATCGCAATAAAACCAAAGCCAGAGCGAGTCTCGCAACTAAAGCTTTATGTGTAAGAATTTAACCAAGAAACAGAAAGTAACTGTAATAAATACTATAGCAATGATTAAAATGATAAAGAGAAACATTTATGAAGGATGAATTCAAGGAACTAACGATATGAATAGATAAACAAAAAACGTTTTATTATGTGTGCATGTTTGTTGACTTGCAGAAAGAATTTAAAAAATATGAAAATGTTCTGCAAACCAGTATTTATGAAAAACGACTTCGATAGTCTAGTGGGTAGTGCACTAGACTTAAACTAGCGTTAAACTTAGGTTTAACTATGTGGTATCACAATGGACCGTTCAGGCCTAAGTGTGTCTCTCGACAGCCACTCCAACCTAACCTGTCAGAGCGTGCTTGGAAGTGCTGTCGCTGTCAATTCAAATGAAGTTTTTCACTTCACTTTCAAGCCCGACACTTCGTCACTTTATCTTTCATAAAAACACTTCGGTTTTCCAGTTTCAATTCAAAAAAAATCGATAAAAAAATCTAAATGTGTTCATCTCTATCAATTATTTCGTTGAATTAATTTTTCAGACTCATTTCAACGAAATGTTAAATTTGGCTGAAATGCACTCTCGTGTGTCCGCACTATAATTTGGCGTCAGGGCATCATTGACTGTAGCCAGATCGGTGTGTTTGAATTTATATGCCCTATAAAAAGTTGGGATGTGCAACTGGAAAGAAAAATCGATTTTCGAGTTTTGAATTGATCAGAAATTTAAAGTCGATTAATCCACTTTTTAAGTCCATGAATTGACATTTATTATTCGTTTTCGTATGTGAATTTTGTGCGACTGAATGGGATATCCCATGGTAGAAGTATTTAGAGGTAGATGCATGTTTTCAAACAGTAGCCCTTTTGAATTTTTGACAAGAGGTACATTTTTTGAAATAGGTACAAAAAAGAGAGTTACTAGTAGATTATTAATACTACTTTTATTACTTAGTACTAAATTATAAATTTTATTTACAATAAAAAATATAAATAATGTTATTTAATTTGTTTTCCTTATTAGCAAATACCTTGAACATGTTAAGAGTTAATAAATAATATAAAAAGCAGAAACTAATTCTCCATATGTACATGCAATACTATGCAAATTATCTTTATATATAAAATAGTAGAGTTTTGTGTGTATGTAAGCGTGTAGGTTAGGTTAGGTTGGAGTGGCTGTCGAGAGACACACTTAGGCCTGAACGGCCCATTGCGATACCACATAGTTGGACCTACAGTTTAACGCCGATTCCGAACGGCGGAGTGGCAATTTTTTATCGGCTTGGTGGTTTTGCCATTACCAACCAATGTGTGTACTTGTACACTATCTTATAATTCTCATACACTTCATATTGATAGTGAATATAAGAAAGTTATGAAAATTAACCACCAGACGAAGACGGGAATCGAACCCGAACCTCCCAGATGAAAGTCTAGTGCACTAACCAATAGGCTATCGAGGTCGTCATGTAAGCGTGTAACTTCTGAACGACTTGGCCGATTAAAGTCATATTTCCAGAATATATTTTCTTGGGCGGGAGCGTGAAATATAGCTATTCATAATGGCTTTTAAGAAAGTGGGCATGGCACCTCCCATACATTCCTAATAGTTTTTTGGGTATATCTCAAGAACCATTAATATCACAGTACAGAAATTTGTTACATTAACGAGAATTGACAATGCCAAGCTACAACAAAAATATGAAAGGGATTGACAAATAACTTGAATTTGAGGCATTTATGGTACGGTACGAAAACTTAAATTCTTTCAGTTTGTTGGATTAGTTGATGTGGCCCCATGCTTCACTTTTATTTTCTACTACTATTTCTACTACTAATTCTACTACTATTTTCTACTACTTTTAAATTTCTTTTTTTCTGCAAATGATTCTTTCCTACTACTTTTTCAACCAATATTTTCTACTACTATTTTAGTACTTTTTTTCTACTACTTTTTTAATACATTTTTTTTATTTTCGACTACTACTTTCTACTACTTTTTACAGTTTTTTCTACTACTATTTTTTACTATTATTTCTACTACTCTTGCTACTAATATTTTTGTACTACTATGTTTAACTATTTTTCTACCACTTTTTCCGCTACTTTTTACTGCTCTTTACAACAACTTGTAATACTATTTTCTATTCTTTTTTCTACTACTATTTCTTTCTACTTTTTTACTGCTATTTTCTACTACTTTTTCCATTCATTTTTCTACTATTATTTCTACTACTTTATGAAATATCTTAAGACCCTGCCTACCTATCTTAAAATCCGATAGGTGGCGCTGTAACAAATTCTATATTTATAATACATATGAAATTGGTTCAAATTTTTAAATAATTTCAAGAATGGTCTTTGATATGAAAATAGAGCGTCCTGAAATATTGTTTCTATAACTCAACTGAACCATAATAAAATTAATCCCAATATTTTTTTGAGTATATCTTAAGAATCATTTATAGCACAGTACAGAAATTTAGAGCAATGCCATGCTCCAAAAAATATGGGTGGGTTGACAAAGGGGTGTGACATGTGACATCTTCCATATACCCTGAATTTTCATTACGGGATATCTTAGTAGGGAAGTATTATTTGTCATTACTGGATTTTAAAAATTCGTTCAGTTTGTTGGATTAGTGGGTGTTGGACCATGTTCTACTTCTATTTTCTACTAATATTTTAATTTATTTTTTCCAACATTTTCTTTTTATATTCGACTACTTTATCTACTTATACTTTTTACCACTTGCTTACTACATTTTTCTACCATTTATTGTTATTTTCTACTACTTTTTCTCTGTTTTTTCTACTTCTATTTCTTATTATTATTATTTTTTACTATTATTTCTACTAATTTATGAAATATCTCAAGAACCTGCCTAACTATGTCAAAATCCGATAGGTGGCGCTGTAATTAATTCTACAATAAATTCAATTTTTATAATAAATAGCAAATGGGTCCATATTTTTAAAAAGTTTTTGGAATTAGATATAACTTCTAGAACGGTCGTTGATATTCTTCTGCAAATTAAATAGTTTTAAAAATGCCAATTTTGATGCCTCATTTTTAAATCTTGAATTTTTACCAAATTCAATGTACGTCCTTTAAGCTTGAATTGTCATAGAAAGGGCAGAACAACGTCTGCCGGGTCAGCTAGTTTTCCTATCAATTCTCACTTAAAAATTCAACGCTGTTGTAAAAAGAATAATAGTATCAAAACAAATGCTTTCCTAATTGTCAAAGTTCGTCTTACTTCTCAAAATGCATCTACCATCTTGATTCTTCTGCCATGGGATAGCCTATGGATGTGTGAAGAATAATTATACACAGTAGGCTAAAGAGGGACACTATTTTAAAATAAAATATTAAAAATTACTAGTACATAAAACTCCACATGCATGTTCTACAAATCCACCGTTTGAAAAATTTTGTAAAATTTAAAATAAATGTGACAACTGCATTGGTAGTTTTAGAAAAATTTTACACTAAAAGTCGAAAGTAAAAGACGACTTTCGATCAAGTTTGGCAATTTAAAGTCGATCATAAAAAATTGAAATTTTGTGCTAAAAGTCGATTAAAAATCGATTTCGATCAAAGTCAAAATCTGTTTGCTTTTAAAATTTAAAAACGACAGCCCTGGTACTCGGTGTACTCATGCTTTACTCTACATCGTGCTCTGAGTTAAAAAAGAAAAACGCCTAATGATTTCGTTCTTGGTTTTGTTCAACACATAAAAATTTCACCTTAATTCCCAAACATTAAATTAGTATTGGCAAAACTGGCAACTCTGTTAGTGTCATTTTAATTCTCAGAAAATTGAAGGAGGAGAGCATCAGACAAATATTTTTTGCTTAGCAAAATTTAGTTAAATCACAAAGGACAAAGGACATTCATCTCGTGGTAGCAGAGAAATTAGACAAGAAAAAAAAAACTGTCGGTAGGCCCAGGCAAGTGCTAGTGCTGAAAACAAATAAGTATACTACGATGAACAAACGAAATAATGTAAGTGCCTATAAGAAAATATAAATTACATTTTTGCTAATTCTTCTCATTAAACAAAATTCACGAATATATTTTTTGTAAACTAGATACGTTTGCCGCCCGAGGTCAATCGCCTTTTGTATGTTCGTAATTTACCCTACAAAATTACGTCGGACGAAATGTACGATATATTTGGGAAATTTGGAGCCATTCGCCAGATACGCGTGTAAGTCTACTAAAATGTAATGAGTCAAATAAGTTATCTGTATAAATATCAATAGCATCTTTATGATAAATAAATCAAGTAAGTTATCCGTATAATAAATATTAATAGGTTCTTCAATTTATTTTAGTGGTAATACACCAGAGACTCGAGGTACTGCATTTGTTGTCTACGAGGATATCTTTGATGCGAAAAATGCTTGTGACCATTTGTCAGGATTTAACGTGTGCAATCGATATCTCGTCGTATTGTATTATCAATCAAATAAGGCATTTAAACGGCTGGATGTAGATAAAAAACAAGATGAGCTCAACAACATTAAGTCCAAATATAATTTAAAGACACCCGAAGCGCCGTAGGAATAGAAGAAACGGGTTATCTTTGTATAAGGAAGTAAAAAAAGTAGATAGTAATGAAGGGATAAGCTAACAAACAACGGTGGAGAATACAAAGTTTAACATAGTTACTTCTACTTCTTTGATTTTTATCTTTTTGATAACTTTTGAGTATTTTATTAAGAAATACCTATTCTGTAATCATTTTATACATTTCCACTTTTATCATCATCAACACATCATCATTAACACGAATCACTTTTGCAACATGGTTAATTGTTTTATTTTGATAAGCGGTGGCAATAGCTTTAGCATTTGCTACTATTGATTGAAATATTCCCACCACGATTAAGCAGTTGCGAATTTCATTAATCATCATTAAATCATCTTCATAAAAAATAACAAGCAAATAAATAAAAAAATAAAAATAAATAACTTACCGTATTAATCTTATAGGAAATTATTGTAGCACCGTTTAGTTGTGCGTTTAAAACAAACATATAAAGAATTCAGCATTTAGGAATCTTAATCGTAGGGACACGACGTTCGTCCAAAATGTTCGAACATTCACCGATCAGCCTGAACAAAAATTTTTTAAATTGTTTGCCCATCAAAACAGAACGTAAAACAAGAGTATTTCGAAAATAAAATAAAGTAATTAAAAGTAATTTATTATATATATTTATATGCAATAATAGAACAATCTTATTATCTGTTTATTACAATTTATTTTATATTTATAATAGTTTGTTAAAGTGCAATTTTGTTTCTAATATTAACAGAGACACCCACAAAAACAAATATTTCCAGCAAATAGTCTGAAAAATACTCATTAATTAATTTTTATATATATACTAATATTATATCTGTAATTATGCAGCTTTTAACGTCAATCAATGATATTTCGAAGATTAGTGAATATTGTATTCAAAAATCAGCCACCACGTCGCAATCATTTTATGATGCATCATTGACGCCGACAGTGCGAATACCCATGGTGCTTGTATTTATATGAGGGAAATCACCAAGACCTGAATTGCTACTGGTTGTGGCAATATCACCACCATCAGCTATCAAACCATCACTTTCATCTTGTCCTTTTTGTATTTCTTCCTGCTGCAGTTGCATTTCATTTAATTGCTCTCTGGCGGCCTCAGCAATAGCTGCTTTCGCTTCTTGAGCTTTACGTTTGGCCTCCAATTTTTGGCGTTCTTGCAGTTGAAGCTCTTCCCTAGCGTGATATACACTTGCCGGAATCACGGGCGGTGGTTTATTCATGTGCACCTTCATGTGTCGTTTAAGAGCGACATATTGAATGAAACTCTTGCCGCAATTTTTGCATGCATGTGGCTTTTCTCCGGTGTGGGTCATTTCGTGATGTTTGAGTGTTTGCGCTTTGGCAAAACGACGGTGGCAGAAGCGACAAGCAAAGTCCTTGACTCCTTCGTGTACGATACGATGATGCCGTTTCAAATTTCCAGGCCCGTTGAAGCCCTGTCCACAATCAGGGCAAATGTGCGGTCCTTCTTTCATCATAAAGTTGATTTGTGGCGACCACGATGGCACCGCTACAGAAGGTATCGGATTAACAGCAGTACCAGCTAGTTGCGCAATATCTACTCGTTCGACACGCCGTGGATCTTTTGGAATGGAGGCCGCTGACTCGGCACATACCTTCAATATTTCATCGGCAACCTTTTGATGAGTCTCTCTTGAGTGATTCTCCGGTTCCGGTAATTCTGGTATTGGCGGAGGCTGTTCTTCAGTAGCACCTCCTTCTATCTGCCGCTTACGATAAACCTCTATTGCACGCAGCACACGTTTTTCATGTGTCTTCAGATGTTTCGTTAAGCCTTTAGCGTACAGAAAACGCTTGCCGCACACCTTACATTCGCACCGCTTCTCACCGGTATGTGTCATTTCGTGCATTTTGCATGCATTCGATTTGCCAAAAGTTTTGCCACAGTACTGACAGGCGTAGTCCTTGATCTTTTCATGCACAATTTTTACATGCATCCGAAGATTTTGCTTGTTGTGTGAGGCATGAGGGCACAAATGACACTTGAACTTTTTTTCTTGTGTATGTGTATTTATGTGAGTGTTCCACTCCTGACGTGTAGTCTTGCCGACACCACAGTATGGACATACGTAGTTCTTGATGCCTGCATGACGCATTAGATGATCCTTGAGAGCGCTGTTAATAACGAATCGTTTTCCGCAAATGTTGCAGGGGAATGGTAGTTCCTTGCCGTCGTGCTTATACATGTGTTTCTTGAGAGCCATTGGACAACGGAAAACTTTCTCGCATTCGGTGCATGGATAGCACTTAGGTTCGTTTAGCTCCTTTACAATTTTGTGCACCTTTTTCAGATGCCAGTTTAGCAGGCGGGTACGAGGGAATAAACGTCCGCAGCCCTCTTCCGGACAAGGGAAACTCTCAAGTGTGTCGGCGTGGCAATGCTCTACGTGTAGACGAAGTCCATTTGCTGTAGTGAAACCTTTCAGACATGTTGCGACAGTACACTGGTGTGGCAGCTTATCGTTATGGTATTTCATATGGCTATCATAACGCTCTACTTTCTTGAATTTTTTGTGGCAAATATGACACTCAATTATGCGATGTAAATGACGTTCGGTGGCTGGTATTCTTTTACGTTTCGGTTTGGGCTTAGTTTCTCCCTTATCCTTATCTTCTATTGGCTCACCGTCGGAATTTTCTTCTTTAATTGGAAGCCTTGGAACTCGTTTACGCAACCGTAACCGTAACGCCAATGGTTTGTCGTCATCACTTTCGCTGTTATCTTCCTTCTCTACTTCTACTTTCTCCTCTTTTTCGCTATCAGCATCATTATCATACTTTCCTAAATCTGGTGCGAAGTCATTATCGTTATCGGACACGCTGGTTGATGAATCGCTGCTGAAAAAGTCTTTCTCATTGAAAGATTTTTCTTGCTGTTCCACTTCAAACTCCTCCTTTTGTGGTGCCCCCTCCTCATCTACCTCTTTGCCGACATGCTCCAGCATTTTAAATACATCCTCCTCGTTTTCAATCAATTCCATTTTATGATTTAACAGTGGATCAAAATTTAGACGTTCATCATCTTCATTAGCTGCAGCATTTTGCGCATCCACAGCATCCGCCTCCAGTACATCAAAAGCGTTCACTGGACCGCTAAACGTGTTATTTGTTACCATATCCTGAAACTTTTGCACAGAGTCTACACATAATTTTTGAAATTCGTGTAAATCGTTGAGACGGGTATAACAAACTCCGCAAATGTTCTTAGGGAATCCATCTTGCGGCTCCACCGACAAAGATGTACATACGATCAACTTCTTCGCCAAACCTGGTATAATAAAGAGGTCGTAAGCGCTCTCATTCTGCAAATACTCCAAGCATATGCGGCAAATAGAGTGAATGCTGTATTGACTCCCGCCTTCCATTTTTCTATCGTTTATTACCGTACAATTGCATTTATTTATAAAAATTCTTACAAGAAAATATACTTTTTCGTATACGCGTCAAAAAATTTCTATCAATAGTAGTAATAATGTTGCCAGTGTACTGCAAATTTAATTCAAAAGGTGGCAGCATGGAAAATCTCTATACACGGTTGCATTTAATTTTTTAAATTTTTAGTTTCGGCCCACAATAGTGCCTACGTAAAAATCCATAGTGGCGGTATGAACAAATTTTACATGGGAGTGAAATGGCAAATTATTTCATGTAAAACTTTTCTTTAAAATAATTAATTACGTAGAATATTCCAAATATTTCAAAAGACCAACAAACAACCATATCGGATGCAACTATAAGACTTAGTAAATGGTTTACGGATTCGGAAAAAAATGAACAAATATTTCTGAATTTTCCTAAACCTACTTCTAATAATTTTAATATTTTACCTTTAAAACTCTTTTAATAAGTCTGCAGAAACTTTATGAAACAAGAGAATAAATATCAGTTAAAAGTATATACACAGTTAAACACTGATGTTTGCCCATCATCGATCGCGAATGCCGCCACTTATTTTGGTTTTTTAATTTAGTTTATCTATGTAATTCAACGAATTAGACGAATTAAATTAAAATATCGTACAATTAAGAATAATAACAATATAATTTTAAAATAGTTCTTAGAAGACCATAAATCAACAATTTGGGATACATTTATCTTATTTAACTTGGTTAACGTCGTATAAATGGGCTTATTTAGTTTTGTTGCAAATAAATTCACATATATAGCGAAGATTTTTAACTGTGTCATTAATGCCTAAAACACAATCAAGCTTTGCGGCTGCGTGCTTTGATGTGACATTTATTCGCTTTATATCATTTTTGTTTTTTTTTCTGCCCAAAAGCTCGATCTTAGTTTTTCTCAAAACACAATTTTGCGTGCGTTGAGTTTTTTTTTTGCCAATTATTGAAGAAATAAAAGTACAAAATTATGGGTTCGGATGATGATTTGATTTCAAGTTTTTTGCTCTGATGGAATATGGTAGTTACTAAATCCACAAACAGAAACAAAGGTCTGCGCAACAAAGACAATGGATCCGAGAACTCAGACAAAAAAGCATGCTCACGCACCAAAGAAATTAAAAGTCCCTCAAAAGAATTCATTTTATTCATAACAAATCACATTCAATTATACCTATTTAATCTATAATTTTTAAGCACAACACGCTTTTTGAAAAAAAAAAACAATATCAAACAACCACAGCTGCTAAAAAAACGGTGATAGTAGAAACTAGCTCTACTCGCAGCGTTTCAGCTGTGTTGATCGTATTTATAGTCTAAAGCCTGAGGCCAAATTGTGTTTTGCTACGACTGAATGCATACGATTCTACTTTAAACGTCAAAGCAAAGCAGGCGCAAAGCTTAATTGTGTTTTAGGTATAAAAGTCATAAGCTCTAATAACATTGAACATCAAGCTTTGGTCGCAATTCGCATACGCAAGTGCTCAAGTTCAGCTCAACCACTGCTCCATGTGTGTCACAGAAATGCAACATGGTCAGTTTGTGCTCAACAAAAATTTTCTTGAGCAGTCTCCATTTTTTCGAGCGTACTATTTTTCTGCTACTTTAGCTGAGCATGAGATTGACACTTTAGCTGTATGTAAGAATATAAGAAATAAAAAATTTTCAAAAATAATAATATCAGTCGACTACGGCGCACAGTGGTTTGACTGCGGAAAAAAAATCATTTTTTTGACGCGTCAATATTAGAAATTTTTTTTAATTTCTATTCATAAATATTCCATTAGTATATTAAAAAAAAATTGGATGGATTAGTTCATTAAATAATTGTGGGTAAGCTGTCGAAGTTGATGAATGCTAAACACAAAGTGCTAGCATGCATTTTGAAGCGTTTTTTGAAATATTTTTTTTGTTATTTTTGTTATATATTAAGAGTGTATTTGATAAATAAAAAAAAAACGAGAAAAAAAATTGGATTTTTAGAAACTAAAATTTCAAGAAAATTCCTTAAGTTTGGTGGATCTTGCGAAGGAGTGCGAAATATTCTGATATATAAAAATTTAAAATATAATTTTTTAGCTAAATAACAACAAAAAAAAAAAATTGGCTGCGGATTCCATTTTTATTAACAAAATACTAAATGCATATCGGGTAAAAACTGTATGAAAATGTGAGTATTTGTGGTATCAGTGTGCTTTTAAGAGATAATAATTTTTTTGTCAAAAGCAAAAAAATATGAATTAAAATGAAATGTTGAAACAGTTAAAACCATTTTTTAATGATATTTATCTCATTTCATTATCTATCTTGACTGTAACGGATTATAGAGCTATTCCAGTTTTACTATTGTATCGGAAGTGGGCGTGGCAGTTGACCGATCACACCCATTATCATAATTTTTCTTTTCCACGACCTAACAGTGACTCATGCAAAAATCGTTATGCTGACATGATTCCTTATATTTTTTTCCGCACTTTGTATGGAGTCAAACCACTGTGCGGCGCATCGAATTATTTTTCAAAATTAATAAATTTTGTCAATAAATAAAATTTTTTTTCTTCATTCGTTTTCTTCCGAAATGGGAGAATTCAAAGAAAAATACCAACAATCTTTGCTGGAAATCCAACAAAGAGTTCAACTTATTGTTGATTTAAAGCAACAGAATCAACAATTACAACATCGAGTCTCACAATTGAATGAAAATGTCAATTGTTTGAATGAGAATTTTGTACAACTTCAAAACTCAATATCAAATGGGTTTCCTGCTCTAAATGCTGGTGCCAAACGAAGAGCCAATGTAATTGCTGCCTGGCCACACTGGTTAGAAAACAATTTTTGTTTTTAATTTGAAGTTATATTTAAACATGCTTAATGAACAAATGTAACCATCACAACAACAATGTATATAGATACGGGCAAATCAGACGGCGGTTTCGCAATCCGCCACAATTCTTCATCAGTGATCTTAGTGATAGTTCTTAATCTTTCAATATCCTATATAAACTACTAATATTTTAAATCATAACCCAGAGTTGCAGATTTGATTCCAAATATCTTCACTGAAAATTAACCTCTAGATTTAATTTTCATAGTCTCCTAAATTTTTTTTTTTTGTTAGAAGGGTAATGCAATAAGCCGAGCCACAAAAATAGAATTTCTGACGTTATTAACCCGATTTCTGCGTTGGTGTCCATTTGACATAATTTGAGGTTGCAAAAGTCGGTTGCTGCCTATTTATTCAAAATGTGTATTCAGAGTTTGGATAAACTAGTATTTGTAATTAAATTTTTAAATTGGGAAACGATTTGCAACATTTTAGATATGTTGAACACGCTGTGGCAATATGAAACATAACGCAACTAAAACAATAAAATGTCTACGTAGTAATCGGGTTAATCGGGGATTACTGTATTTTATGTGCAATAAATTATTGAATTTGCTTATTTTTAACTGTACTTTTCTGAATTTTCAGAATAAAATTTTTTACAACTACCTGCATAAGGTCGCCTAGAGACGGAACACCATTTTTGGCGTGTACAAAGCTGGGACTGATTTTGATCAGGATACTAACTCCGAATTCGTGGTTTTGTAGATTACATTTAATTTGAAACTGTATTTTATTTAAAAAAATCTTTCATATGCACTAGAGAGTTAATGAAAAATTTAAAGGAAAATCTAAATTTCTAAAGTTTTGAACCGGTTCTATTTAAATTCCCAGGGCAGTCGATTAATTTTTGTAAACTTTCGCTTTAAAAATTTACAAAAATAAATTACCTTTTTTCTCTTAAGGTAAAATCTCACTTTACAAGGCAAAAAAAAAAATAGAATTTTCAATATTTTATTACTCAGTCAATTTAATATTTATGAATTTTTTTTAATATGATACTACATTATTATTACAGAGTATAGAAAAAAACATTTTTTTTTCTTCATTCATCCTTCCTCCAGAGGGCGTCTTAGTCGGCACCTACAAAAAATATACGGTCCATGGCGGACAGATAATCTCAGAACTGGGTTATCTGAAACAAAAAAATCAAACTGAATTGTTTAATATGCATCTCGTTACTCACCAGATTTAGTGTAAAAAAGCAAAAAAAGAATTCAAGTTTAAAAAAAAAGTGTCGTAGCAGCTGTTTTTTGAGATGTTTTTTCCTCTAAAAAACCCAGATTCTGATTGATTCCTGTGTAAAACACTTACACAAACACAACGCACCAAGATTTTTTAAAATCGGTCTAGTAATTCCGAGATTAACTGTCCGCCATGTAAAACAAACTCATTTTGGGTTTGAATACATGTATATAGATGTATATATATATATATATATATTACTTAAAAAATAGGAGTATATTCTAAACATACTAAGGATAAAATTATGTAAAAAAAAATTGATTTTTTGAAAATTGTAAAGTGAGATTATACTTTAAAACACTCTTTTTTATGAAAACGATGTATAATTTGGAAATAAGAAAAATTCAAAACTTAAGGAAAACGAAATAAGGATGTTGAAATGCCTATAAGAAATATCAATAAGATCACTGACAAGGAATCATGGTGGATTACTAAGCGGCACTTTTTTGGTTTTGAATTTTACCTTAGTAAAGTGTTACTCACTACTTTCTTAGAATAAGTTTTCATTGCTCAAATTTGGTGAGGAACTTTTGATATTTTGCCGAAAGGGGGTAATAAAAACAAGAAAATTAGAACAAAAATACTAAAAGGAAATGAGGGATTTTTCGGAGAAAAAAAGGAAAAAATATTTCACCGGGACATTTTGCGGAAAACTGGGATTGTCCTGAGAAACACGGTACGCTTTTGTTTTGACTGTCGTTGAAAAAATTTACGGGAGGTATTTTTAAGTTAGAAAATATTCGCTATTCCATTTTTATGTTTCTACTAACGTAATGAATATTGATTCATTACGTCACACAGTGGGGCGTTTGGCCGTTTTTTGGGCAATTTTGTTTTGGAACTTATAAAAGGATTGGATCTCAATAAAAATTAATTAAATATGTCTATAGTCATGTTAAAACAACTGCTCTTTCTAGAGTGATGCTCCCAATTCCATTTAAAATCTTTATTGCTTGTGCTTCTTCCGACAACTGACCAATTGGCAATATAGCTGAGGAAATTACTTCCGGTCCGTGGATGAAATACTTATGAAGTATTGGTGGCATGGTTGTATCAAGGATATTTGTCGACAAAATATCTGGCAGTGTTGCTTATGTATTCTCTAAATTTTTCTATATTAACTTCATTCCCACTAGCCAGCCACAACCATTAATATTACATGCATTTTTTTAATTAAATTTACGTCTAATTTTGTTATATATCTCTTGATACTTTGGAAGTTTTTCTAATTCATCATTTAAATACTTAAACTTCGCATCAATGTTAATTTTATTACACAATATTTTTCTTTGGATAAGTTCTCTTCGCGTAATAAAAATAAATTAACCCTCTAGTTCCCAAGCTTCATAAAACCACGCCCATTAATTTTTTTAGGGTTTTGAGATCTGATTTATGCTTTTTACATAAAAATTTATCAATTCCAATTTTTTTTAAATCAATCAAAAATTTTAGAACTAGAGGGTTAAGCCTGAAATTGTTGAATTGTTTGTTTGCAACATTGGATCAGAAAGGACTAATATTTATTATTATTTTAGTAGACTACCAACACTATTTTAATTGACGTTTGTTAAAAGCATAAGCAAATCAAAAATAAACATAAAAAAATACCTGTTATTTTCATCAGAGACAAGACTTTAGGTTAATTTGCGTTCAGAAGTAGATGTACAAAACGTGAAAGATTAAGGTTTTTCGCAAAAAACGCGCAGCTTTTTTCAGATATATTATGTTCAATAGGTGTACATTTAAATTAATAAAAAAATCTCGCAGAGGTCGGCGGGCTCTTTAACTTTTTTACCAATAAAAAAAAAAAAAAATAAAGCAATAAAAACATTGTCCAAAAATTATTAAACATTTTTATTTACAAAAAAAGTACACAAATGTATTGATAAATACCCGTTGTTGACGCCTCCATACTTAAAAGCAAAAAAAGTGTATTATTTTATTAAAAAAAGAACTTGAAAAAATTAAATAAAACTGTGAAAAACTCCACTTGCGCTTTCTTCAAAAATATTTTTTGTTTGAAGTGATTGAGAGAGAGAGCGATGAAAATAACATTAAAAATTATAGAGAATATTATTGCTGAGATTTTAGAAAATACAGATATCCAAGGAAAAAGTTTCCACAGACAGTTTGAAATTTTGAATTGTTGCCAACTTTTCCCATCAAATGCTCCAAGTGCTAAATCAAATTAGATTTTAAAATCCAAATTGAAATTTATATAATTTTCGAAGTTTTTCTCATATTCTTACAAAAATTTCACTATTTTGAAGACTTTATTAATGAAATACAAAAATAAACACATACAAAATATAACAAGTTACGAAAATATTCTGTCATTGAAAAGAACGCGCTGATCATCAATACCAATTGCCAAATCGTTCGGTTGCCCTACACCACATACTCATACGCTCTTTTATTCCTTTATGTCTATCTTTTCGTGGTTTAAACGTGCGGTCTACCTTACGAAATTGTCGTAGGGTTCCTATTGTTGGCCAAATTTCCAGATTATATCCTGCCATATATGTTGCTCCCATAATGCTGGACTCTGGATTTTGTGCACGCTCAACTGCAATTCCACTAGCATCAGCCAAAAATTGGCAAACGAAATCATTTAGAGAAACTCCTCCATCAACTCTACAAAGGACACAAACAACAGAAATAAAAATACAAATCTTAATCCATTAAAATTATTGTATCTACTTTAGTAATCTCAATTTATAATTAGTCTCTTTTTCGGTAGTTTCACATAATTGCACCACACGGAAAACAAGGCTTTCGAGAATAGCGCGTATCAAGTGTGCGCGATTTGTTGAAGGTGTTATTCCAATAAAGCCAGATGCTGCTTTATGGTCATTAATTGGAGCCTATAATAAACCATTACTTATTGAGTTTGAAAAATATGTTGTTCTACACTCACCCCCAAACCACTAAACGCAGGCACAAAATAAACACCACATGTATCTTTAATATTCTCTGCAATGGCTGATGTTTCTGCAGGATCAGTGAAGAGCCCGCACCCCTGTGCCCAAGTTATAGTTGTACCCATATCATGAGATGCACCCTCTACACAATATGTAGTTTTCACTTGCAATGAAGACCTTTGATAATTCCTGAATTGCCAAGCAACTAATGGATACATGCCCATGATGGAGGCATGACAATTTTGGCCGGTTATCAAATTCAAAAATGCTCCTGTGCCAAGTGTTATCTTGACATCACCTTCGTCGAAACAATGTGAACCCCACATAGCAGCAGTTTGATCACTTAACGAAGCGGCAATTTGTACATCAGCATTGAGCCAATCAGTAGCTCCTAAAGCATTTGGGTGTATAAACCCAAATTTTGTGGAACAATTGTCGACAATTTTCGGCAATAATGTTGACTGAAATTTAAAAGTGATAATTTTAGTAATTGAAATTTGTATGTGTGAGAATTAATTGGCACTAACATCAACACCGAACACAAGTTTTACTAGAGGTGACCAACGCAATGTAAAAGGGTCAAATAGTCCCGTTGCTGTACATGAGGTTATATCAGTTATATGCTCCACATCTGGATCTGAACCATTACCAGATCTTTGATTAGGTAAAAAATTAGTCATATTTGTATACATATTAATGCCAACAAAATGTTATAATACCTTAATTTATATAATATCCATGAGTCTAACAATTCGATGCGTGCGGTTTTTTGCTTAAATGCTTCCCTCAGCCTATTATTATTTTGTATTTCATGCAATAGACGCAAGGTAACCTTTATAATTTAAATGTTTTACATATCAAATATCATCACTTATTATTATTATTATGTTGAATATCAGTTACATTCTTCATTAAGATGGAGCGAAAAAAAAAACATAACATTATGAAACCGAAACACTCAAAACGGTGGAATTTATTTCCGAAAAAAGATTTAAGTTAGAGTGCATAACAAATTTCATTTTGGCTGCCCATAACAAATATCGCAAACAAAAATTTTGGTTGTTCACCCATAACAATTATCATCAACTTTTTTTAACAGTATTTTTAATTCTTGAATACCAACCTGAATTCCAAAAAATTCTTACGATTTTTGACGTTGATAATATTGACATTGACAAGAATGGTGGACCGTTTAAACATTTAGAACATTATTTTCCGAAAGGACTGGAGCTAAAAGCTCAATACTGCAACTAAATTTAAAATAATTTAGAAAAGTTATACATCGTTGAAAGCGTTCAATTTATATATACCGACCCACGTTTTTTGTTTTAAATCATGCAAGTATTTTCATACCTACTAAAATTTCCAATTACAAATTTTCAGGGCAATTGAGGTTAGGAATCTGTATGAGATTATAAATCTATGGGGGCTAGGAGAAATAATTTTATACTTTTTAGTCCGTTTTGAAAACGTGGTACATTAAATTTTTTTTATTTAAATTTTTTTCGTTTTTATTCTTCAATATTAAAAATTAAAACTGATTTTTTATTTTTATTCCTCACATATATAATTATTATCGAAAATAGAAATTCATAAACATTTTCAAATAATGCTGAACTTTGAAAGAGCCCCTGAAAGCTGTACAAAACTAAACTACTACATCTATCTATGACCAGGAGCTGAATCTTCTGATCCGTGAACATAGTACCAAAGATGTTAATAATATTATTAAGATCTTTGGTAGTACTCATCAAGTAATTTGCACAAAAATACAAAATACTCACTTTTTTTCTAACAAGTTGTACAAGTATGTTCACAAATCAGACGATACGACTCCAATTTCTACTTATGATTTTTCAATGTAAAAATTTGAAAATAATCGTTATTTTCAGTTACTGGTTTTGAGAATTGAGTACTGACCTGCCCATTCATCATTTTAATAACGCTACCCGCTAAAAATCGCTTACTTCCAAGAGTAACCAAATACAATGCGTATGATAATGCATTAAGTGTCTTTAATGTATAACCGGAATTCCATTGCTCTACCAGTTTATAAGCGCGCAAATCTTTCCATGTTATAAAGTTATGATAATACTCCTGTGTGCGGTGATTCCATGTTAAAAATGTACAACGTTGCGTTGATAAAGTTAAGCAAGTTATTTGCGCAGGCAATAGACCGGCATCTGTACATACATACATATGTAAATATGTAGTAAAACGAGTAAGTACGTGAGCGAAAGAGAAAGAGAGGAAAAGTTATATAGAGTGTTGTATCTTATCACTTAAATCAAAAATTGATTGTGAAAAATTAAAAAACGAGATATATACTTTTTATGGCATTATTTATGACACTGACAATTTTTTGCCACAAAGTTTCAGGCTCAATTTCAAAATGACCTGGTTGAGGATTCAACAGCTCAACCTGTGTAATAAATTAAACAAAAACATTTTATTATAGCATATCTATATATATGTATAGAGTGAAATGTTATGTTGATTACCGGTTCCACAGCTGAACTTTTAATTTGGCATTTTTGATTGATAATATAACATCGAACAGATGTAGTGCCGACATCTAAAGCAGCTATGAAGAACGACGCCATTGTCATTTAATTCTTACGATCTACTTACAATGTCTAACCTAACCGTTTTGTTTTCTATTAGTCTTGACATAATCGTCGCTTGCTCTTGAATTTTATAAGCTTTTTTTTAATTTTGTACACAAAATTAATCTGAGCCAATAGCCAATTAAATATGGGAACAACAAATACACTCACTTAAAAACTACGTACGCCACTCGTTTATTCCGCTTCAGCAAACGTTCTGTTGATAACTAACCCTCATAGAAGCAAATATTTTCAATATGTACCAAGCGATGCACTGTGATCAAAATCGTCTTTTTATTTGCTCAAAATCCAAAAAATTTCAAAGCTAAAAAATGTAGTTTGAGAATTGTTTTAATAATCTGCCTGTGAATTAAATTTATTAAAATTTTTAATTTTAAGTAATTGATAACAGACTTAGTGAACGTATGTCCGTCTCTGTATACACTGTTGTTGTGTACACATAGACAGGCAAATCAGACGTTCTGTATCTTTAACATATTAAAACTAAAGTTTGGCGTAAAACGCTAAGAAATTCTTCGCCAAATAATATATTGCTACCCTAATTTGCTAAGCCCTAACACGCATTTTTCAAATTTTACAGCAGAAGTAAAAACAATTTTGTTATTTAGTTAGTGTATGTCTTCAAAATTTCCGAAACAGATGAAAGGGGGCAAAAACTCGATTTTAAAAAATTTGATGTTAGGGCTTTAGTAAATTAAGACACCGGTATACAGTGGACGTTCGGTATTCTTAAGTAGTTTGTTCTTGGAGTACTTAAGAATTCCGAATTCTTGAGATTTCTGCACGGTTTTTAAAATTAACTTTTCTTCAAGAAAAGTACCTTTTTATTACAATGCTACATAGCCGTTGCATTTATTAATTATTTTTCTAAGCTTCATAGTCATTTTAAATAATTTTAGAAATGCATGCATACACAAGTGTGGCCAACTTTTGTATTTTCACGTGTTTTCTTTAAAAAAGCGTTAAATTCCTTATAAAAGTGAGAGCAAACTCAATACATTTAAACGGTTTAACTAATACAAGCACACATCTGATACTTCTAGTCAATGAAAATTTCTTTGATTTTTTTAAGATATTTTAAATTGATAAAACGCACTGAGCGCTAAATCACTTTTTCCACGTTTTAATTTTCAAAAAGCACTAAAATCAGTGGGAAAAGCGATGAGTTGGCCACACTGTACATACATATGCAGTATTGTGGCCTGTAAGTTACGTTTTGTATTTTTCGATTTATTAATAATTAAAGTAAACGTGACAATAAAATTAAGTATTACAAAAAGATTGGTTCAAAAAATAATAATTGCAATAGTTGACAGATTGTTACAGTATTCATAAAAATTAAAGTTAGTAATGCCATATCATATATAACATACGTGATATAACTATTACGTAATAATATTACTATTATATATGATATGATATGATATTACATATTACTTTTAACTTTCTTAGTAAAACAATAAAATTCTAAAAATTGGAGCCCGGGGATAAATGAATATGTTATTGTTGCATTCACTTCGTTTGTGTTTGTTGTCGAACAAATTCATTATTGTTTCCAACAAAAAATAATGAGTGGGAAATGAGAGTATTTTATTTTTACAAATTTTGAACATTCACCACATCATGCTATCTCCCTTATTCTTATGTGAAGTGTTCTAAGTAATATTAGATGCAAGTCATCTTATTCTATATTGTGAAAAAGACGCGAAGCTTGCTGCAGTATCGAATTCATGTTTCAAAAATATACTTACTTAAGACTTTGAAGAAAAAAAATGCTTAGGAAGCTGCTTTTGGAAGAGATGGAAAAACAGGCACAAAAAAAGGAGGACTTTGAAGAAGTTATGTAAAAGCGTCAATGATCTTCATAAGTATCCAAATATAAAACCAATTTTTTTAAAATATAACACTACGCTGCCATCAATCGCGCTAGTTGAACGTTTCTTTAGCCTTGGGGGAAACATATTAACTTAGCACTCATCATAAGGTAAAAATACCGAAAAAACAATAACCTACTTTGTTTTCCCAAGTAATATGTAATAGAATGATATTACTTTCAAATGTACCTAATAAGTAAAGTATTACTTTTTAAAATAATATGTCACAACACTGCACATATGTAATATACATTTACATTAGGTTCGTTCCCGTAATACAACGCGGGTGAACGCGTTCGACCAAAACAGCCCAGAAAGCGTTCCCGTACTCAAAAAAACTTGCAAATGAGAGCGGTGATGAAAGAGTAATTGTCTTCTAGCACGAAATAGCCCGCACTTTTTCTTCGGGTAAAAATGTTAAATGGTCAAACAATCAGCTGTTTTGCTTCTGTTCAAATATATTCAAAATTTGAAATTAATAAATAAAAAATTTTTAGAAAAATAAGTGCTATTTAAAATGGCAAATGTTTAAAAGACATTTGAAATTGTATTAATAGTATGTTTGTTCATTTTTGACTACATTCTCCACAAATTAATAACGCAAGTGTTTGTTAAGCTTCTGATGCTGTCGGAGCTTCTGCTATTTTTGAATAATGTAAATGGTGATTGTGAACCAGAAGATTCTACAGAAGTAGTCAGGCGAACAATTAATGTTTAATTTTTCATTATTTATTTATTTTCTTGTAAGATTTAACAATTTTTATTTTGTTAAATATCACAGAAAATTTGTTTTTTTAAATTTGACTGTTGTTACAATCTGACGTTTTGTTTCGTGCAAGAAAAGTGGTTTTATGCGTTCCCTTACTTTTGTGCATTTTCGTCTATCACAGAGAGTATTTTTTGTTTACTCTCAGTTTACCAGACTTTACCCAAAAAGTACGGGAACAGACCTGTTATGTATGTTGTACACAGTAGCATTTTATTAGGTGAAAGCACTAAAAGCGAGGAAAACAATCGAACAAAAATAAATTCCAAATTTACTCAGATAACTTAAGTCAAATTTTAAAATTTTAGGGAGTTACGTATAAAACAAAAATTAATTCCAAACATACTCAGAAAACTTAAGTCAAATTTTAAGATTTTAGGAAGTTACATACAAGTCAAAATTGCTTAAGTTTTCTGAACAATGAGGATTTTTATATTGTTAATTCGGTTTTTGTTTACATTATGACAGTCTTGCAGCAAACAAGCGATATGGTAATATCGAACAGTCATCAAACATATGCCTATACAGCAAGAAAGAGCCAAATATGAGTCAAACAAAATGCTTAGTCTAGTATGTTTAAGTATAACAAGAGTGTACCCTTCCGTAGCAATCGGAGCAATAACTGGACTTCCCCTACTTGTTAGTTTAAAGAGAATCCTGTTTAAGTGGTGGCCATATCGAGCATCGTCCTTTTAAGAATCATCTTTAAGAAATTGGGCATAAGAATAATGTGAATGCCCGGATACCGAAAGACAAGAACGTTCCATCTAATTATGCTTAGCACACTATTTAGATCCATTGGTAGCCTTAATTTATATATGTAAGTATTAAAAAGTTCAACTTTTGTCGTAGGATAATAACAAATAATTAAGTGAAAAGCATTTCACTCTTAATTCACATTGCGAATTTTTCATTAAATTTGTTCTGCTTATATCAAATATTCTTTTCCACTGTGCATTCATAACTCTCAAACAAATTTAAGGGAGAAGACAAACTCGAGTTCGTTTTTGAGTGCGTGTGCATGTGTACATATTACGAGAGTATTTTAAAGAGCACTCTCCCACCACTTATCACCATATTATTTTGAGAATTAGTGTGGCCAATTCACCGCTTTTCCCGCTAATTTTAGTGTTTTATGAAAATTTAAACGCGGAAAAAAGTAATTTAGCGCTCAGCGCGTTTTTAACGTGTTTTTTCAATTCTTGAATAATCGATTTCGACTTTAATCGAAATCGATTTTTAATCGACTTTTAGCTCAAAATTTCAACTTTTTATGACCGACTTTGAATTTTAATAAATAAGAAAATTTGTTTAACACTTCTATAATGAAAACATTTTCGCGTTTTATTCGTCATTTTAGCGGATTTTGAAAAACATAAGTTGGCCATACTGTTGAGAATAGAAACAAGTGTTTCTTAACACCGTAAATAATACATCAAAAAGGGGGTAAGCACAAATGCCATTCAAAGGTATTGTACTCAATTTTATGCAATATTATTAAGAGCATGAAGTTTACAATATACCTATCAGTAAGCGATTAGTTCTCACTTACCTACTTACCTTGATTTATTTTAAATAAAAATATGCATGTTGTAAATGTTAATTATATTCATTTATTTTATATTTTCATATACACATAAATCTATTTACTTTAATATATGTATCATATATTTTTTGTAATATATATTTATAAATTATTGTATTGAACATATGCCTGCAGTTGCATATGAAAACTAAAAATTAAAGACGTTTTTCATTCAAATTCGTACGATAGGTTTTTTGTTTTGTTCCTTTTTTTGGGTTAGCAACGATTTTTTAATTGTGGATACAAATGTATGTTATAATGATTAACACTATGTATTTATGTGTGACCTGTGTACGCTTAGTTTATTTTATTAAGCAAAATAATTTTTGATTTTATTTCATATTATTTTCACTTATAAATACTATAAATTTACTGAATAATAGTTTACTCTTTTCGTTTTCCAAATTCCTGTAATGCAAAAATTTTATATAGAACAGCTTTGCTACAATTAGTGTAGAATATTAGTATGTTGTTTGTTTAACCAAGAATAATTGCATTATTCATGAATTTTACAATATTTATTTAATTTTTATATTAAGTTTTGTTAGGAACAATTCCTGTTTTGAATTTACATTTATGCAATATGTATGTATTATTTTATGTATTTCATCAATAGCCCATCTATATATGTATATGCGCATACATATATAAAATTTATATATACTTATTATTAGATATTTAAATATATATATTATTTATATATATATAGTGCATTGTCCCACGATAGTGTACGCCTTAGAAATATTTAGTAATATATGTGTAAAATTAATTTGCTTTTTCATCATAAATATAAATGTTTTTTGCTTCATGTAAGTATGTATTTATGTGAAAAAGCTGTGTATGCAGACTTTGTTGTAATTGTATTTGAACTAAAATAAAAATAATTAAAAAAAAATACCAAACAAACAAAAAGATGTTGAAGGAATTGATACAGAATTACCTAATGAGTGTTGTGTAATAGTAGTAAAAAAACAAATACCTACTTGTATATAATAAAAATTAAAAAGAAAATTTCCCTAATGGCTTTTTTGCTTAATTTTGTTTGTTTTAATTTTTAAATCCTAATGTTAATTTGTTTTTTTTTTTTTTGTATTGTATTCTCATTTTATTTTATTTTTTTAGTATGCTTAAACGTTAAGTTAAAATCACCCGAGATATAAACGCGAACGCGACCAAATTCCGCGATGAATTTGGTTTAGGTACATACGAAATCACGATTTAATTATTTACTTTATTTTATTTAAACTTTATTATTACTTTAATTTTAAATATTATTTAAGTTAAATAATTTTGGTACAATTTAATTTTAATACTCTTGTTAGTTGTTAGATTTTATTATTTAGTAGTAGTGTGTAGTATATCTATAATGTTGTTACTGTTACTATGTACGATTGTATTTGTTTTGAAATTTGGAATTTTCAGCTATTTGCAGTTATGTAATTTTTAATTGTCAAAGAAAATATTAACCATTTTCATCAAAATTAATTGTCCAAAATATTTCTTAAAATCGTTTTTCTTCACAAAAGTAAACACTCCACCCTAATATGGGTGCTCGCTTGCTTCATTGCATATAATCCTGCAAAACTTTGATCTCTTGGAATATCGCTATTCCATTGGATAGTGCAAGATATTACTTTTATGAGGAAACGGAAACGATTTTTACTACGAAAACGAAAAAAAAAACCGAATTTAATAATGTACGGCACATTTTTTTATGTATTGGGATCTGGGGGCGGAGATCCATTATTAGAAAAATAAATAACGCGAACCACGACGAAACGAACCCGAGAATTTATCACACGTTAAGTTTCCCCCTCATATTTATACTATTTGTTACATTTTAATATTATTATTAATTTATTAGTTTTGCACCTAAATTATTATTTTATTGTAATTATTTAGTACTCTTTTATGTTTAATATAGCAGTTCTTTTTCTTTATTTTGTCAATAAATATATTTTGGAGTTTTTTTTTTTTTGCTATCATTTAAATTTAATAAATTATTTACTAAAAGTCTTTTTAAATCATTTGTAATATACAAATTGAAGTTAATTAAAAAACAAATAGAAACTACGAATAAATGAATGGGGAGAAGGAGCAGAGTAGTGTAAGCTATTGTTTGTTGTTGTTCTTTGTAATCACATTTTTTTTGACAATATCTTTTTAGATAATATTTAATGAAATTAAAATTAAATATATTTACGAGCTGTACGACACGATAACGCTACCCCACTGTGAGGAAATACTTATTGTAGCCTTGGTTTTTGAGAAATGTAGATCAAAAGTCCCTACCTAGGTTCAATACTCGGAGCGCAAAAAAAAAAGAAAAAAAAAACTTCGTATCTGACAATGATAAACCTCCAAGAGTAAAAATTGTTTAAGAAAAGCGTCTAAATTCGTGAACATTGAGGAGCTTGGTTTGGCTTTTCACATCCATTCATGTTTTATGTTTTTGAATCTATGGAGAGTTACTTTACGAACTCAGAAGAAGCTTCTAGACCGTATCAAACTTCGAGCGATAAAGGTGATAGGTGACAGTACGGTGTCAAAAGCTCTACTTCAATTCTTCTTGCAACTTTTAGATATTTGATATTTTCTTGGTATAAGTTCTATTAGTGATATGCGATTTCATGCCACCAGTTCATGTGTTGTCTAGAACTAAAATACCACGCGTTACAGAGATAATTATTTTTTCTGTCGTACCGCGCATTTGTAGAATAAGCCCTCTGTAAATAAGTTTTCTAATAGTTATGACCTTTTCAAATCCATAGCACATAACAGATTCCTACTTTCTCGAAAATCAGAGCTGCATGATTCGGAATCTACGAAGTCTAATTTTCCCTGCATCAAATATTTCTTCTTTTTTTTCAATCGGACATAATATTTTAAACGGAACCCTGATTGAACGACTAATCAGAAATTTTATCCTTCAAATGTATTTTTAATAAACGAAAATTTTGGATAAATTTAAAACTTTATTCATTTTAAGTTATTCATTTTTTCAAATTTAATTTTAGAGAGCGACCACTTTCTGCTTCGGATTCGCATAATCTAATTTTTGATAATTCGATTTAATCTGGTTCCTGATTAATCAAATCCTTGACCATAAAATTAATCGCACAGACCTTATATGGATTATACAATATATCTATGAGAAAAGTAGTGTGCAATGAATAAGAACAAAATAGAAAAAAAAAGAAGGAACATTTCTGTTTGAGAAATAATAGAATTCACTAAATAATATATAAATAATACTATTGTTCTTAGTATTAGCTATAAATAATGTATTATTTGATGTTTATAAATTTTTTTGTTTTTAATTTAGATGAACCGATACGCGACGAGAGAATTAATTATAAGTATGTTAACGAACGAGCGAACGAACGACGAAAAACGCGAAACCGATAAAACCCGAAACGCGACGTATTGAAAGAGTCAAAGGCATTCGCAAAAATCAAATAAAATATCGAAGTGTTCATATGTAATGCACGTACTTTTGAAATAATTTCCTTAAATCTTCATTTTAATGCTTTTTTATATTTTAAATACAAAATTGATTTTTTTTTTTTAATTCGAAACCTAAAAATGAAGGAACTGAATTTTTGTATGCACTTTTTTCATGTTTAAATTTGAACGGAATTTTTCATTCAGTCTTTTTACATTTTCTTTTTCAAGTTTTTATTTATTTCTGTTTTTAAGTATATTTTAATTTTTCAAATGGCACATTTGTTAAGTTTGTAATTATAATTAATAACAATAATTTTGATATGTTTTACATTTTCACAAATGACTGAACTCTTTCTTCATCTGAAAACACACGCATGTATTTAATAATTATATAATAATTAAGTATATCACGACGACAATATATATACGCGAAGACACGAACCGAACCGAAATTTTAATTTGAATCGATTAACGAACCCTAATCTTAGAAAATACCCTAAAATAATTTGTAAATATATAAATATAAAAAATAATTATGGAAAAATTAATATTCAAGAAAGTAAAGAAGAAAAATACCTAATTTGTGCCTATTTTATACACATACATATCAATGCATATATTAGTGTTTATTAGGACTGTGCGATTAGTCGATATGTTTCATTAGACGAATCCTTTGAAAAATGTTTGATTAATCAAAACACAAAATTCGACATACTGATTAGTCGCACAGTCCTAGTATTTATAGAAACCAGTTGTTGAGTGTTAAACACTTGATAATAATTAGAAAAAAAAAGTATATACAAATTTTAAGTACAATTAATTTAAGTCCACAAATCTTGATATTTGGTGAACTGATTTTAAGAACTTTCAAATTAAATATACACTTTGTAGCTGTGTATTTCAACGTACTTAAAATTGTATTAATTATAGATATATGTATAATTACTGCATACACATAAATCAAATATTTAATTAATTGTTAGTAATTTAGATGAATAATATATATGTACGAATATATACTAATGAACTTCAGCCGAAGCTCAAATGTAGTAAAATATGTATACAAATATGCTTTTTATATAAGATATTTAAGAGAAAATTGCTTTTTTTTCAACCTCTACCATGCATATTCATATAAATGAATCAAAAATAATTGTGTTACAATAAGGATAATAATATTAATATATTCCAGCAGTACAAAAATGTTGCACGACATTCATAAGTCTTAACTGCAAATTTAACATTTTCTGCTGGTGAAAAGGACAGTTGTTTGAGGATTTCATATAATCAATCTGAATCTGCATATTTGTATGTATATTATGTTATGTTGTCTATGTAAATGTGTGTGTAGTAATAATAATATAAATTTATAGCGTTTGGATAATATTTTATGCTGCAGCATAATAATATGTAGTAGTAAAAGTGTAGTTGTTTTCTGCTAATGAATTTTCCAAAAGTTTAGACCTTATTCAAAAAGGTTTTCTGATTTTTTTTTTTTTTTTGTTACATTTTTAATATTATTGTATATATTCTTTAAGTGATATATAGTTATAAATGGTATTATAGACTTCAAATTGAACTGTCATCTGAAGGGTTTCTTCAACATTTTTGTTTTTTGCTTTTCCAACTAGTTCTGTTATACTTATCATTCATGGTTTTATTCTGGTATTCGGTTTAAGTTCATTAAAATATTAAGCTGTCATCTATATCCTGTCCATCATTTCTCTTGCTGTTGTACATTTAAATATTGTACATTGCAACTAAACGCTCAGATAGATTTTGTGGAAACTGGTCAACAAAGCGACGCCAGTTTTCCTCACCAACTTGTGTCTTAAATCCATGTAATATCTGTAAAATTAAATATATATCCAGTTTATATTTGCCTAACGCACTTATGTACGAATTTTGAATGTATTGCAGACTCACCTTTTGTATCATTTGATGCAAGTCTTGTGGCGGATTAACCCATGAAGCTATAGCATCACAAAAGAATATAAAATCAGGCACAACTCCAGCCGGATTAACAGTAATCATGTGGCACATACCACGAAAAGCTGAATCTTTTTCATCATTGTCCCTTATATGACGCAAAGATGTACACCTGTTGTAATTAAATTGAAATGTTCGATTCTATTAGTTTATGTAATTATCCACTATTAACCAAATTTCAACGATAATTCATATAAAATAGTGTGAAAATTTTCTTTTGAGATCATTTTTTTCTTTTCAGGTATAAAAATACATTAATTTACACAAAATTAGAATATATATGTATGTGAGCATTGAAACATTGTTTTTACAAATTAAAAATGAAAGCATAAATGTTAAAACAAAAGAAAATATACACATGTTTATAAGGTATGTATATAATAGGCAAGATAACAAAGAGAAATCATATAAGTGTTACACACCACTGTCGTACAAATTCTGGCAAATAAGGAGCCACTTCAACTGGGCACACATAACCTAGACGACCGATTGTTATTGCTAAAAAAACAGAAAAAGTAAATCAAATGAAAATCATAAATTATATATGATTTATAATACACAATAAAATACAAATGGTCAATTAAACTGAATTCATTAACTTATACACTAAAATATCCACAACAAAACTTAGTACAATTAGAGAATTTTTGATTAATTAATGAGAAAACACAAAACTTAATCTAAGCCTAAGAAAATCAAAAAAATCATTCTATTGCTGGACTCTACGACAATTCGACAAAAAAATATTTTATATATCTGCATCGATTTATCGTAGGTTTTCGAAAACGAAACAAAAATATTTATTTTTTAAATAATAATGCGTCGCCAATTAACCCACTAAACGAATGTATTCTAATATTTATAAACGAAAATTTATTGCATTTACTTATGTTGGTTGGACGAAATTCTAAGAGCAGTTTTGGATGCACACAAGTACACGCTTAGCGTATTTGCTTTTGCTAATTTTTTCGAATTCCCCCCTTATTTTAATATTGAAAAAAATTCCAAAATGACTCTTAGATTTTTCGACCCACCCTTAACTTATTTACGACCGTGAAAACAGTCTGAACATTCTATACATGAGCTTTGTATACCTGTATTTTCAAGAAGGGTCTTTGGCGTATTCGGGCGATTAATAATAATAAAGAGCTCCTTGAGCACAAGGTGAATGTACTGTCGCGTTTCTTCACCTATAACAAAGTAATTTTGTCAATCAATCTAATAAAAAAAAAAAGAAGAAAAATAAACTTACCCAATTTCATGCAGATTTCCCCGATAGCCCAGGTTGCGTTATTACACACTGAAATGTAATCGGGATTTAAATTCTGACCCAAAATGGGGAAAAATTCAGCCATAAATGGGTGCACATGTTGAAAACAAGCTTTAGTCAAATCTCCAAGTAAAGCAAATGACGATTGTCGCACCTAAAATATTTATAATTTTTAAAACAAATGAACATAGTATGACCACTACCGCCTACCTCGGGTAAAACATCTTGCATGCATTGATAGAGTAATTGCATGATGTTACTATTTGCCACTAATGATTCAATGTGCCCATCCAGCCCTTCAGCCAAGCCAGAGAGTAAATCCAATGCGACAATCATGCGTTCCTTGTCGGGATGTTCGATGCCAGGGTTATTTTTAGAAGCCTATGTACTCAGAATTTATTGTAAAATACTATCACTCGCTTTTATACACTCACCATATCTTGATTAATTGTTTGCTCGATTAATGAGATGCATCTCCTATAAACAGGATCGCAATACGGCAAGAATCCAGATTGCAATGCGGTTGCTATGCTCGATAAGCATTCTAATAATGGGAATAAGTCCTTATCGTCATCCTTTAGTAAATTCCACTTATCAATTAAGGGTGGCATTAATATATCAATGTATTGCGGCTTATTCAAATGATGCCCAACCGAGTCGGCCAAAGTGCCAACAGCATCGTATAAAATTAATAGATTTTTGTGCTGATACTTGGAAAATGCGAACACTAAAGTTTTTAAAATGTATTCCAAATAGGGCACCAATTCAGTGCATGCCTCTTCTTCGAGTGTGGCAAAAGCAGAGCATGCTGCTTCCTGTACACGCTTGTTGGAATCTAAAATGCGCTTTAGTAGTTCTTCCATCAGTGGTTTCAAATATTGATCGTGCGGTTGATTCACCACCCAATTGGCATAGCGAGACAAAGTCCAGCAGGTGATGGAACGCACCAAAGCTTTTTTATCGGACAAACAACTGATCAAATAAGGAATCAACTCGGGCAAATGGGGTATCATGCCTTGCATGCAGCCCTCTGCAATGGCGCCCAATGCCAACACACCACTCTCTTTTATCACCCATTCCTGGTGGAAGAGCGTTTCTTTCAAAATGGGAAGTACAATGGGCAGACACTCCTCACGGAATACATTAGCCAACACATCCAAAGCGGCAGCACTGCATTTACGTAAATTCCACTCAGAAAGCGAACTGTCATCATCGAGTCCATCATCAAAATCATCGTCATCATCATCCACACCGCCACCAGCCTCACCCGATTTGATGGTATGTGTGCGCGACTTATGGAAACGTGGTCGTATATCCTCCTCTCGATCGGGCACCATATCATCCTCTTCCACATTACCCTTCAGCAGAATAATGTCAATTTCGGAATAACGCATACCACGAACCAGTACAGGTGCTAACTGCGACAAATACGGCGCAAGAACTTCCTTGCAGATGCTTTGTTCAGCCAGAGATAACCAAAACTCAGAAGCTTCTAGCGCAACACCTTCATCTGAATCTTGTGTACGCATCAGCATGTACTGTTGGTACAGAACAATAAAAAATGAATTATTGCAATAAATACAATTTCAATTCAACAATTACCTCAATAATTTGTGACATATGCGGCAATAAACGGTCCATACGCACCTCCAGTAACATCACCAGACCGTGACACACATTTTTGCGCACCTCGTGATCATCATCAGATGACAGATTAAAGAGACTTTCAATGAATGTATCAATGTGCAACATTAAAGCCTGCGACCGGTTAATAATAAATTGATTGATGCAAGCGATTGCATGTGAACGTATCTTTGGGCTGCTGTGACTGAAATATTGCAAAAACTTTGGTATCATCACGTTCAAAGGGCGGTTTAAAGCAGCTGAATCAAGAATTTCTGCAGAGTCTTCGCAGATCTTCTGAAGGGCACTGAATGCGCCTTCACATACATTGTAATCCTGTGAATCGAGCATGTCACACAGTGATGGCAAAAGTTGCGGCCAATTGTGTAGACCACCGTTGCTGGCAATAGTTGTAATTAGAATGCCTACAGTGGCGCGAATTAGTGGCGACGGATCACCGATAGCTTGCAAACACTCATGCTTGATGTATTCAACTATTTCCGGTTGAAGATTATTTCCATGTATGCGTATGTTATTTTTGAGAATTAAACCGCTGAGGGATCGTGTCGGCTCATCTTCACTTTTCAGTTTCGTCAGCACATAGATCAAATAGTTGTTAAAGTCGGGATATTGGTTCAGCTGTTCCAATTTCTTTGTATATGCGAAAAAATATATATATGTTAATGTATGTGCGGTTTTAACTGAGCTATTAATAACTTAGATACACATATTAATGTTCCCAGACATTCAAAATATTTTTACTTATAGGTAAACCAATATTTCCTCACGGGAAATAATCTTGGCCCAGTAGAGGGGAATGGAAGCTGGTAAATAATTGTTGATCAACTTTTTCCGAGTTAGTATATACTTTAACCTCAGATAACAGTGTCGTTCGGCAGGTTGGAGTCAAACACCAAACTCTATTATGCTCATTAAAATCTAGTTATTTTTTTTATTCGTATTTCAACGGTAGATTATTCTGCAGACTACCTCAAAATCGGAAACCATCCGAAATTACAAAACTTAGTTCAGTTGAATTTGTTGAGATTTTGTTCTAGTTATACCTTGGTTTTCACTATGTCATATTCCCTGTCAAAAGGAGAGAATGAGAGAATTTTATTGAATTTGATATAGTGAAAACCAGGCATAACGTTCAAATATTTGCACGTTGGTCATTTACGTGTATATGACAATAAAGCTGATTCCATTTACTTTGACATAAACGCAAAATCAGTCCTAATATATGAGGGATCCTGAAACAAGCCCATAAAATACGATTCGGAGAAATTTTGATTTCAAGTTAACAAGCTTTCCAGCACATTTTTATTGCAGCTGTTGTCAATAATCTTATATATCTGCATTACTGCTTAAGTGAAAATTATTGGGCACTACAAATTTTTTGTTGACTTGATCCTCAAAGGCCCCGAAATATTTAAAAGCAAAAAAAAAATTGTTTTAAAAATTTTATTTGTTTTGTGTAAAAATAGAGTAATACTATATTATTCATAATCAGTGCCTGCATCTTCAAAAGGTTTTTGATAGCCGAACAAATCATACACTAATTACATACAGAAGGGGCAGAACTCCAAATGAAAAATTTTTCATACAGCGACAAAAAAGCTTTGCCTACATATGGATGCATGTAAAAAAATACTTTGCTTATTTATGAACGGTAACAGGTAACCAAAACCATTTTATCTTACCCGGAAAAATTTTAAATTTTTAATTTGTGAGTCCTTTGTAGTTTGTGCACATTTGCTAACTATCAATAACCTTTGTTTTGAGATTTAAATGTTAATCAACTTTCGTCAAATTACAATTAGCGATTACAAAGTCAATAATGGCAAACAATAGACTGAAGTTTTTGGTAACTATAGATTTGTCAAGCTAAGGTTGCTTGGAAAAATTAATATTTATGGTTCTGGCAGCTATTCAACAATATGTCCATATTCTATCTGATAAAAATCAATATACTCAATACACAGAGTGCTCAAAGTGAACATAAAATTTGAAGACTTACCATTTGTACAGCCATCTGTGTGGCTGTGTCTGGTGACTGAGACTCTTTAAGGATCGTAATGATCTGTTGCAAACCATCCGCTTGAGGTTCCCAGGTCATTTTGATTGTTTTCTTATTTTACTTTCAGAATGAATCGGCTTTAAAAATAAATATTTTCAAGTTGTTATAAATGCAGAAAATTAAAATAAATATATAATTAGCAAATAAAACATTCCATAAAATTTTGTTTAATTAAAAATGAAGGCCGATACACATAAATTTCATTTCCAGGAAAGATATGTGTAGAGAATTTTCAGCGCAAAAAATTTAAAAAAAATCTAAAGCTTTACGATGGAAACGTAAATCAGCAATTTGGGGTTTCTTGTGTTTCGAATCCAAATTAACGTGTAGTGCAGTTTTATTGACACTTTGCAGTCATAAAATTCACATTTTTTGATGCAGACAATTTTCACGCCAATAGAAATTTTCTTTTTACATTGTCATTCCCTTTTTTACACGTAAAAAGCAGTGCGAAACGAAAGAGGTTGAATTCTTATAGCACAACCCTAATACATTTCGTAATTTTTTTTTTTTTGAATTTCGGCATTTACCTGTTAATAAACGTTCACAAAATAAATTACACGTATTTCTGATTAATTTGGTTACGTTTTTACAAATTGAAAATTATTTTTTTAATTTCTTTCACAAACTTTTCCACTTCTTCTTTTCCTCTTGTTCTTGTCTAGTAAAATTTCTTTTGCAAAATGAAGTTTTTCGTAGCTGTCTACATTTTTTTTCTATGCTAAAAAATATTTTGTTTGTCTTTTTCTAGCGCATAAGAGCAGACGCCAAAGTATGAAAGAGAAAAAAGAATTGCTTTAATGTGCTTGGCATTACCAGCAGTAAACAATCATGTAATAAAAAATGTTGAATTTCTGTTTTCTTTTACCCCCTGAAATTGTATGAAATTTCCCCAATACTTTTAAGATTTGTTTTATTGAGACTGTGGCTTTTTAATATGATTTTCTCTACATTTTTAAACTGAAAAGCATTTGTTCATTTATTAAAAAACAATTTTAGGTATTTTTGGCGTTCATATTTGAATAAAGGATCTATTACTATGATTATTGATGCATTTGTGTATTTTAAATAGGAACTTTTAGGTGCAAAAATGTCTGATGAACTAAACAGGCAATCACGAAATCTGTGGCCACAAGGAATAACAGCTATACTCGAAAGTCGAATAAAAAACTGTTGCGTATTTTTCGTTAAATATATAAATATATATCGAGAATATGAGTGTTTATGAAATTACAACACACAAAACATACAAAACACGCCGAGTATTCAGGGTGGCAATAAGTTATTTTACAAAACAGTATCAGTACATATAAAATAGTATTAAACAAACGAGTATATTTTGACAAAAAATAACTCTGCAACGAGCTATATGTAACCACCTTGACAGAGCATGGGAGAAAATGTTTTGTGTTCTTCGAACACCGAGCACCAATATATCCAGGCGCAAAGAAAAATATAAATGTCTGTATGGGCAATGTTGGGGTAATGTTACACGATCAATGTTTTGCTGTCAAACAATGAAATTGTTGTTGCTTTGAAGAATGAACACTGAGCAAAAGAGAGGATGGACACATTTCACTTCAAATTTTTTTGCTGACAGAAAAAACCTACATCACTTCAAATAAAATGGGGCTGCCGAAGATACACTGTTGTATTTTACTGGAAAATACTAATATTTAATGGAAAATATTACACTTTCTACTGACTTATAAAAACATTTTTTTTCTTTGCCACCCTTTGCGTTGTTTAGCTCTTGTTTGCTTGTGAAAATGAATGCTGCTTAAAAAATTACTTAATAACTTTTATAAAAACATGGTAATTCGATGGACATGATAATTTCTGCCTTTTTCATATATAAATGAAATATTTTTTGTATAGTTTGTTACTATTTCCACTAACATTATCCCATATTGTCATTATAATTCCATTCCAATTGTTAAATTTTCATTCACTACAATTAAATGCTTTTTAGTTGGAAAAACATAGTAGCAGATAAAAGTATTAAAAAAATAACATTCAGCCAAAAACTAATAGTGTATCAAACAAAACGATGAAAAGGGAGTAAAAACAGAAAACATTGAGCGTGTAACATCATCCTTACACCATCAATTTTTTGCTGTATGCTTTTTTTTTACTTCTTTTATCTGCAACTATGTTTTTCCAGCTTAAAAGTATTTACTACCATGTTCCCATTGAGCCGAAATTGCAATCGGTTACATTTTTTCAGCTGGTTTCGTTTGACAGCTCATTGTTCTTTTCTTGTTGTACAATGCAATTCCTAATATTAAATAAATTTGAATACGAAGAGAATCAAACTTCTACATACGATTGCATATATTTTATCTTAGCTATCATTTGTATACGTCGCCCCCACGTACAACATATCAAAACAAATATTTTCCCAATTGTCAAAGTTCGTCTTATTTGACAAAATGCAGCTACTTTTTATTTATGTATTTAATAACTTAGTCTATGAAAACAAAATTCTTACAGACTAAAATTCTGACAAACTAAAATTCTTACAGACTAAAAAACAGAATTAGATATTAAGAGGCTAGTTATACATAAGTCAACAAAATAGTAATTACAAGGAGCTAGTGTTAAGAATAGCTTTAAAAGATTTAGAACTTGCAAAATCAATATCAGACGATTGTGCTATAAAGTTGGGCTGGATTAAAGCTCTCACGATAGGAGAATTTAATGCATAGTTAGTTCTATGGTGGCCAATGTAAAAAATGTCAAAATGTCGAAGACTTCTAGCTGGGACATTAAAAGTAACTCGCTCGAGAAGGGAGGGACAGTTAACAGCACCATTTATGACGTCATGAATGACAGGCATGCGTTAATGAAAACTCCAGAAGAAAGCGATTTATTAAAAATAAACATCAACGGTTGAATCAGTGATGTGCAATTTTTTAATAAAGCAGGAGCAAGACCATTGGTATTAGCTTGGATCGAAGGTTTCAGATTAAGGATACCTTTATAGACGTCATCCATAGAGAGGGTGAGTGAACCAAAATTAACAGATGATCCCGAGTTTTGAGGGAAATCACTCGCAACAGTCAAATCAGAGCCAGAAGCAAAATTAGAAAAAAAAAGTTATCATCTTATTTTTTTGATTTTTCAGGTCAGCATGATTTCTCAAAACTTTGACAATTGAAAAACTGGACACAAACTCGAGATTGACCATAATTTTATATTTAGAAGGAAATTAAAACATTTCATAAACTAGAAACTAATAAGTTTCAAAAATTTTACAAATAAATGATTACTGATTTTTGATTAATCATTCCGGAGCAGCTTTTCGCGTTTTGGATCCATGAAACGCGACCAATAATTGAAAGAATTTAGTACAAAATTACACTCAATAAATATGCTCATGTAACACTGCTCAATCAGCTACTACTTTGCCTAATGACACAATGACGTGTATACAAGGAATTTGTTGATTTGTTTTTCTTGTGCAAAATATGAAAAAATGGTAACAAAACTAAATGTTAATATTAGAACGCTGCTCTCAAATTGTGAAGAGTTATCTAAAGATGAGACAAATTACTGGAGATTGAAAAAATTCATCAAATCATTGGATACGATGATATCAGAACTGCAAGAATACGATGAGTATGTTCTGGTCGTCCTTACAAATACAACTAATGATCAAAAACAATAATTACAGCCAACCAAGCATGCCCAAAATCGCAGATTACACGAAAAGACTGCAAGCACTAAAGACGATAACTAATTATATTGATAGTCCACCATCGGCGAATAGTTTACGTTCCAAAAATCGTTCCAAGTTTGAGTCTGGAGATGAGGTACTACAGGAAGTGCGTCAGCTTCAAACTTCCAAGCAATATGTGGATCTACGCAAAGAACTATTAAATGGTAACAGCTCAGTAAATACCATAAAACAATTAATTTTTCTTACGTTTACAAATTAATTAGATGACACATTGCGCCGCAGAAAACCGGAAGATGCAAATACCAAAGCGGATAATATGAACGAAGCGGTAAAGTATTACAGTGAAGCGCAGGAAAAAATTACCGAGCACATGCTATCGCTTACTCGCAACCTCAAAGAACAAACTCAAACTGCTAATAGGATCATAAAAAAAGATACTGAAACAGTTTCGCGTTCTACGGGAATGACTGATCGTAATATTAACTCTCTACATAAAGAAACAGAGAAGCTGGAAGACCATTCGCGTAATGCGTGGAAATGTTGGATGTGGATGATGATTGTTTTTGTAATTGTAGTTTTTATAGGTGAGTTATGAAATGATGGGAATATATATTTTGGTATACTCTGAAGTTCATCTATTGAATTGCAGGCATGGTATTATTTATGAAAATCATGAAGAAAAGGAAAGTATAGGAAATAAAGCGGCTTGGTTTATTAATAAATATGTGCGTTTTTTTTTTTTTTTTGGTGTGGGTGCGATATCGTGTTTTAGGTATTCAATGTTATTAACAACAATTGAAAAATTAATGCTTAAAATTCTAGTTTCATACATACAGAGTTGTATGAGCCAGCAATATGAAATATTGTAATAGAATTTTCGAAGTGTGTACAATAAACACAGCGTGCTGAATATAAATTTCTATCTGTCAAAAGTGAAACATTTATACCAGCATTACTTCTCTTTCTTTTTCCGGTCGCCAAAATGGTAAGACTTGTACCAATTTTATTTTTCAGAATTAAATTAGAGTGCATCGGTAAATTATAAAGAAATACCCGTTAATAAGCACTTAATATCGATGAAGAAATCTCTGTGTAATGTGTATTAATGAACATTTTATTTCTGTGATTTTCAGGGTATTGATATTAGCCACAAATACGATCGTAAAGTTCGCCGAACTGAACCCAAATCGCAAGATGTTTACTTGCGCCTTCTTGTTAAGGTGAGTTGAAAATGCAATTGGATAATTGTTTTTCCTTGTGAAATAATTTGTTTCCCTAATGACTAGTGAAAAAGCTTTGAATTAAGCATGCAAAATTTATAAACAAAACCACTATATCCCATACTTGGTTTCGGTTTAACTGTCACTAGACCAAACAAATTGTTCGCAATTTTTAATTTAAATTATTGCAAACGTTCACCATATTTCTTTGTGTTTGCAGTTGTACCGCTTCCTGCAGCGTCGTACTAACAAAAAGTTCAATCGCATCGTCTTAAAGCGTTTGTTTATGAGCAGAATCAATCGGCCCCCAATGTCATTACAGCGTGTTTCACGTTTCTTCATCAAGGCCAAACAACCAGATTCGACTGTGGTCGTTGTTGGCACCGTCACCAACGATATTCGTTTGATGATTGTACCCAAGATGACTGTATGCGCTTTGCATGTCACAGAAACTGCTCGTGAACGCATCTTGAAAGCAGGTGGTCATGTTATCACATTCGATCAGTTGGCGCTGAAATCACCTACTGGCAAGAAAACCTTGTTGTTGCAAGGCAAGCGCACAGCTCGTACTGCCTGCAAACATTTCGGAAAAGCACCCGGTGTGCCACACTCGCATACACGCCCGTATGTACGCTCAAAGGGACGCAAATTCGAACGTGCTCGTGGACGTCGTTCAAGCTGTGGTTACAAGAAGTAAACAACAACATCATTGTGGCTTCATTAGTGGTAGCTTCTTTGTATGTTTACAATTTAATTATATTACATAGTGCAAGCGATGAAAGAAGCAAAAGAAACGTTACAAACTTATTGCGCTTTTAATAAAGAATATATTGTTTCTTTGAAACTACTGTGAATAATTTTTACCTAATGAAACATGATAAACTGGACTTAATCTAGCGGATGCAATTTATCGAGTTAAAAAAAAAGAACAAATTTTCATTCATTCCAAAAGTAATCTAAAATCACTATTTTGGAGTTTAATACTTTTATTTTGTTTTTCGATGGCTTGAAAATATGTTGAGATGACGATGTCCATGATCACTGTAAGTGAACACCCCAATAGTTTATAAGTGGTTGGTCTTGCGGCTGAACTCCAAGTACTTGCCTAAGTTTTGCTTGTCCATTGGAAGATTTGGCACGATTTAAGCATATTACTTTTCTGCAAAGTTATAAAATGCATTGAAATAACAACTGCGGTTTATAAATTTGACATGCACAACTTACGTTTTCCACTCCTCTATAAGAACTTTAGTTTGTTTATTCAATACCAATTCTTTGAAGTGAGCCTCATCGACGGCTTTCAATAATTTTACCATTAAATCTGGCCCTAAAACGATCAAATCTTTAGTGAACCAACCATATTTATAGTGATCTTTATGTCTGTGGCAATTAGGCAGATTAGCTTTAGTTGCCATAAGCGCAAATCGAGTTATATTGCTCTTGATTTCCCATTTATATATGCTACTTTTTCACCTTAGTCGCATTTCAAAGAAATACTGCGGCGGCTTAATTCAGTTTCGACAAAAAATACCGCCTTTCTCAAAACTATTATTTGAGATATAAGCTACTCTGTCATATCGCCACATTTATAATATACATACATCTGCTCGGCAGTGCTCCGGGCCACTTTACACAAACGTCACGACCATTTATTGCCTCTTCGAGAAAATCAATACGAAATACAGAGTTACTGGGCACCGGAACTGCTATTTCATTTGATACGGAAATGATTTTATAATCTGAGCTGATAGAATGTTGATGTTGCGCATCGATACGCATGAGATTGTGCATAGGCTCGGGCAATAGCTTTTTAAGGCACAGCATAAAGTTGAAAGTGCGCTCAGGAGGGCCTCGTACAATTATCTGCAAGTGAGTTGATCCCAGTACTGTACAATAAATTATTTTGTAATTATTTGGAAATTACCTTGACTCCAGTCAGCGCACAAAAACATACAGCTGTAAATTCACTGCGTACCACTTGCTTTATATGACGCAGCGAGAAGAATTCCTCTTGTTCAGGATCATCGATGGTTTCTTCGTACTTCTGTATCATTGGCAGTGTGGTGATATTATAAGTAAGTCGCTGTTGTGGTGGTCGTCCACTACTTTGGGGCGGCAGCCATGGCAAGTTGCCGAAAGTTACGTGCTCAGTTAGAAAACGTGAACCAGCCAAAAGTAGCCAAGCGAAATGTGAATGCAGATAAGCGAAAATATTTTCCTCACCCGTGAGCTCGACAAGTGGACGTGGTGTCTGCACCAACACTTGAGTTGAACCGGACAAGCGTCGCTGCCGCGGAGATCCTTTTGCTTCGTCCTCCCCTTTTATTTTCTGTGCTGATACTTGAATGTCTGCGGAGATTTTTCGCATGTGCTCAGCCAAAAAAGGTTTGGTATTAAGCAGAAAATATTTGTCCTTCATCAGCACAATAATCGAAAACAGTTGATAAAAGCCACGTGCCTGCAAAGAGAAGAAATGCATGTGCATGGAAACAAGTATGAGAACAATTAAAGAGAGGAACTATTCATCGAGTACTTGCTTGTAAGTCGTTAACGTGAAATGTGTGGCTCAGTACGTGACCTCGCGACGAATCGCCAAAAAATACAAAACCACCATCCTTGGTGCAGTTTATTTCACAACTGAGACTACGTACTGCCGCCTGCTTTACCAATGTTACTACATCTGGAAGTGTTACAGTTTGCGTGCTTAGAAAAGTTGCTCCACTTTCTGTGTCCTTGCTATAAATTGCTTTTGCTATTCCGAGAGAATTGCAAGCTGAGCACATTTTATTGGGTATTTGTTGCTGATCAAGTTGCAACTCCTCCAGTTTAGTATCACGCAACGTCTGCGTGCAGAATATCGCACAGGGGCCATGCAGCTCACAAAAATGGCATAGAGCAATAACTGCGTTCATTACGTTTTCCTTTTTCTTCAAAGATGTTTCGTGAAAAAAATCAAAATCGGAACCAAAACAAAACCAATTGTGCGAGAGACGAGAGCAGCTGTTTTAAAATAGATTAGAGTTGCCATTTCATCCATTGGATACGAACTTATTTAAAGTTGTTTGGTAAATGCAACCGTGTCTTTTAAAATGCTGAGCCGTACTGAAACAATGTGATAACGGGTATGCAGAAGCTAACAACTCGGCGCTGGGTTCTGCATGAAAATGCAATGTTTTTCTTTCCTCCTATTCCATTCATTCTTTGTTAATCGCAGAGAATCGTTCAGTGAAGGTGGACGTTTTAGAAGAGCTTTGTTTTAAAATAAATTTTTTTCTGGTGAAAATTTAACGAAAGAGAACATCAAAAAGATTAAAGAAATCATTTTGTATTCAATCAATTAAAAAAAATTTTGGAGTTGTCACAGAAAAAATTATAAAATTAGGAAGAAATTTGTGCAAAGCAGGAGCAAAAGTTTTCAAAGCTAAATTTCAGCAATAAAATAAAAAATCAAAACTGAAAAATCGATTTAAAACGGGAAAGGAGGGGGCTGATCCACGAGCTCTACACACATTTGCAAGCGATAGTTTTGAAAAGATTTGTGATTTGTTTTTGAAAAAGGCGCTTGCATTTAAACGGAGGAGTCATCAAGGGAAAATAAATAAAGCGGAGATAAAGACTGCGACAGATATTTGAAAAATTAAAGAAAATGGCTCACGTTGAATCCAGTGTACAGCAGCCACCACCCACATCCAGCAGCCACATGAACTCAATACCACTCCTAGCTGCCGCTGAGCTTCTAGCTGAGAACAGTGCACAAGTGTCTATACAAGCGCCGTCGTTACAACAATCCACTGCTGGAAACACTAGCGGTGGCACAACATCTTCCAGTGCTACTAGTGTCGGGAACAGTGGTGGGGTTGTTGGAAGCGGTGCAAGTGGTGCAGCATCTGCTGGTGGCGGCGGTGGAGGTATTTTGCGTAGCAGCAATGCTTCAACGTCTGCCACCAGTTCCAGCTTAGTAGTAATTGAAGCTACACCGGGAACTGGCAGCGGCAGTGGCAATGGTGGTAATGCTTCTGTTGTGGTCGTTGCTGGTGAAACTTCGGCTATTAGTAAAATGGATTCTGGTGAACCTCCAGCTAAAAAGCAGTTGCTTGATCATCCGAGTACATCATCGGGTGGCAGTGGTGGCACTGCAAATCAGCATGAGAAGCTTGAATATCGTTTGGGAGGGATTTTATGTTGTGCTGTTTGCCTGGATTTACCCAAGACGGCCATGTATCAGGTGAGTGCGAAATGCAAATTGTAAAGTATGATGTAAAATGTAAAAGTATAGAGGAGGGAGGGCAAAAGTAGTTGGTAGTGTTAAATATATGTATGTATGTATGTATTTATAAATGATTTGAAGTGTGAATATTACTTGCTGGGCATAATAAAAGTGTTTATAAATGAATATCTTTCAAAAATAAGTGGTAATTTAAATTATATCATATGAATAACTATTTCGTTGAACTCTACATTGCAAGTACGTTTCCCCATTCACCACTTCCTACGTGATAGCACAGCCCGTATTACTTTTAAAAATTTTCCACAACAAAGAAAGAACCTCTCGAACGATTCAAATGAAAAATCAATGCAAATGCGAAATACATTCGCCATTAGTAAAAAGTGCAGCTTTTCTTTTTCCTTCCTTATTGATATTTTTATCATTAGCTCGCTGCCTGTGTTTACCAGGCTAACGACAAATGAACGAAAAAGAAAATAAACAAAACAAGCATATTCATGTAAAATGTGCATATCACGAAAGCACATGCCAGATGTACCTGATCCTGGACGTCGAGTAGAAAGAAAATAACACATTCAAAGAAAAGTTGGTTTGCTACTTCCCAACGGCAGAAAGTGATACTATCTTCTTGAAAAGAACAATGAAAACTTTCAATATGCCTAGATTTCCAAAACACTGTGATTGAATTTCTTCATGTTGTATCTACACATGCATATGTGTGAGTATGTATATATTCGCGTGTGTTTGTGAGAGCGTGTATTAAATTTTTATGTATACAAACAATTTCAACTCAGCTGTATTCTAACCAGATACAGTCGTTGACAAACAAATAGCACAATAGTATATCTGAAATTTTGAGTTTTACATAGCTGATTTCTCCCTTCTGGGACCATTATTGAGTTTTGAATCATGAACTTCCATGAAAGTAACTTATTGTCGCGGTTTCAATAACATATGGATCGATTTGATTTTCAAGATGGTCCGTCCACTATGCTTAATTATCTTCTCTGTGTTCATTTTATTCAATGCTCCATCGTATATGTTCTTATTTTCCAAATCATTTTCAAAACCTTCAAGTCCTTATCCTTGTGTAAGAAAGAATTTATATATGTATACATGTATATATAATTGAACTCGCAGTTTGCGCTATTTGTATGCCCAGGGCTGTATATATAAATATATATACTTCGTAGTTCGTTTGGTGGTTGTTGTTTTTTTGGTTATAACTTGGAGATACCCTTTATGTGTCAGTAAAAGAGAAGAAAGAAAGGAAAAGATAACTCAAGAGCAAGGGAATGGAACATCATACATAACTGGTTCGTTTTCCTCTCATTGGGCACAGCTGAGTTTGTTTGGATCATAGTGGAATTATTAATACTATTTTTATTTAGGTATGATTTGTATGAATACAGAAAATATTCTTTTTTTTGGCATCTTTTTTCCTCATTTTAATAGAAGAAACTGGTTATTTTAGAGTTTTGTAAAGCGCAATTTAAACTAATAAAAACCTGAGTGCATGCATACTTACCAGCAAACACATATGTTTGTTCTCTCTATCTCTCTTGTCTGTCATGCACATGTGCAATACATATATACGAGAAGCTATGCATTTATTGCGTCGTTGTTAGTTTTCTAAATTTTTTTCGTTTTGTTTTGATAACGAATACTGCAAACTAAATTATAGTAATAGATATTGGCTTCGAGTTTTTCGTGCTTAATGAAGACCAAGGAATGAAGGATTATCTAATCCAATGCTACTGCACAGGGAGAACCTATGTGTAGCAGATTTTTTGAAAATCTTGTTGCGTTCCATCGAATTTAACATGCATTCTCCATTTCCTATTCCTACCCCCAAGAATTTACATAAATATGTAAATAAGCAGCAAATGCAGGTAGTTATTAAACGTCGTTGTAAATTCCAAAGTTGTAAATTGATATGCAGAATGGCGAAGTTTTTTCTTCTATTTTGCTTCTTACCGCTGTTGCTATTAATTTAAGCTTCGGCGCAGTAAAAAAAATCTAAAGAAACAAAAACTAAAGTGGCTGTATTAATTTCTTTTTTCATATTCTTTCTTGTTTTTGCGTAATAGTTTTTCTTATTCTTCTAGGGCTAAAAGTATGTAATAGAAAGTAAAATAATAATAGAAAATGAATACGTATTTTTTTTGTTTGTGTGCCCAACTTTTGATCATATATGTTTAGTGGCTAGCTCAAAAGAATAAAATGTTTACTTCCGAACAATATTACATTAAAGTGGGCAAAAGTAAAATTGTGTTCAAGCAGGGAAAGGCAGACAGGTGTTTTGTAGTATTTTTTCATTCGTCTATAATGAATAAATTAAAATTATATAAAAATATTTTACGCAATCATATGTTATTTTTCAGTATTTATTATTGTGTTGTCATTGTTGCTTTCTGTATATGTTTGTACTTTTTGTTTATCGTTCATTTTGATTTCTCTCTCTTCTGTCTCTCTATAGTTTTATGTTACCCTCAAAGAGAAAAAACCATTGTCACCGTCTGACGACGTCATTAAAATTTCTTTATCACATTTTCCATTAAAAAAATTTAATTTTTTTTTTTTTTCTGTTTTATAGTAAATAATATAATCAGCTTTAAGTAAGCACCGTTATTAATTTTTAAATAGACAAAAATAATACGAGACACATAGGTATGTGTTTCTTTTTGAAATATGTGTATATGTACACAAACAAAAGTACATAAATGCATGTTTGTGTGTGCGTCTTCAAATGCATCATCGTCGCATTAAAGAAAAAACTCAACTAACACATATATAACGATCTATAGTTTTGTGGAATGTAAACAACATAAAGCGAACGAAAGTATCTAACCATTATTATCATTTGTTGTTGTTCTTGTTTCATTTGTTTCCCACTGTTTTTACTATATTTATTAAATGGTGGCAAACTGCTGTTGCGACTTACTATTGGTAGTGGTGGCTACACCCATGTTTATTGCGCGACACACTCACTCATTCCACACACACACAGCCACACTCCACAGAAATACTCTCTAAGATACTTTTGAACGTTACAGCGTACATAATACCAAGAAATGGAAATGAAATAAAATATAACAACGTAATTTACTAGCTGCTACATATTATTAAGAAAATAACCTCGAATTTTTGTATCTGTGAAATATGTACATATGTATGTATATTGAATAGTGAACGAAAATAACTGTCTATGCTGATCCTGCTTGAATATATTTGACGTAATATTCTAAGTGCATGTTTACATTGGCGCAAACATGAACGACTGCCTCTCTTTTTCCGACAGGCGTTCATGCTTGCGCCAATGTAAATAGCCACTAAAGGACTATATGGATGTTTGCTACTAAAACCATTGACCAGCTAACTAGCATCAATATGGGTAAAAACAAAATATTATTTTGTTATTGTTTTAATTTTCTTTCTCTTGCTCACTCACTTGCTATTTTTCGCCTTTTATTTTTCTCTTCAAATTAATATTCTGTAGATATTTTTATTTTGCTGATTATACACCACCAACATTAGTCTACCACCACCACTCTCCCTCCCTCCTTCTTCGGTACACATCATCACGTTTTCTACAATTGTTGTTGCTGCTGTTTGCAGCACATGCGCATATGCGTACTTCTTCGTTGTTGTTGGTGTTGCTGCAGAAATTCTTTTCGAAGCAACAACAGCAGCAGCCAATTAGTGTAAATGCGATAGAAGAGGTCAGCTGTTTCTGACAGTACTTTGTTTTTGTTATGACGTTGATATTGATACAAGTGTGAAGAAGCGTATACAGTATTTGCTATTTAGGGCACTGTTTCATAAATTAGAGCGTAATTACTACAAAATTTGGATCTTAAATCCAAAGTTAATTAAAGATTCTTCAAGAGTTAGTTCAAAGTGCAAAGTGTTCAAAATGTGCCTACTTAAAATTATACCTAATTTACTTTATTTATTTGTTGTAAAATATCTTTATATTTTTTCGCAGTAAACCGGAATAGTTTTCTTTATTTCTTTTTTAGTTTCGCTAGATTTTTGTTTGCTTATTGGCACTGACCGTGATATTTACTGTTGTTGTTGCTGATGGCTTGTGCTTTGTGGCACAGTCTTTTACAGGTTGTTCGCTGCTGCTGCAATTTGTAAATAATTTCAGCTAATACTAACATGAGTATAAGTTTATTCAAAACTGGTTTTACCGGTTGTTGTTGTTTTCTACCGTTGTCTTGAGTTCATTTGTAAAATGTTTATTTCAGGATAAATTATTGTTTTTGTCTGTTTCTTTATTGTTCTTTCTCTCTTTCTCACTATTTAACAGCTGAGTGCTAGTTACTTTCAAAACAAAACAATGTGAGGTTAGAATTTGTTTACAATTAATTTGTTTTTTAATTTAGCTTGAAATTTTTTACATATTAATTTCATTGCAATTTCCACTTTATTAACATAAAAAAATTAGAAAATTTTAATTTAACTTTTTTTTTCATTCGCACTTATTCAAGTTCATTCAACCTCAAGTCAAAACATAAGAAAAATATTTTTGAAATGATAAAGCCATACACAGAAAGGCATTTATGTATGTACCATATACATTCACTCATACACCCAAACATTCCTGCAACGTTAATCTAAACAAATTCGTTTTATACAATGTAGTAGTATGTAAAAATACAAAAACATATAAATTATAATAAAATATTTAAATTATATATAATTTTAAACTGACATTATTTATTTTCATACATATGTATACAAACAGCAACAACAGGTCAATAAATGAATACAGAAGTGGCGTACTTTATTGAACTTTGGTTATTATTAACATTTTTGATTTGTACCTACACAAAAATTCTTTGTTGGCTTTAGTTACCCTCTTGTTCAAGTTTTAAACATTTGCTATTTCACCCCTATGCAATGTTTATCAAATACATACATACATAGGTGTAAGCAAAATAGATAAAAATACTTTTTATTTGTTGGAATACATTAGCATCGTTTTGTTGTTGAAACAAATTCTCTGCACTATTTCTGGCCATGGTATAGAAATACTCGAGTCGATCTTGTGCATCATGGTCATGGTCAATGAATTGAATAGAATTTTATTTATTTTTATTATTATGCATATGTATTATAAAAGAATATTTATAGTATTTTTCGTTTAATTAATTAGTTTTATTATTTAGATGCTATGTTGAAAATTGTATTGCGAGAAAGTCTTCGGCTTTTTGTTTTCATTCAATATATTGCCACACCCTGAATTTACGTTTCTACTTATATTTGGTGCGTTTTTATTTTTGGATTTTTTGGTTCCACTATGAAAATCTTTTACCATTGAGATACTATTTAGGTTTTTTGTTTTTGGGATTCCCAATGATGATAACTTTTTTTTTACCAACTTTTAAATAGAGAAAGTAGGGAGCCATCAACTAATTTTTGCAATTAACTAATTAGTCAACTACAATTTTAGTCATGACTAACGAATCATTACTAAATTTAGTCATGATTAACTCTTTGAATCCCGAATTTTTATGGTGCTTGATGAAAACCTTTTGTTTTGAAATTTTAATTATTTAGGTCTTCCACAATCATAGCACCAAATTTCATGCTTCTACATTGACTTGTTTGTCCTTTACTAACGGTTAAAAATAGAGCTGTAGACAACCTTTGGATAATCCGATTCTTCCTATTTTTTTATTTTCACATTCTCTTAGCTTTTATAAACATATCCACTTAATAATAATTAACGCATTATTTTTCAAAAAATAGTGCAAAAGATTCTATTATAAATTTTTCCACTTATGGTTTTTGCTAGACTTCAAAGACAAAACTTAAAAAAAAAAAATGACTTAAGTAAGAAATTTTAAATATTAGGTATGAAAGAGTTAAATAGCTGTAACTACCACTAAATGATGATCGTTTAGTGATCTTTTGATTCACTATAGAACTAGAAAGTTTCACTATAGAAAGCATTTGCGACTATAAACATTAAAATGGGATTTCGCATTCCCACCCAGTTGTCTAAACCCACCAATTGTTTCCTTGGTTTCGTAATCATCATTTTAATCATGGACACAACTAAAATTATTAGTCATTAGTCAAAAAGACATTACTAGGTTAAGAGGCTTGCGATTGATGTTTTTTTTTTAGTCTGAATAGAAATACTAGAATAGAAAATATAAAGAAAACATGTTATTGATACAAACAAAATTCATTCATAAAAATATCATCATCAATGTCTCAACAACACAACAGCAGCAATGACAATATCACGCTTCGATACACAAATTTAAAAAATTTCGAAAAATTATTTTATTATTGTTTTATTTTTTCGCACTTTATGTGTTTGCTGTTTTTCCTTTTGTTTATTTATATGTTGTTCTGTTGTTATATTTTTAAATTATTCCCGACTTCCGCTGTTAATTTACATGTATCTACATATTCGTTGCATTTGTGACTCATAAACAGCTACTGTCATGTTCATGTACTTGAGATTTTCTTTACCAATTTGTATAAATTATTTGCATAAATGAAAAATATATAAATCGTATTTCATGAATATAAATTATGTGACAAATCAATTCGTAAATTATTAATTTTTAGTAGTACAACTGTAATATCGATCCCAGGTTTTATTATATTCGAATGACAAGTTTCTGATCTTTATACATGCATATGTAATGTATTTTGAGTGATAACAAGAATTGACATTGCAAAGGACCTATTTTTAATTTTTACTTTGTTTTTTTTTTCGCTATATGACAATTAGTAAAAAAACACAAAAAATTTGAGCTTTTGATATTTTTCACCTGCTAATTTACTCTTGGACTAAAAAGCGTAGGTTATGGGCATGCAGTACATCCATATTGTTAGACACTCTGAATTGAAAATTAGATGTACATTTCTATAGCGGATTTAGAATTGTATAAGTGGAGGCGAAGTTTAAAAATTTCAAATAGATTGCAGGCATTTTACCTTTCAGGAGATTAGGTTTATATACGTATAATCATCTATATGGATCCTCCGCTGATATAAAACCAAATTTAAATAAAATAAACTGAAATTATAACATTTCAGCAATTCTTCCATTGAAGAACTATAAACCTAGTATAAGAAATTGATTTCAAAATAAACAAAAAATATTTTATTTTAATTTTTGTTTTTAATATAAAAATGTTTAGTAAGATATATGGTAAACAATGTAAAAAAAAAGATAAAAAGAATTAGCCAAAATATTTTTTAAATAAAAACAATGTAATTATGAATTAAGTGAAATAATTTGTAATTTATGCAATGCATTTACAATATATATTTACAAAAAGAATGCAAACAAAAAATAAAAACATAATATTGTATCACATAAACGTATATTAAAAAAAAAACTAAAAATATCAATAAATTAAAAAAATGAATTTGAAACCTAAACTGCGCTTGTTTTTATTTAAAATACTATAAAAAAAAATCCCCACAACTTTGTGCCTTGTCGCCGCTCGCTTGTGCTGGGATATCTCGGGCACTTTTCCTTCATACATGCCATTATCTCCTCTTCATCTGCTCCGCAAATGTTAAAATATCTTTCTTCACATTTAAACTCATTCTCTCCATCATACTCATTAACTCTTTTATACAAGAAAAAACATACAACAAAATATAAAACAAATATGAAACTAATAGAATTTTTTTCTTTTTCCCATTTACAGGATTTTTTGTTTTTAATTAAAATTTTAGACATTTTTTTTTTGTAATAATTTTCTAACCATATATATTTTTTTAATTATTGAAATTTAATATTACCATTTTTATCCATTCTGTTTTGCAGTGTCAAATGGGCCACTTGATGTGCGCTGCCTGCTTCACACATTTACTTGCAGATGGACGGTATGAAATTTAAAATCCAACCAATTGTTGTAAAAGTTGAATTTGCAATTAAGTTTCATTATAAAAATGTCTTAATTTTATTTTCCTATTTCTCGTTCTTTTTCTTCGATTTATTCCTTTGCATTTGCAAAAATGTTAGTCTACGTGATCAAATAGCAACTTGTCCAAATTGCCGTGTTGAAATCTCTAAAAGTACAGCTTCGCGTAATCTGGCAGTGGAAAAGGCTGCGTCGGAATTACCCAGCGAATGTCAGGTAAGAAAATATAAATATGAACTAATTAGCTTCATAACTTTTAACTTTATAGAAATTATAAAATAATTGCTTCTGAATTTCTTTTATTCACAGTATTGCAATAAAGAATTTCCATATAAATCGTTAGAACGTCATGAGCAATACGAATGTCAAGAGCGTCCAACAAATTGCAAATATTCACGTATTGGTTGCCAATGGCGTGGCCCAAATCATGAAAGTAGGAATCTATCATTTCCGTAATGAATCATTAAATTTATATTTTACTATTGTTTCTGCTCTTCACAGCTACCGAACATGAACGCAATTGTTTGCACCCAAACAAATCTGGTTATGATGTAATGGCTGCATTGGAAGCACATGATGCTAAAATTAAAGATGAAAAGAAAATGTTCAATACTTTAATTGATTTATTAAGTTACGAGAAAATCATATTTAATGGTATGTATTGCTAAACTGTGCAACTGAAGAATTAGTATTCAATACAGGGAAACTATGTCTTTGAATTTTGGCAGATCTACAAATGAAACCTTACCGCACCGATGAATATGTGCATAAATTGTTTTATGAAACTGCAAGATTTTCGGCATTCAATCAACAATGGGTTGTTAAGGCTAGAATAAACAACAGTCAACGTGATCCACATCAATCGAATGAACGAACAATAACTTACCAGGTGAGAGCGATTGATTGAGAGTTTTATTTATATTAATTATATGTGATTTGTACTCATTTCAGCTCATTTTAAAAACAAAAACCAGCACACCCATGAGCATTCACTTCTTTGCATTGAAAGGTCCTTTTTCCGATATGAAAGTGGCAACGCAAATCTACAAGCACGACTTCACAGACCAAGTAAATTAATTTGGTTTTTTTTTACCAAAAAAAATTGCTTTTTAATTGCTAAAAACTTGTATTTTTTAGAGCACTGAAAGTGAATACTATGTGCTACCATTGCCAGATAGCTCCGAATGCAACAGGCTTTTATCAAATAAAGGAATAAACTTTCGGTAAATATATATTTATGCAAACTACACCTTTTTCAACTGTACTTCATAAAATTTACAAAAGTACTCTGGAAAATGCCAACTGTACTTTTTTAATAACTAAATTTGTTTTTTGAAGTACAAATGAAATTTCCTGAAATCAATTTGGAATAATCTGAAATCGAATTAAAATAATCTGAAGTACATTTGATTATTCTTAAATTAAAATGGATTGTTCTGAAAAAGGTTTAGAGCTGTGCGATGAATCAATCGATGAATTAATCAGAGTTTAAGTGTGTTCGGTCAAATATTTTGGTAATCCGAAATTTTATTCATCTATTCATCAGGCAGCTCGGATGCTATCATTTATTGTTCTCCAATATACATACATATGAATACATGAATGATTAACTTTCTTCTCATTTTTTACAGTCTTTTGATGTTCTTGCTTAACAAATAAATGTGTTTCTGTTTTCTTTTCCTTTTTTTTTTTTTAATAATATTATAAATTAATACGTTTAATCGCTAAGCTTGTAGTTTAAGGAGTTTCCACTTTACACATATACATATATTTAAATAGTTCTCAAATATTAGTTATTCGGGAATATTGATAGATCAAAATCAAATGTTTAACTCACCCATAATACCTGTAAAATAAAACTGGAGCGATATGAATTGGTTCGTTTAGCCTAAACACGTAAACAGAAAACTTCATATTATTTCATATTTTCTCCGCAATAATTTTAATTTTCTATTTCGTTTAAACAAAAATAGATATACATATATATATTGAAGTGTATACTAATTTCGTTAAATTTTATATTTTTTAATCACTCTATTGATGCAAAAAAAAAAAAAACAAAAAACAAAAATTATATACCTACATATATATTTGTTATAATTCAGCATATAATTTAATTACGACTCTACATATGTCTATTTTCTCTTATTTAGTTTAATGCAATAATAATTTAAAGAATAAATAAATTTGTTTTAAAAATTTATATATTTATATAGATATATGGAATATATAATCAATATATGTATTTAAATTTAATTTGCCATGTTATGAGGCACCCAATGTCCATGTGATGATATGCATAACTTTGATGGAGGTACATTCATTATACAGGCATGTGCAGCTCATTGACTCAAAACAATTGTTTTCATAAAACTAATTAATATTATTGTTATAATTCATTATTAAGCTTTAATTTTGTGATATGATAACATTTGCGTATTTTTTGTATTTTACTTTATGTTGTCTACCAATATTGCTCATCAAGAGCACGAAAAAGTATGAAAAAGATTTATAAGTCACACTAAAGTAAAATAAATGATGCTTCTATAACCTTATATCTCTCCTCTTCCAGTAATCTGGGGACAAATTAGAACTGTCAAACACATAAAAACAACTACTAAAATGTTGCCGTTTTATCACAGTTTTTACCTAATTATAAAGAAAAACCATTTCAAAATTGATATCAAAGACTAAATCAAAATTTCAATACAACAAAAAACAAAAGAAAATAGAAAAGCATTACTTTTGAGAGAATGTTTTTATATCCGGAAATTTCGTTAGTGGGTAACATTTTTATACTCTTATAACTTCTGTCAGTTGATGATTGCTATGGTGAAAATTTAGTAAGACTTAATTATAATTAATATGTGTAAAAGTTGTAACAAAGCGACCCCAATTTTTATTCAGAATGTTTTACTTTGTCAATCACTCAATGACGGATGATCGAAGATATTAGTGGAGTGGTTTACATATTAATGAAACATTTTTCGCAATTATTTTGAAATCTTGATTAAAACGTTTTTTGTTTTCTCCAAATCTTTTTACATCGAAGACCTAACTGTTGTCATATCCCGGAATCAAAACTTAATATTTCCACTAATAAAATAGAAAAGAATTATGTCAATAATATTAAAAATCTCGATTGTAGGAAGAATCTTATTAAAACTGTTGTTTTGATTCTAATAATCTGCACACATCTGTAGTTGAATGACTTGGACAATGATTGCTTTGTATTCTAATTAATTAGAAGTCTTTTAGCAAGAATGGAGAATTCAAATAAAAATTAAAGAAGTAAAAAGCATTTTGCAATTAATATTTAATGTATTATAAACAACATATGCATATATTACAAACACAAAGAAGCAAACAATAGTGGAATAAAGAAATAAGCAAACACGAAAAACAAATGAAAAATGTAATGATCTCATGCATTGCAAATTAACAAATCTTATTTATAAATATATACTTTAAATAGCATAATATTGAATGTACCAAAAAAAAAGTAAAAAACTAAAAACACAAAAGTCTAAAGTCAAGCAAAAGCAACACATGCATTACTCTCAATGCAATGATTTGTTGCGCCCCACTGTAAGATAAAACACCAAATACAAAATGTGGAAATGGCATGGACATCTCCTATAGAAACATGCCCACTGTAAAACGCAGTACCAATTCTACTAATATACTAGGAAAAGGCAACTAAGCAAACAATTCAACGAATAATTTAAATAATTTCAGCAGCATTTCTGCAAACATGTAATACTGCATAAATAAAAGAAAAAACACTAACTCCTTGTATTCGCTAATCAACAAATTATATTAATTTCTCTTTTATTCTACACATACCTATGTACTTGTATATTTAGATAAAACAAAATTATGTTGTATTCGCAGTTTTCTAAAGAAAAATCACAAAAACTAAATAAAATCAACATAGACATACACATGTAATCCACTTAAAAAAAAAACAATAATAATAAAAACATCAGAAATTCTCCATTTGCGCCTAAAAACGGAAAACAAAACCTTTAAAGCATTAAATATAAATCGTTAAAAATCTAACTATATTATGTAAGAACAAAAGATTTCTAAATATAATAACTTGTCCTTAATAAATAATAAAAGAAAACAACACTCTTATTTTAAACAGTTAATGTGTTTTATTTTATCTATAGCTTAGGTTACCGAGTCAATTCACAATTATTCTTTCTTTACGAAACTCAGTGTCTAGGCTCAGTTTTTCACATCCACTGTTGTTGTGCTTGCTATATGAGTACAAGAAGATGATTTTAATTTTGTAATGGACGTTTGCCATTGCCAAAGAGTAAGAGGTCCAGAAAAATGTTTACCTTGGTTCGAAGGTGAGAAACGTGATTTTGAACGAAGGAACTTGTATACTCATCGGAATTGTTTTAATTTTGACTTTTTGGGCATATTCAGAAATTTACTATTATTATTAATTTGTGGATAACGCGACCAAAATTAATATTGTAATTATTCAAATGAAGGCGAAAATATATACAGAAGGTAATTTGATTAATTTGATTCTGGTCCGAGACATGACTGGACATTCACATATGGACGACACTGTCTTATTAGGTTAGGATGGAGTGGCTGTCGAGAGACACACTTAAGCCTGAACGGCCCATTGTGATACCTCATAGTTGGAGCTATAGTTTAAAGCCGATTCCGCACGGCGGTGTGGCAATTTTTTATCGGCTTGGTTCTTTTGCCATTACTAACCAAGGTGTGTACCAGCGTGGCCATTATGAGACTAAAGTTGCAATTTGCAACCTTTTTGACTGCTTGGAGACTTTGACACGACTTTTCGAAAATACCCAAAATTTGAGAATTTTTTTAAAATTCTTGGAACTTTTGAGACTTTTTTGCAAAAATGTGATATTCACATGAAATTATACGAAAAATCCATTGCCTTTAACTTGAAAGTTCGCAAAACTAATAACATACATACTTTTTAGTTGCAACACTGTCGTTTTATACGATTTTTTACAAACTTATTGCTATTTTCAAATTTGCCACACTGACTTAGGGAAAATTGTTTGGCCAATTAAAAGTTCACAAATGATAGATACTGAAAAATGCTAAGGTTCTGCATTCAAATTTTTTTAAATCTGCTAGCTGACTCGAGAAAATGCGATTTTTTAGAGTTTTTTTTCAAAATGGAACGGTAATCGGTAGAGCTGAAATATTTTGGGAATCATCATAAAATAAACCGAGGTAAATTTTTGGAGGTGTGCAACAACTTTTTTTTCGTGAAGCACCTTAATGTATTAATTACTTGGGATAATTGATTTTTTTTTTTTACTTTCAATACATCAATACATTTTTTTTATATGCAAACTGCTGTGAAATGAAATAAATGTTCCTTTTGAGACTTTTTTACTGTCAGTGACACTTTTTTTGCAACTTTTTGAAATTTATCAACGGCCACGCTGGTATGTACTTGTACACACGGTTGCCACATCAAAATTTTTTTTGGGGCCAAAAACAAAAGCAAAAAGGACCAAAATGGAAAAAAATGGACCAAATTTTTTTTTTAATTATTTTGTTTATTTAACAAGTAAATATAGCACATTGTAAAATGTGTATAACAATTTTATAATATTTTTTTAGCGATTGCTAGAGAATACATTCATATATCATATCAAACTAAAACAAAAAAAAAAGTGCTCAGAAATTCATATAGCACATAAAGGTATATAAAAATTACTTATAATATTTTAAGTGATTATTATATAGTACAAACATAAGTATATCACATTATATATTAGCAGAAAAAACAAAAAAAGAAGTGCTTACAAGTTCATATAGCATATATGTATTAAAAAGTGTATAAAATGTAAAAACTACTTATAATATTTTAAGAGATTGTTATATAGTAAAAACATATATCACATTAAACAATATCAAAAACAACAACAAAAAAATGGTTAGCAATTCAGATACAAAGAACATTTTTGGGACTGGAAATAAATCAAGTATATCGACAAATCAAAAAATAACAAGTCAGAAAGTATATTCTTTTATAGATGAATACAAATGTAGTCATTTTTGAAATCAGATATCAAAGAAAAAATTTAGAAAAAAACGGTATTCAAAACCAAAAAACAGTGCCATATACTCCTCAACAGAATGGCGTTGCTAAATCTTTACTACTCAGTAGTATCGAAACCAGAGTAGATTTCGTCAGCAACTTAGATGCTCTTACATCGACCGGGTCTGTGTTTACATCTTTATCAGAAGCATGCAAAGACTTGGTGTGACTTCGGCGAATTTTGAGTGGATTTAATCAACAAATGAGCGCATCAAAGTTGTACGAAGACAAAGTTGCTTGAGACCGATTGAAGGAGAGATGTTTTCAGGTTTCTGGCCAATAAAAGCACAAAAACGCGCGAGTTTGTTTTCAAAAGGACTAAGTAGATAAAAAGTTGCACTTACTGTCCGACCGAAAACATGATGGCAGACTTACTGATGAAGCCATTGCCAGCAAGGCGGATTCAATTAGGCAGGTGTATTGAAAAAAAGGTATTTTATTGTTTTCAAATTATTGGTAAATGTTCAGATTACACTTCTGATTGGGATTAAAAATCACTTTTTGACTCAAATTTTGTTAATATGAATTGAGGCGTGCCGCCCTTTCCCGGTTCGGGTTCTTGTCGCTAAAATTTTTTAAAAAAATAGTACAAATAACTAAAAAAAAAGATATGACTAAAAATGAATACATCATGCAAAAATTGCACTTGTGTCGCCCAAATTAAAAGGTCAAGGTATTATTTGTATTCAAATCATACTTAAAAAAAGTAAAAAATTCGCGCGAAAAAGAACCAAAATAGTGCGTCATGTATCCATTTAGTTTCTTTTATTTGTTATTTTACTATTTATTAAATACATTTTAATGCCAAAAATTCGTTTTTCGGGAAGGGTTTGCTCTCCCTAATTCAAATAAACAAAATTTGGGTCAAAAAAGTGATTTTTAAAAAAATTCTCATCAAGTGTGTTCTGAAAAATTCCAAATAATTTTACTGCATTGAATAAAGACACTAGTTTGCTTAATATAACCTTTCATTACTACAACTTTCTTACACTGATTTTTTTAACATTACATTTTTTAGTCACAGAGTGACTCATACATTACATATGAAAGTTAATTACTTAATATTTTTGAAAAAGGACCAATTCAGAAAAAAAAGGACCAGCGGACCAAACGAAAATAAAAGGACCACTTTTGGTCCAAAAGGACCAAAGTGGCAACCGTGCTTGTACACTATAATTCTCATACACTTCATATTGATAGTGAAGATAAGAAAGTTATGAAAATTAACCACCAGACGAAGACGGGGATCGAACCCGAACTTCCCAGGTGAAAGTCTAGTGCACTACCCACTAGACTATCGAGGTCGTCCACTGTCTTATTAGATAGATCTTACTTATTTAGATGATAACAGAGCACATAATGTCCAAATATATAAGCCAGAAGCAGTCTCCAGTCTGCTTTGTTTCAAACGGTAGACTGGTAATAAGACAATTGCGTAGCTAACGATGAACGCGCACAACTTAAAATTACAAAGTATTAAAACAGGTCTTTAAGAGGCCGCATACAGACGACTTAATATAAGCATTTCAAAACACTACAGAAAGACTTCGCTCAACACTGGGGTTACGTTTCTGGAAAATGCCGTATCAAGCTAAATCGTATTAAACGATAAAAGGAACCAGTGCCAAAATCCAAGATCTTAAAAGACACCCAAACAAATTTTTTTGTTTTTGATTTCCAGACTTTTTTAACTGAAATTATACAATTTAAATAAATAAGAAAATAAGCAAAAACATTGATCGATTCCCTAAACTTGTATTTTTCTCTTGTTTTTGTGCCAAAAACTGGCAACGTGTTCTTTTACTTAACCATCACATTCATAACATATACAACGAAAGGTAAAACAAATTTCTCAGCGCTCCAGGTTCTTCTAGAAGGTGTTTTCTTCTGCAACCGCTAAAAAGTTTATATTCTATGCAAAAAACCGAAAAATATTTCTTCGTGAAATTTGAGGATGTCTGAATGAAACTAACTAAACACTTTTCCGCAAAGTGAACCAACATCGAGCTTCCCGGAAGTCCTAAAAAAGCGCTCTGGAAAAAACAATTCTTCCTGGAAGCTTAATGTCAGCGCTTCCTTTTTTCCCACTTATTTACTTCTACTAAATAAAGTACAAAGTTAGCGCTCCAAAAGAGCTTTTTTGGGTATGTATATGTGTACATACATACATACATAACGAAAAAAAAAAATGTTTTTTCTCCGATACCGCGTTAGAACGTGGTTTTTACCGTGTTAAACGCAAATATATCGCAAAAAGTGAAACGTGTTCGAACTAGACCGTACTATAAGAAGTCCTAGTCTTAGTATATGTACATACTAAGATATTTTTATTTTTCTACTTTAATTTTCAGGAATGTGATCTTGCTGTATCCCAAATGATTCCCTTCTGATCAAAATATTGTGCATTTTGCCAGTACCTATAGTCAGTAGCGTATCCATAGGGGAGCCTATAGGGGCTGAAGTCTTACCCCCCTCCCCCCAGAACCCGATAATCTTATAGTAAACAGTAATTTTTGAGAAATCAAAAATATTTAGATTTTTCCAAAAAAAAAAACCATCAGCAGTGAAAAGTATATACTTTCAACAAATGAAAAACTTTAGGGTTTAAAATATTATTTTATATTATATTTTTTTTTAATAATAATTTAATAAAAATATTAAAAAGGAGTCGGATATTTGAATCAATTCTGATTAGCCGCTATGCTGGGCGTGTCAATAGGATGCAGGTTACAGTGCAACTGGTTAATTAATACATTCAGACTACATTAAATCTACAATTTCAACGCCGGCTTATAAATGTCTTACTTTTAGAAAGCTTGATAATGGTCTAGTTTTTGGATTGAATTTTGTACTGAATTTTAGTCTGATATTGGTTTAACTTTTCCGTTTTTGATCTGAATTCTGTTTTGATTGTAAGTCAGAATTTTGTTTTATTTTAGTTTGAATTTTAATTTGGACATGGTTTGAGTTTTAATCCATGTTTGGCCTAAATTTTGATGTGCTTTCCAGCCTTTGCAGACCAGCGTTTGATCTGATTTCTGGTCTTAATTTTGGTTTGCTTTTAATTTGTTTTTGGCATCTTTAGCCACAGTTTTAATCTCACTCTTAGTTTGAGTTGTGGTTAAAATTTAGCTGAATTCGTCTGGAATTTTGGTCTAGTTTTTGTTTAATTTAAGTTAAAATTTTTTGATGTAAATATTTATCAGATATTCCCACTAGTTTTCGGTCTGAATTTTGGGTTACTTTCGTTCGGTATTTGGTGTCCTTTTGGTCTAAAGTTTTGTCTAACTATTGGTCTGAGTTGTGGTCTAAATTTTTATTTTAATTTTGGATTGAATTTTAAAACTGGTTTTGGTTTTGATTCGGTTTAAATTTCGGGTATGACTTTTGACCTGAATTTGATTTCATTTTGGTCGATTTTTGTTGGAATTTTGGTCCGATTCGTGATCTGATTTTTTTTTTTTAAGCGGTTGTTGCCCGGCACCCGAAAGCGTGTACAGATCTCGTTGAAATTTAAAATGTATTGGGTTTTTGGTCAAATTAAGATATATTTACATTTTAAGTAATGTATAAGAGGCTTAAAGAACGTATTTAATTTTTCATAACAATGAAGTGCTTGGTTATGGAGTTGTGAGATCGTAAACTCACCACCAGGCCGATATTAATAGTGATATGAATGCTAAGAGTAATATAAATACAAACAAATATGTAAGTACTATCCAAATCGACTGTTATCTTAATTTAATTTTTCGGGTTTTTGTTTCGACCAAAAATGATTCAAAAAATAGAGATGTATGAAATTGTTTCATCAAAACTTTTTCTTAAAGGAAATTAAAATTTCCTTCAAATTGTTTTCTCAAAATAGATCATTTAACAATATAAATCCATCAGAAAAGGCATAATCAAGATTTTGGTCTGAATTTGGTTTCATTTTGATCTGAATTTGATTCTATTCGATCTGAAAAAAATATTTGAACTTTAGTTTGAAATTTGGTCGAAAATTCCGCCTTAATTTCTATCCGATTTTAGTTTGAATTTTGGTTTCAGTTTAGTTCCAATTATCTTTTAATTTTTGACCTGTATTTGATAAAATTTTTGCACTGGTTTTATATAAGTTACTCGAATTTTGGAAGCGAATCATATTTTCGACGTCATAATTTTATCCAATCTGAGCAATGCGCCCGCTAGCTATGGGAGGCAAACGACCAAAAATAATTATTTATGACTAAAAAGGATGGCCTAATCTTCTAACATTTTATGTAACATACCATGGAAGTAGCAACAATGATGTAATTGCTCTCAATATTATTCCTCTTTAATCTCTTCTTTTTCTTTTATGGCTCAGCGGCCGATGAAGGTCCTTGATCGAACTTTTCCCACCCATTCATGTTGTATAATATTTAAACACGAATGAAATTATTAGTATTAGAGGAGCCCAACCAGGCAGGCACTGCGACTTAAAAGATCTTTTGTGCCATCACACGAGTGAAATGGACTTACTTTAATTTTACGTCGAATTCGAACGGCGAAGTGAAAAGCTTTACTTGGGCAATTTTTGTTTTTGCCACCCAAGAGGTTATCTACAAAAGTAGAAACATTTTATTTTCAATTATTTTTATTTTTGACCGTGCCGAGCATCAAACTCATGCACCCTGCGTAGAACCCCAACATACTAGCCACTACGCCAAGGCGATCAATAAATAAGTAAACAATTTGACAATTTTAAATTCTATTCTTCAATTAGTCCATTTGTGTATTTAATGTGATATGAAATAACATCTCGTGGATTTTTCTTAAAATCTGGGTCCTTCAGCAGTGCTTGATACGAATTAACCTGCGTAATGAATTTTATCTTTTTCTTTTTCAGTTTTTGTTTAACGCTCAGCGTTTGTGATTCCTCTGTATCATATTCTTTGATTCCAGTTTTGATGCCACTTTTTTCTTTGCTCAGCTTAAATAGTTCGTCCAACGAGGGTAATGCATCCTTCAATGATTTTAAGTCTCCTGTTACGGCTGGCACTTCTCGATGCTTACGTGTATTTTCCTCTTTTCGTTTCTTTTTGAGGAGGGCAAATTTATTTAATAGGTTTTTGTGTTTTTGACGAAATTTTTCCTTTTTGGTGATGCTATTCTTGGGAGTAGATATCGTTTTGTGTAGCAGCAATTTCTCCTTGGATTCATCTGACTTTGTCTTGCCTAACTTCTTTTTCACGATTTTATTTGTTGTTCGCAATTCAACAGCAACACGAGCGATTGCATTTTTAGCTTTTGTTTTAACATTTTTATTTATTTTTCCCATTTTTTTTTTTTTTTTTTGTAAAGTGACGTACTTACACCTCCATTAAATTCAAAGAAATCGTTTGACATTTCAAACACATGCTAAAGCACCAGGGCTGCACTTTTAATAATACCCTTAGCAATGTGCAGATATTTTGCATGCAGTGATGCATAAAATTCGTTACCGATTTAAAAATTTTTAATATGAATCGTAAACTGCTAACAAAATAGTTATTATTTTATTTTTTCAGGTTTATAGACTTCCATTTCAGCAACAAATATTATACTTTCCATGGGCTTTCTACTAGTAGAAAGGCGTAGAGACTAATTTGGCCCGATTCCTAGGAATTATATCGCAAAATATTATATTATTAATATAATTGAAAATAATCGAGGAAAGTAAACAAACATTGACAGCTGCAGTCTCATTTTGTGGGGTTACTTCTCAGAGTTGAAATGTATTTATATAATTAGTTAATTAGTTTTAAGTTTATTATTAGTTTTTTAAGTCGATTCATCGGAAGAGGATGAGAGCTTGATGGAATTGGGCAGAAGTAGAAAACGATTAAGTGCAGCTTTTCGAAAAAGCTTTGGCATTTTACAGCTGCTCGAGCAACGATAAATCGATTTACATAAAAATAGAACTTACACTTACTATGAAAAAATACAAAAAAAAAAATAATTTCAGGCAAGTCGAAAAATGAATTTTGGCCAGCGAATTTATTTAAAATTACCTATAGTGCACCAATCAGTTACTTCTTCACAACCTCATTTAGTTTCCTACGAAACAGATAACTGTTTGCCAAATTTGCTTGAGCAGTGGGAAAATAATTTAAAAAAAAATTTTTTTTTTGACTTACACAACTTTTGCTCACAACGGCACTAATGAGAGGTTGAGAGGAAAAGTGATATAGCTTCTACGTACAGAAAAGCATGAAATAATTTTACTTAAGAGCAAAAGTGAAACGAAATATGTTCAGAGCAAAAGTGAAACGACATATGTTCAGAGCGAAGACAAAATAAATCACTATGCTATTTTTGCTCTGAAAGAATTTTGATACTTTTAAAATGTTTCATTTTCACTCTAAATCGAATCACTTGTACCGTTCTTGCACTGAGCTACTATATTATTTCACTTTTGGTCTAATAAAAATTTTTGCACGGTTTTCCTCTCAGCCTGTCAAATGTACAACAAAATGAAATTAAAATTAAAATTGAATTATTTTCTTACTTCATACACATTTATTGTGCCGGAAGCCTTGTTTTGCCAAAAATTATTTTAAGCTCTCAAAGAAGATCCTTTTTGTTATGTTGGGCCAGTGCATCAAAAAATATTCCCTCAATCGGTATCTAAAAAAATGTATAAATAGTTACTAATCTAAATCTAAATTTATTTACGAAATTCGTGTACAGATTTTTAGATTTTTTACTCTATGCCATATAATAAGTATTTTACTTGGTATCGAAAAAAAGGGATCAGTAACGGATACTCGATAATTTTGGAAAACATTAAGTGTTTTCATCAAAACGTGCCAAAATCGGAAAATTTGTAAACTTCGGAATTTTACGAAGCGTTTTAATGAAGGCACCTTGTGACCTATTAATTAGGGTTTCAATTTTGTTCTAGTTATTCCGGTTGATAAAATTATTATTAGAATCTAGGCAGTATATTATAAATTACTCTTTTATTGTTGAGCAATTATGTCATAAAATTTGTTTTCCTTTCAGTGTAGCAAAAAGCAGTTTTTTCCTCTTTATTTATTTCATAAAAGGTATAAATCGTAAATAGGCACAAAAAGTTGTTACCAATCGCATTTTGTATCAAATTACTTTAATCAACAGCCAATCAACAATTATGTAAATTTAGGAAGTAGTTTTCACACCGTAATAGCTTCAGAATTTTACGAAGAGTGCATAAACTATCTCCCATACAAATTTTGACAGTTTGTTTCCGAAGCTCGCAAAATTATGAAGTTTACGAAGTTTTCCGCGTTTTAATGAAGACCCTTATTGATTTATAAAACTGAAATATTGCTATATATATTTAACTGCAAATTATTATATATTTCAAAATGCTACTGCAGAATTATTCAATATGCATATTAAATATATTTTAGTTAATATTGCAATATTCCAATGTATGAAAATATTGCAGTACTGTATTGAAGTCCTAAAATATATTGCTGCCCATGTATGTAAAATATAATGTACCTACATACATGGAAATCTTTTCATTAAAATAAAATATTTGTAACAAGCTATAATCTGTTGATAGTTTTCCAGCTATTATAAATTTTCTAGCGATTTGTATCTAAACATAATAAATAACTTATATACACTACTCAAAAACTGCAACTTCTCTTTTACGTCAGGCAGCTCATACGTCATTACTATTTGATTCATGTGTTTCAAGTTGAAATATCTCAAAAACATTACGTAAAGGTGAAAAACTGACTACGCCATCGTGATCAGAAAAATTATGTATGAGGTGCTTACGCCAATTTTATGCTGAGTTGTGTAATTTGTCTTTAACCTTTAGAGGGCCGGCAATTTTCCACAAAAATTTAAAATTTTTATTAATATGGTCTATTTGGTAAATACAAACGTCCATATACTGGCCACCTCGGTACCGGAATGACATACGAATTCTGAAAAAATGTTCTAATAAATAAAAACCTAATTTTTAGAGCAAAAATAAGAATGAAGAAATTTTATTTGTATCTGTGCTTAAGATATAAAACTAAAATGCTCATTATGCGTATATCCTATGAAATTGTTATACATGTTCAGTTATTGCTCTTGCAACATTAACTAACATCTATGCATGTTCAAATATTGAATAAGTAATATTAGAAATTTATTGAACGTAAAACTGAATCCTTAGCGAAAAAAAGCAACTCAAAAAATTCAAGTACTAATTCAATTTTCGGTACAATTACAAAGCATCTATGGAGAATTAGATATATCCATATTGTCTGATTTTTCAACGCTGACCGATTTACGAGATTTCGAATCGACGCTGGTACGTGAGCTTTTCACTTCGATATCTTCCACAATAACTTTCAATTTGCGGTCGGGTGTACGAGAACGTCTCTTCGAAGATGACGACGAAGATTTTAATGGTGGAGGAATATCCTTCGTACGACTGGAACGCGACCGTGTCGAAGGTGAGACCGATACGCGACGTTTACTGCGAGAGCGTGACGATCGTGAACGTTTCTCATCACGTGTGCGATGTGAACGTTTACGATCGGTGCGAGAACGAGAACGCTTTGCGCGTGAACGAGAACGACGCGAACGTGAGGAACTGCGTCGGTGGCGAGAACGTGAGCGTTTACTCCGTCGATCTCGAGAACGGGTACGTCTCTTGGAACGAGAGCGCGAGTGACTCTTGCGACGAGATCGCGAACGTTTCCGTGATCGTGAACGCTTTTTAGAACGTGTGCTTCGTGATCTAGAACGATGTTTGGACTTGCTACGAGAACGCTTGCGAGTGCGCGAACGAGAATGGCGCCTAGAACGCGAGCGATGCGATCGAGAACGACTAGTACGACGCTCACGAGAACGTGTTCGAGAGCGAGATCGACGTCGTTTATCCTTTGCTAACATGCCAATGACAGGATCGATTGCAGCGGATATCATATTTTGCGCCTCTTTTACAATGGTCATGGCCTCTTCGATTTCAGCTTGAGCCGCTTCATTTGATTTTGCTTCTGGCTTGGCAATCGAGTCTGTTGCATGATAAACATTCAGATAGCCACCTTTGAATTCTACACCTTGCATTTTAAGTGCATGTATAATGCTAGGCTGTTCGCAAAATTCAATCATGCAATGAATTTTGTTGTCCTTCTCGGCCCAACGAGCATATTTGACTTCGCCTGCTCTTTGAAAGCATTCCATGAGATCGTCCAAACGCCATTCGTTTTTTACATCACACACTATTATGGTGCGGCGAATTTCCTCAATTTTACGAGCATCATAAAATGAAGGCAAAGCAGGATATTCTGGTAAATTGTTGTCAACCAGTTTGGGATCATACGTCTTAATTACCTGAAAACAACTTTAGTAAAACAACAGTATAAAAACCAAAACAATACACTTACTTGCTGTGGCGATTGACCCTCAATACGATTAACAACTTCAAGGGGCAACTTCGAATCTGGCTTTTGCAATCCTGGAACAATTGTACCATTCTTGGACATTTCAAGAGCACGATATTCCTCCGGAATAGCCAACACAGGGATGACAATGAGAGCCCGATCAATGAATACAGTGTTTGTGAGATGCTGCGCTACCGGCACAAAGATACTGTCGGCATATTTTACATAGCAAATGCGAGACTGCACAGGGCAAGAAACATCGCGTACCGTGGGATAGAGGCGAATCTCTTCAATTTTACCAATATTGCCAAACAATGTCTGCATCTGATCTTTAGTCGCCTGAGGGGCAATATTTGTTACCTGTATCACGCGGGGCGCATTGCCACCAGCCATTCTGATGCTGGTAAGAATTGTTGCAATTGGATCAATATGAAGGCGGCTTCAAAAACTTCAACTTAGGAGCCGCGCGCGCAAATCACACTACTAAACTTAGCGGTTCCCTTGAATACAATTTAAAATTACTAAACGTTTGATCAACGTTTTTCACACCTTCAATTATTAATTTTGTAATTATTCAAGTATCTTTCTTCAATTTACATATCACTCTTCCAAAAAACGCCATATTTTACTGAAAATCGCAAGTGAAACACTTTCCACTGAACAACAACTCGGAGATGCACGGTTGCCAAATGCGTACTATGATAGTTACCCAGAAGGAATATACGAATCGATTACTTTTATTATCAATGATTTATCGTATTATCGCATACAAATGAAATAATGGATAACAAAAGTAGCGACACTCAAATATCAACATAAGGTGTGTGTGAAACGGTAATTTTTTACTCGGAAAAGGAAATTTTGACAGTTCGAAAGAAAATATTGACACTATTGAGGTGCCAAAATTTTTAGAACAACAAAATAAGCATTTTGTACACAGTTGCATTTTACCAAAAATTTCAAAAATAAATATATTGCAATTAAAAAAAAAATAAAAATGCAAATTATAATAACTAATGCAGATAAAACAAATATTAACTATAGAAAAAGGATAGCTATGGACGCTATGGACAGGAAAAATGTGGATTCCAACAACGAATTATTTAAATTTTTATTATATTTTTTTTTCAATCATATTTCTGTTTGTATTTAGTTAATATTTTTCTACTTGGGAATTATCGCAATTAATAAAGCAAAAATATATATTTCTCATTGCAATAATAATAACATGAAAATACACACAATTTAAATATTTTTATTTTCAAAATCTACAAAGTTTATTTGTTTTAACTCGAAATGTCAAAACTTTCTGAGTCAAATTATTATCTCCATTTCGCACAGCATAATTACAAATTTTTCTCACAGTAGGAATTGTTTTTCTATCACTATTTTCATCAAGTTACCGTTTCAAACACACCCATTCTGCTAAATATTACTACATACATTACCATATCTGCAAAAGATGTAATGTATAGTTTAGATTTTTTGCATTTTTTACTGTTCTACCGCCGACCTCATGTCTCCACCCCATTGTGTATTCACCGAGTAGTTTGGTGTAAAATTCGTGTTAAAAATAGTCAGTTTGTGGTATTAGGTAGTGAAAAACAGAGGTTGAAATCAGCTTAAGCTTATAAAGCTGAGGCAAAATGAAAAACTAATGCTTGAAAAACTAACATTTATTATTATAAATTAATATGTGAATATGTTTAATTTTATTGTTTTTCTTTTTTAAATGTGAATATATTTTTTTCATATTTAAAAAAAAATAAAAGTTGTGAAATGAATCTATACTTCTATACAAATATATAAAATTTGTTGTATGAAAATTGTAAGTTCAGATTTGGCTCAAAAACCACTGGACCAAATTCAATTTTTTTTTTGTTTCTTAGAAAGCTAATGTGCATAAGATGTCTGTAGGATACTTTTTTTTTTGTAATTGCAATGATAATTGCCTTTTTGGCACATAAAACCGGAAAAATTAAAAAAACACTTCACTTTTTAAAAAAAATTTTCGATTTTTTAAGGCTTTCACAAAAAATTTCAAACAACATTCAAAATAAAATATTTTAATTTGGATAAATTGGTTGTAATTTTCGTATTACTCCATTTGTCAGGATCGGACAGCGAAGCTGGGCAAAGCCCAGCTAGTATAATTATAGTCATACTATATTTCATATAAGCTTTATAATGAATGAATTAAAATATTACCATAATTACATCTTTTCATTAATAAAACAGTGGGAATGATTTAACGAATGAAAAATTTATGTAAAAGTATGGATGATACGCTTGAAAGAGTTCATTTATCTTTGGTAATGTATAAACAGATGCATTATTTTCCTACGATATCTCAGTGTTATGAATCATTGATACTTTACTACATAAACGGTGGAGGTTTTCGATTACCTTATGCATTACGTTTTCTTTCTGAGTAGGTCCGTTCCCGTAGTTTACCGCGGGACCACGAATTTATCCCAAACAGCCCAAAAGCGTTCCCGTACTCGAAAAACTTGAAAATGAGAACAGAGATGAAAGAGTACTTGTCTTATTCTTCTTGCACTAAACAGCCTGCACTTTTTCTTCGGGTAAAAATGGTAAAAGTGTCAAACAATCATATCTTTGTGTTTATCAGCTGTTTTGCTTTTGTGAAAAAATATTAAAAATTTCAAATTATTTGAAATGAAAAATGTTCAAAAGATATTTGTATGTATATGTTAATTTTTTAACTACATTTTTCACAGATTAATGATGCAAGTATCTGTTCAAGAGATGCTGTAAAAGCATCTGCTATTTCTGAATAGTCAAAATGGTGATTGTGAACCAGAAAATCTACAGAAATTGTCAGACAAACAATTTATGGTTAATTTTACCATTATTTATTTATTTTCTTGTAAGATTTAACAATTTTTTATTATTGTGTATCACAGACACTTTGTTTTTTGAATTTAACTGACATTATAATTCGACATTTTGTTTCGTGCAAGAAAAGTAGTTTTTTGCATTCCCGTAATTTTGTGCATTTTTGTCTATCACAGAGAGTATTTTTTGTTTACTCTCAGTTTATCAGACTTTATGAAGAATTCTTTTTACAATCAATAAATAAATCAATTTGATTATTTATTAATTTATTTATGTAAACATTTAAGAAATAAAAGCTTATATTCTTCATTAAATTATAATAAATGAAATAGACCATCTTTAATACTTGTGTAACTTGTGTTACAGATTTCTAGAGTTCTTTGTTTTCTATAACTGAATAAAGCATATAACATGATAATATTGGATGCAAAGAAAGCAAAGTAAAGTGGAGTTTACATCTGAAATAAAATTTACTGCATGTCGCTCTCAGAAAAAAAAGTTCCAATGTAAAAAATTACATTTCTTGAAGCTCTTGGCTCGATTTAATTTGAATTTAAAATTTTAAGCAAGCAATGTGATAGTGATATTTAAAAACTTTGCTTTACCAAAATTTTACAGAAAACTCATAGTAGACATTGCATAGTAGAGTTAGCTTCCACTAAACACTCATCACATTAGATGTTTCTGACTGTCATAACTCTTTCTGGTACTATATATCTAGAAAAGAATTAGTCAGAAATTACCAAGGCTGCAGTCGGATATATTGCTCCGATTTGTTTCTCAAACAAAACATCAACATCTTTCTTTCATAAAATGAGCACCCACGACAACCAACATCTTAAATTAGCATGTTAAAATTAATAAGCCTAACATTCAAGGAGAAAAATTTTGAAATAATGAAGTAACCCACTTCCAGCTTAGTCTTGAACCCCATCGAAAATCTTTTAAGTGTTTTTTAACCAGATTTTTTCAAGTGGTCGGTTTTAATTTATAACGAGCAGAAATAAAAGAAATTTGGAAGGAAATACCAACATTCGAGCTAAGGAATCTTACAAACTCAACGCCAAAACGAATGGAAGAAAATATAAAGTATTAGGGCTTTTAGAGTTAGAGTTAAGGGTGGGCTGGACTAAATCAAAGCGCTCAGTCTCAAGGACTAATGTACTATTCTCGGGATGGAGCCACAGTAAGAGTGTAGAAAGACAGGAAAGAATTGTGGGGGGGGGGGGGGTATATGAAGAAGAAAAGCCTAAGGTCTCTCAACCCCGAACTTCTTAGTTTCGTTGACGAAAGAGTATGGATATTATTAATACTCAAGATATCACAATCCAATAGCCTTAATCTGATTCTCACGAACGCCGGACAGCTAGAAAATAATACTCAGGTTGGTTCATGATGACGCCCATGTTGGTCATATGCTGCATTTAGGCCGCCCGAATGAATAAAAATTCTTCAGCTAAGAAATTGTAGCTAAAAAATTATCATTCGCGCAGTCATTTACACAAGCCGAACATTTGCGACGAACAAACATCAGAATCCATCTTGTTCGATCGCCCGGTGTAGTGGCAAATAATAATGTTTCCAAACATCAGCATTCAAAATGTATTAACAATAGTGGCATGTAGCATGAACGCCTGTCTGATAAAGTGAGGTAGAAAAAATAGGTAGATAGAAAAAGACAGGCGAGTTTCTGCCTCTTTCTTACTACCTACCCTACATTTTTTTTATACCTTTCTCTTTCAGACAGGCGTTCATGCTTGTGCCCAGCCACATATTACTTATACCTAGAAGTCAATTAACTAGCGCTAAAAAATACACAGAAAATGAACATAAATTATCTTCGTTCCTTGAAATTCTTTTTATTCTTGTCAATTTAAGTTGAGTGAGCCTTGATTTTTGCTTCTATTAAGAAAAAAACATTTTGTACTGAAATTTCACATTTTTCTATTTATCTATTTATTTTTATACAATAAACTTATTTTACTTTTCTTTTATGTATTTTTTTCAACTGTAAGCGAAAAGTTTTTCAGGACGCGCAAGCATGAACGTCATGGGCAGGATGGTCGTGCTCACATGAGTGCAACCATGACGAACTTTTTCTAATCAAAGAGGAATGGTGGAATTGGAATTTTGTCACCTTTTTTTTGTGCTCATGAAGATAGGATCTTTTGTTCGCAAAAAATGCAAAATGCAATGATGTGCCTTAAATGTTTAGTTAATATTGAAAAAAATAAAAGCAAAAATCTCTTAAGAAATTAAAATCAGTCTATCAAAAAAAAAAAATAGCAAGAAAATGAAGATTTTGTGTGCCCCACAGTATTATTTCACTATAGTGTGCCCTAGATGCGCATTGTTTGTTTGCGTTCATGTTGCCTATTCAACTTCTAAAAAATTATGAGGGAAAGTAGTAAAATCGAAATAATGTGAATATGCGCCGATTTTTATTTTATTTTTAAAATTTCGTCACATCTCTCCTATCTCTTTCTCTATACCTATTTTTCTACCACTCTCTTTTAGACAGGTAGTCATGTTTGCGACCGTGTGAGCAGCCACTATTGTATTAGTACATTGAATTCGTATCTTATATGAACCATTGAGTTTATTCATTTCATCCTCGCTTTTCCATTCCGTTCTAGAAAAAAATATTTTGATAAATGCCTCGAGGCAACTATACTATAATAAAGTGAAATCGGATAGCACAACAGCTCATTCATTACCTAGGACGAGCTTTTTGCAACTCTTTATATTGTGCACGATTGGATCAGAGCTTTATTCCGAACAGGGATGTGAAAATGCATTTTAAGAGGCTGTTCACGCTGGCGCAAGCATGAAGGCCTGCCTGAATGAGAGAGGTAGAATTGATTTTTCTCCTTTTAGTGAGATAACCCAGAATGAGATAATCCAGGTATTGCGAAATTTTTAGTTCCTTCTAAAAGTTTTAATTCAAGTTCAACTATCACAATGGTTTAAATATACATATATCAGAACGAAGTGGAGGGATTATGGCTAAAACCCCTCTTTAGGCCGAATGGTGTAGTAAAAAGTACTTTTTTCTTATTCATACAAACTATGCATTCTTTTTTTACAGTGTATTCCATTAGACTTTTATCAACTCTGGCATTTCTCAAATTTGCACTACTTCTCTTAAAAGTTTGGGAAAAGTAGAAAAAAAGCAGATAAAAGTATCTAGAGCAGAAAAAAGAGCACGAAAATACAAAAGTTGTGTGAAAAATAATAAAATGTAATTTGAAAAACATATAAGAACAAGTGTAAAATTTTGAATTTTAAAAATTGAGAGAAGTTTTCTTGAAATTCGACTGAATTAGTAGCAAATTTGCAAAGTGAAAATGTTTGCTGTGTATTTGATGAAAAGAAAGAATAAGCACGCAAGAGAAAATTGTCAAGAAAACGACGAAAACAACAACTACATACACTACAATAGTACCAAAAGTGTAGCCGCAGCAGCAGCAACGAAACTAATTAAACAGAAAGTTTCTTTATTTTTTGAGATTCACAATAAAAATGTAACAAAAATTTTAAATTCTGCAATACAAATTGCATAAATTCACAAAAAATTTTGCAGAAAAATCAATTTCCTATTGTAACGTCTTTGCACAAAGAAGTCTGCGTTATTCACTTCCACCACCATAACTACCATCTACCCCCACTTATCCTCTTATCGATGCAAAACGTCCTTGGCAGCTTTTCCTCTACCCGCGCACAATAAACAACAATAGCAATTTGATTCGCAACAAAAAATTTTTAATTCAACTAAGTGAAACTATGACGACGGAAAATGTTACGACCAATCGAATGGCCAAATTGAAGCTTAACGAACAAAATAATCCATCATCATTGCCATCATTAGCCACAACAGCATCATCCACGTTGTCAACACCAACGACGACGACATATCAAGCAACGCAGCAACGTAATGCCGATAAAAATGTTGTAATGAGAAAATTCAATATTGGCAAAAGTAATAACAGCAACAGCGGTGAAATTGAAATTTATAACAATGGTGATAGTGGAAGTGGTAGCGCTGTTGCAGGCAATGTTGCTTCATCGCCTACATCGCCTTGCGAAATGTCTACCAATGAGCTAAGGCAATTAAAGCGCGAATCAGATCCACAATTTTCAAGGTTTGCTGATTATTTTGTAATCTGTGGCTTGGATTTAGATACGGGACTAGAGCCCGATCGATTTGCAGGTTCGTGAGCGTGAATAACTTTTCTCTTAATGGTTTTAAGTTTATCTCTCTCTGTCTGTCTGCCTCTAGGTGATAATTTGCATTGCTCTCCTCTGGATCGTGCCTACAAAAGTAAACCTTTGGCACATTATCCTGAAAACGTTGCGTGGAATCCTTTCGATGCTCATGGTATTTGTATGGTATGAATATTTAATTACATATTATTGTAAACTAACAAAGAAATGGTAAAGAATAGAGGTCATTGTCTCGTTAAGTTGTTGTTGTGCAGCAAGCGCATATAAAAGCGCTCTCAGCAGCATTCAATTGAGTTCAATTAAAGTTGAATTTATTTTCTTATAAAAGCGAAAACATACATTCAAATAATTTAAAGTTAATGCATGAGTGCAGATCAAAATAAAGAATCTACACAATTTAAAATTTCTCCACATATACTAAATATGATGTTATTTATTTTATATTTTTTAATTAATACCATTTTGTAGTTTTATATGTGCCTACATTTGTATATACATACATATAATATAATTGTATGAATGTTTGCTTGTGTTGTTTATTTAGATTTAAGTGTATATTATAACGAATATTCTTCATATAATCTTTGATTGTGTTTATTTGCTCCCATTTCCTCCAACACTGTACCTTAACAATAAACTTTAAATTTTATTACGTATCAGTTTGGTTGTTCGTTATCAATGAACTATTAAATTGATTTCCAAATTAAAAATCAAAAAGTTCATCACACATTAAATATAAAAAAATTAAATATAATCTGTTTTGGTTTGTTTTTGATTTGGTAAATAAAGTGCTCAAAAAAAGATTAGGTATTTTTAACATGCTCAGAGTGAAAGTGTCGTTCAATTACACTCTGCCAAGTGGTGGTACTCTCTCTATTTGAACAAAGATCTTATTCCTAAAAATTGATGTGTTTGAATAATTAATCTATATTTAAGATATACTTTTCCTGATGTAGTTATCTAATGTTTGTTCTTTTTCCATTAAACAGCTTTCACTTCCACAAGGATTACGCTTTCGCACTCAAAAACATAACATCGAACCTCGATTTCATTCATTTGCCACCACACGGGAAGATGGAAAACGTTGTTATGGTTTTAGCTTAGTATTTAATGAAGAAATAAGAAATCGTAATATTTGCAGCGCTATGCATACGTTACAGGTACAAAGGAGCAGCACTAATAATATTCTTCATAAAAATAATCTAATTACATTACATTCACTTCTTTTAGTCCATGTTCATCACAGAACTTTCGAATGGACAGCAAACGCAGCATTCACTGGGACGTGTTAAGGAAAGCCCTGTGAGTCGTTCGTTGCCGCGCCATTTCAAAGTGGCTGGGCAGGCGCCACAGTCTGCGCAAAGTTACTATGATATTACAAAGGATAAACTCTATGTTGCCAAAAGTATTTCGCTAATATGTCAAATTCCTTATGCATTCGCAGCTGAAATATTTTTAACAAACTTATACAAGTGAGAAACCTTACCTGCATACATTCTGATTCTTTTAAAAAAAATCTCAATTTACAGATGTCTTCCTCGTCAGCCTGGACCAGGAATAAGTCTCGAATCATATGTTTACAATATACTCTATGAAGTCATGCTACCTCAGCCTGGCAAATCTATAAGAATTTACTTGCCACCAGCGGAACCTCACTTGCCAGCAATGGCGCTAATATTGCAACGTCCGGACCTAAGTTCGGAGCTGCCACTGCTTGATTTTCCATTGCGTTTACTTTTTACGTACCTTGGCGTCGATTGCGTTATACAGTTGCTGACGTGTGTGCTATTAGAGAATCAAGTTTTACTGCGTTCTAATGGTAAATTTTTATTATAATTAGCATTTGCACAAACTTTTAACTTTTTATTTGTAGATTATCAGAAACTCATAATTGTTGGCGAATGCATAACATCCATACTCTTCCCTTTCGTTTGGCCACATGTATACGCACCCATTCTACCTGCTGCCTTACACCACTTTCTCGACGCACCTGTACCATTTGTAATGGGTCTGCATGCTGAATGTGAAGCTGCCAATAAAATAGGAACCGAGGCCACACTATGCTTTGTTGACATTGATAGGAAAATTATACAATTGCCTGAAGAACTCCCAGTGTTTCCGCATAAAATCGATTTTATGGCTGAAATCATATCCGTACTGGATAAATTTGAAATTGAGCGTGATCGTTCTCATGAACCGTCAATACTCAAAAATGGTTATGCAACACGTACTGGTAGTGTTGACCATGACGTCATGGTATCTAGTTGTACGCTCCCGACGGGCTTGCAAGCGGCACGTCGTAGCAAGGAACGATTCAATCAGTTACAAGAGACCGTTTACATGCTGGGCAATAGCCCCGGTAGTAATTCCGGCTCCAATCAGAATCTCGAATATCAACCATTAATAGCACACCCGTCAAAAATCGACCATGTGCCACGTATTGCTGATTTTTTGCGCCGAAAAGGGGTGCGCACACAATCACCGAGTGCCGTTTCGGGCACCACATTAAATGACTCTGGCATCGATACAATTGATGCTACAATGTCACCGTCCAAAGTCGCTGCAATGCATAAAGATTCGAAAGTGGGACAGCCACCGCCTAGCCTTTCACTCGAAGAGCAGTACTATCAAGATTTGCGTATAAATAATTCATTACGTGAGATTTTTCTTAATCGTTTCGTGCATATATTCTATGCATACGATGCTTTCGTTATCTATCCGAATCAAGACAAGGAAGAATGGATTTCGAATCGTGAATCATTGCAGAATTTTGATAAATCATCTTTTCTATCAGATCAACCTGAGCATCATCGTGCATTTCTGTCGCGTTTTTTAGAATCTCAAATGTTTGCCACACTCATAGACAATAAGATTATATCGATGTGGGAGAAGGAAGCGGAACCAAATTTAAAACTGTTCGATCAGCGTGTCAAATTATTAAGGTAAGCAATAGTTATTTAACTTAGACGTTTGTTAGTATGAAGATTATGTATTTCCTTTGGTTTTGCAGAAAACGTCACGGCGAGAATATGATTTGCGCAACCAGCTACGAACCATGCGTAATGAGCCAAGATGCGCAACAAATATACGAAAAGCGCCTCAATTGCATCGACATCGAAGTGACGCCACCAAGCGAAATACTATCGAATCGCGCAGCGTATTTTCGCAGTTTTCCTATACTCGAAAAAACTGTACTGAATCAGGAATGTGCATCGAGGTAGTTTTTATAATTGAAAAATAGCAAAGTAGCAACAAAAAAATATATTTAAAAATTAGCAAATAGAGTCACAAATATTAAATGAAATGAATGCAATGTTTTTTATCTCTTGACTGTAATTGTTTCAGATAGTTAGAAAAAAGAAGCAAAAGACTTTAGTGAAATGAAACATCTATTGCGATTATCATTATTTAATATTATTTTTAAATTATATTGAAAGTAGAACTAGTTGCGTGACACACATCAGAATTTTTGTCTGCTGAAAAATCTGCGATAAATTATTGATATTATTTGTAAATTACAAAAAAAAAAAAAAAAAAAAAACAATAACTTAAAACCAGAGGAGATTTTTAAATATTTAATGTTCTTTTTATTTAGTGTGTCTTCCACTAATAACTTATGTGAAATATTTTATCATTTTTGTTTTAAATTAACAGTTTACATAATAAATAATGCAATTTAAATGTTAATACAGTTTGTTTTTCAGTTTTTCGTCTAATTTTCTTTTTCTTACGTACAGAAAGAATGCACTTAGAAAGTTATTATTTTATATATTTAAGTTGTAGCTAGTACTTAATTATTTATTATGTAAAGCATTGTTTATTGAGTTGAATTTTTGAGTTAACACTTACCTACATATGTATATCATTATTCGGATTGTGTGATTAATCAAGCTAAAGCTACATATTAATTCAGGCTACTCGATCAATCAGGTTTCTGGTTAATTTAAAAATCTTGATCAATTGCACACCCCCCTTTATCTTTATTGCTGCATCACTGCATCTTTTTAAATATTTCGTTATACATTTGTATGTATGTTTATAGAATTAACATTCATTACATTATTTGGCTTTCGTTATTGAAATTCAAACTAAACTGCCATAACTCTTCTACAAGTATTTCTGACGTAAATGTCTCCTTTTCCCATTTTCTCCCACTTCCGCCTTAAACCTCGCCTCGGTCGTCTTGTCTATTCCAAAAAAAAAAAAAAAAACTATATGAATTTACAGGGGGAACAGTTTACGGCGGGTTAAAAATGGCAATAAATGGCGCGCCAGAGAAATATGTCTAGATCAAAAGTCAACAAATGCATTGAATCGCCTCTCCGCGAATCTTTCAACAACGGAAGTGAGTCCAGCCTTAATCGCACAAGCCAATTGGACATTTGTGGAACGTTTATTGAAGGTAAATCATTCAAATGTTTTGTATTACATGTTTATTTTTAAATATTATTATTATTTTTATAGGATATCAAGTCAAAAACTAAGCGTATGTTACTTGAAAAAATGGGTACCGAAGCTGTTGCGCTTGGTCTGAAAGGTGATGGCATTGAAGAGAATACATTAATTGCTTCGCTATGCGATTTGTTGGAGAAGATTTGGTCCCATGGCTTACAAACGAAACAAGGCAAATCGGCTTTATGGTCACATTTGACTGCTTACTTAGAATTGCAAGATGTACGCGCTAATAATGCCACGACCATCACACATACAACGTTGACGACATCCATGAGTACAAATTCACCTAAGGCAGCTGCAGTCGGTGTGAGTGTGGGTGTTGGCAGCGGTAGCAGTAATAAAATTGGTATTGGAAGTTATACAGCAACAACACCAGGTATTTGCGGCATTTCTTATTGATTCATAGAAATCATTTTAACTTTTGACAATTATTCTTCTCGTTCATTTTCAGCACTTGCATGGAATGTGATGCGTAAACGTATGGATTGTAAGCTAATTACAAGCGTAAATATCATAAACATTTTTCACATACCCGTATTTACATTTTAGATTTATCTACATTCCAAACGGATGTTGAAAATCCACCAAGTCCAAACCGTAGTCGTTCTCGTGATCGCAATAAATTTGTTGGTTTGGAGCAATTATGCCCGCTGCCGGAATCTCTGGAATTTGACGTGAAGTAAGTCAAAGATACACATTGTTTTCGTTAATTGATTATGAAAATCATTCACTATTAACTAATAGAAATGTGCTTGCGATGGCTGATATTAAAACCCATATTGGCTATACACGCGCCTGGGTGCGTCTTTCATTGGAGAAGAAACTACTATCACGGCATTTCCGAACGCTACTGTCGGATGAGCCCCTGCTGCGTTCGTTTTACAAACGCAACGCATTTCTACGCTGCGAAGAAGAGAAGGATCAATTTTTATATCATCTGTTGACATTAAACACTGTCGATTACTTTTCATTTACAAACACTTATCCCACTACAAGTAAGCGAATAATTATAATTATCATTTCAACTATGAGTTTCAAAACCACTTTAATTACCAAACTATCAATAGAGCTTCCTTATCGTGTTGTTATATTCCCATCTCGCAAATATGGCGCCTATCATACGTCGAGTAATGTTTGGATTATCGTTTCGGGTACTATGAGTGAAACACAGCGCGTACCGGTGCCAAAGGGTTCGTTGGAGTTTATATTTCATGTGAGTGCACCGCTATCTATTTCGTTTGAAAGATAAATATAAATTCCCAACTCTTTTTTAGTATAAAAACTTGGGTTTATTAACTACCATGCGTATAGGACATGATAATTCTGGACCATCGCATAAATGGCTGGTTGATCATGTAGTAATGCGCAATGAGGTCACAGCACACACATACAAGTAACATTTATTAATTTCTTAAATTTTTTGTGAATTAAAGTTAACGTTCTCAAAAGATTTCCTTGCGGACGCTGGCTTGGGAAGGGTGTTGATGATGATTCCACCGAGCGTTTGCTTGTTGGTCAACGAGTCTCAACGAATACGAAACATGCTGGTGAATATGTGGCAGCAGCATGTCGTACACCACCGCGCACACGCAGTCCAAGCGTACAAAGGCAGGAGATACCTATATCCGAGATTCAACATCAATTAGGTAATTGTGTTAATGTCATTGTTAAATGGCACTACAAACCATCGCGGGATCGAGATGTTGGCACTTTAACAAATCTCCTCTGTGGCGATGATGGCTTAGTAAAATGTTTAGAACAGGTATTCGCTTGTGGCTTTCGTTCAGCGCGATTTTTTGGCAAAAATCTGTACATTTGGGATTATTTCAGTGAGTATTTTACAAAACAAAACAACATTTTAATAAAAGTGGAATTTGTAACGCAGTCTTTTGTTATATTTTGGTAACTTTAGCCAAGATAAAAGAATTGTTTGAGCAATACTTGCAGCATGAGCTCCAATTACAACAGCAGCAGCTTGATGATTCTGCTTCTAGTATGGATTCATCGTTTGGGACTGGAGATATTGGTGGTAATATCAATGGCTTACAACGCCGTGAATTGACAGCTATTTGGCGTTACTATGTATATCTGATGAATGAAATCAATGCAGCCGGTTCCCAATTGGGGAAGGATGGAAAATTTCAATTGTTAATTTGTCTCAGTTTAAGGTATAATTTTCTATGTTACAGGTGAATATCGAAAATAGTATATTTCTTCCTTCGCAGAGAACATTTGCTTACCCGCATGATTAAACCCATGGCGATTACCAAAGTCACACAGGAGATGTACGAAGAGGAGAGTTTCTTGCGTCGCAAGAACTTACTAACATTTCTCATACAAATACTGGAACCATTGGATGATTGTCATATTATACTTGAAAACTCAATTACTCAAGGAATTCCATCACAGTGTTAAAATACTCGAATTTATTTGCAGGTTTTTGATTTTTTTCATATAGAATTTTGCTTGTCGTACTGTAAACTTGCCCAGTAACTTTTACCAAAGTTTTATATTTTAAATGTAATTTTAATGAAACTATTACGAATAGTAGAAAAGTTTAAGTTTATCTCTGACATTTATAAGTGAAAGGTAAGAAAAAAAGATAAAAGAATCGATCGATCATTGTGCAATTATAAAAGCAAGGAAACTTTCAAGCTTAAAATTAATTAAAACAAGTTCCAAAAATGTATTGTAAATGTATATCTAATTTTTATTTGTTTCGCAATATGATGGTAGCTTTTTATTTTACACATATACCAAAGATATATTTTTTATATATGTTTTTTGCTTTCACTTCAAAATACTCTCAAAAGACTTTTTAATGAGATTATTATTAAAGAAAATTATTTTGTTATATATTATTTTAATGTTTATTTGTGTGCTATACAAAATTATATTTTTTTATACACTTAAATTTCAAAACATTCAGAAAGTTTTCAAGTTTCCACTATGTTTAAATATGTGTGTATAACATTCTGAATATGTCTCATACTACATATAAAAACAACAAAACAGTTTAAGTTAAATGAGAACTTAAAATAAATAAAATGAAAATTATTTTGTTTTTCGAAAGAATTTGATCAAATTTTATACTTATACAAAAAGAAAAGCAAGCCGATGTAAAAAACTGCTTGAAAAAAGTGGCATTCGTGCGGATTTTACAAATTGGGTAGAGCATGATGAAAAAAAACAGCAGTACTTTTTCTCGTATTTGCCTAATTTTGTTTTTACCCCTAGCTATACATTGGAGGCAGAAAAACATAAATGCGAAAATTTTACAGTGGTAAAAACTATAAAATAGGATTTTGGAATTAATGCAAAAATAAAATACTTAAATTCGACAGAAAAACTTTTTATTATTGTTTTGGGAATGTGCACTGCGTTTTAAAGAACTATCGTGCCCACTTCGAGGATTATAGTGTTATCATAGTATAGTATTCCTATAAGCCCCATAATCCTTAAAGGGTTATGGCATTTCTATAAGTCCTTTAACCGTTATTAATCTTAGTATGAAATCTATTTCTAAGTTTTTCAACATGCCGTCTGGTATTTGATAATTTCCCCAAGTACATTTTCCGGCTTTGCATAAGAATAGGACATTGTCCTAGACTGTGTTTTGGAGTTTCGGTATCCTTCTCAAAAAATCTACATAACTTATTATTGCATATTCTCAGTTTTGTCAGGTGCGCCCTGTCAGAATACCTGTAATAATTCTCAGATTCTTTTATGATAAATTAATACATTCCTTAAATCTTTTTAGTTTATATGTTCCTAAAAGAGTTTTTGATTGTTCAATTTCTGGTAGATTAACCCAGTATGATGTTCGCTGTTGTTCTTCTTTCTTTAACATCATGGTTAGGGACTTTCTTCCTATTCCACAGAAGGGTTCAGCTTCTACAAATGGTGTTTCTGCCCCCTTTTTTCTAGCTCATCTCCTTCACATTGCCTTCTATTCCTACATGGCCTGGAACCCAAAGTATACAAACCTTGTTCTGCAAGCGAAGCGTATTTAGTTTCTCAAGACAGTCCCTAACCAGTTTAGAGTTTACCTGGTAGGATTCGAGTGCCTTGATAGCCGCTTGGCTGTCAGTTAGAATCGCAATGTTCAGATTACGATAGTTCCGTAGTAAACACACCTGTCTATGGCGTATATTTCCGCCTGAAAGATACTGGTGCATTTACCCATGGGCCCGAAGTGTTTTATCCTTGTCCCATTTACCCCCGCTCCTGCTCCTTCGTCAGTAAGAGACCCGTCTGTATACCAGGTTATCATTTGTTGGTTTATATTGTAGGTTTCAAGCTAACCTTCCCAATCCCTTTTATTACTTAGTTTTGTTTTAAACTTTTTAGTGAAACTAAACTGTTATATTTGCTACTAGAAAGCCTGTACTCATCGGTATCTCGGCTGATCTAGTCTTCAGCATGGTTCACATCCACCTTGCCAGGGTATTATTAACCCCTCTGCGGATGAAAGCATCTTTTATTGCTTCATGTTTGGTGTTATCGAAAGCCCCTTCGATATACGTTTTAAGTTTACGGAGAACACAAAACTTCGTTTAATGGAACAAGACGACTCTGGAATCGTGAAAAGTAGGCGAACAAAGCGTTCGAACTTTGAAATAAGCCCTCTCACCCACAAGTTCAGGCTATTCATTTTGTCTTTTTAAAAGTTGCCAAACCATGTTTATTAGCGATACAGGCGTTATTTATCGAATTCATTTTTATAAAATTTTAAAACAATAACGACATCTACAAGCTGACCCAGAATGAATCGTTCCATCTATTCGAAAATTTTAAAGTATAGTTTTTAGAAAAAATTTTGAAATGTTTTGAATTTTTGATCTTGATTGAGACGTTTTGGAATTTTACACTATCGCAAAATTCAAGGTTCGTCAAATTCAAGGCCAACAACAGCTGGAACGCTTTCTCGCTGAATTTCTTCAAATTTAGAAACACGAGAAGCGTTCAAAAGGTTAGTAACTGCTAGTATTATTCATTCAATTTGATGATACATAGATTCGTCGTTTGCAGTTCTTTGTTTAACCCACTCTCGTGTGGGTATAACCCCATACCCACATTATCTGCCCACTATGTCACTCAAAAAGCCTGAAAAATAACTTCCATAATTTTTTTTTGCATGTTAACTCAGACTGTAAACTATTAAAGTAAAAAATTAAAGCTTAAAATTACTTTTATCCACATTAGATTTCTACTCCAAAAGCCAATTTTTAGGATTTTAGACCATATATGAGATTTGACTTTGCAGTGTTAAACAAAAATTTTCCTTGCACCTTTTTCTATAATAGATTCTCAGACGGAAACAACGAGAAATGCACGGTTATATTCCAACAAGGCGGAAAACGCCAATTCATGAGCACCAAAACCGGCCAGCTTCAATGGGCAGTACCGAACGCCCATCCAAAACTTTTGGCAAAATCCTATACAGGTTTTTATTGTTAGGTTAAGTACTTTTCAGCTATCATATCCGTTTCGCTGAATCCCCACATATTGTTGCACCATGATGTAAAAGAAGGAAGAAGAACAATTACGAACATCATACTGGGATGAACTAACAGGGATGGAACAATCAAAAACTCTTTTGGGAACATACAAACTAAAAAAACTTGAGGAATGTATGAAATTAACAAAAAAAAAAATCTGAGAATTATGAGAGGTATTCTCACAAGGTATGCAATAATGGAAATGGGCTTCATACTAAGATTTATAACGATTATAGGACTTATAAGAATACTATAATCTTTTAAGGGTTATTGGACTTATATGAATACTATAATCCTGAAGGGAATACAATAGTTCTTTAGGACGCAGTGCATACCCCCAAATATAATAATAATAATTTGTTTTTATAACACCGACGACCTCGATAGCCTAGTGGATAGTGCACTAGACTTTCATCTGGGAGGTTCGGGTTCGATTCCCGTCTTCGTCTGGTGGTTAATATTCATTACTTTCTTATATTCACTATCAATATGAAGTGTATGAGAATTATAAAATAGTGTACAAGTACACACATTGGTTGGTAATGGCAAAACCACCAAGCCGATAAAAAATTGCCACACCGCCGTTCGGAATCGGCGTTAAACTGTAGGTCCAACTATGTGGTATCACAATGGGCCGTTCAGGCCTAAGTGTGTCTCTCGACAGCCACTCCAACCTAACCTTTTATAACACCAGTCAAGTCTTTTTTATTACATTTTTAAGTGTGGGGATTGTTTATAAAATACTTTACATAAATTCATAAATTATTACAATGGTGATTTAAAACTCGTAAAATCTTTTATTTTTATAACTCAGGCAAACATTTTCAAGCTAATGCAATTATGATCGCTGGAGTCCATTCGTTTAATGTTATCTTACTTTACAAATCCTATGCAAAAATTAGCATTGCTAATTCTAATTTAATGAATCTTGTAAAATATATGTTTTTTATTCTAAAACTGTTCGAGTTTATTCATTTTTGGCCTTATAAGTTATTCAGCCCTATTCTAAATATTCCCGAAATAGAATCCCTGGAAAATTTGTTTCGTTTCCCCCATATTCCTATAGTAAAAGAAGGAAAAATAAATAAATTTTCCCGGGGATTTCGTTCCGGAATATTTAGAATAGGGCTGGTTGGGTTTATTATTTAATCCCAGAAATATTGTAAAAAAACGAATGATTTCGTCGTCTCTGGCAGCTCTATTTTCAGTAAATGACAATTATGGAAGAGGATGGTAGGTATAAAAAAACTATTGTCAAATTTGACAATAGCCTATCTCTTTCACACATATTATTTATTCTATTTGTTCGAAATGCAAATTTCGAAAATCGATTTCGCCTGTCGTCGTTTGTTTGGTTCCAACTTTTTCTTTTCAATCTCAATCGTTAAGAAAGTGTTTAAGAGGGAAGATTTACATTTGAGTGTGTATTGTTGTAATTTGTCGTCTTCAACAGGATTAAATAAGAGACATAAAGAAGAAAGCTGCGGAATATTTCTTTGTGCTGAGCAAAATTTTTTTTATACTAAAGTGTCAAAATCCAATAACTTCGTATTGCTGGGAATAAATTATAAACAAAACCATTTTCGTTTAAAGGTGAGTTGCGAAAATATTACATAAAATTAAAAGATGAGAAAGAATTCCTGCTCTCTTTAGTATTAAATTTATAAATAACAAAATATAGAAGATAATTATTGTGCTGTTGTTAAAAAAATGTGCATTGGGGGTTATCTTCATACTCTTTACTCTCTCCATCGTGCGGCCCGTCCAACCGTATCGTTTATTCAAGTTGCCGATCATTTCCCCATTCAAAAGTATGACGTGAATTTTGTTTGCTGTGTGGTGATTATGTGGAGGTTTCGTTGTTTTTTTTATTAATTGTAGAGGGCCAGTGCTGATTATGACAAAGCACCACTAAAAATAGTCTCAGCTTAAAGTGTAATTAAAGTTTTGATATAAGATTTGTGGAACTAGACAGGTGTTTGAAAATATCGTATCGTAGCCGTGCGTAAAACTGCAGCAAAATTTCTTTCCAGAATGTAACACATTTATCTGCTTTCGCCTGCTGTTCGTATTCTGTTTCTAAAAATTGAAATGTCCTTTTATACTTAGCTGCTATTTACTATTGTTTGGTTGCAGGTAAAATGTATGGAACTAAAATCCCTGCCATAGAAGATTGTTCCTATGTATGCGATAAAATTTATATACATACGGTCAGTCACCAACAAATGCTACCATACGATCTTATCGATTCCATCTAGATCAGTGTTAGCCATTTCGCAGGTACGCGTGCAAAAATTTTCTTTGGTTTTTTCACATGTACACGACAATAGCTGTCGAAAAAACGATTTTTGCATAATTTTAAAAAAGAGGAAACAATTACGCTCCACTAATAATTTTTTTTTTGATAGTTATGTTAAGAGAAGTAATGAATGATTTGCATAAATTCAAGGGCAGTCAAAACTCATGGTTGCAATAGCAATAAAAGGATTATTGAATTATTTTAAAAAAATTTAAAATATCGTATTTAAAAAAAAAGGAAGTAAATTAAATTAGAGTAATTCTAAAAAAGTAGGTGTCTAAAAATAAAGTAGCCGAAAAAGTAGAGAATTGCCACTTCAGTCACTCAACGGTAATCCAGGGCAGAGTTTGCTAGCGTATGCTTGTTTGCTCGTGACACATATGCATTTCACATACTTTCGAATGTTGTTTGTTTTTGACCCCCTTCACCATTGTCTGTAAGTGTTGCCACAACAATCGATATCCAATTATGTAAATTTATATAAAGACAATGAGACAAATGAAATTGACCCTTCGTGCTTTCAACTTTGAACTGTATCAAATGATTATGCATTCGATTTAAATACCAATATTGTGTTGTTTCTTATTTTTGTCTGCAGGCATTTGAAAATTAATTTCTTTAACGCTATTTTTTAGCTTACAAAATTAAAATGTATTTTTTTTATTTTTATTTTTATATTATTTTATTTTTTATTTTTTGAAGCTTGCTTAACATCAAACATCACTTTCATAGAAATTTATTTTTTTTAATCACATAACATTATCGCCGAGGTCAGTGCTCACAAAAAAGGTTGAATTACGTACAGCGCGGTTTTTATTTTTTCCTACACTGAACTTTGGAATATCATACGATTTTCGTAAACATCATCATCATTGTTTTCATCATCGTTTAACACAAAAGATTCAGTTTCTATTAAAAAGTAAATAACTTTACACTGATTTATGGAACCTGCTCTATTAAAATACATGTTCTGCATTCACATACAGTGATGCGATAAATATTTTTAAAAACTTATTTTTATCATACATAATAAAGTTCATTTTTACCTAGAACGATTGCGCAAATCTTTGCTCTAGACATTTTTGTTAGTAAAGACTTTCTTTTCTCATTTCTTTCCAAAACTCTTTAACATAATGACTAATTGAATCGATACATATCAAAATCTCCTAACTGCACTATAAAATAATTTGTAATAATTTGATGTAATTGTTGGAATATTGGAAAAATTTGTTTGAAAATAGTTCTTGAAAATATTACGCAAAAAAACAATCAAAAGTAAAACTAAATTTAAAATAATTTAGTTTTTATTTTGGACTTAGACAGTTTTTATATTATTGAAAAAGCTGTATTTAAGTAAATTTCACAAAACAAAATTTTTATAAATACTGGAAACGGTCAGAGCTCAATAGAAATATCAATCAAATAATGTGACTTAGGTGATTTTGGTAAGCACCATAAACGCCAGAAACATTAACATTAAATACTATATTAAATATCTTTCTATTTCATACTTTTCATTGTGGAGTCGGTACTCTAAACACTGATTTAATCTCCCTGATATTTAATAAGCAGGATCCAGCACCGGTTTCAACACCTATTGTTTTAAATTTAATTGAAAGAACATACTTTGGTCATATGTAACTATGTAACTTAGTTTCAAAAATATTGAATAAAGTTTGCGCACGATGAAACTAGTGCATACGTTTTTACTCAAAGTGTTTTCCTATTTAAAATTTAAAATTTTTTTCGCATCAAGTAGAATAAAAACATTAATGAAATTCCTGTTAATATAACGTTTTTTTTCTTTTTAATATGTTAACGAGTTCAGAGGTAATTTGAGTTTATTTGTGCACTAGTTTCATCGGGCGCAAACCTTATTTTAAGCGTAATATTTTAATGGCCAAAATTTTAACCATAGAATACAGGAAATTAGCCCCATTTTGAAATTTATTTATTTACTAGCTGGCCCGGCAGATGTTGTTATGCCTTTATTATTTTAATGTGAAAATTGAGTCAAAAATCAGCATAAAAAGTAGTAGAAAATAGTAGTAAAAAATGAGAAGAAATTGAAGAAAAAAGTATTAGAAAATAGTATTGCATGTGCCATACCCACTAATGCAACAAACTGAAAGAATATATAAAGATGTTATCACATCAATAATACTTCCGTACCAAATCTTAGCACCGTACTACAAAATGTTTTTGCGATATCCCATAATGAATTTGCCACTCACATTTCTACGAAATTTCAGTACTGTAAAATAAAAAAGTGGAAAAAAATAACGTACAGACGCACCAATGATTTTATATCTGAAGATAAAATAGATTATGTGGGCATATGTTTTAATTAAATTTGGATTTATTCCCATTCTATTGCTTTTTTTAAAAAAGACTTCCGAGATATTTATAAAGCGCCGAAGCGATATTTCATTAGACCCATTCTCACGTTATAATGAAACCAGCAATGATTAGTTTGCAAATGATTCCGACCGGGTAATTGAGTTTAATTGTTGCTGATAATGAATCTGTACTTTTTGGAAAGCTGTAATTTTTGAAACACGAAATTGTTCTCTTTTGATCGAAAGTTTTTTTGGGCTTATATTGTTTTTCTTTTTCTAAACTAATAGAACGTATTCAGATCATTCAAATACACGCTCTCATGTTCGTATGCCACTCTTTTTTCAAACAAATAAAACTATTATCAAACTTTTTATAGCTGGAACTTTGGAATACAGAACATGCATTCAAATACAGTGTGTTTCATTTGTTTGTGTCTTAGGTAATATTTTAGAATTATATTGAAATATTTCTATTAAATGCGTTAGCTGCATAATCTGAAACATACAAGTCAATGTGCTTATTTTTTCTGCGTTTCTATGCTGTTTTTTCCATAGACTGGCTTGGCAACAATAAATTCTTAAGTCGTGTTAGCGTATGTATACATTTTTCTTTTTTCTCTTCAGCTCATCTAATTATAATTTAAGGTGAATGGACTTTGGCCATATTGCTTGATGCTTTGAGCTTTAAAATGTCAAACTCAAAGCTAAAACAAAAAAAGTGATGATTCACTAAGATTGTTGTAGAACTACATATGTATGTATGTCTGTAATAGGCCCTTATTATGAGCTGCTTTCGACGTTCGATCTTAGCTGGTTATCAAAGATCGAATGTAAAATTCTTATGAGCAGTGCAACCTTTGTCGAAATTTTCGTTGCGCATAGAATTTTTTGTCGAACACAATTTTGCTTTCGATACGTGCATGCTGAGTAATAATTGTTAAAAATATAACTATTTTGCAATTTTTTTTTAGCTTTTTGAGGACTTAAAAACTAATTTTAAACGGTTTTTGTAAATTTTATGCAGATCTGAAGTGGTGAGCAAAAAATTGCAGTTAGCAAATCCTTTGATTGCAAAGGATATTTCCTCAATCGCAGAACTGTTGCCAATTTTAATATGTTTGGAATTGATCTTGCTCATGTGCATTGCTTTAGCAGTTCATCTGTAATGGTCATCAACTGCACAAACTTTTCCTTGGACAGTCGCAAGTTCTGTAGAAATCTGTACACAAATTCTATAGATGGCAAAGCTTCTTCGAAAGGCTGCATTTATCGTTTTCTACTTCTGGCCAGTTTCATCAACCTCTCATCCTCTTCCGATGAATCGTTAAACCATAATTCCTTTATAGTCAACTATTTTGTTCCTATTTTTTCCACTTCATTTTTAAACTAATCGTATATATTTTTCAAAATGACGATCAGCTGATTGAAGTTCATAATAAGGGCCATATTCATTTCCAACTATTTATTTCACACTTACCTTGTACGGAGATAGACAACCTTGAGCCGTCAACAAAACCCTTCGCATTAAAAATCATACATATAGATTAATAAAAATCGGCTCCGATATGCAGTGAAGATAAGCAGAAGAGACCCTAAAAAAAGAAACAAATCTGACTAAGTCTGAAACCTACAAACCCAACGCATGGAAGTCGACTTTGGTGTGACTCTATGAGCGCAAAAAGGAATCTAGTGCTTCGAGACTATACCGCTTCTTACCATAGGGCAGTTACTATGGCTTGAAATCATTTTAGGTTAACCAACTTTTTAATTAACCTAAGCATGTTGAAAATAAATATCTGATTTTACAGGCACAAGTTTTCTTTATTAATATGTACAAATGAGAATGGAAAAAAGACAACTGTCCTATAGTTACAGTTATTTTTAATTAGAAAAACATGTTTTGCAAAAATTTTAAACCACAAACTGAAAAAAAGTTTTAGTTTCAAATTTTTATATGACAAATATTGCCCATATATTTTAATTTATTCTTCAGATAATCCGATAATCCCCAAAGGTTTCTACAGTGGGCAACTATGTAAATTGAAATTACGCCATTCTAAACTAATTTATTTGAAAATATGTAGAACAAACGTTGTTCGGAATCACAAAGGGTTAATTATTATATACTAAATACGTCTATCAAAGTCGTATGTTTTAACATTATTTATACTTCCGAGAATAATTGTACTACAAAATTGAAAATAAAATGAATATCTAACTGTAACTAACTAACTACTAGCTACGCTGTTCGACTCTGGCAATATTTGACGAATACGAAAATTGCAACAACAACAAAAACGTTTACAAAAGAAATATTTTTATGAGCGTGACAACTTCTGATCTAAATTTTATTATTGCACTTATTAGTCGCTTACATGATGAATAGTGCCAACTCATTTCCAAGTTAACATACAAACTTTCATCACCTTTCTTGCTATGGCTCCCCAATAACTACTGCCAATACAGCCTACATAAACATATTGTCAATGTTTTCCTTGCTATGATTTCCCACATGCCATTTAAAATATTTTGTTTTGTATGAAAGGTACCATGCCCTAGAAACGATACTTCTCTCATGCTTTTCATTGTCTAGCTTGCTTTTTTGCAAAACTTTATGCATCTTTTTACAAAATTGTCCATTTTTTAAAACTTTCTGTGATGATAAATTCACTTAGTAAATTTCTGGATTTACTTCTTTTGTATCAGAACTACCACTCCGCTTTGTCCAAAAACGACCACATTCTGCCCAATAAATACTACCAACATACCGCCGTCTCACACAAACTGCCATTGTCTTCTGAACTATTGTTCCCCAGTTACGTCACACCAGTTTGTTTAATTGAATGAGATACCGAACAAATTTTGCAATTGTGTCAGTAGTTCAAGAGATTCTAATGCATTCAAACTTTACCAATTTAATAATAGTATAGATAGAAATATATATATTTACAAATTAAAAAGCAATTGTACCTTAACCCATTAATATCATTATTTAACCTTACTCCCCTTTATATTCATTTTGTAGCTTAGATTTTAAATTTTAAGTTAAATAATACATCGTATTTTATTGTTTCGTTTTTTCAATCTACTTTTAACAATTCTACTTACCTTCGTGTCATTTTGCACATTTTTTCAAACACTGCAAAAATAGGCTCGAAAAAATGTAATTGAAATAAATTAGAATGGAATTGTGAACCGTTTTTTTGAAAAAGCTGTCTTTTGTGTATCTAATATCAAATTTTTTTCTGCTGCATAGCAGTGACAACCGACGTTCTTGTACCAAATCTCTGTACTGTGTTGTAAATGATTCCAGAGATAAACCGTATTAAAAACTGTGTTTGCACGCGGAGATTCACAAATCCATATCTAAATGCCATAGACAAATAATACTCCCATACCAAATCTTAGCACCGCATACCACAAATCATTCCTGAGATATCCTAAAATGAAAATTCAGACTATATGGGAGGTGCTACTCATAATGTTTTTAGTTTTTATGGGGGATGCCAGACACGATAGATTCATCCACTTGAAGAGAAATCTGTGGAAATAAGGAATAACAGCTAAACTCAAAAGTCGACTAAAAACCTGTTGCGTATTTTTCATTATAAAACCCAAAATATTGAAAGTTCTTAAATAATTATTGGAGTTTAATTAATAAAAAACTATGGAGACTGCTAAATTGCAAAAATTTTTTGAAAACTTTCAACATTTTGGGATTTATAATATAAAATACGCAGCAGGTTTTTATTCGACTTTTGAGTTTAGCTGTTATTCCTTATTGCCACAGAAATATCAATAAACTTCGTTCTTCATTTCAGACTTAGTGTAATATACCATATATATTCCACTTTGTGTCGAATATGTATAATAATTATAGAAACTAAATATTCTATATGTAGGTATATATGGAACACTCTAAATCTTGTTGAAGGGATATTTGGCTCGAAGTTATACACTTTATGTCAATAGAAATTAATTCACACATTCATCGAAGGTTTTACTATACATACATATTTCTATACGTAAATTTATACTACATTTTTGTATTTCTTATTTCAAAAATTTAATGCAAATGCACGTAATTTTTTTTTTTTAATAATGCTGATAGTGTGACATTGAAAAATATATTTTAATACAAAGTTTAGTTTAAGTTAAAAGTTCGCAATGAGATAATCAATTGATTAAATTCTTGCGAATTAAATTTTCAAACGTGGCGTTTAACTTTTATCAATTTAAAATAGAAAATAGTACATACTGTGTGACAAATTTTTCGCGCATGAATAATTAAGTACCAAATGAAAGAAGAAATATATGAGGAGTGAGATCGAAAAAATCTTAACATATATAAAATTCAATAATTTTTAAACGGTTGATCTTAGAGTTTTGATTTTTTTTTTATTTAATTGATAATATTTTACAAAATACAGAAAAATATAACTTTTATATTTCTAACCACTATTTATGAACTCGTGGATCTTTTTTGGTAAGCCTTCCATTAGAGATTTGATAGTTGTTTCAGACACCTTTTTGGAACAGTTTGCCCATCTCCTTTTAAAATCTTCGATATTTTGGGACACTTTTTTTGTGCTCTTTAAGTTTCTTTTTACAAGAGCCCAATATCTTTCCACTGGTCTTAGCACCGGACAATTTGGAGGATTGGCCTCTCTTGGTACAAAAACTATATTATTACTTTGGTACCACTCCAGAGCTTTCTTACTGTAGTGACATGATGTCAAATCGGGCCAAAAATATGTGGACACATTGTGCTCTTTTATGAAAGGAAGAAGTCTTTTTTTCAAACATTCTTTGATGTATATTTTATTTTATGTAGCCCACTGTAACAAATGACTTGCTTCTTTTGCAGCAACTGCATATAGCTTGCTATACCAGGAATTTTTTAGGAAATTTTGTCTGCTTTTGGATTCTAAATTATTCTTCGACAATTCCTCAAGCATCAGCAACATAAAAATTTTGACCCGGAAGCTGCGTAAAATCTGCCAGTGCATACGTTTCGTCGTCCATTATACAACATGAATATTTTTGTATGAAATTCGATTTTAATTTCCGAGCCCTACTTTTGGCGTCTAAATTTTTTGCAGCATTCCTGTCTGGAACTTTTAGGACTTTGTATGTTTTCAAACCAGCGTTGGCACCAAATAGTCAGAGCAATGGGCTAACCGGGCAGCTTTTCTACCAGATGTGTTTGGAGATCTTTTCAATATGCTTTCTATTTTCTTGGTTTTCCCAATATCATGTGGTCCTTTTTTTCTTCCCGAACCAGGTTTTCTATCGATGGTCAAATTCCCCTGAAATTGTGGCGGATTCCGAAACTGCCGTGTGATTTGCCCGTCTCTATATACATTGTTGTTGTGATGACTACATTTTTTCATTAACCTGTTTATATATAACTTCAAATAACGAAATTGACATGAACTTAAGTCATGACTTTGAAAATTAACCTCTAGATTTAATTTTCATAGTCTCCTAAAAAACTATCAGACCTTCAATTCTATTGCCAATTTTTTGTTGAACCAATTTGGATTTTTTTGAAAATTTTTAATAATTTTAAGACGTACTTCTTTTTCTTCACTCATTTTGATCAAACTCACAATAAATCAACATGTTTGTCACTAAAAATATCAACTGACATATTTTTCAAAGATAACTAGATCAAAGGAATTTTTAAATTTTACACCTAAAACAAAATTATTAGGTAAAACTTGTGTTAAGATTTTTTCAATCTCACTCCTTAGTAATTTAAATTGGTAATTTTTTTATAAGCTCTTGAAGTTCCCACACAAAAATAACGAAACTACAAAAAAGTAGAAATATTTGGCGAATTTTCGGGCATTTGGTTCAGTAGAATCCGCAAAAGATAAAGTATGTTCAGCAAAGTTTTAGAACAAGTTAATCTAAATAACTTTTTCGAAGGGAACATGATGAAATCCTTAACCACTTTTAAGATATTGACTATATACAATAAATAATAAAATTAAAAAAAAACTACAAAAATCTTTGATTACTATATACAGTAGCCACCTACTAAGTAAGTTATCAAAGTAAAAATGAAACATTAGCACGATGTGGTAAAAGTATGTTATCAAAAACTTCAATATCCGAAACGGTATTTCTCTTTGAGATGTCTTAACCCTTAAATACGCAATACGTCCGATTTCAATCCAAAACATAGTTTTTGTGATTCCGATTTACATGGTTGGCTACTGTAGTAACCTTTAGAGATTTTCTGGAAAATAAATTATAATATATATATATGTAATAATTTTTAAAAACAATTATTTGGTGTTATGCCATACCGCTTGGCACAAATTTTTTATCACGGCAATATATTTATTATACACTGTTTCAGTAGTATAAGGATAATTTTTAGGATAGCAGTACATATCGTCGTCGTTTAAGCGAAAATCACCAAGTCCAAATTAATTTTTTTAATTGGATCCGTTTTAATTAGCTTCTATAATTCGAATGACAAAATAAATTCGATCTTTGATGATACAGTTTAAACGCATACTAATGTGTGTATCAATCTGTTAACTTTTTAAGTTTTGTCAGTGTTCGTAGAGCACCATGCACTGTATAAACTAACTTCATCTCACCAATTAAAAAAATAGACTTGGTGAATTCTGCCAGAACGACGACGATATTATATGCATGTTGTTATTGTTTTCGTTTGCTTATTAAGTAATTTCGAAGTTAAAATGTGCCTTTTCACGATTTAAAAGCGTTTTAAAAGTTTAAGGTCGTCGTGGACGTTAATTTCAATTTTGGTGATTTAAGCAACAAAAACATGCTTTTTTTCAAAGAAATTTGAGCAAAGTTTGAGTGAAGACAATGCCGCAGGGGAAAAAACTAAGCGAATTTAAAAGAGGAAGAAAATAAAAAGCTGGGAGAAATCGCAAGAAAACTGCGAAGATCGCTTTGTGCAAAACCAAATAGAGAAGGCCATGGCAACAAACCAGTCTCAAGTCGTTCTAAAGTACTTTTCGACCGAACCGAGCGCAATATTAGGGAAAAAGTTTCAAATTTTATGAAAAGCTGTCTTGATGTCAAGCGTGAAATGAGCTTGGAAACTTTAAAATCTACCATTTGGAGAGCGATTAGATCCAGTCCAAATGGACCAAATGGTTTCAATTCATACTTACTCATAAGAAAAGAATCGAAGCTTTTTTCTAGACGAAATTTTTGGGGAGGATCATTTATAGTTTGAAGAGTATTTAAGGAAGAATATCACGGCATCCTTTCTGAAAATTTGTTATCCTTGGAGGTAATGAAGTGGTATTTCAACAGGATAACGCGATCGTTCACTTCAGCCGTAGCACGAAATTCTAGTTAGGCTCTCATAATAATACGTTAATGAGGCTAAAATATCTATCCTTAAAGTATGGCGAGAAATTCCAATAATTGCATTGGAAATATATAAGGAAAGCAAATAAATTATTAATTATGAAAAGGCACATTTTTACTTCTAAATTACTCAGCAAGCAAACGAAAACAATAACAACATACATATAATATGCAATATTTATAATGTACTGTTATCTTAACTAAGAGTTTAAACCATTTTACTTAAATTCAAAAATTGGCCTTGTACTATTGAAACGCAGTGTATAAAAATTCGAAAATAAAAAAACCTTATTTTCAGTTTGTGGTTCAAAATTTTTCGAGTTAAAAATCACTGTAACTATACGATAGTTGTCATTTCCTCATTCTCTGAATTGAATTTATAAAACATGTTATTTTCGGAAAAAAATAATTTGAAAAACAGTAAAACTTTCTTTCCATGAGACTTTTTTTCAGCCGATGCAAATATGCATCGAAATCCATTTAAGGCTTAAAAGCCAGCAATATATCTATAGTAAAACAAAATTTCTCCAAAAATCGTTCCCTCTATAAGCATTTTCTCTTCATATCACGAGCTCGACTTTCTACAAGATAGCTTTGTCAATAATCTTTGTACATTTAATACGTTATCTCTAAACATTAAAGTTTTTCTTCAAAATTTTAATGTGGAAGGACGTGCCTAATATGAAAAAAATGAAATATGCTCATAGAGTGCATGATGATGAACAATTTTCTCTGGCTTTTAAGGCATATGCAAGAAAAAAAAAATGTTTTATAAAATTTGTATCACAAAAAACTAAGTTAAAGGCTTATTATAATCTCCGAAAAAAAACGTACCAGTTCTTAAACAGAAACCAGAAGGGGTCTGAAATGGATATTAATGAGGCGGATACCTCTATACAATCTCCCATGTGTGAACTATTTAGGAAAATAGACGAGTACACCATTGCGGTGTCAAACGACGCTTGGACTAACCTAGATGACTATATAGTTTCACGGGCCTTGTGGCCAAGGTTAGATAAAAAGAGGACAAATGTCCTCTTAGTGCACAACAAATCTGCAGTACGTTTGCTCACAGGAGTCATAACTGGACATTGTGCTATTGCACCAATGCTTCAACGGTGGCGTATTCCAACGAGCGGACTGTGCAGAAATTGTCATGATGAAGAAGAGACAGAATCGATTCTTCACTTTCTATGTCAATGTCCAAGGCTGCAAATGAGCAGACTCCAATGTTTGGCGTCGCGCTTTTTCCGTTTTTGGGTGGGTTCATGTAAACAATCGCTCATAACTTTGCTAATTCTTATCCGATTTACGTCCGATTTGTTCTTAGTTTGAAAGGGGAAAAACAGTTCTTTCCGACCATGTATTGTTTATTTTCATGAGTTGAAAACTGACGAGGCTGCAGTTGAAAGTAGTTGCGATTTTTCCATTTTTTAATCATTTTTTCGGGTTGGACGATGTTTTTACGATATTGTCCGATCTTGGAGATTTTTTGCGACAAAACACTTTCAAAGTAAATTTAATGCGTATCGAATGACCAAAAACGTTTTTTGACCATAAAACGAGATTTTGGGGGTGTATGGGAAATTTTCGCCATACCATTTTTCTTAGCATAACTAGACCTACAATTTGTGCTAGGTCTCCATAAAAGTTAGTATAATCTCTACAAAAAGAACAAAATAATATCTATGAAAAAAATACTGAAACTTTACCTATTTTGTTTCCAATTGTATTTTTAAATTTATAATTGTTTAGAATAATTGCTAATAACAACAGCAAAATAAAACAAAACATTTTCTAATTATGTACGTCTAAATTATTTGCCAAAATTACACACAAAGAAAAGTGTCGCCGGAATTCGTGTAAAATACACAAAATTTCTATACTCGTGTATAAGTATTTTTCACATAATTGTTTATAGTTTGCCACTCTCCTGCTCTTTGTGTCTTTAGAAATGGTAATTATAGTTGCTATTGTATAAGACATACTTTTAATTATAATTAGTTTTGCTTTAAATTGATTCGTAACTAATAGAAATTCATGCGCAATTTAATTTTTTTTTTAGCTGCAATTGTAAATATCTCGTGGCGTGTTTTTCATTATTCTATATTTACTTAACAATTGATTTTTTAAAGTACTTATAATAGTTTAAGAAGTTTACACCTACAAATTGTATAACGAGCCAGTTTCACTTTCTCTACTATCTACCTACAATGTATCATGAATGACGCTTTCGTGTCGAAAAATCAAATGTCTGATGTTTTTTTTTTGTTTTTGTTCATAAAATAATCATGAAAATTGCAAATGTGTATTGACTTTCTCGTAATAGATAATGCGACGTTTATGGAAATCATTGAAAAAAATAGCTTTCTTTTATACTAGAAATTCTGAGAATTACCCTATAATCATAGAAATGCCTCACGTGTTCTACTCAAAAAGTATGATACGTACTTTCTGGCATAAAAAGTGTTATCAATCGAAAACTAAGTAAACGCTTTATAAGCTTTTCTGTATTACTTGCGAGTAGCTCTGAATTTAATTCAACAAATAAATATGTGTACCTACTTGTATACTATGTACTAGGAAGTAGTCTCTTGTGCAGGTGTTGGAAACAAAGTTACAAACTATTCTTTCTTTTTTAGTATTTAAATAAAAAACTATTTTGTAATGCTGATATTGAAATAATTACATACTTTGTTACAACATCTAACTGATATATCACTGATATATCTTCTCAGCAGCTCAAACAAAACACAAAAAAGAAAGTAACTGAGTCCATCAATATGGCCACCACTGTCACACCTCAACAACCGTCTGCAAAATTCATGCAATGCTTACAATTTGCTGCTGTGAAACATCGCAATCAACGGCGCTTGGATGCACAAAGTACACCGTATATAAACCATCCTATTAATGTAGCCACTATACTCTCCGTTGAGGGTCATGTCATGGATGAAGATGTGTTAATGGCTGCACTATTGCACGATACCGTTGAGGATACTGATGCTACATTTGCTGAAATTGAAGATCTTTTCGGTTTGGATATTTGCGCCATTGTTCGTGAAGTGACCGATGACAAATCACTGGGGAAACAAGAACGCAAGTGTTTGCAAATTGAGCATGCTGCTAATTCCAGCCATAAAGCAAAACTTGTTAAATTAGCAGATAAATTAGACAATCTGCGTGATTTACAACGAAATACCCCAAATGGTTGGACAGAAGAACGGCGTGACCAGTATTTTATATGGGCTAAAAAGGTTGTAGATAATTTACGCGGTACTAATGAACAATTAGAAAAATTGTTGGATGAGATTTTCAAGCAGCAAAAATTAATTTAAATTTTGAATGTAATGTTTTTTTTTTATCTTTTTCATTAATTTTAATAATAAATAAAATGAAGACTTGAAGATTTTTAAAATGACCTGATGTTGATCTAAACGATATTGAAAAATGTGTTTGCCTTCTTGTCAATTTTCTAAAGACAATAACTTGGTCATGAATGATTAAGCTGATAAATCCTTTGCTCTTCGATATATTAATAACAGAATTTTCTATCTTATGACTTCTTATGAAAAGAAAACTGTATGATTTGGTTAAATATCAAAAAGAGTAAAAGTTTTTTATTCCAACTTATTCACTCGGATATACGTTTGCCTGTGGATTCTCTTATATACAAAAAACATTTTTGTTCACCTTGACCGTAATAGCAATTCGCAGCCTTACTCTCAGTAGTCCAACCCAGCATAGCATAGATGGGCACTTTGCAGTACCAGTAAAATTGCAGTAAAAATAAATTTTTACTGATATTGCCATTTAAAATGCATTACCAGTAAATTTTTACTGATTACTGGCAAAAATTGCAGTAATCAGTAAATTTTTACTGATTACTGTAAATTCAATGCAGTCTCACTAGAGGAAATAAATGGTTTAAGTACCTAATAAATATTTTTAGTTCGAAGTTTTGACATAGCTTATCTTCTTTTTCTCTGTTAAATAGCAAAAGAACGTATTACAAAGTCATCACCTCATAACTGTAAATTATCACCTCGTTATATGAAGAAGCAGTGAGAAATCATACGATGCACTAAAAAAACAGTGAAATAAATATGTATTATACCCTGCACATTTGTGTCGTTGTTTGTAACACGTAAAAGGAGTCCAGATACATCACACGTTATTTTTATATAAATGTTCAGCTACTTTAGGAAAAGCGATTTACCCATGTCCGTCCGCCTGCCGAATGTAATAAGTGTACTTTAAATTACGAAGGATGAATAATTCGCCAACAAGTTGCAGGGTATCAAATTATCAGGTTCACTTGACTATAGCTCTTTTTTTTGTGATATAGTGGGCGCCCGGTATTCTTAAGTTCAGAAATCTTAATTGTCTAGAATTTTTATGTAAAATATTAAGATTAGATTTAAGTTTTCTGTTAGTATTCAACTTCATAAAATCTTAAGATTTGACTAAGTTTTCTGAGTAGGTTTGGAATAAATTTCTGTATGATTATTCTTCTTAATTTTATTGCTTTTACCTAATAAAATGCTACTGTGTACAATATATGTATTTCTAAAATGTTTTACGCCTATAATTATTTAAAACAACTATCAAACTTTGAAAAATAATTTAACGAATTCTTGTAAAAAAGTTAATTTTAAAAATCGTCCAGAAATCTTAAGAATTTGGAATACATTTTTGAAAGAAGAGAAATTAATCGTATTTTTTTTTTTTAAATGATTTATTTAATTTAGTGCATTGATTTTTGACTACCAGTAAGTATTTTTTAAATTTTTTCAGTAATCAGTAAAAATTTACAGATAATGCATATGAAATTTCATTATCACTAAAAATTTACTGATTACTGCTATTTGTAATGCACTTAATATATACTGCAGCGTGCCCATGTATGCTACTGAGCTACTCCGACCACTAGTGTAAATTAAAATGCACCGAGCCTCTATACACAAAAAAATCATTGTTGTTGTACACCTCTGAAAATGAATCTCGGTTTATTTTATGATGATTCCCAAAATATTTCAGCTCGATTATCATTGGTGAGTTGGACCCTCTTGAAAGAAACCTCTAAAAATCAACTTTTGCACAGGAAAATTTTTTGGTAGTCTACTTTTGGTCAATTAAAAGTTCACAAAAAACAGATACCGTAAAATTCCAGGGTTCTGCATAATTTTTTTTTTTAATTTGCTAGCACTCTCGATATAATGAGATTTTTCTTGAAATTTTAGCAATTCTTTTCATTCGATTTCTATGAAAATTAATTATAACTAAGTATAGAGTGATGAAATTTAAAAGCAAATAAATTAATTAATTAGCTATGGAAACGAATAGCAGCATGCCACACCTTTCTAGCAATCGAAGATTGAGCACCAAGTAACGGAATTATTTTAATTTTCATAGAAATCGAATGAAAGATATCGCAAAAATGTCAAGAAAAATCTCATTATCTTGAGTCTAGAATATTTTGGAAATCATCATAAAATAACCGCAGCTTTTTTTTTTCAAGGATGTCCAACAACATTTTTTCTTAAGGCACTTAATAGTGTACATAATACATGTAAACGAATACATGTACACATTTTTACGGTAGCAATATCAATTCATTAACTTATAAAAAAAACCAAACTACAAAAGTTATAATGTAAAATTGATAAGTTTTTAATTGAAAATACATAGCCGGCAAACTTATTTTTATTTCTTTTATTTCAACAGCATTTTGTAATTGAACAGACCATCACATATTTACTGTACATACTTATTTATTTATTTATATACACAGCAACTTGAAACTTGGCTATATACATAAGCATATATATATTACGGATCGCCGATCGTATGATCGCTCTGGTGAATGACGTGTACGTCGCTGAGTCAAAGAAAATAAATTGTATGGCACACACCGACATACCTATATGTATGTATATTTCCACATGCCGCGTATTATCAAAAGATACATTCGTTTGTATCTGGCTGTGTGTGAGTGTATCTCCGTGCTATTTCTTGTGATGCAGTTAAATATTTTGTATTTTTCATTTTGTTGGCAAAAAATATTTTTTAAATTTATTTTCTTTTATTTATTTCATACATTTTTTAAAATGTTTTAAAATTTGTTTATTTCTTTTAACTTATTTTGTCTTCGGTGAGTATTTTTAATCCAGTAATGACATTGTTTCTTAAAAGTTAGAAATGCTGAATCATCTTCTATGTAAGATGCCACCAATTATCAATATACTAGCCTTTATGGATAAACACATTATCATCCTTGTATCCTTGAAATGCGAAGAACAATGAGAAGATTTCAAAAACAGAAATTTGAAAATTTAAAACAAAGCATAATTTCAATAATACCAGTAAAGAACTTCAAATATCAGTAAACTTTATTTGCACAATCTCAAATTTGATGAATTATTGGTAGGGCTGTGGAATTAATCGTTTATTTCAAGAGTCATGATTAATCAATTATTCGATTAATCAAGATTTTGATTAATATCAAAAAACAAGTTATTCGATTAATCAGAATTCTGATTAGTAAACATTGAAATTATTCCATTAATCAATATTTTGATTTATTGATTTAAACCGGCGTCAATGATCATGGGTGTATTAAACCCGAGCTTTTCAGTGGTTTTAGTCTAATTTTGTTGATCTTATCTCTTTGTTTCAAAATATATGCCCTAAAATATCTCAACCAATTTTGGACAGGGGGGGCGGTCTCCCGTTGGCAGAGGATGTCCCATATATATATTGATCAATATATGTAAAAAAAAAAAACAAAATTTTGTAATCTTGTATAGTTCATAAAAGAACTGATATTAATTGTCATGTTTTCATTGACCAATTTATCTAAAAAGAATCACGAACTGTTTTCGATCTCTGGACTGGTGAGCCCCCTTAAAGCATTTTGCTTGACTATTATGAATATACATGTATTTACAGGTAGGTAAATATATTCGTATTTTAAATGTGTATATTTGTGCGACGTCAGCAATATTTTATAGTCTGTTGCCTGGGGATTTTGTTTTTTTTTTTTTTTGCAATGCCTATTATTTTTGCAATCATGTGTTACGTCAGATAATATGCGTGCCATGAGATCGTCGTCGTTGTCGGCTATCGATGTTCTATATTTATTATTCCATTTAAGAGAGCAAGAGAAAGCATGTATGTACAAGAGACCAGAAAGAATTTTTCTAAATACTACAGCTCATGTATATTTTGAGCAATGTGTTTAACCGGTTTCGATTAGTTTTTAACCGGTTTTCATTTACAAAATTACAAAATTCCACTGTTTTCATCACTCTATTTATACATATGTTAACTCTCTCTCTTTTGCACATTGGCCACATGAGCTCAATTCAAACTTGAACTTCATTCTTGATTATTTGGCAAATAAGAATTAAATCTGGTTTACAAAAGCAAAACCTAGTATTAATAAAGACAAATATTTAACATTTTTGGAATAAATGTTATGGTAAATTAAAGAATGTTGCTTAATTTCAATTAAAGAAAGAAATTTGCTCTAACACATTTTATGGAGCGGAAAACAGAATCACGCCATGTTTGACCTTCATATATTTTGATATTTATATAAATTTTGGCATACATTAGATTAGAGTCAAAACGTTTTTGTTTTGTTGGTTGTTGGTATTTGTCCCCTTTGATTGTTTAATTGCTCAAACTGAACAATGTTTATGTTATTAAATATTTGTTATTATAAGTTTATATAAATTCTTGCAATGATCGTTTTTAAATAATCTATAATTTTAAATGAATTAAGTAGTTGTTTTAATAATACTTCCTTTTTTCTGCTATATTATATCAGTTAAATATTTGCAGAAATGTTATCTAACCTTGAAACATGCTCTTTATCATGCCTTCATGTACCGATTAAAGTTTTGGATTTCAATATAGAAAATAAATTATAACAAAAAATGTTTTTACCACGTACCTGCATACGTTATTGTATTAGACTTAGTACTGGTTGACTCTGGGCATACTCTCTCGAAAAAGAAAGAATAAAAGGCAGAGGAAGAGAGAGTAATTTTTTTCGTATCAACGCGCATGCTTTTATTAAAATCTCTCTTTTTGTTTGCAAAAGAGCAGATACTTGGCTATTTAACACAATCCTCAAAAGTGGAACAAATAACGAGTTGGCATAAAAACAAAAGACAAACAAACAACAATTTTAAATGCAAATGATAAATAGATAATTTCAACGGTAAAACAAGAAATAAATTTATGGTAAATGACTCAAAACAGCTGATTATTGTTGTTAGGTGAACTTGGTATTTGGCGTGACTCATTAGAGAGGAGAGGGTATTCTTCAAAAACTATTAACGACGAAACGTCATGCAATACTCGTTCATAGTACAATTTTTTATGTACATACATATATCTAAAATGTGCTAAGTAGTTAAGAGAGCGACAAGCGGCCGAAGAAGAGATCGGTTTCTCTCCTGACTTTAAAGCAGCTGCTAGTAAATTTTATACTCTCTTATTTTTAATAAATGTGTATTTTCAAAGCGAACAGTTTTCTATATTTTTAATTTTTACTCTGCACTAGTGCAAATCATTCGTGAAACCTTTGTTGAATTGTTTAAACGTGTACAAACATTGTGTAGTGTTCCCATTGGCGCTGGTACTGATGGTGATGTTGGTGATCTTTTCTTTGCCTAAAATTTCTTTTGACGTCATCAATTTAAATTAACTGTATTCTTTTTTGCGTTTATAATAAAACAAACAAAAAACAATACTCGAGAAAAAGACGACTTTGTTGTAATTTCTTCTACGCAGTATTATTAATTTAAATATCACGTCACGTGTTTTGTTTGCGCTTTCCTCTTCTGCATTTATTGAAAGCAATTGATTGCAATTAATCAATTGAAAAAAATTAAGCTATTTTGAAAGCAATTCTACTACAGTGCCCAGCGAACAGTGAAGGAAGTGAATTTAGTCAAACAAGAAAAGAGGTAAAATTGAAATTATACATGTATGGGATTGATAAATCGGATTGTCGATAGTAAATTTAAATAAAAAAAAAATAATTGTTTCTTACTAAGTATAATATATATTCAAAAATAATGTGTTGCTACTACATAGATTTTACTTAATTTGTACGTTATATGTATATTATAGTATAATATACGAACGTGTTATATAGTCAATTTTTGAACTTCAACAATGTCAAGTATGGCTATTTAATTTGATATACTACATGTTTGCATAAATGATAATATTTGTGTTAAAAAAAAAAAACCTTAATAAATTGTTGGGTATAGCCATTTAAAAATATAGCAAACGTTATTTGCTCCAATGGACTAAAACAATTAAGGGGTTATTATCTTATTTTCATTTGTATTTTTATTTCCTGAGCTATTAGACTTTGATGTTACCTTTTGACTACCTACCTTAATAGCGCCATAACTCAAAGTTTTTTTAAATTCATATATGTGCTTTCTTTCTCATTATTGCAGATCATTTCTATTGAAGCCCAAACGTAGAAGTTGAAATTAATTGAAGAAACTCAAAACGTTAAAAAGATAAAAGGAAGCAATATAAACACATAGAGAAATAGCTGAACTACAGAAGTAGAAAGATAAGAGAATCTCCCAAACAAAGTACACAAGGAAATCTGTGACGTTTCATCATCATAGCAAATCAATTGAATTCAAATTGGACGACGCGCCAAATTCAGCTTTATTTTATTTATTTATTATTTTTATATACAATTATCGTCATTGTTGTGGCAAATTGAAAGCACGCGTCGCATTCCAATTAACATTAATTCATATTCATTAAAAGCAGAATTTTTATAAGAAGAGGAACCACTGCAGCCACACCGAGCAAGCAACCAACGAAGTAATAAACATAAATTCAACGTCTATTCTCTGTTGATTTGATTATAATACTTTGAAGAAACGTTCTGCAAGTGCTGCTGCTATGGCATCTTCATCGATACTCGCCAATAATCCAATAACAACGCATTCTTCGTCTTCGACTCTTAAAGTAGCGGCAACAAGTTCAGCGCCGACGACTGCAACTTCTTCTTCTACGACTTCAACACGAAAAAGGACATACGAAACGGCTATCTCAATGCCAGCTGCTGCTGCTGCTGCCGTGACCGTTGGTACAACAACTGCAACTTTAATTTCGATTCCACCAACTTCAGTGGAGCAACAGTCGTCTTCAATGAAGCCTGATGATTTAATCAATGTCATCGTTGATGGTTCACAAACGGCAACTACACTCAAAGATTACACACGCACAATATCACAATGTGAAGTTGACGATGATGGTCCTGCCGCTCTTGCTGCTGGTACTTCAAATGATTTTTCATCTACTGCCGCTGGCGTTAGCTCCAACGTTGGTGATGATGGAGCTGGAAGTGCTGGAATCAGTCCATTGAAAAAGAAATATGTATCACCACAAATGCCATTAACAATGAATAGTGGTGCATCAGATTTTATGGTGAGTTATAAATGTACAAACAAATGTGTCCACATTATTCGAAATTAATTGATTCTATAGAAACACGATTTCTGAGAAAATTAATACATACATACATACCTACTTATATAAAAAATTTTATACCAAGAAAGTACAAAAATAATAAAAATACTCAAACAAAATAATCATCATCATCACTAGTATTGTGTGAAAATATATGACAATAAAACTGAAATCATATCAATATGAAATCAAATAAAAATTGCCACATGCGCAAAATTTTAAAGGGGAAATGGAAACAAAAAACAAATCAGTAATCAAAAATTTATTTGCTGCGTTTTCAGTTGCTAATTGCATTGTGTAATTTATCAGTCAAGCCCTTTTAAATATCACTATCAACTAAACCGTGAAATTCTTCTTTGTATATTTGCTTATTTACGTATGGATTTAAAAAGTATCGATTTTCATCATAACAAATTTAATCCTTTATATTTTGATATTCAATCCATAAAGGAGTATGTATAATGTTGACATGCGCCAAAGCCGATACACAGGCCTGTTCCAATGCCAACTGCAATCTTATCAATAGAAAACTATTATGTGTATGTGCAATGTACATTTGTCGATGAAAATATCGCGTGATTCATTAATGCTATTGTTTTTACTTTCATTTGAAAATCACGTATTTGAACTTTCCGTGCAAAAGTTTAATTCTATATTATATGCTCTACTCTATGTACGTGCGAATACTTGGTTTTATTGATAAACTGATGTGTCTATTACAATTGAAAAAAAAAAACAAAGCACTTTCTGCGAATCTGTGGCAAAGGTTCTTCCGGCACTCGATTTTTTTTTTTTTGTTAGCAGGAAAAATGTAGTTACGATAGCAAGAAAAAGGTATATGTAGGTATGTATTTTGTAAACAAAATAATTATTAATAATTTAAATATAGGTACAAATATATTAAACTTCAAATAAAAGTGTTCGACCGAACTCTTGGGTGTTGGTAGCTATTTCTGCACAGCATCACATGTTCGAGTTTGATTCGATATTATCTTTAAAATGATCAAAGCACCATTAAATCATTTTTTTGATTTCAAATTGTTTTATTATAGGTCCATTTATTTTCTCAAAAATTTTAATAAGTCGAATTTCAAAAGGCTCCAAAAATATTAGTGCATTAGAGGCTTTTCACACGAGTGCAATCATGAACGCTTATCTGAAAAAGAGAGGTCGAAAAAAAGGTACATAGTAATAAAGAGTTAAGAGAGTTGCGCCGAAAATTCAAAAATAAAATAAAAAACAAATTATACCGCATTTGTTTTGTATTTTTCGCAGGAAAAAGAACTTGTCGTGAAGACATAAGAAAAAGTGACGAAAAAATGTGAAAATTCCCCATTTTACCTTTCATTTTTGATAGCAATTATTGAATTTCGAACATAGAATTTCTGGGATGAATGACTTGTGCTTTACCCTCTGAGTTAGAAACATCTTTCGGCTGGTAAGTGTAGAAATTGGTTTTAGAGCAAAAAAAGGTTGTTGATTTGTTTGGCATTGCCATTAAAATAACATTAAATCATTCAATTCCATGTTCATTTCCAAATAAATTCATACATCTCTGTCGACGATGTTCTATTAATAGCCTATAAAAAATCACAAATGAATTATGACTTTTAGTTAAATTAACAATTAATTTTACAGAAGAAATGCTCTTTTCTAGTATGATATATTGATTTCGCTGAGCCCTCGAAAATATTCATTTCTACAGTTATAGTTTACATTTGAGTTGAGTTTATATACTACACTAAAATTCTCTTCTTGATAAAATTTTAAAATGAGAGTATCATATCATCTATGATGTATGAATATAAATAAATGTTACTGGATAGAACAACTCAGTTGTGGATTACAACTCACAGTGTGGACATCAGTGAAAAAAGATTATAATATCTTTGTGATATCAAATAGTGATGACACTCGCGACGATAGTTGTGATCAAACACTGGTGATAGTAGTAAAGTAATAAAAAAAAGTGAAAAGTGTTTTTAAAAACCAAAACAAATCATTTAAAATTTTGAGATTTTAATTCCAATACTATTTCTTATAACGTACATACCGTTGACTTAATTTGCTAAGGCTCTAACATCAAATTTTTCAATATCGAGTTTTTTATGGGTTGTGATAAGGAGTGTCCACTTTTCATCTGTGCCGAAAATTTTAGAGACCTACACCGAAAACTTACGATCTTTTCTATTAGGTTAAATTACACATTCTCGAAACAGTATTCCAAATACAAAAATTTTTTTTGCTTCTCCTGTAAAATTTGAAAAATTGGTGTAAGGGTTTTAGTAAATTAAGGCGATATATTCGCCAAGTGAAAGAAAATGTTTTTTAACACTTAAATTGACGTAAAATGATCGTACATTAAAATATGTTTGATTTGTGAGTAAGTGTGGATTCTCTCAATGGAATACAATTTATGTGTCAATATGAGAGGCGCACAAAATAAATTGACTAAAGCGGGATGCTGTATATTAATATTTATACTGTTTGCATATCCCACATTGATAACCATACCGTCACTATCAAGAAACGCTCTCTTATAAGTTACAGTTATAAACATCTAAAGATTTATGCAAGCCATGAGCTACAGAAGTAGACGTGAATCAGAAACATCGACGGTATGGTAATTAATGTGCGATAAAGTATAAAAAAGTATATGTGTGCCTTCACTCGCTTCATATGATCTAAGAAAGTTGAGTCGTCAAAACATTTACATATATGAATATTAGGGTGTAGCAAAAATGTGAGAATATTACAAAAGAGCATTGGCTATGGCTATAACCTTTGCAGAATGATCCCGTAATCACGAATTAATCAAAGAAACGGATTTTAAATGACGGTAACCACTGCCAGTATGACAAAAAAGATTTTTTTGGAAGCAAGTATGAATAAATCGTCGATTTTCTAATATTTGATAAGGAAAATATAAAAAGTACCCTATACCATAGTGAAATAAATAAAGTGAAATAAATAGAAGTGACGCCCTCTTTTCTGTTCACTGACGTGTGCCAAATTTGAAAATTATTCTCTGACTTCTCCCAAAAAATTTGATATTTCAGAAGTAAATATAAATAAATATTAACCCATTGGTACTAGCACAATATATAAACAAAATAGAAAAATTTGAAAAGCCAAAAAAATTTTTAGATATTGATGAACGAGATCTTCGAAGGCGTTTGTAACAACCATGTGCATAACATGAACCAAGGATTTAACCCAAAACTTAAACTTAACAAACGAAAGGTTTATTGTTTTTTGATACTTTTATTTCATTTATTTATTTGTGTACAGCTGACGAAAATGGGTTAAGAGAGTTTTCTCTCATAAACAAAATTATTTGTCAAAATTTATTGAGCGAATATATGTCATAATTGTCAAATCTCAGAAGACCTGAGAATATTTCAGATTACTTTCTGCTATCTGGCATACTGTATACTGTGCCCTATACGAATTCAAAAGTAAATAAAATTCCCTAAATTTTGAGCCATTCAAATTGTTTAAGTGGTTCTCTCGCAATACCAATTCACACTTTGAAAATTTAGATTTTTTTCAATTTTTGAATTTAAATTTTTCTCTGATAACAATACTTTTGTAGCTGATGATGGGAATGGTTGATTGCTGCCAAATTTTTTTCAATCTTTGTCGGAATAGATTTGATAATTTCATTCAAATCTAATTTCATTCATACTTCCCACCAAAAAGTCTTTTTTGTCATACTGGCAGTGGTTAAAGTCATTCAAAAACCGTTTCTTTAGTTACTTCGTCATCATGGGATAATTCTGCAAAGGTTATGGCCATACCCAATGTTTTTTTTTTTCGAAAAATACTACACCCTAATGAATATTCATATATATATATGGGAATATAGATAAAAAATCACGCCACAACTTTTTCATCTCTCGTTTGTGTATAATTTATTTAATGAAAGTGTCTAATGTAATTCAAAGAAGAATATCTAAACATAAACATTCGGAAAGTTTGTAAATATCTTTTATATACATATACTTGCAATAAAAAAAGGTGGAGGAGGAACAATTACCTAATTCCTTGTCCCGTTCGCCCAAAAAGATAATACACATTTGCATTTTTGTTTCTTTTCAATTGACACCAAAGCGGAAGTGATCAATTCAGAGCGTAGGTATACAAGTTTTCAGATATCACTAGCTTGATAATCCAAAAATAGAAAATACGTAGCAGTTAAAATTGCAGTTGCAAAAATAATTTTTATCCCAATGTTTAAAAAGTTAATTTAAATAAAAACAAAAATAAAACCATAGAGCGAGAAATAAAATCACTTTGCAAATTGAACCCGACAAATGAAAAAATATATACATAAAATAAAACAAATCAAGGCAATTTGTGAAATTGTTGTTTATAAACAAAATAAAAAACATTTGATTTATTGCATCAAGCTTAAAATATTTGCGATTAACATATATTTGAGAAATTATACACACACTCATATCAAAATCAACTATCAAAATGACAACAACCACAACAACGACGGCGACGTTGATACCAAAAACGCTACCACTTCACATGGATTTTAAAGAATTTGTAATTTTCCTTTACATACATTTACAAAAAAGAAAAAAAGAACAATTAGTTATCAAAAATAGACAGTGAATTTTTCTTCTTTAACTTTTCAGACTATCTGCAAACCAGCACCATTTTCCACCGATGAAGAGGCTATACGTGAACGTGACCGTTGCGATTATGCTTACAAAATAACCTACCAAATGGCACGTTCCGGTCAATCGAACCGGCGAGTACGCGTCTATGCTGATGGTATATATGATTTATTCCATCAAGGGCACGCCAGGCAGCTGATGCAGGCAAAGAACATATTTCCAAATGTGTATCTAATTGTTGGTGTATGCAATGATAAGCTGACACACACGATGAAAGGACGCACAGTGATGAATGACTTTGAACGCTATGAGGGTGTGCGCCATTGTCGTTATGTCGATGAGGTAAGCCAATTTAAAATAGCATTCGAATATTATGTATGCATAAATATTACGTAATGTAAATTCTAAAAGAAAACAGTTTTTGAATTTGACCAAACATTCAATTATTCATATGTTCATCACTCAACAGATTGTTGGCGACGCACCATGGACTTTAAGTGATGAATTTATTGCCGATAACAAAATTGATTTTGTTGCTCACGACGACATTCCATACACCGGTCAAGGTGTCGATGACATCTATGGGCCACTAAAGGCTAGAGGCATGTTTGTTGCTACTGAACGCACAGAAGGTAATAAATATTGTTTAGAATTTTTTAAAATTTTATTTACTGATAAATTTTTGCTTGCAGGTGTTTCTACTTCAGATATTGTTGCACGTATCGTCAAGGACTATGATTTGTATGTACGCCGCAATTTGGCGCGTGGCTATTCGGCTAAAGAACTTAATGTATCATTCCTGTCCGAAAAGAAATTCCGTTTGCAAAATAAAATGGATGAACTTAAAGACCGCGGCCGTCGTGAATTAACCAAAGTCAAGGGTGACATCATTACAAAATGGGAAGAAAAATCACGCGAATTTATTGACGCTTTCCTCTTGTTGTTCGGACGTGAACGCTTAAATCATTTGTGGAATGAATCGAAAGGTAAACTTATACAAGCGCTGAGTCCACCTGGTAGCCCAAGCGGTTCGGTAAATGGTGATTATGAAGATTACGATGATGATGACGACGACGATGATGACTATGCAGATTTACCACCAGAAGCCAGCATTCATATGGAGCATTCACCGCGCGGTAGACGTTCATATCATCGTCGTGTAATTGCTGATAGTCCAACATTGGGCGGCAGAGCGTCTGCTTCGGCGAGTGCAGCACATTCACAGGAAGACGACGATGATGATGTTGAATATGAACGTAGGAGTAATTAGATAAAAGAGAGATAGAAGTGTATGTAATGCCAAAAAGAAAAAAACAACAACAGCTACAATTACAACTACGAGGCAGTTAACTGCGTTTTAAAATGCGCTTAGTTAAAAATAGTTGTTAATATAATATAATTATTAATTAAGTGCTAATTAATTCTATAATATAATATTTATCTCTACTCTACGTACATCTATGTACATCTCTCAATCTATCTATCACATCCTGCTATTAGTAATCGATGAATCTGTCATCAATTCTATTAGATTAGTCCACTTTACTTTTAGTGTACGTGTACGTAGTTCAATATTTTTGGTAGTTTAATTTGCATTATATAATTTAGTGTATTTATAAAACAAAAAAAAGATTCAGTTCCATCAACAATTAAACAAGAAACACGTTGTTTATGAAATATGTAATATCAAAATGAAATACTAGGAAAACGAAGGAAGGAAGGCTCTACGAGATTTCAGTATGATAAGGCAAACCATAAATTCACATTGCTTTTCATATTAAAGCAATTATTAATCAGCCAATCGTCGCACTAAATAGATATCGATGGTTGTGTAAGAGCGCCAAAAAGAAATGTAAAGAGTTATTCTTTATTTTTGAAGCTATGTATTTAAGTTTTAAATATTTTTGTATCATTCTATTAGTTTTTAATGACTGATTTCTTGTTACTATTATTTTTTTTTTTTCGTATTTATAACTACGATTACAAAATCACACACACATTATTTTCTTTTCATTTCATTTATAATTGAAAGAAATTTTATTAAAATTGTAAAATTTTGAAAGCCTTAAAAGGTGTGTAATAATTTTTAAAAAATTGATGATAATAATTTACTAAAAATAAACTATCCCGCCTTATGCAAGAAAATTTTAAGTAAAAACTCATGCGCTTGGCATGTGAAAATTGAAGATGTTTAACTACATACACCTACATAAAAAATATTATTTATTAATTTATTATGAATTTTTGAAATTGAATTAAATTTTTACACAAGTAATTTGTTGTATTGTATTTGCAATTTGCGAAATCAAAAGTAAAATAATTTTTATTATTTTAAAATTACACGCATACACACAGACACAAAAATTATTCATGAATGTATGAATATTGATGAAGAAAAAGAGAAAATAAAAGACAATTGCTTAGATTTATTAAATATTAAAGTTATTGCATTTTTAGCTTAAAGCAGAAATGCTTGAAACTGATATTGGAGACAAATTATTTAACTATTTCATTGGTCTCGAAACTGTGATCTAATGAGCAATATTCTTGGCATGGAATCAAATTATTTGTCCCTGTAGAAGGCGGCCCCAAACGCTTAATCAACGAGTGAAGCAAAATATTACGTAAAATTCAAATCATCAAACACAATAGATAAGAGAAATAAGGTATAGCTCAAATCCGATGAAGCGACTCCAAACTCGTTGAAATGAATTTTTTATTTTTAAGCTTAATTAAAGCTGCTTTTAAACAATTGTTGGAGATTCCGTGGGTAATTTATTATCATTTCATGTCAAAAATAAAACTTCAATGACAATTCATGCATTTTGCAAATGTTTTATTTAGGTTATTTTGGTGTATAATAGTATATAATTCATACGCGAGTATGTTATTGACGTATTAATGATTTTTTAAATCAAAAAGTACTTTTGCTTTGCACAATATCAATTAAAAAATTAGCAGAAAAAAATTCCGTTGTTAATTTTATTAAAACCAATTTTAATTAAAAATCAAATCAAATTAAATCATATTTGTGAATAGTATATATAAGAAAAAAGAATAATAAATTTAATGCATGCGGTTGTATAGAAATTACACGTTATTTGCTGCTGTATTCATTTTAACAAAAACCTTACAAAATTTTTCAAGAATAATCAATTTCAATGTAAGCAGTCATTTCATGCTATTGTTGAAGGTTTGTGAATTTAACTAACGCGACAACAGCCCAACAAAGTTACGTATTCAGTAAAATCGGTGATTGTTTCAGTGAGTGAAATATAGCAATTTATTGAAATTGTTGTTTATACAACTGCTAAATTAGTGATTTCATTTATGCAACCGCTTGTAATAAATCAATTTTAAAGCCAAAAAATTTACAATCAAATTGTTTTTAAGGCGTAATTCTGCTTAGTTTCCATTATTTGCCATTGTAATTAATGCCAGTAGAGAAAAGTGGAAGCATTTTCTTCGACTTTTTATTTCCTTTCTTATTTCCACCACCATTTTCATTCCCTCCTTTTGTGTTTTGTTGTTTCTTTTGTGAAATAGCAATGGCCAAGACATCACCTAATTCGGTACGTATTGTTGAAGATGCTGTTGGTGCAGCATCACTATCGTATGCATTAGCCGTTATCATATCAATTGAATCACATTCACTGGAACGATCTGATGCAGCACGATTATTAATGTGATTTGCTACGCTAGCATTATGGCGTCCCCAAATCGATAATTCCGCGTAGCTGTTTGTCGACGTTATTGTTGCTGGTGGTGGTGAAGCCAATTCAGGCCAAAGTTCCTGACCGCACATTTGTGGTGATTCACCAACAACGGCTACTGTTGAGTAGGTAGCCACATGACGTTTGGGGGTGGCGATTGCACCAGTTTTTGTTGCTGCTAGTGGTTGAAATTCAACTGCGTTGTCAAGTGCGTCAGTAGTGGCGCTAAGTAAAGGTTCTTCAAAGCCACACTATAAAAAGAAAGAAGAATGGCGTTATTATTAGATATTTGTGTTGCCATGAGTTTTCAATTACCGTGGGAAATTCATACGAAGAGTTGAGATTAAGATTTGCAGTGCTCGCAATCAATTTGCCCATTTGACGATCGTTTATTTCGTTGATTTGCTTCTCACGTTTACGCTCCTCACGTTCGCGACGTTGACGTTCATTCTTGCGGAAGAGTATATCATCTGGAAGCAAGTACATTTTATGTTATGCAATATGTATCTATGTTAGGCAAAACCATCATTTACCTTTAAAAAGTTGCAATATGCCGCCAGTTATAATTGGTGGCTGCAGGTCGACTTCGACCACTGCAAATTGACAAGTCAAGGGAAGATGACCGAGGCAAGTAAATTTGCGGCGATGATTCTCATCCATGGAGTGATGCTCCTTTTGCAGAACTCGCGCATTTATTATAAGCGGCCCACGGTCCAAAGTGCCATAGCATGCTTGCAACATTTTCACATTCAATGGATGCAAGAAAATATTTTGTCCATCATCGGATTGATAAAAATAATAAAATTTTGCTGTTGCAAATGCAAATGTAGCAGCATCCGATGCTGTAATTGTTATATCTGCTGTAATATCTTCGGAAGAAATAGGTTCAGCTGGATCTTTTTCGGTTTCGTTGATTTCCAATTTGTTCTTTCCTTCAACTATATCCACGACGTTCTCAACTTTTTTGATAAGTCCTAGCACTTCCTCACCTTCCTCCTCCACTTCCTTAATGTTAACTTCACCTAGTTTATCGCGTCGCTCCTTAAGCAAATCCAACGCCTGCTGTACGAATACATATTCCGGCGATGATGAGTCTTCATCTGCCATCAACTCGCACTGCTCACGTTCGATTATATCTAAAATATCGGCCCGTTTAGCAATTAAGAATTTCAAGAAAAGTTTAGCCTCATCATTCTTCGACATTTGTGGATAACGTTCAACACTCGGTGCAGTTGTTTTGAATTTCTCAATGTACATTGAACCCTTCTTGCGACGCATCAGATGGAAAGTAATCGCATCGCCAACACTAACTGGACGCTGTTGTACAATGGTTGTGCTCTTCAGATCAGCAATGTGTATGGCCTCATAGCAGATGGGGCATTTGCGCCACGACTTGTCACTAAGTGCCAAATAGTGCAGCAGACAAGGCCAACAGTAGGCATGTCCACAACGTGTCAATTTAGCTGCTATTGGTGGATACAAACAGATAGGGCACTGCGGCTCTTCGGTTGTTTGTATATTTATTTGTTCAATTGAAGTCCAATCGATTAGAGTGTCGGGCGATGCAGTAAGTTTTGGTTTGGCACTAGATTTTATGACAAATTGGAAACTGTGTGGAGGAAAAAGAAATGGAATAAAACATTAGATTAACTGGCAATACTCTAGTAGCGCTTCCTATTTTCAAAGTTGTTTACATTTTTCTTGATGTACTCTAGAAAAATAAAAGCAATGCAGAAACTGTAAAGATAAATTGAAGGGGCTGCGGTCAAAAAATGATATCCAACACTTTTTCCCAAATGAGTTTTTTTTTGTTTCTTTAAAATTACGCGGACATTATGCCGATTTTTCAGATTTTAAAAATGTTGATTACTTTTTTTAAAATAATTGTGAAGAATAGCGAAAGGCGAACGTTTTTTTGCTCTCCTGTAAAATTTTCACGTTTTGGCCGCAGGCCTTTCAATTAATAGCGTTCATGTATTTCAAAAGCAAAGAAAGTAATCCGTTATTTTTCTAAAAAGCAGTGAATATAATAACTGGTATAACAGCTTAAGTGTTTTTTCTTGTAAGTCGAGTTTGATATCTTGGAATAGAAATATTATAGAAACTACAGCAAACTCTATGTTCAAATCAAAGACCATGCTTGATCAGGCCACCCCGTGACCTTGTGAATGTGTACTAGACTGGAGTTCCAGCTACCTCAGGTCCAAATGGATTGATCCAATAAAATGTGTCACTTCCTTTACTTAGTTCTTAAATGCTTGAAGTGCTAGTTCAACGGTTTCGATTCAAGTAAATCAAGTACAAATTTTTTGTGAGCTGTTTTTATACATTACCCGAAGTGCTGAGCCGATTATTGCACCTTTTTGTTTATTTTCTACACCTTATATTGCAAAAAAAGGAAGAAAATTAGATACCCACATAGTATCGATACTTTTACTCAATGCTTGTATCGAATAAAAGTATCGATGCTACCGAAAATATCTGGGAAAAGTATGTAATATGTACTTGTTCGAATACTTGTTTAAAGAGACAAATTACACTTTTTTTTAAGTGGCTGTCTAGGAAAACATTCAGGGCAGAACGGCCCATTGTAATACAATATGGTTGAGCCTACAGTTTACACTATTCAACACGAGTTTTTCGCCTATACATCATGGTTTTGATATATTTCCACTGGAAACACGTGAAATTACGTCAACTTAAGTATATGATATTAGCAAATCGCTAGAAAATTTATAATAGAAGGCAAACTAATCAACAAATTAAAGCTTGTTCAAAATATTTTATTTTAATGAAAATGTTTCAATAAACATTATATTCTACATGCGTGGCCCCAATACTTTCTAGAGCTTCAATACTGTACTGTAATATTTTTATACATAGAAATATAGCAATATGGGCTGAAATATTTTGAATAATTCTGCAGTAGCATTTTGAAATATATTATTGATTGCTGTAATATATTGTAAAATGATCCACAGTTTTAAATGTTTTATAGCAATATTTCAGTTTTTTAAATAAATATTTTCTAAAAGTATCGAGTATCCGATATTGACCCTTTTTTTCAATACCAAGCAAAATACTTATGGTATAGCATCGAGTAAAAAAAGTACTTGAATCGAATGAAAAGTATCGAGTTTTTACTTGTATCGAATCAACACTACTCGTAACTTTTCTTATGATTTGTGATAGATATTATACATTCTGTGACCATGGAAGAATGATTACACTATACAACAAAATGAAAAAAATGACAATACCCATCTCCAAATTTGATGGTTCATAATGTCTTTTGGTCCGCTGAATCCGAATCTGCTATTAGTTTTGTCGTAGCAACTCAGGTTTTTGAAGATATAGGCAATTTTTTGATTTCCCAGACGTGGGTCGACATTTTTATCAAAATTACCATTTTTTCGAAATGAAAAGGAAAGCATCTATATCTCTCCAAAAAGGCAATTAAATTATCTTTGATTTAAGAGTTTGTTTGATTCTCTATTCCATTTCAGTCAAAAGTTATAGAGATTCGAAGTTGAAATTCTGACCAAAAAAACCCTTTTTTCGAATTTTTTATTTTTTTGTCTTTATTACATGCTGAAAACGAAATATCCCACGAGCAGTGCAATAACTTTTAAATCTCCGCTGATGCCCCATTGATGATCTTTATAGTTTATCAAACGTAGAAGTTCACGCATGCATTTGTATGACTCCTTCATTTGGATAGCGTGAAACATTGGAATTGAAGGTTTTTTATTTCTTTTGTGAATTAGAGCCAATAACTATGAGAGTATTGTAAAAAAATTGCTTAACGAATTGCTTGTTACGACAAAACTGATGGCAGATTCGGATTCAGCGGACCAAAAGACGTTAAGTACCATAAAATTTGGAGATGGGTACAAAAGAGTGTTGTATAGTGTTATAATCATATTAACCCTTCGGAGGGTGCGCCGCGGCAAATTAGTCGCAAATTGTTTATTTTGTGTTTTTTAAATACAAATCATAGTAGCCGGCCGCTGCCACTTAAATGACTGTAAGTTTTGAGATGCAGCGTGGTTTACCGTTAGCCGTTGGTTGGTCAAAATGATGACAAATAAACATTTCAAAATAAATGCTTAAATTATAGTTTAATATCACTAGAAATCAATCAATTGGTTTATTTTAATGATTTTTTTGTTGTTATAAATAAGAAAAATTGCAGTCGATACTATGCAATTTACCTTGCGGCGCGCCCTCTCGTATAACTTTTCCGAGCGCGCCCTCCGAAGAGTTAAACAAATTTAAAATATTTATTTAATGTAGAAACTATTAAGTATAGCAAATATATAGGTACTTTAAATGGAATTATTTGGCCTAAGATGAGAAAAGAAAAACTTACTGAATTTTTTTTTTTTAAGTTTAAGAAAAGAAGCCAATTGAGAAACAGTTCACGCATCCAGGATCGCTTTTTGTTGTTTTGCAATGCTTGATATGCTTACAAAGCACAGAAAAATTAAATTAATGAACTCTTAAAAATTTTTTAACGATTCAATTTTAATTTATTTTTTAGCGGTTGCCGCAAAATTTTAATAATTAAACCAGCGATAGCGTAGAACTTGCTTATAAGAGAAGACTGAAGCGTGTTATGGAGCTACACTTTTAATTTCATTGAGATATTCAGTACTAATGTAATTACCGAGTCTGTTTGCTACTTACTACATCTTTCTTTCAAATTTGAACATTTCAACATATATATAAATATACATATAAACACACATATGCATACTCACTTTGCTTGCAAAAATTGTTCCTTATTGTATTTATGTTTTTTTCCACTACCAGCACCACTACTTTGATAATAGCGGTGCATATTGTTATTACCAGTGCAGTTGTTGCGCCCAAACACATTCAAACGCATCGACGAGGAGTAATCAGACTCCCGTGAAGAATATTTAAAATTGAGCAAATGATTTAAATTCTGTTTTTTATTGCCAGGTGCGTATACAGAATTTAGCTCATAGTCAAGTGGATTCACATTCTTAGCCATAGCACCACCAGAAATGGCGGCGCCATGTTCTAACTGCACCGTAGCTAATCCGGAGCCGGCAGCAAAGAAGTCCTCGGTATCGTATGAAGAGCGATCATTACCACCTCCTCCACTGCCGCCACGTGGACGTGGACGTTTGTCCACATTTGGACGTACTTTGGTTGAGGGATGTTGCTGCTTAGAGTTGCGTTGCGAATCGTTACGAGGTGCTGAAGGTTGTTCGCGTCGGTGCGAGTTACGTGGCCAAGGCTTGTTTAGTTGTAAATCTGAGAACGGAACAATGAATTTATTTAACCTTAAAATACATAGAAACTTTGTTTTAAAGCTTTTTACCTGAGGACGATTTCCGACTTGTAGAATCAGCAGATTGACACGCCTTCGATGAGCGTGTATAATTTTGTTGCTGTTTCTTGTTGTTGTTGTCCATTGTAGGAATTTTTTTTGTTATGATAGAAAGAAGACGACGAAGTTAAATTAACAAGATGGCTGCTGGTAAAACCAATTGAGCCGAAGGGAAAATTGTCGCAAAATTGCGAAAAAGAGAATCTCTTGGTATAGTTGAAGATTTCTCCAGATGGAGTAAGTTTCACTTTATTAATTTTAAATGGAGACATTTTTACTGAGCCATGATTTCAAATACTACCACAACAGAAATAATACGTAACGTAAAATTTCCAAAAATATTTATCTTAATTTATGAAAAATTAATTGCTTTTTTATAGAAAATTTGACGAAGTCCGTCTGCAGTTACTGCACGTTTGATTTTCGAAGCTAATTTGGAATAGCTATTCTTCCCAAATTTAATAACTTATTTTCACACACTTCGCTTGAATTGCGCACCCAAGAATTACAATTGCACTCCCTTTTTCGGGGCTTATTTCTGCTTGAAATCGGAAAATTCTATAAAGAATTTAAAATTTTGTGAAACGATATACGAAATATTTTCCGAATGACAAAAGCAGAAACTACGTTTGACAGCAGGAATGATTTTTTTGGGTAGTGTTAAAAATTGAACGGACCACTTTTTTTTGGTTATCTACATGTGGCTGTAGCCGATAGCGATAGTCCAAGCCGTAGATTGATCCTAAACTACAATATCGCGCCATGGCTGCAAGTGGCTGTTCAGACCGGAGCAAGCAATGAAATGCCTGGGCAGGCGTGTCGTGTTCATATGAGTGCAACCATGACGGACTTTTTCTAATCAAAAAGGAATGGTGGAATTGGAATTTTGTCCCTTTTTCTTGTGCTCATTAAGATAGGTTCTTTTGTTCGCAAAAAATGCAAAAGAAATATCAATTATGTGCCTTAAATATGTAGTAAAAATTAAATTAAAAATAAAAGCAACAATCTCTTAGGAAATTAAAATAAGTTTATAAAAAAATTAGCAAGAAAATGAAGACTGTGTGTGCCGTAGATGCACATTGTTTGTTTGCTTTCATGTTGCCTATTCAACTTAAAAAAAATTATGAGGGAAAGTGGCAAAATCGGAACAATATGAACATGGAACATTCATCAATGCGCCGATTTTTATTTTATTTTTGGATTTTTAGTGCAACTCTGCGAGAGTGAATAAAGATTCTCTCTTTGTGTTCGGTGCAGCAACAATTTCATGGTGTTCGCGAGCATACTCGCAATATAACCACAGCCTTACAGATTAAGACACTACTATTGAGTCAGACATGGAGGAAGAATCAGAAAAAATTTTATGTGAGACTTATGAACAATTGGATGATCTCGAACTATCAGATAAGAAATGCCTAGAATTGGAATAAATTCATAATAAGAAAAACAGAAAAAACATTTTAAAAAATAAAAACAGGAAAAAAATAAAAAAAACTTTGGGCTCAGTGAATAGTGGTGACCCTGGGGCCGAATAATTTCAAGTTTTTTTGACGTGCTATTTTGGTCGCCACTTGAAGTCAGCCATTATTTTTTTACGACAAAGTCTGTACTCGAAAATTTTTATTTTTATTCAATTTCCCCTCTCGCCTACAAAGTCGAGAGTTTGCAAACAAAAATTTGCCATGGAAACCGGGATTTACTGACTCCAACAACACCCTTATTCCAAGTTTTATGCAAATTCATACAAATTTTAAAATTATAGCTGCCACATTGAATTTTTCTTTCCTGATAACAACTTTAAAATTATTGGCCCCGAAAAATCCCGTCTACTTAGTTTTATACAAATATGACTCTTTAATTTAGGTCTGTTTTTGGCGCTCCTTGGCCCATTGTGCATTGGAGTGCTACACCAGGCGAGCAAACAAGATGGCTGTTGATGTAGCCAATTGGTTCACCCGCGAGAATGTAGCCAATTGGTTCACCAGAGAACACCTTTGCAAGATAGGGGTTGAGCAAAGCTCAATTTGTAGGTTTTGTAATGAGGAAGACGAATCATCAGAACATATTTTAGCTCAATGTGGAGCACTGATCCACAAAAGAAGGAAATGTCTGGGCATGCACCAAGTACCCAGTACCGAACTGGCATCCATAGATCCGGGCGCAATACTCAAATTCTTGAGGGAGACTGGACTGGATGAGGTACTCTAGGCAGATTAGACTAGAAAGAAAAGAGGGACGTACAATAGATCTTATAGGTCGCGGTACAACGACAGGAACCTCTATAATACAATACAATACAATCACCCGCGTATGGCGGATCCCGGAAAATTTTTGCAACGAAATTTAATTCGTGATAAATCCTTCGCTTGGTCGTTGGGTGTAAACGCGTTGTAATAGATTATCAAATTGAACGACTCAGAGTAGCATTGCCATGTACCACACAAATAGTGATTGAAGAGTTTGGCACTAAATAAGCTTCAACAGCTGTTATCTATGTGTACTTTGTAATAATTGGAATGTAGGCCATCCAGGTACTGCAGCAACTGATAGAGATCGAGTGCTGTAGAAACTCTTTATCTAAAATGAATTTTCGCAACGCACGTGCACGTCAACCGGAAATTGTACGTTCCGTGCAGAAGGATGCTAACTATACCAATGAACTGTCGGAAGATCTGTCTGATTTGCTACGTTTGACTGGAGCACGAAATTGGATAAAGTACAATCAAATGTGTAAACTACTAGCTGAGGTTACATATCATGGTTTTGCATCGATTAGCAATCTGCAAACGTTAGGCGAAGAGTACACTGGAACCATTCAAGTTGATACAGATTATAAACACATTCCATCGCGGTTGGTGAGTACAAAGTATAACAACTTTTAATGTATAATTTACTTAAAGTCATGGCCTTATTCCAGTTACAATTGACTGCGATAATACTGGAATTCGGAGGAGATGCACTTTATCTTAAGGTGCTGCAGAAAATGGAGAGATACCTAGAGGAAAATGAGGAAATTGTGCCGGAAGCTAAAAATAAACTTTTAACAGTGCTACGTATAATGCGCAGCTCACCCACTTACATTAAAGCGATACACAAATCGTTATTCTATCTACGCTCGAACAAGTATCAAATTTCCAAGCGCTTCACCGGCATCAATTATGTGCTCATACGTCATTGGCTACAGCCGGAATTCTCGTTGTATGGCTATAAAATTCTTGGCATCATAACATTTCTGCAAGTTACAGTTTCGTTAGTGATTAGCTCATTTGAGACCTGGAGGGAATACAAGCGGAAACAATTTGATATGAACGGCAGTAAAGCGTCTAAGCGTTTCCTCACACAGCAATCGACAGAACGTGCTGCATCAAATGCTCCACAGTGCATTTTGTGTTTAGAACCACGTATTAATACAAGTTTAACTCCGTGTGGGCATTTATTTTGTTGGCATTGTATATTAGATTGGCTAGACGAACGCGACGAATGTCCATTATGTCGTGAAACGGTTAAGAAATCGAATGTTATTCAATTAAAGAATTACCTTTGATTACAAAAGATTACTTAATAAGTCTGAGGGTTGAGGTATGGGTTAAAATTGTTTGTTATTATTTTTCTAGGTTTTTAAAGATATACAGACAGGTATAAAAATATTTTATAAATACACTTGTTTTTTTTATTCACTTTATGCAAAAATGAACAAGTATATAAAACATGTAAATAATATCTAAATAACGGTTAAAAAATCATTTAAGTAAAACGCGGAAACTTTTGAACATTAAATATGATATATTTTGAAATACATATATGGATACTGCTATGTTTATCGTCTAGTGATCTATTGTAACAAGAGATATATTCCTACAAATATAATGAAGGTAATGACCACTGCACTTGCTAACCACATAGTCATAGTAGATATATATATGTTCATACAATTCAAATGATTGATTTGTTGTCACGTAAAAATACCTTAATAACTAATATTTGCAAAGTTATGCACTTAATCTAGGTCTATACATTATAAAAAAATTCTTATCATTAAGCCCACCCGTCATTCCTACTTTTTTACACACAAACCTGTCTACAATTTTGTAGAAAATATCTTATAATATATTCAAGTATATGGTACGATTGAAGATGTGTTTTCTTTTTTTTGCATCGAACGCGGTACGTGCGATCGTCGGCGTTTTAAATGCTACACGAGCATCTCCAGTTGCTGAACCATCATCATTAAAGCGACGTATAATATCATCGGGTGTTAACTCAAAATCGCTGAAAAACTGCATAATGTCCTTCAGATCGGCTTTGAACGGTACATTCTCCATTGAAACTACGCATCCCGGTCTATTGAATTTCTCTGGAATACCATCATCTGTGGCAATACAGTCGTCATCATTGATGTTGTCAGTTTCGTTTTGCGTGCTGCTGTCATCATCGTTAATATGGATAACATCATCATTGTCATGATTGGGAACACCGTCGTCATTGTCACCAATATTACTACCATGGTCATTGAATTGGTTTGAGCCCATTGGCATTCCACCACTCCGTCCCAAACCGTTGCCTCCACCTCCTCTGCGCATGCCTCCCATATTTCCACGCATTGTTGACCCATTATTACCAGCACCACGTGGCCCCCCGAACATTGGACCACTATTATTACCGCCGCTATTACCACCACCGCCGTCTCCACCAAATCGCATGTTTCCCATGCCGCGAAAGTTGTTCATCATATTATTAGATCCGCCACTAGCACTACCTCTGCCATTAGAAAAATTATCAAAATTATTCTGCATAGGACCATGCCCCGGTCCAGGGCTTGGACCATTGTGCCCCCTGCCTCCGGGATAATAATTTAAAAATGGCTTTCCTAATCGGTCAGCAATTTCTTGCGGTGTTATCATTCGAATACGTAAATTTCGCATCCGAAATTTTGTATTATTAAATTCGTTGACTGCGGTTTCAGCATCGCCCTGATCTTGAAATTCTACTATGAATTCGCCCGTGGGCATTCTACGATCGTTACGTAAGAGTTCGATATGTTTCAGTCGCAAATTGGACGACATGAACAGTTCGGCCACCTCGTTGATGCGGGTACTATAATCACAATTCTTCAGAACAATAAAGTTCTTCTCCGTGGAGTTGTTGTTGCTGCTGTTGTTAATATTGTTCATGGGATACGAATTCATATCATTCGGTAGATTTGGATTAAAATTGTTATTCATGAATGGTTGTGGCATCATCATATTATTATTATTCATGCTATTGTTGTTGATACTAGAATTATTGGAATTATCTTGTTGCTGTTGATTGCTCTCGAAACGAGTTGGTCTTTGACGGCGCAAACGTGGATCACTGGGGGGACCATCATTGGGTGAAAACTTAACATCATCTGGTTTTGGAGGGGATAAATCGAAAAGGCTGGGAATATTAGGATTTCTAGGATCCTTGCTGTTGCTAGAAAATTTATTACCTTGCATGCCGGGTAACTCTGATACAGCGTCATCATTCCCAACTCTACTGCCACCATCGTCGTGCTCAGTACTATTCTTCATTGTAATGTCATCATCGTCGTTTTGACCTTCATTTTCATTATTACTAGCCTGTTGTTGTTGTAGTTGTTTCTGCCGTTCTTCTTCTTGCCGGTTTTCCTCTTCTTCCATAGCCAGCTCCTCTTTCTTCAACTGTTCATTAGCTAAACGAAGTTTTTCTTTCGCCCTTTCCATTTGCTCTACTGTTCCCGGACGTACACGCACCTTCCTATATCCAATCATATGTCGCGATTTATCGTCGAAGGCCGCCTTCGCTTCTTCATCGCGTGAAAACAACACATGAGCAATAAACTGCCGACGATTTTCTGGGCTTGATGTCAGCAAGATGTCGAAGATCGTGAAAGAAGAAAACATTTTCATTATATCTTGCTCTGTGGCCAAACTTGGAATGTCCTCAATAAACAACACGCTGAAGGGCTCATGGGTTTTCATTCTCTCATTATTAAATGAGTTAGCTGAACGTGGGGCGGTGCCTGTTTGATTGCCTTCCATACTGCTGCCGCCACCACTATTATTAGCATCACCACTCCAGTTGCCGCCATCCGAGGAATCGTTTCGATTACCATAGTCGCTTTTCCATGGTCGGTCAAAACGGTTTTGTGGACGAAAACTGTCTTCTGTCTTTTCGAATTCCTTATCGGCTACAATTTCCAATTTTATTTGCTGCGATTTCAACAATGTATTATTTCGAACCATTGCTTTTTGAACGCTCGAAACGCGCGAGAACTGAATAAAAGCTGTGCCGACGCGTATGCCATTTTTGTCATTGATCATTTTGATGCCGTTGTGCGGTATAAATAAACCGGCGAAGAATTTCCTCAGATCGCTGTACGTGGTACTTGAACACATGTTGCTAATCTTGATGGAACAGCTTTCTCCTAGATTTTCGTCATTGTGGTATCTCTCACTTTTTCCTTTGGATTGATAGTCTTGAGCTGAATTGCTTGGTTGCGGTACGTTTGGTTTTGTAATCGTGCCAATGGCAGCAGCTTGAGCAAACAAGTTCGGATACATTTGTGCATAAGGATTAGTGCTTGCAAAGGTAATTGGTTCTTGCTGGACGTTCACTGGTTCCGATTCATTCACTTGTGGTGTATTTTGTGTTATTTCTGGTTTCTTATCTAAGAAGAGACCAGGAAACATTGTGTTTTGTTGCGTAGCTGCAGAGCTTAAAGCTGATGCGCTCATGTTAGAGTCTTGCGCGTTCGAATTTAAATTCGATGCTTGTATAGCAGCAGTGTAGGGGTTCTGAAGAGCAAACGGTTTTATTGAATCACTGCTGCTTGAGTTAGAACTCCCCAACAGATTAATGCTGTAGTTATTGGTGGTTGAAGTGGTCGTGCTGTAACTTTGAAAAGCAGGAATGATTGTTGCCGATGCTGACGTGTTTGTTGGATTGGCTACATTTGGAGTTAACGGTGCCGTTTTGGACATCATACTTGTATAAGCATTTGGAACAATGGGACTAGGTAGGACACTATGTGCAGAAGGTTTCACAGTAGCATTGTAAACATTTTGGGATGAGTTACTTCCTCCAGTGGTGTTGGTGTTGTATTGAGTAGGACTATTTGTCGCAGATGTGTCAAGTGGTGAATAATTAGCCTGGTATGCATTCGTAGGTGGTACAGTCCAGGGTGAAAGTATAGGGGTTTTAGGTTTGTGTTGGGCATGGTCATGCGCATCTGATACTGTCGACGAGCTCCTTGAACCATTTGACTTGCTGTAACCGTCTCTGCCGCTTCCTCTATTAGCATCTTTATTGTTATAACAGCTGACGTTATTGCGGTTCGAATTACGGCTACTTCTTTCATGGCTACGCTCACGACTGCGCTCTCTGTTTCTGTCGTGACTACGCTCTCTACTTCTTGACCGTCTTGAAGAACGACGCCCTTTTCCCCAATCGCGATCGCGATCACGTGATCTTGAGCGACTTTTTTCTCGTCGACGTGCTTTTGAAGCACTGCTGCGGTCATTTCTGTCACGTGAACGCGAACGCCGACGTTCTCTCGAATTGGAGCGACGTTTATCACGCGAACTACTTTCGTTGCTGCTGCGACGTGCCGAAGTAGTCAACGACTCTGTAGTATCATTGTGTAGTTTGTCGAGCGTAATACCAGCTTGTTGCTGATAAGCAAGAAAAGAAGGCGTGGTATTCACCAACTTATTGGATAGAATATTTTGTAAGCTATTTGTGGTGATTACGGGTGGTTGCGGTGCTGACAACGAGATAGCAGTAATTTTGGGTGGTACTGGTGCCACAGCAGCAATAGCGCCAGCATTTTGTAATGCCAGGAGGGACAGCTGTCGAGCAGTTTCAATAACTTTTTGCATCTCTGCACGTGATGAGAGTAGAAGGCGTACCTGAACCTCATTAATTTTCTCGCGATCGTGCATCATTGCTTGGCGGGCATCTTCGTCGGTGCTATTTGAAAAATTGATATATGGAAATATTTTGATTTGATAGGTAAAACAGATTAATTTCAATTGCTAAAGAAAATTAAGGAAAAAGAATCCAATCGTCATTTTATTCAAATTTCAACATTTTTCTCTTTTAAAGTGGTGTTATCGTCTACATCATTTCAAAAGATTTAACTTAAAACCGGGATCAGAAGTATCGACATTGTCTTATTATGCTTCCAAATTTCATGCCCCACTTTTTTCAGACATTGAAAATTTGCTACTTGGGTATGCAGGTGTGCTAACTTTGAAACTGGACTTAAAAATTCAAAAAGGACATCTTTTAATTCAGAATCCATCTATTTGGAATCTAACTTAATGCAGGTTTGAATTTCAGTAGACGATTTTATTTCGAACTATTCGTAACTATTACTTCGGGCTATTACGAATAGGATAAAATATTGGGGGAAAAGGAAATTATATAGGGACAACCCACGTAAAACAAGGGGTATAACGCGTTTTATAAATTTTACCCAATACTTACTTAACTCGGTCTACGGGTTTCCCACAAATATCTTAGTTTCAAAAAATATAGATAATATCTATTAGATATGTTGGGCCCATAGTTTTTCGATTACTTTGTTGATCTGGAATCTGATAAAGAATGTGTTACTAGTAATTTTTAAGATAATGCTAACAATGTGGCAATAACAGATTCTAGCATGTGAATATTTTCTCTTCTGTTTTAAGGGGGCAATTTACTATATATTTTCTAACATGGATGATGTGTCAACTTTAACCGAATAGACTTAGTTTGCTTTAAAAGTAACTGTGTAATGCTTATGACATTTTTAATAGATGGTTGGAAGTAATATTGTTTCAATCGAATCAATCAATCGCTTCATTTTACAGTTTTATAGCGACAATATTTTTTTTTGGTATTTCTTTTAAAAGTTCCAATGACAATCCTCTAAGTGTAAAATTATCCGATTAAACTCTTTTTTTCCTTCCGCCTTGTGGATCCGGTATACAATTTATGTTGAGCAAGAATATCTACTCAAATAAAGTTCGGCTATTGATTTACTTGATTCGGGGATTTCCCTCAGCAGTCTATACACCTACCACTTGCATAGGTATAAATATCAGTCGCGAATCTATCAACAAAATGACTGAACAATTTCATTTACAGTGGCTACAAAGTCGTAGAGATATTCGAAGGATGTTCATGATATTTAGTTACAATGTATGAATGATATTTAGTTACACTTTGTTTAGATTTAGTATTTTAAAGAAATCTTTGTTTTTGTATTAGGTGAAAATACGGCGTTAAAACGATAGAATGAAAATGTACATACAGTGTCGAACAAAACTAAAGCACGAACTCTTCCTTGTCAACATTTAGTTCAATAAAACTTAAAAATATGGAAGTATGCACATATTTTTTTTTTGTTTTATAAATTTAGTATATTTTTGCACTTGTTGAAACAAAATTACATTCAAAACTGGGTAACGTTTTTATTTTTTTTTACTAACATTGCGCACTATGCCTAAACCTGCCGCGACAAAACTAAAGCACATAATCTTTTTCGCTTACTGTTACAATCAAGTGTTAAAAATTAACAACAACAACCATCTTTAAACTAGAAACCCATTATTTAGGAAAACAAAAAGCAGGTTTAAAAAGAATTGGAAGCGTATATAAGTTGTTGGTAATCATTCACTATCACCGTTTGCATTTCAAAATTTCGCTTGCCAAAATGGCTCGAAATAAGTATTCTGCACCATTTACAGAAAATATTCTAAGTGGATTTAGTAAAGCTGAATCAGTTATCAGTCATTGTAAAAAAATTTTGTATTCGCTATTGCGTTAATTCCCGAGCTATAAGCCATTTTCGGGCTTCCCATTTTTTAAATACTAAATATGGAGGTGGCAAACCGCGGGGCACAACCAAACGTGAAGATCAGGCCATCATTCGGGTTATAAAAAAAGATCCTTTTATATCTTGGAAATAATTTGCGTTTAAACATTCCACACAGGTTTATCCAACGAAAAGCTGTAGAGGGTTGCTTAGCAACAACCATAGCATGAAAAAGCCATTTTTTTCTCGGAAGAATCGACAGGCAAGGCTCGAATTTGTAACCGCTGAGCTACTGCCAAATGAAAAACCATGCTTTTTACTGATGAATCTATATTTAACATGAAAGGTTGCGACGGATTGAAGCTAGTGTGCAGACCAAAAAAGCAACGATGAAATCCGTGTAATTTTAAAACCACCGTATGATACGAGCGAGGCAACATAATAGTCTGGTGATTTTTTCGGCTATGGAATCGGTCCAATTCATAAAATAAGAGGTATGGACCGTCGGATATACAAAGATATCTTCCAGAATGTTATGTTACCTTATACGGAAGGAGATCTGCTGTTAAAGCAAGTCCACGATGACAATCCCAGAACGGTGTGTAAAAGAGTGGATTGTTGCCAATAAGATCGCGATTTGATAGAGGACCACCCATTCACGCAATCTCAATCTCAAGAAATATATTGGAAATTGTAGATCGGAAAATTCAGCGCATAAAGGATAAAAACAAGGATTCCATTTTCTACCAATCGGAGATTGCATGGAAGAACATTTCTGCAGACGTTTTGAGCAATTTTATTGAGTCCATGCCACGTAAATGTGCAACAGCTCTGAAAAATAATGGATACGCTACAAAATAGTGGAGAAATCGAGCTTTTCATTAATATATTCTATACGTTCTTTAGTTTTGTCGCGCCAGTTTTATGCGTTTTGTTACTTTCGAGTTAATATTTTTATTTTATTTGAAAAATAATATTATTTATCTTTTAAATAATATTATATATTTTATTTATAATATTATATATTATATTTTATTACGAGTGTATATTCTTACTACATTCATAAACAAAACTTCAGTCCAAGCATGTTTTACAATATTACTGAGCAAAATGCAAACAAGGAAGAATCCGTGCTTTAGTTTTGTCCGACACTGTACCACCTTGATCAAAAGTTCGCGGAATAACCACCGTGTGGCGCTCCCATCGTTCCGATTTGAGTTCTGTTTTTTTTTTGTTAAGTTGGTACATCTGATGTTGATATTCCCTTTGAATCTTAGCGTCATAGCTTGACATTGTTACGTAGCAAAGAGTACATCTATCTCTGTGTGTTGGCGATTTTTTACAATTTTATTAAATTGTATTATATTAAATTTTACGTAAAAAACGGATTTAATGGTGCGCGAACATTAGAAATGTTGGAAAAGTATTTCGGCAACGATTCTCTAAAGAAAACGGTCGTTTACCTGTGGCACGAGCGGTTCAAAAGTGGTCGTGAATCAATCGAAGATGATGAACGCAGTGGCAGATCATCGACATCGAAAACCGACGAAAACATTGATAAAGTAAAATAAATTTTGGTCAATAACCGCAAATTAACTTGGGCGTTATGAGACGTTTGCGTGAAGCAATTCGCCAAAAGAGACCAGAAAACTCGTGAATTTTGCACCATGATAACGCACCGTCGCACAGTGCCATCATTATTCGTAATTTTTTGATGAAAAATGCAGCAAATACCATCCAACAGCCACCGAATTCACCTGATTTGGCTCCCTGTGACTTCTTTCTGCCCAATCGAGTTAAAAAACCATTACGGGGAACGCGTTTCAGCAGTCGAGAGGAAATGATGGAAAAATCGCAGGAAGCAAGGATGGACATACCGAAAACCGAATATAAAAAATGTTTCGAGGATTGGATCAAGCGCTGGCATAAGTGTGTTGCAGTCGATGGGGATTACTTTAAAGATTTAGATGAATAAACTTGTATTTTTGATTTTCTGAATAAATTCCGGGAACTTTTTGATCAAGGTGGTGTGTGTACTTTCCATTAGTTATCAAAATATTGTTCGCTTCATTAGAACCTCTAATTGGTTTCATTAGGTTTCAATGCACTAGATTACATTTCTCTCTATGAAGCGAGAGTAATTTCAATTTAAACAAAATCTTTCAAGCTTTTTTACTAATAATGATAATACACGACACAAAAACTCAAAGCAAAACACCCGATGTTTTTGTAAAATCAAAACTGTTTGGATTTTTCGTCACCGAATTATTATTTTCAAGGCTTCATTAAGAGGTAAAAAAAAAAAAACGAAAAATAGTAGAGCTACTTACGCATTTTGGTACAATATCTGTGTTCAAAAAAAGATGTGCCAACAACTACCCCCACTTCCCATACAACGTGAATATATTTGAGCCGTTGCGTGTAAAATGGTGTAAGTCAAAATCAGATTTTTGAAAATACATTGGTTTTGTGCAAAATAGGGCTCTTATAAAATTTATTTTCCTGATGTACACGCAGCTTTATAGTTACATGTTCAACCTACATTTACACCTTTTTGTGTAGAAAACTAAATGAGGCCAAAGTTATTGCCTGAAGGTGAAAGTTCAAATAATAACAACAACTGTCTTACACCACTTTTGCAGGCAAGGGCTCATTTAATGGCTTTTGAAAAAGCTATATCGATGTCACATACAATGTCTCCATAAATTTTTGCCAAATATAGATTTAGTTTTTTTTTTAGTATAAACGAAGATCACAAAAGATCGATTTGTAATGTTTAATTGAAAGTCTAAGTTACAAATTGAGATATTTAGAATACACAGAACGATGTCAAAATCAAAAGATTTACTCTATGGAACGTGAATAACATTATTTAAAAAAAAGGTTTAAATTTTTTTTCAAAAAGCAACAATGCTTTTTAAGAAAAAACATGCATAAATTTACGATGCGTCATGATTGTGTGACAGATTGCTACGCAGAGCGCTTGAAATGCGGTACTCAGCTGTAAATGGATATGCAATAAATTGGAAAGTCGATTTTATCGCTGTAATTAGATTACATATCTCAAAAAATCTGATTTTCATACATTTATCAAAAATCAATTCCCAAAAAATTCTAAAATAATTCAAAGTGCAATTTTGTGTAACTTCATAGAGGATTCACTGTTATTTACATTAAAGTTATGGAATTGAAAGTATCATCATAGCACTTTATTTAATTTTCCGTATTTATTTTTAAGGTTGCATATATATTTCTTAATAATATCTACTTTTATATTTATCTTAATTGTATTGCGGGATATGAGCTCTTTGCAACTTTTTCTTATACTTCATTGGGTTCGAGTCTCTGATGACAGTCCAACAGTGGCCACCCATTATCGCCTCATCCCAAAATACTTGGTAAAGTCTCTCTAATATCATCAAGCCCTTGTGGAACCACACTCAGCTCCAAGATTAATTGAAAAAAAATTTAAATGTAAATCAAGGAAAGGGATTTTTGAGTTCTATGTTAGCATTTATGGGTGTGGTCGCTGTAGCCTAGTGGTTAGTGTGTTGGACTGCTACGCAGAGGTGCCCGGGTTCATATCTCGGCACGCTAAAAAAAAAATCAAAAATAGAAAATAAAAATTTTTCTACATGGCACCACCTCTTGGCTGGCAATGGCAAACCTCCTAGAGTAAAAAAAAATGCCTATGAAAAGCTTTTCACTTTGCCGTTCGGATTCGGCATAAAACTGTAGGTCCCTTCCATTCGTGTATAAATATAACTCACACAACATGAATGGATGCGAAAAGCTCGGCCTCGGCCCTCCATGGGCTGTTGTGCCATAATAGTAGTAGTAGTTAGCATTTATGGCATAATTTTTTAATAATATGATTTTGCCGTGAGTTTCGTCGTTGTGGGTAGTTTCAATTATAAACGTAGTAACGTTTGATCGTTGATGAACAGTATGACTGTTCGAAATGCATACGACCAATAAAGTTATAACCTAATGCTTAAATTTTATATTTTTCAAAAAAGTATTTTGAAAAAATTATTTTATATATGTAACTTACGACTACAAATTTGGTTCGACATTCTTTTGATAAATAATTTAAAAGTTCTCTAAAATAATTGCATTCATCCTTCATTATAAAAAAAAATGGAAATTTTAAATTTTCTTAAGAAACCTATAAACTTTGGGCCCTTTGCTGGAGACCTAAAGGTTTTTTAATTGGACCAAATTCCTTTGCAGTATATGTGCGTTAATAGAGAAAATTTTTCCTAAAAAGTTTTTGGTGGGAAGGGTTGAAAAAGTGGGCGGGAATTTTCGTTATTAAATATCTCAGGAATTATTCATGGTGTGGTACTAAAGATTTGGAATAAAAATATGATTTGTCAATAGATTTCTGTGGGTAAAATATGGGTAGGCTTGAATTATATGGTACATCTTCTATGCAACCCTGATTTTTAATTTTCGGTATATTATTGATATTTGGCATGAGAACTTTGGTTGCCAGTGGAATGGTGGAAGAATAAAGTTAATGGGTTAGAGAAAGTGGGCGTGATACTGAGCCAAAGGTTTTTTGCTATTGTTATTTTCGTATTACCAAAATAACGAAGCTGATTATAAATAAAACTAACTTCACTTTGTAATTTACTTTCGTTTATTCACTAAAATCTGTCAGAAAAAACTATGAGGCTTTGTGAATATTTCAAATATGGTAGTGGTGAATAGTTACGGTGAAAAATGTTTGCAACGACGCAAAAATGGATTTATCAAGTTAAAGTTGCTCAAAACGGTTAATACCCCAAAAATTAGAGAAATATTTATATCTACGTCTAGTTAAATTTAAAAAAAATTATAAAAAAAAAAATTAGATTTTTTCGAGATAATTTAGACTGTGTCGACCAAACCAATAGTTCGATTTGGGTCAATTATATTTCAAAATTTGCGCCTGGTTTCGTTTTTTACTTACCATAAAGTGATACTATGTCTATGAATATCTCAAAAACTGGATGTGCTATATGTACAAAAACTTTTTAGAAATTTGTAAAGTAGTGTAATTACCGAAAAAATAATTACAAAAGTGTACTCAAAGCACAGGGATTATCAAAGTTTTGAACTATTTCAGTCCTTTTTTTAATTGGGGTCGATAGATAACTTAAGCGTGAAATTCATGATTAATTAGGACTTCTACTGTAACATAAACTATTTTACACCTTTGCATATCTTTGGTTTCTTCATTAACAATTGAACAATTATAATTCTGAAACTATGAAAAGACAAAAATCGGCTAAAGCATTTTCTTCACTTTTTGGATTTTTATATTCTTTTATATTTTTGGAAGGTAATATTTCCACTTAACAATGAATTATTGATTTTTTTTTTTATCATTTTGTGTACATTGATTTTTGACTTGACTTCAAAGACAAAAGCCTTTAAAAAAAAAAAAAAATTGCGAAATTTCAAATGTTCGGCCATTCAAAACCATGAAAAATACTTAACAGAACCAAATATCTATATATAATGTTAGTAAAAATTTTTATCAACCTCTTTTATGCCAGATTAAAGTGAATGATGCCACATGGCATCAAAACAGCGAAAGGGTTAATTACACATTGCCTATTTTTAAATGACGTACTTCTCAGTAAAGTAATGACTATTGCCTGTTTATAATTGATTTTCATTAAATAATTTCGGAAACATTCCTGAAGGTTTAGAATTATCTTATTTTCCGTTGTCAGTTCAAGATGGAGCGAGAGATTTAAACCTTACCTTGATAGCGAGCAGCAACGTGATGTTCATCTATGCAGCATCAATTCAGGTGTCAAGCAAGATTTAAATAAACTATGGAAATGCCTTCAATAACATTTGAATAAGAGGGCAGGGAGGTTTCTGAGAAAATATATTTGACAAAAAGGCACGCCAAATCTTGTAGAATCATTTACTATTGATAAAATCTTGTTGAGATAGCTGAAAAAGTTTCTGACGTCATCTTATTTTCGTAAGAAGTTTATATCAGCCAGCAGATGGGTGCGAGTTTGGTTTAAGCAACCTATTCCACTTTTCAAACAACCTGTTGCGTTATTTTTTTGGATTTGATATACATATGGTCGAAACGTATACCTAAATGCAGTCGATTTTCTAAATGACTTTTGGAAAAATTTACCTTTTTTCTTTGGGTTTATCTTAAATATTGACATTGAAAAATGACATCGTTTTATATATACCTGAATGCAATAAAAGCATCTCCCATTTCACCACCGACAATATGAACTCCTCCTTCCGGTATTGAAAGACCTTTGAAGAACTGACGAATATCCAAGGCATTTGCCGACCAGGGCAAATTTTGTAAACGAATTATGACACTCATCTTGTTGAAAATGTGTATGTAAGTTTATATTTTTAAGTATGTAAACAACTTAACATATGTAAGTACACGTTAATCAAACAGCGTTTATAATTAGTTCCTGAATTGGATTGACATCAATCCAGCCGCTCCAGTTTGACGACGTCCGTGAGTGGATTCTGAAAAATATACAGAAAAACAAAATGATCTCTACTTTTGGCTATCATGTCGAAATTATGTGCAAATATATGTGCGTGTGAGCAAAAGCAATCAATCCAGTAATTGCTTAAATACGAGAAATTCATACTTTTCCTTAAATCCGCGACAATTTACTTATTTATATATGTATTATAGACAACTTTTAAGATGTACATAAATTTTAAACGATGTGTAGACATTCCTCTTTTCATTGTGCAGACAATTTCTTGGAGGCAAATGCGAAACTTCGTACTAACAAAATTAGTTGCTAATTATTATCAGTTCATTTATAGTTGCCCCACCATTCGTAGAAGTAATTAGTCCATAATTCAAATACGAGTAGTACCATGGTTCGTAGAGACATTTGATAAGTTTCATTGGCCTGAATATTCGATTATAATCGACTAGTTACAATTTTACATGCAGAGAGTTAACCTAGATCAATTCTTATACTAAAGGCTGGAAGAAACCACTTTTGAAGGACTAGCTATACTACCCAGAAATAACCCCCCCTCCCCCCCACCCCCAACACATTTGATCGGGTAAAATGTGAAATAAATGAAAGTTAAACGCTTTCGCTCTTGATTCAAACAAAAACTGACTGATGTCTAACATTTTTGTTGTCGTTATGATGAACAACGCAAATCAAATAACTTCATTTTTTTTTACAATTTTTTATTTGGAATTGTTTGTAATTGAAAGTTAACACCAGCCAATCCGAAATTTCTCTCCAAAATTACCGATTTTTACTAAGTTTTTCTTATAACGCAAGGTAGTTGCAGTAAAACTGATACAATTCAAAAAGCAGATGAGCAAAAATGTTTTCTTGTGTTTCAATCCTTTCTCTAAACAAGTAACTGATTGTCTAGAGCTGTAATTTTATTTAGGTACATCTTTAATTAGACATTAAAATTAAGTTATTATGGTTAGTTCATTCTTTTCTACATAATCAGCTTAGGTGTCTGGGCCGTTGTCGTCCTACCATTCCAGCTATCCAGTAGGATGGTCTAAGTGAAATTTAATTTCAGTAATGATTTATCGTGTATTCCATATTAATTCGATGTGAGTACAACAAATCACTACTTACATGAAATTGCGCCGAGCACCTCATTTGTTAACTCCATAAAAATGCCCATTTGAACGTTTATATTTTATTAGCTAATTATAACCAACTAACCAACAAAACTTAAAACTTTTTACTTAAAAATTCATTCCAAATCCCATCTAGTGCTCAATACCGACTAAATGGGGCTGAAATATTTACATATTAGGCATTAATATTTTTGATTAAGATGATTAACATCACTAAACGTTACAAGGTAGTGAGTGATCATCCAAAAAGTGCAAATGCCCAATCCGTAGGTATTTTATTAAGGTAGCCCACGATACATATTCTTTTTGTCACATTTTTGTAGAAATAGCTACGCTTAATTGTAAATCGTTTCGTTACCAACTTGGTATGGAAACATCACAATGACTTAAATTTCGAACTTTTAATTAAGTAACATTAGTCGCGTTTTTTTCACTTGTTTACCTTTGACAAACGAGCATCGATGAAAGTAATATGGAAAATAAAAACTATACTTAGACTAAAAGCAATGTTTATGTGTATGTTCTACCTGCAAATTTCAACGGTACTCGTTTTATCACAGGATAATCGTAGGAAAAAAAATAGCTAAAATGTAATTATTCGGTACATATTCTCTTTTTCCTTGCTATATGCACGCTGCAAAAATTAGTTACAGTTATTCTTTCAGAAGTCTCTAGGACGTAAAACTCCACATTTCTGAAATATATTCTTAGGTTATTTCAACTGCTGCAACAAACAAAAAGTTTTCTTTAAATTTCTGACAAAAATATTGAGTTTCATTTAAAACAGCTATGGATACAGGATTTTGAAAAATGAATACGATTAGGTTACGTATAATTGTGTTCATCATTATCCACAGGGCAAGGCCATTTGAACATTTCCACAAAATTTGATGGCTAATTTTGGGTCTGGAAGGTTAGGGCAAGTTTTTAGTTATGGGATATTTTCAGTCGCTTTTAAACGAAACAAAAATTAAATTAACCTTTAAATGCCCAGTACGTCCGATTTCAATTAAAACCATACTTAATGGTAAAATTTGTGATTCCATTTGTTCTACGAGTTTTCAAATAACTTAGTTTAGATTAACATGGCTGGCCACTGTAGTAACCTTGAGGCGGCAGACCACTTTCTTAGTGTCTGCTCCGCTTTCCGCCAGATCAAAGTAATCATATTTGGTACTGGAGTGCTGGGAAACGAACACCTGGGCTCTTTAACACCGAAGGATCTGCCAAGATTTATTAATATATCTGGTAGATTTGAAGAATAGCAAAAATGAACACAGGATATAGTACAATGGACGTAAAACTTGTCTGAGTGCTGTATTCTTGAATACTTCTTTTGCTGTACCAACAAAAAAATAAAAAACCTTTGGCGATTATCTGGATAATGAATTAAAATATATATGCAATAATTTTTAAAAGAAATAATTTCTTTTATCACTTACCGTTTGGTATAAATTTTTTAACATGGCAATATATTTGTTACATAAAAATCCGAAAATAAAACGAACCCTTTTTTCGGTTTGTGGTTTAAAATTTTTTGCAAAACATGCTTTTCGAGTTAAAAATAATATACGATAGTTAATTTTTCCAATCTTTTTGTACGTATTGATAAGGAAAACTTTAGTCAAGAAAATCGGTTGTTTATTTTAAATGGCGGCATAAGTAGGGTTCGAACGATATTAACAATACTTAGTAGTATCGAACACTTTATTCAATACTTTCAAAATACTCGTTAAGTACAAAGTTGCCCATCACTAAAGAAAAAATTATGTGTCTGCAGGCACTCACAGTAGAAGTGAAACTTTGTTGTTTATTTGAAAATAAATTCTGTTGAAGTTTTTACAGTGTTCTTCTATCTATTTTGTTGTTACTTTTTTTCTGTTGGTACTCTCTACACTTATCGGCATCAACACGACGTAGTATACGTGTATAACACATGAGAAGAAAGTTCAGATATATACAATCAAGGCACCTAGGTCTGCTCTCTCACTAAAGCACATAAGATAAAACTACGAGAAGTCGGCTCTCTGTTGATTGTATGTAGCTGATTAACAACTGCATAACTTCGTTTCTTACTGATTTCATGATTTCGTAGGAGTGCAACAAAAACGCGATTTTTCACGTGACCGTTGTTGTTGAAGTTTTTGCACTCATCCTCTTTCTATTTTTTGAAGATTTTTTTTCTATTAATACTCTTAACATGAGAAGAAAGCAGCTATATGCAATTAAGCTCTCTCACTAAAGCACATGAGAAAAAACAGCGAGAAGTCGACTCTCTGCATGATTGTATGTAGCCGATCCCCATAACCTTGTTCGCTAAACACTAACAGCATAACCTCGTTTTTTATTAGTTTCGTATGAGTGTAACACCAATCCGATTTCAGTTGCAAAATTTTCGATTTACTCTAAGTTTTACTTCAAAAACTGTCATTAGTCGTGCCCCGTTCATTCGTTTTATATACATAACACTGCCTTGCATGGGTTTTGCGAATAAGATGGCTCCTAGTGTTTCCAAATGAATTTTTTGTGCTGAACGCGAATCTGGGGTCACTTCCATTCACGTCACGTTTTCGAAAAAAGGGGTTGAACCCCTAAAAATAGCGCTTTTTGCCATTTTTGAAATATTGTAGAGCTGACATGCTACAAGCTTCCCTAATATCAGAAATTAAAGGCTGAAGTAGGGGGTGTGTTTATATCTAAGAGTGCAGGAGACAAATTTACACAGAAACATTAGGGAACACTAGAACCCTAGAATGTTATACGCACAAGAAAAGTTGAAATTTGCAGGGCAGTGTAATTGATAATAGCTGCGTTTTATTGGCCAGCTTGTTTAACATACATATGCGAGTAAAACGACCAAGTTGTTAAGTCTCTTCTTTGTGATATTGTTATTCACAATGAATTTTCTCAGCAGCTAGAGGTTAAACATTTTAATGGATCCCAGTCATTGCGATTAATCGTGAGCATTGGTTTTATTTTTACCACAGTATACAGTATGCCAGATAGCAGAAAGTAATCTGAAATATTCTCAGGTCTTCTGAGATTTGACAATTATGACATGTATTCGCTCAATAGATTTTGATAAATAATTTTGTTTATGAAAGAAAACTCTCTTAACTGATTTTCGTCAGCTGTACCCAAATAAATAAATGAAATAAAAGTATCAAAAAACAATAAACCTTTCATTTGTTGTTTTTTTTTTCTGAAATAAAATCTCTCAAAATATTTTGTTGAGTGTGGTTCTATAAAATATTTAAATAAGCAAAATACAATACTTTTAAAATTTTCTTCTTCAAAAATGTCCTATTTATATTCTGAATAGTTTTACCGATTTCAAAAGAATTTTATTTACATTTCGGAGAGGTAGATTTCTTACTTGAATAGCATACATAACAAGACAACTTTAAGTTTTGGGTTAAATCCTTAGCTCACATTATGCACATGGTAGTTACAAACGCCTTCGAAGATCTCGTTTAACAATGTCTAAAAATTTTTCTGGCTTTTCAAAATTTTCTATTTTATTTATATATTGTGCTGGTACCAATGGGTTAATATTTTTTTTTTATATTTACTTCTGAAATATCAAATGTTTTAGGAGAAGTCAGAGAATAATTTTCAAATTTGGCAGACGTCAGTAAACAGAAAAGAGGGCGTCACTTCTATTTATTTCACTTTATTTATTTCACTATGGTTTTTACTTTTTAAAAGAATATTCAACGATTATTTGAACTTATTTTCACCAGAAGACATTCCGAATCTTTTCTTTTTTATTTTTTGCCAAACTGTCATGCTTTTTCATTCACTATTGGCAGTTTGCAATAGAATTTTATGTAAACTACTTGTTAAGTATACATAACAGCTATAATTATACGTGCTATCCATGCAGCTTTGTTGTTGTTTTCCCATACAATTATTGCTGCTAGTTATACATAACTAAAAGCAAGTGGCGAATAAAACGCAGCTAATAAGTCTGGTGTGAAAATATTTTATAAAAATGTTTGTAATATGTTCGAAACATATAAACATTGAAACTTGAAGAGCGAAATGGTTCAAGTTGTAGTAGGCGCATACCTACTTATTTTACTTATATCCGTCATCACATCATTAGTTACACTTTTTCAATATGCTAATTATCCTCTAAAAGTGTTTTTCATATTTTATAACACTCTCTAACGCAGGAATACCAAATGCCTGTCAGCGACCTGCGATCTGTATGTGAACAACTTTGGTTCGATTTCCTTATTAGTCACACTCTATTAAATCATATCCAAAACAAACACGCATGGATTCCGACGCATATTGGTCAACGTCGTTGATGATGGAAAAAGAAGAAAACTGATGAAAAATGATAAAAACTTTCCAACAAGATGAAACTTGTTTCCTATTTTATTATTTTTTTATTTTACAAAGATCATCAACAGCAACAAGAGCTTTGCAATCGGAATTGAAAATTCACAAATCATGCATTACAAAAAAAGGAAAAAAAAAAAAAGACTGAATTCGAAATGCGAAAAACAAAAAAGTAAATCAACAAGATTACGTGGGGACATTCAATTATGTATACGAAAGCTTGGTGTCGAAGACATTAAAGTTAATTATAAAAATACATAATTTTTCTATTTCATATAAAAACCAATATAAAGTATTCGGAATTGTTACAAAAGACTGCATTGCGTGCGACGCGTTTGTTGTTGCTGTTTATCATTTCGTCTCAATCATAGTTGGTTTCCTTCGTCCGTGGAATTAAAATGAAATTTTTTATTGTGAGTGGAAACATTTTATATAAAAAAACGAAATATTTTCATAAAAATATTTGAGAATTATTTCAATAATGTTGCATAGACTTCGTGTATATTATTATAGATACGAGAGTGATAAGTTTGATAAAAGGTTATTACGCCACCTTAGTAATGAAATGATGTAAACATTTATATATCACTTTTCAACGATAAATTTCCCTTGGTCGATTCTATATACGAACTTTTTCCGTTTGCTGAAGATATTTGATTGTGAACATTTTTTTAAGTAAAAACACAAATTTTTTACCTATAATGGTTAAGAAAACATATTTTTTAAATGCGATTATTTCAAAACCATAATTTTGAATAAACTTCATTTCATTATTAAGGTGAAGACTTCGAACTTCATTATGATCAACGAGTTTAATTCAAATACGTGTTAGTGTGTTGCTTTTTCGGAAATATTTTCATAATTCGTAATTTAAATCTTTTCAGCACCGCATTATCAGCAGTTAAATTATATAGGGCAAAAAAAATAATAACGATTCGAAGCAGATAATTCGCTGAAACCGGGAATGAAGTTAAGAAAAATTCAACATGTAAAATTTAACTTAATTGAAAATTGTTGCTCGGGGATATTTAAGGTTCTTAATTCAGAACAGCAGATGTAAAAATGTAATATTCGAATTTTACTACTTTTCGGATTGTTAAACAAGTTTGACCAGAAAACATCTTCGAGTTCAACGAGAAAAGAGCTCCAAAGGGCTTTTAGGAAGTTTGATGTCAGCATTTCAAATTTTCCCATTTGCCAACTTCCATCTAGTGTTCCTTTGAGTAGCGCTCAACTCATTAAGTTCTAATGATGCGTATACGCACAAAAAAGAAGTATATTTTAATGCACGTAATTGCTATCATAGTTATTTTTACGCGAAGGGAGAAACTTTAGAAAAAATAAAAAAATTCGATATTAATTTCTGTTTGAATTTATGACGATAAAGGCGTGTGATTGAAGATTTTTTGTTTTCAACGAGTTCGCTCTCGGACTTAATCGATGGATTAAAATGTTCCCTTTGAGAATGTTGTGCTGAATGTGTAACATTTTAAACCTAATCAGCATAGATTATGCCATTTTGATATCGTACCTTATCAGAAATGATAACAGTTCCTTAGGTCTAGTGTTACCAAGTGTACTCTTTTGCAGAAATTCTTTTTCTTTTCTGGTTCTTCTCTTTTTGGCACTAAAATAAGAGAAACTCCAAGCTCTCAACGGCCTTAATCTTTAAAGATTTTATTGTGGTCCTTCAAATTATGAAAGGTGTCAGTGTAATAAAAATTACACAGGTTTCCTTATATTCTTAATGGAATTTTTTTTTGATGAATTTTAATATAGTCAGCATTTTTTATATGCCAACGAAAATCATGCGGACAGATTCTGATTGAGCACTTAAAAGTTCAAGGTTCTTTCCAAGCAATTTCGGGTCCCCTTAATTTTTTACTATTTCTGTTTACAAAATATTTTAATTAGATTTCGAAATTCTCATTTTTTTGTTCACTTTGCGTAGCCCAGCTCCGATTAAGGTGGGACATTTACAGAGTAAGAGCTTGCTGCTTTCTCTCTTTTAGGCCACTTCAGGGTTAGGTGGAATGCCTATTTTTATGTTTATGATCGCTAATAACATTGTCCTGCATGGGTTTTGCGAATAAGTTGTCCCTAGTTTTTCCGAATGAATTGTTTATGCTTAACATGAAACTGTGGTGAAAAAAATCTCATTACGTAACGTTTTCGAAAAAAAAACAGGCGTTGAAATACCTAAAAATTGTGGAGTTGAACCATTTTCAAATCTTTAATTTGGATATTGGAAATTGTCAGCCTATAGCCTGGCGCATTAACAGATACAGATATTGTCGAAGGGGACTTTACGTTTTTTCTTTTCAAAATTTTTGTTTTTCATTATCGATCATGACCAAAATTTTTGTTGGGAAAATACATACATAACTAGGGCCAGTATAGTATTTCAACAATATCCAGAGTATACAAGATGTCGTTTGAAATTTTATAAATCGGCGATAGCAAATAAAGTATTTTGAAGTGGATTTAAATTACTTTTTTTTTTACCAAATTTATTTTTATTACATATTTAAGCAAAAAAAAATCCATTCGTGTAGTATAATATACACATAATAATATCATATACATATTTTCATCTAAAATCCAAAAGTCGTAACTACAGTATGTGGCCACTAAATTATGAACGCACACATTTATTAAGAAATTTTTAAAATTTTGGACCCTTTTACTAAATATTTGTAGTCAAATGAACCAAATATAAATTGGATGGGTATTTTTGTCAGCTATAAGGGATTGGGAATCCATAACACCTGCTACTTCTGCGAGCAGGGGTTTCCATACCTTGTTAAAAAAAATACAATGTCATAATTTGTGTCGCTATTGTTGCAATGCTTTACGCGTAAGTAAAATTAGTTTAAAACGAAAATTTTAAAGAAGGAAATATTGCTCTGAGGTTTCACATATTAAAAAAATACGTTTTTATTGGTTGGTTCGGTTTTAACGCTGAATTGATTTTTTTTTTTACGAAATTGACAAAAAAGTCGAGATATCCGTCCGCGGAAAAAAGGCACAAGTTGCTGCTTATTAACGAAAAAGCAATTCAGCTATGCGAAATTTCAGAAATAGTGCGATATGAAAAAGTTCTATCGCAATTATGGATAATTTGAAAGCATTCAATAGCATTCCTACCAACAAGCGCGTTAACTGCTGCTAAAAAAGGAAAAGAACGGCTAGAACAGATCGAAAAATCATTAGAAAGGATCTATTACAAGATGTAATGCACCATCTCGAGCTATTTTAAAAGATTTAAGTGATAGCGGTATCATTGAGAACACTGCGCCGATGCTTCAAACTAACAAAGGTAATGTGCCGACACAGAATATATTGCTAATGGAATAAAGTCAGTTCATTTTTCTCTGAAAATTTTTTTTTTAAATGCATCTTGAATCAGATAGAGTAAATTCAATTATTTTTTTGAACCTAAAGGTTATCTTCAGCGATGAGTACCGGGTAGAAGATTAAGTCTTTATGCAAGATGAATCGCACGTTCCGAGAAAGTACCATTCGCTTAAATGCCTCTATCCTCTATCTCCGAATCCTATTTAGAACTGCTGGATCTATCTAAAATCAGTTGTCTGCAGTCGTAGAAATAATACAATCCAACAGCTAACTGTAAATATCGAAAATGTGTGGAAAAACTACGATACTTTGAAACAAATGATACAAAAATGTATTGAAAATATTCGAAAGCGCATACGAGAAAAAGTAAAAAAATAGAAAGTTAGAAATAGAATAAAAATAGAAATAAGCACTTAACAAAAAATTTATTGGAACATTTAAAGAAAAAATTTAAATTTAACAAGCAAAAATTACAATGAAACTAGAACACAGAGTGAATTGGAATTTGATAAATACCATATAACAAATAAAAATTAGAGTTACAGTTAAATAGCTTATTAACAAATTCTAAATTATATTCACTAATCGTGTTATACGAGGGATTAAGCTATTGGCAAATCATGTGGGAAGGAAATCGTGCTATAGTGGCATCGTGTTATATGAGGATTTCAGCTATTAACAAATCGTGTTGGAGTGAAATCGTGCTCTACGAGTGCCGTGTTTACGTGGGAAACCTGTACATATAATACTTTAATTGACAGACGTAAATAAAGATTACAAATTTCCACGATAAGACAATTTTTTCAACTCCTGCTTTTTTTATATATCTCGATGTGACAAATTTTTGTATTTTAAATAAACTAAATTAAATTACCTACAATCCTATGTACTTTAATTATAAAAAGATTAACGCTATCTGGAAAATCCTAACGGTTAAATTTAAAAATTTGTAAAAAAAGTGCCAAATGGCCACTTTAGGCGCTAGGGGTGGCTTTCGGTTTAGTTGTATCAAAAAACTACGCCATTCCCTTTAGCGGCATTTTTTACATAGGTGTTGATATCTGAAAATCTTTTATATGCAAACATCCTTTAAAATCACAGTTTTCGGAGTAGCGCATCCAGTTTTCGCAAATTTAAATTTTTTTTCATTTTAATTGGTTTTCAGCACCCTATTTTTATATTCTGCTGTCACAATGAAGATCTAAAATACTTTAGGAAAATAAACCATCTACTGTACACATTTTATTTTTTTTACAGGATGAGCAAAAAACATTCTAAAATGAAAAATATTATAAATTTAAGAAGAATGTAATTGTAAAAAGTTAGTATTTTAAGTGTCACTTAGTTACTTAAAAAGATTCAAATATTTTATTTCCTTTTTCATTCAGTTACTTGTACTTGTAGTTATGGATTTTTAGATTGCGTTAATAAAACCATTATTTTTTGTTATTTTTTGGCGTAGAAGGGGCATGTATTTGGGCAAGTGCATTATAATTAATCAAAAAGTCGATTTTGAAAATTTTTGTAGTTACGGCTTCTTTGATTTTAGAAGTATTATTATTATTAAAATATTAACTTAAATTTAAAATTAAAGCTAATATATATATACAGCTATGGCAACTGGGGCCTTAAGCTTAACTAAGTATCCATTAGATAAATTTAAATTGATAGCGTTACTTATGTATAGGTGTACTTGTATAATTATTGTATTTTTTTTTTTAGGTGCTAAATGTTAAATGTGGGGATATAAGTCTGTCATATTTAAGAACTTAGTTATTTTCTCTATGTTGTTGTTGTTCGGGAATTGGAGTAATGAAAGAGAGTCTGTGCTTTGGAAAACTTGAGCTCTAGCATTTTGAAATCTTGGGCAATTGGAGAACATTTGATGTTCAGAAGACACAGAAAAGGACATCTGCATTTCATAATTAGGTCTGTCCGAATACTTTTCCAGTAAGAATTTGCAAGCAACAAACTTCAAGAGAGTAATGCCAGAAAAATAAAAATATCCCAAAAAGTAAATAAACAGCAATTTGTAACAGTTTGCAAGCAATGATCGGAATGGAAAAGAAGATAAATCTTGATTTCCTTGTTCAAATTATTAAAATTAACTTCTAGACGTTAATTAAATGGGTTTTTACTTACTTCTTCCATTCTAAACTCGTCGATTTTTTTTATTTTCAACGGATATTTAAAATATAATTTTGGAAATATGTTTATTTAATATACAGTCTTACTTTTGAATCACATGTTTTCATGCTTGCAAATTCTTAAAAGAAAAAATTTATCCAGTAAAAACTTGCAACTTTTCTCACAGCGACCTGTCGCTTTGGTGTCTCATTTCCCCTGTCGTTACAAGTTTTTTTTGGGTAAACAGATCTACAGTTATCGCAGTATTTTCTTATTGTTTTAAAAATTTATTTATTTTGGAATGAAGCGATCATGTCTGTAAAATATCAAATTTTGGGAAGGAAAAATAATATATGTATACAGTAATCGAGACAGTTTGGGCAATAATTGTGAGTATTAATACATATCTAAATAAACGTTTTATGAAAAATAATTTCAGATGACATTTCCTCCCTCCCCCCTCCCCCCCTCGCTCGTTACGTTTTATGTGAACGGCCCTAGGAACTTATTTATGATTGTTGAATATAATCGATATTGATCTCTAAAAGCCAGGGGAGATCATATTTTTAGCTCGACGTAAAATATTTTTACAATCGATGCACAGTGCTTCGAGAGTGGATAAAAATCAAAAAAAGTTATGTCTCCGATCATTAAAATTTTGATGTCATTTTAAAGGTAATAGAATATGTATAACGAACCTAAAATATTTTTTACAGCGGTTGTGTTTTGAGGGAGTTAGGGCTTGCCAAAATCGATCAATTTAAGAAGCAAATATTGAAATAAGAAAAAATTGCTTAAAAATCAGGTATCATTGACAGCGCTTTCAAAAAATCGTTAAGTTCAGTAAATAATATAAAACATTAGGCCGCAAAAGGCTGTGGTCTCGTGCCTTTTTTTGTTAATAATAATCCTTACTTTTTTAAATGGTGGAAAAAAATTGGCCAACTTCGTCCAACCTTAGGAGAAAATCACTATTTACTAATACTCTTAAATACAAAAAAAAAAATTAAAGAAATTTATTATATATATCTATGATAAAAGTAGGCACGTTTTATAAAAGGTGAGTTAGCGTTGTATTTTAAATAGTGTTCTATCCAAAACCGAAAGAAATGGTGGAACATAGGTTTTTAATTGGCAATTTTTAAAAAATTATTGCGCTGATATTTTAATTTGATTAATTCTAATTAGAAGCGTCTGCAAAAAAATTTATATGAAAACCGAAACCGGTATCAAAAAACCGATTTTAGAATCAGCATACTATAACCTTTTAGCAAATGGTATTTTTATTTTTAAAGTACTGAAAGGTTAAAAGGCTTAACCACCTCAGTTTCCACATAAAATGAAAAATTATGGAAATATTTACCGGTACTATTAAAAACAAAAATCTTCAATACATGGCCAGATAAAAAGTAAAGTCATTGATGTTCAAATGGCGCTAAATCATTAAAAATTTTATTTTCATATGGGAACGATTTGGTAATTAATTACGATTTTTATTAAAATAAAATTTAAAGTTTTATTTATTTAGGTTGGGTAAATTTTTTGTAACAGAAATGAAATATTAATTCGGTTACGAAGGTTTTGTAGCATGTTACTTATAAGAAACGTTGGTCGTTAATCGGTTTACTCAAATAACTTTCCAAGCAGAATCCGTAGATATTCACTCACACGATAAAATCTCCAACATACTTTTCATCTAATGTAAGACATGGCGCCTCGAAACTGCTCTTTCGCCGTCTCAATGATTATTCCAGAACAGAGCAGCACACCAAACAGCTTCTTTTCAAAGACGAAACAGTTGCTAAGCGATGGTTTGCATAGCCATTCAATTAAAAATACGATGATTCGGTTAAAAAATTTAACTTTGTTGGGGCAAGTTTAGCCATGACCAAATTATCCAAATTTCAAAGTGCAGATTAGATTTGATTACTTTTTAGTCTCAAATTCTACTCTTAACTTAGCTCAAGGCACACACACCGAAACATCATTATCTTAATGTTAATAATAAAAATAAATTATCAGAAGTTAATGCGGAATCTTCCGAAAATGTAATTAAAACAATTGTTTTTCAAAAATTATTATTTTTTTTAAAAACTAAACAATATTTTAGTTATTTTCAATATTTTTTTTCTCAAGGGATTTAAGGAAGAATAAATAAAAAGTACAGTTTCATACTTTTACATTAAGGGACAAATATTGGAAATTAGGAATCTTATATGTGCGGCTTGAACAGATTCTTTAAGCCAGATCAAAAGTTATGGGATTTTGCATTGATTCTCAAAGGTGTTATTGAAGCATGTATTATTTGACGGACCCTTGAAATGTATCACTGAAACTGAATGCAAAATTTTTCTTCGATTTCAGTGTGCGATCATGTATTCGAATAATTAGCACACATTTAAAAAACAAAAAATTATTAACTGAGCTTTATCATTTCCCCTAACCCTTCTGGTCTTTTGTACGCACCAAATCTATATAGAATGATTTACTGATTTCAAAGGTATTATTACTTTGCTATAATGACTTTATCACAAAGGAGACTTTAGAGCACAGTCTTGCCCAATACTAGCTATGTCTCGATTAAGGATGTTAGGGAGTGTGGTCTTTCTTTCTCTAAATTTAGTTCTCTAAACTTTGCACACTATGGGTACTTTCAAACTGGAAACTAAGTTGAATGCAGCTCCAAGTTCTTATTGACTCTAGAGAGTTTGTGGTAACACTATGACCCTGACGGTATATATGAGACATTCCTCCACCACTTCTACGTTAACTTAACCTTGCTAGTTAATCGCTGATTCTTAAAAACTTATGGTGACGTTTTACAACACGAAAGAACTATATACTATATACGATTCTTATCAAGCTCTATCACTAACATATTATTAGTTATAGAATGCGATTTGTTATTAAATCCGATCCGAAGAAAACTCACCTTTCTTTCCTATTGATTTATTGCCTAGTTTTTTATTTTTACTAATAAGTATTACCACTTTCACTCAGTTTTTTTATACGAAGTTCTTACCCTACAGTTTTATTTTATTGAATGGGAAAGAGTTCATGGTTTAGATAAATCTATTTTTAATGTACTAGAATTAGCGATGAGTTCCATTCAAGTAAAATATTCCTTGTGAATAAAACATTTTTGCTGTTTCTGAATACGTTTATTAAAAACTTACCTCGGTGTCCACGATGTCGAATTAATGCATTTCAAATATCTCTCTTTTTAGGCATTTTCAATTATCTTGCTTTTATTTACATCAGTTAAAACATTCGCAATTAATAATCCTGGTTCCACATTGGACGAATCCTTTGATGCATTCGGCGCTAAACCTATAAATTTGAGACAGCTGAAACAGGCTAAGAGAGATTTAAGCCTCAGTTACGCCGCAACTAATATTAATTCAAAAGAAGGAACACGTGTGAAAACGATTACGGTTATTAAAAATCATACTGGCAAGAAAACTGATAAATTAGCTATTAATCCTGAATTGCATAAGAACGTAGAATGGGCAACTGCTTTCCGGGACAACTTTGATTCATACGGTTCTATTCCAGATGTGCCGGATATTGATGATCTTTTTGAGTTCGTGAATAAAAAGAAGCCAAAGGAGGAAACAGATGAGGGCAAAAAATTAGAAGAACCAAAACCCAAAGAGCCACCAAAAGAAATTGAGAAGCCAGCTGTTGAACCGCCTGCGGAAGTTGCTCCAGATGCGGGTTTGGGTGATGTGCAGAAAATAAAAGGAGATGCAGAACTTGTCCCCAATCTCAAAACCAACAATAAAAAACAAAATAACGTGCAACCTTCACAGTCGCTTTCCTCAGCGAAACGTGAGCCACTTATTGATGTCAATTATTCAACGCCACAACATTCGGTTCAACAATATTTCGATAAGTATATACAAGAGAATCCCAGCCCTAAGCAACAACAGGGTTACGACTATTCTAAACCATGCGTAGAGGGAACAAAAACCAGTATTAGCGTCACTCAACAATCCGGGCGCACGTACGACATTCCAGTGGGCGATCAGAACCAAAACGCTGCTAGACCATATATAGCTCCAGGCATTGCAAAGAAAACGCAAGTACAACAACCTCAGAATAATTCACAGAGCTTTCCTAATACTGCGGCGGCGCCGGTGAATAGACCAAATTTTTTTGTTAACTCAATTTTACCTGCACTGCAACCAACACCACCGTCACAACAACAACAGACTGCTCCAGCAACACGTAATGTGGTAAACACAACTGCACCACAGCCTTCTCGTCCTCCGCAAACATTGCAGCAAGGTGGTGGCGGTCTTGGTTACTCCACCAGTCAGCGTCCTTATCTTGCACCAAATCTTCGCAATGGCTTCGGAGTAAATCGTGCAGTGCCGCCTAGTGCAGGCTTTCAGCCAGTTTATCGCAATGATCCAGAAAATTTCAGCACAAATGCATTTGGCTTCGGCTTTGGTGGTAATAGAGTGAACACTGGAAGATCACGTGGCTTGAAATACTAGCAACATTGTTGCACTGTGACGTTATTAAAGAAGTTGTTGCAATGTTATGCTCATTCTAAATACATATGTACATTTCATAATATAGAATTTATTGTTAAGTATTATGTATGTAAGAACATAAAATATTCAAAAAATAATACAAAATAAATATGAATTTAAAATATGTACATATTTTTAAGCAAACAGAAGTAGGGCATTTCAATGGTTAGGCTCTTTTATTCGAATACTTGAATTATACTCTCCGCATTCAAAAGTGAAGCATCTTCTTACGCTTTTAGTTAAGAGAAGAATATAATTTTTTATACATGGTTAACACCTAGCGTAATATCTTTCACATTGAGCTTAAAATAAAAAACCAGGGGCAGAAGCGTCTGATCCGTGAACGTAGAACTCGTCACGTTATTTGCACAAAAATACATACAAAATACTAGCTTTTACGTGAAGAGTTGTACGTTCACCGATCAGACGGTCAAGCTCAAGCTTAATATTTCGAAAACTGAGCCAGTGAGCAACATGTTAATATTGTTATTGCTTTTTCTCATGAAAACTGATTACCAAGTTAACAAATATACGCATGCGAATAAAGCCAAGCTCATTTTTCTGCTATTTTCGACAAACAATGGCAATTTCCGGGAGATATAGATATTTTTCAGAAAAAAAAAAACAAATATAAATATATTTTCTAGGTATGCCGACTTAGTGTTCAGGAGTACATTACGGGATTAGGCTCAAGTTTTGATATAAAACATCTTATCAAAGAAACTATTTTTGTCTCAATTCTTTTAGAGTTGAAATTTCTAATACTTACACTGAAGTATTGATCAATATCTAGTACTAACCCTCGGTGGCCTAAGTTTAATTTTTTTTACAAAGAAATCGCTTTTAATGAAAATCATTTCCATCTTGTATAAATGAGGGATTAACTTTAATATAGTTTTTAGCTTAACATTTTTTTTTATATTTAATTTTCATTCTCTAAAATTTTCATCCTAGACTGGTGTCAATATTGAATAAATCTGCATTTCTCAGTATAGGAAATACTAACGATTTTTATAATTTATTCTCAAAATACAAATATCCAGATGATAATCAGAACTGGACCGGAGACGTAACTTTATCCCTTCGATTCGTACCTACACTTATAAATCTGAAAAATATGTATTTTGAAATTCTAAACAATTTATTATACATAAAGATTTTAGAAATATTTATCTTGAAATGCTGTATTTTTTGCATCTAAAAGAATGTTTTTTTTTTTAGATATTTATATGTACATTGTTTGCAATGTAAATCCACGCTGTTTACGGCGTTGGGCGGCTTATATAGTAAATAGCACTGGCGGATACAAGGGTGAAGGAAGTTGGGGACACAAATAATAATTTGCTTGTTTCCAAATTGAGGTAACGATATAAAGCTTATAATCCATAAGAGTCCATTCACTTCCAAGAAGAAACATATAATTTTATTAAATACGTTATATTTTATACTTCAACAAATTATTTTAATATTCTTATCATTTAATGTGGCAATGTAAAATTTCGCAAGAGGAGTATTCAATCAAATTAAAATTATTTAGGAACCGAAGAAAAAGTTAACAATGAAATTGTTTATTACCAACTTTCAGAGCCGACAGTAAAGCGAAAACTTACCAGTAGGTTTAAAAAAAATTATTGCAAGATTTTAGAGAAATTTATTTTTAGTCCCTAGATATCTACTTTCTTAGACATACTTCAAGAAAGCGGAATACTTTGGTATAAGCGGAATACTTTGTTAAATATGCACATAAGATTGCCAAAACGTTCTTGCCTATGAATAGCAGGCTTAGGCTAACTCTAAACTCAAAAATCTGAAATAATTAATATCTTGCATTAGTACATCTTAAAAGTTGAGTTACCTAAATACCATAAGTAGCAGTAGCAGTATCCTGTCTACAAATTTTATATACAAATTATTTCTATCACCAATAGTTCCTATTGGCAGCATATATTGGTATGACAGGTAAAACATTATTCAATTATACAATAATTTGAAAATTGTCGGACTGCTGACTACTATTATTATAGATTGAGAAGAATGGCTTAACTTGGGTTCTATATATTATATATTATTAAGAATATTTTTTAATAGAAAAATTCGCAATGTTTTTTTTTCGTAGGCAACCAAGTTTACTTTTTCATTCCGTGCAGAATATCCTTTTGGTTTCTTTATTTATTCTATTCCGAGGTTTTTTGGAACTATTCTGGATATTCTTTTTCTGGTACATTATGAATAAAGAAATATAGCTCTTGGTCTTATAGAGTATGACAGATGATCTAATTTGCAGGGTTAAGATGTAAACCAACTCTTATTTTATCGTACAATATAAAATTGCATGCCTAGATAATATGGGTGGCAAGTACATCAAATTTGTAATTAGCAAATTCTAGTTAAAAGTCGTAAATAACCTTATTTACATAATGTAATTTTCTCATAATTCTATAAATATTATGATTTTGGCCGAACATAAGAAAAATGGCTACAGTTCGGTTTGAGCCAAAAGACAGGTTCGAACAAACACTATACTGGTATTGAATACGTGCAGGTATTAATTTAAAAAATTTTTAAATATATTTTTTGTAGGCACTGTTTTTAGTAATTCCATAAACAAAAATCCTCGAGTAGATAAAAACATTTTTTTAACAATTCTTTTTTAGGAGCCTTTGCACCGAGGAAAATTGTTTAAAGTAAATAAGTTTTTAAAACCACTATAATTGAGAAATCAATAATGTTGCTACGATTATTTATAACATTCACTTTCAAACAAACGCAAAAACGTCAACAAACAAAAAGATTTGAGCAAGAAAAAAAAACACAGCCAAAGGTGCTCCGCTGAAAAACATTTGATAGACAACGAGCAGGCGACGGCGTTGATTTTCCACATTCATTGATTAATTTCACTCACGCGTCATTACGAAATTTCTCATGAATCTTTAAACGAACTTTACTTACCACAAAACCAAGAAAATCTCAAATTAAAATATTTTAATGTAATCCACAACACAAGAGCAGAATTTGCTTGATTAATATCTTTATTTATTTGCCAAAAATGTGTAGTTTTCTCCTATATAAAATAATGTTTAATAGCAATCCTTCGACGCAAGTAAAGAAATTTTCAGCAAATGACAAACGAATGAAAATGGCCGCGTAGCTTGTGTTCTATTACAATTTAGTTAGAAAAATTTCAGGGTTGCAAAATAGAAACCACAAAGGGGATTTTTTTTGCTTCTTTGATTAATTCCAAGGTGAGTTTATATATAAGGTGATAGCAGCTGTACTACAAAAATTTATCACGGCAACAGAGCCTTGTTGTTACGTCAATCGAATTAGAATCAAAATCAACAGCAACAACGTGAATTTGATAGCATTTGCTTTTTTTTGTCAAAAATATGGCAATGTTTCCCTTCTCACAACAGAGGAAACATTCTGAAGTTGAGTGAATTTGAATAAAATCTATTGTAGCGTCGTTGAGCCAGCGTTGAGTCTGCTTTGGTTGTATTTATACCATTTATCTATAAAAACTCTCTTTTTCCCATATAAAAATAGACGATTTTGACATATGAACAGCGCAACGCTTCAATTTAAGTATGATTGCTACATACAAAAATAGAAAATTTTGACAAAGAAACAAGGTGACGTTTCAATTTAGGTATGACTGTAAAAGTCTGGCATTCGAAAACATGCAAGAAAACGAATGAGCTTTGGGTTCACATTGTGTTGTGAGACCATCATATACTTTATACCTTAAACACAATTGCGTCGGATGACGGCAAATTATCTGACGAATAGTGAACCGCTGATCCATTGCCGTCGGAAAATCCTTTCGAGTAAACCCAATTGCGTCGGACGACGGCAATCAGCTGCCATTTTTATTTTGCAAAAAAACTATTTTAAAGTGAAATATTTTTGTTTGAGTACGTACGAGTAAATTGTTAAGAGAAAATGAATGCCAGAATTGAATGTATTTTATGTATAAGATATACATTGAGGCAAGCTGGATATGAAACCGGTCTTCGATCCGACGGAGAAAATATGAAATAAATCTAAAATGGAGAAAATCCGACGGTAAAAAAGCAGCCCTCTGTAATTATGTGCCATTCCATGCGATTCAGTACGTTTTAATTCTGACAATGGGTAACTGTCGGATAGTTTACCGTAGTCCGACACAGTTGTGTTTAAGGCATTACCCATCTTATTTGTTTTCCTCATCTGTTTTGTATTTATGATAGGAAAAGAAAAAAATAATACATTAACCTCTATTACACACTACATTCTCTGATGCTGCAACTATCACAATTCTCTTTTGAACATGTTGCTAAATTTTATATACTATTACACATTGAAATAAATCAGCATCTCTGCTTGCGTTTTTTTGACAATTTATTTTTATTCTGTTTCCGCTCAAACAAAAATATTTTCTCTATATTATTTGTACTATAAATTTAAATTCACTTTAATAAAATAAAATCAGAAAAAGAATAAAGCAAAGCAAAAATATTAGAAAGAGAAAAGAAAAATGCCAAAGTGATGCAGCAAAAATAGTAACAGTGGATGTTTGTTTACCTCTCAAGATTCTCACCCCCTCTCACCTACAAACTCGACATGCATCAAAAGTGGCTGTTCAGACGGGAGCAGGCGTGTCGTGTTCACATGAGTGCAACCATGACGGACTTTTTCTAATCAAAAAGAAACGGTGGAATTGGAATTTTGTCACTTTTTCTAGTGCTCATTAAGATAGGTTCTTGTGTTCGCAAAAAATGCAAAAGAAATATCATAAATATGTACTTAAAATTAAATAAAAAATAAAAGCAACAATCTCTTAAGAAATTATAATTAGTTTATAAAAAAAATAACAAGAAAATGAAGACTGTGTGTGCCGTAGATGCACATTGTTTGTTTGCGCTCATGTTGCCTATTCAACTTAAAAAAAAATTATGAGGGAAAGTGGCAAATTCGGAACAATATGAATATGGAACATTCATCAATGCGACGATTTTTATTTCATTATTTTCGGTGCAACTCTGCTATCTCTTTCTCTCTACCTATTTCTTCTACCTTTCTCTTTCAGACATGATCCATGCCTGCACTCGCCTGAACAGCCACAAATACAGCATGGTCATGCACAAATCACATATGCATAGGGAAATGTTATCGGTACTCGATACTTTTACTCCGATACTTTTATTATGAGTACTTGTACTCATTGAGTACATTGATGCTGGTATCGAAATTCGATACTTTTAAAAAATTCCAGTGCAAAAATTAGTACTAAAACATGCAATCAAAATGAATTAATTAATATATCGCACTTTAAATACAATAGTGGCACAACTCAAAATTGAAAGCTTTTCAGGAACCGATAAAAACTGCTTTTGTTTATTTGTAGATGCGTATAAAAAATTATTTTATAGAAAATAAAATGCCTTCATAATAAAATTACATATTATTTTCCATAGCATAAGTTTTAGTAAGCAAAAAATTTTAAATTTATTGTGCCAGTTTTGCAGTTAGGGTGCGATATGTATCTATATTAAATAAATAAATATATATATATTGTTTTATATACATAGGTATTTGTATTCATTATTTTTTTATGTACCTACTTATGTATATATTTCAAAAATTAATAAAAATCAAAAATTTACACGTAATTCACAAATTTTTTAAGCGTATTTTATAATTTTTTTGCACTAAGTACCGAAACTCGATACTTTAGATATCGAGTACATTTATGTCGATACTTTTGAGTACCCGGTACTTTTCGGTCAAAACTTCAAAAAAGAATAGTATCGATACTTTCCCTCCAAGATTACACTCTCCGTGTTCAACAAATTGTTCGCTCTGCGCATCAACAACTACGTCGTCACTATCTTGAGCGCTGATTGGCCAAAGTATTTTTTTCGATCAGCACACTGTAAATGAAGCAAGAGTTGAGTTGTAAGTAAAATCATTTTGCTTGTAAAAACATTCATAATTTATTTTGTAATTTTATTTGATTTTCGTCGTTTATTTAATAATCTGTCTGTTTAATATTCTTATTCTAAAGTACATTCGCGCACAAAATAGTAGTTTTCTAATTTTTTCGTCGCATTTGACTTCTGAAGCGGCGCTCAAATGTTGTTTCAAATAATTGGAGCACATATTTAAATAGTTCCCGTTTATTACGTCAAAACTACTTTTCTCATTTTTTTTAATTTCACGAACACACATATAAAACATTTCGAACAAACCGTTTCTTTCACTGTAAACATCAGCAACTACGTCATCAAAAAACCTATGTTTTTGTTGAACATGAGCAAAGCGTATTCTTGTATATGTGATTTGTGCCTTACATATGAATGTTTCTAATATATTATATGGAGCATTCTACGTCAGAGGAAGACCCCCTCTGTACAAAAAGGGTTTTAACGAAAAATGCCTACTTATAAGTGCAAAGTGGTCAAGCTTTGAATATTCGACAACAATTTATTTCTACTTCTCTTCTTTTCGAATATTTTGACCTTATGGGCTTTTCCCTGTATTAAGTCAAGCCTACATATAATTTGTTTTGCATTAAATTGAGTCACTATATATTTTTGATTTTTGTTAAGATTGCAAACGATATGCTATGCGTACGCCAAATTGATCAGCAAAATTATTAATAAAAGGCTTTCAATAACTTAAATTTCATTTTTACTGTTTTATTATTTCCTAAAGTCAGTCAAAAACTTAGTCTACATTCCCCCATTTTAAATATCTTTTGCAGAGGTGATCTGTTGCCTTAGTTGCCTGGTTAGGAGATATCAAAGTACGAGTACTTAAGCCCATGCAGTGTGTAATAGGAGTCATTGTACTAGCTATTATTTGGTAGTAACGAAAAAGTATTACACTAAAAAAAATGATCTGTATGTGGAAAAATGAAAACGTACCCTAAAAGGTACTAAAGTATGCAATTGTGAAAAAGTGCGAAATTTTTACTTGCTAGTGCTGCCAAATTAGCGCTATTACCGTTGCATCTTTGAGCAACACTGCTTATTGTCATCATTATTTCGTATTTATTTTTCGTATTCTTCGCTAGTGGTTTTTTTTCGTTCGTTTCCCAACGAAATTTTTGGCAAGGGGAAAATATGCTGAAATAAAGTATTTTATTAAGAAAAATTTTAAAAAAATAATGTGAAGTGAATAAAACTTAAACAGATCAAATAAATAACAAGCATTTTGCGAATAAATTGTTAAAAAAATAGGCAGTGACGAAGTTGGAAAAATTTCTGCACACTATAATAATAGCTGGTAGAAAAAAGAAAACGTCACATCGGTCCTCTGCTGCAGTTGGCAGCGAGCAGAATTTGAAGTTGTAGTCGAAGCAGCAGCAGCGGCAGCGCGCAAAGAGCAGCTGAGAAAAACATCAAACGTTGAAGAAGAGTGCAAAAATAATCGAAAAGAAAAATTTCAGTTTTCTTTTTTAATTTTTATTGAAAGTAAAAGATTTACACACGATTTAGTTATAACAAGTGCGCAGAAAACAAAGTTAAAGGTTAGTAAACATAAAAGTTGAATTGATATTAAGAAAACTTGTGGGATTTCGTATTGTTTTGATTGGCAGCTGGTGGAAAATACTGCGTCGAAATTCGAGTTGTTTTCACCATTTCCAATGTTACAATATGTATGCATAATTTGTTATGGGTGCGATAATGTCATTGAAAAAGTGGAAAATATTAAAGTATTATAACACCAACATTATACATCAACAACATCGCAACAATTTTATCACAAACATTACAACAAAACGCAAGAAAGTTGGCCAAATAGTGCAGTGCACTTAAAAGTGGTTTCGAGGTATAAGTATGAGTGGTTTACGGTGGGTGGTTAAATATAGCAGTGCCTGTTTAGCGTTTTATCGAAAGATTTTCAAACAGAAACAACTACCACAAAATTTTCATCACTAAGCAGAAATATTTTTATTTATTTTTTTATCGTCTTTGCGCCACAAGATTTCATTGGGGTTTTCTTCTCAAAAATATTTCCTATCGTCATCGTTTAATGGAAAATCGTATACTCTTTTGTGGGAATTCCAAGAAATCGTATGCGTAAACTTTTCTTATCGCTTCGTTTGCTTATTTTTTCTAACCACATATACTAGGCTCATTTGCTGCCCTTTAGGCTTTTAAATTAATATACACAACCGTTTTATTTTTATATATATAACTTCATTCCACTTAACATTTTAAGTTTTCAATGAACTACCACCAGGTAGAACATGATAAATATTCTTCTCACGAGAAAAGTTCATAGCTTTATGAAGCATTAAATAATAGTTTTTTTTTTTTGCATACTTAGAGTCGACTTCTCAATGTCCGCTTAAGCACTTATCACAACTAACTACTACTACTAACTGATGGTTCGGATTAGTACTTAACCGGACATTAATCGGTATATGAAGTCTTCCTTTTTTTGAAAAAAGTAAAATCTTGGCTTCTTGGTTTCGATCATACTTCATTTTTTTTAAATTGATTTTAATTAAATTTGTTTTTTTACGTACCTATTCCTTCAAACAAACTTGTTTGCTCAAACGTATAAAAGTGTAAATGTTATATTGTCACATTAAATTTAGTAGATTTTCTCTATACTGTTCGAGCCACAAAAATTTGCGACAATTATTCTATATGGAATGGCATTTAACTTCATTTTAATACTTTTATGATACAAAATGCTTTTAACTGTTTTCTTAATTATTAATATTTATGCCTAAAAACTAATTTTGTAGGTAATAAATATATTTTAAAAAGTTTTGTTTTTAATAAGAGAATAATGAATAAAAAAATAAAAATAAAAAAGATGAAAACAAAATTTGCATTACATATATTTATCTGAAACATTTATTAAAAAATTGCGTAAGAAATGAGTAAATTATTGCAAAGCAGTCTAAACGCTTTTACTTCTTTAGCTTTTTTTTAAACATTAATGTAGTGCTTTCTAATTTTATATTCTCATTAATTCAGTATACTTGAAAATATTATTTACTTGTTGTATAAATAATATTTTGCAGTTAAACTATTCCAGTTGAAAATATGCTCAGAGGACCAGTCAAAGATGAGCAGTGTTCTAATACTTTTCCTACTAGGCTTTAGTCCCATTTAGTAACAATCAAAAATTTAATTGCTGCGTTGGAAACCATAGGAGTATTTTTGCTTACATTTCATCTAATGATGCAGAAAAAACAAAAACAAAAAATTAAAATATAATTGTCTTATTTTTTTATCATATTTTCCTTTCTTTTTCTATTTAGTCTTGTTTTTAGTATGAGGAAATTAAATTCGGGTTAGCTTACGTGATACAAATTAAAAAGAAATGAAGAAAAATTAATAAAGCGTACAGTAAGCGATGAAATGGAAAACAAATCCAAATTTTGTATTTAAGCATAAAGTACTTAAATGTTTATGTAGTTGTATTTTTCGTTAAGGTGTTTGACCTCTTATTTTGGCTTTGCTTACAATTTTACAGTACTATGCCAAAAAGGTCAGCTCAGCTCAGCCTTCTATTCGTCCATCCATTCTAAAGAGGCTAATTGTTTAAATATAAAGTACAATGCGCTCTACTTTGTTGTTATAATTTCATCCATCTCATACATAATTATTTGCGGTGTTTTTCTTATACTAAGTTTTCATTTTGTTCAACAACAGCAAAAATGTCTTTTGTCTCTTTTGTTTTTCTATTTGGCTCCCGCATACTGGTAGCTATTACCACTACGAATGGCATCATCATGTAGTAGTAGTAACTACGTAGCTTCAAGCAAGTAGTAGCGATCAACAAAGCGCTCATATTGTTTTTCTCATCAAGTTGTTTTTATTTATTTTCTTCATTGCCAAAAAAATTTAAAAATCGAGTTCTTCTCAGCAGAGAGTTTTCTGTTGTTTGGGATCTGCACACTTTAAAAACACCCTACAATAATAGTATTTTAGTAACGCATATTTATTTTTAATTAAAATTTCCTAGGGGTTTTATGAAATATCTCTGAATCACAGAATTTCATGAATCTCTAGTTCGAAGTGCTTTACACTACAGTTAAAGCTAGGCTAAATTGACTCAGGCTAGGGCCAGTCAACTGAAACCACTATAATCAAACATCATCACATTAAAAATGTGAATGTAGGGTAATTTTTGTTCGAACATCGAATTGAGTTAATACGAGTATTTATTTTTTTAGATTTTTGTTTTGTGTTTTTAACGCATTTATGTTTGAGTCATCAACAACTTTTTGGATATTTTTATACATTCACATTTAAAAGTTCACTTAAATGACAAAGTTTGTTTCTTTTATGAAAATTATCTGTAGGTACAAAATATTAGCATTCACCTGCAAGAAGTTGAGATAATTTCGCCATAGCAATAACTTCCGGTTTTGATAATCTTCTCTTTTACTGTTATCATTTAGTTGAAAATGTTTGAATATTTCTTTTTGTTTAAGCCACTACGTCTTAATTTCTATTCTATTTCTTTCTATGTTTGGACCCTTTTCCAGCACTCTTTTTTCTATTTCTATTCTCAGTTTCTCTTCCTACTCAATTCTCCCGTTCTATCCTTTTCTATATTATATTTGCTATTCTTATGAATATTTTCCAACCGTTCGGTCGCTGTTTCCATATTGTACATTTTCCATTTTCAAAATTTCTATTGCAATAAACTTTATAAATTCAAAACCGACTTTCCACCGTGTTTTTCATTTCAAAAAATATAATTCATCTCCGAATTATACACTTTTATTGTTTGTGATAATTTTTTAAATATTTTCTTTGATTTTTTGACGCTTCTTTTTCTTCATCCGATTCTACGTGTTCGAAATTATTTCCAAATAATTTGTTTTGTATCTGCTTTTCAAGGCTAACGGCAGTTAGTTATTATTGTTATTAATATACACATGTTGTTGTTTTTTCTCATACACTGTACCTATTCATGTTCTTCCTCTCATTTCCTATTGCTGTGGCTTAATCATTTGCAATACCATTCTAAAAAGTTTAAGTTAAGTTTATATGTATGTGTGCATATAAAAATTTGCACTCAGTTTCCAATCAATGGGAAATCGTAAACTCTTTTTCATTCAATATTTTCTGCACTTTTCTTTCCAGCGCTTTTGTGCAAATAACTCTGCTGTAGTTGAGTCTGTTTTTGTATTTTTCTTTGTAGTTTAACGAACTTTTGTTGGTTTTTCTAAAGGTAACCAGTAAGTTGCTTAGTATTTACACATTGTCAGTTTAACTTCCTTTTCAAGTGTGAATTTGTGTATGTATGTATCTTTTCAATATCATTAACCATTTTATTTTCCCTGCTTTCTTTTTTGGTAGAAATAACTTTATGTGCACCTAGCACCCGGAATAAGCAGCCGGAACTCCTTATTACGATGTGCATGCTAAAGCATAATTTCATAGTTGAGACTCAAGGATTTTATACGACACACCTTTTTTTCTTGTTGTTTCAGCTTGAGCTTTTTACTAAAATTTATTTATATCTATTTCATATACAAAGTGTAGTAAGAAAGAATTATTTTTTTTTTTTTTATTTCGTATATGAGGAAAAATATTTTTCAAATCAAATACACAAATTTCAATATATTTTACTTGATTGTCTCAAAAAAGTTTCTCATAATTACAACGAGTTGTTTGTATTCTCCATTGTCAAAGTTAAACAAGAATAGCAAATTATGAAATGAGGTCAAATTGAAAACAAGCATACAAAAGATGATGTAAAAACACAGCAGAAATGATAGAAAAACATAAAATTCAGCTAAAGATCTTCAATCTAGATCAAAGTGATTATTTAATGATGTCGAAAGATGCTACAAATTATTTAGTTCATGTGCACGCTTTCGTGTGTATGCTTTCGTTTTTCAAGCAGAAATTTTTGCAATCATCAAGGCAATGAACCATGTCATTGATAATGGAGAAAGGACACTCAGGAATTTCAAGAAATGAATCTGCTAACCTTATGGCCAGGAAGGGTTCGGAAACTGGCTTCCTGGGCCCAGAACCTGTACTCTCTTTGTCATCTACAGCCATCAAAACTACCATTAATGTGTGGGTCGATTTGACCCACAATAGTAAATGGGAGGAACTGAGGGGCTTTACACAGACAAAGACCTTATCTCGAACCGTTTAACAGACTTTCTGCTATCACGTAACAGAAAGAGCTGTAGGCAGCTGGTGGGATTATACACAGGACATTTCTCTTGAGCCAAAAATTTGAATATGATTGGCCTGGGAGCTAGTGCCTTCTGTGTTTCCTCGGGTTTGAAGGAAGAATATGAAGTGAAGGCAGACCGCTTTCTTAGTATTTGCCCTGCTTTCTGCCAGATCAGAGTAAGCATATTTAGCAGTGGAGTGTTCGGAGGCGAACACCTGAGCTCTTTAACACCGCAGCATCTGCTAAGATTTATTAATAAAACTGGTAGATTTAAAGAATAGCAAAAAGGAACACAGGATATCATAGAGTGGACGTAAAACTTGTCTGAGTGCTGTATTCTTGAATACTTTTGCAGTTCCAACAAAAAAATAAAAAATAAA